>ML661902.1:2973836-3394840 GCA_007570785.1 Antilocapra americana
ATTTCTGCCCTGATCTTTAAGATTTCTTTCCTTCTACTAGACCTGGGCTTCTGCATCTCTTCCCTTTCTAGTTGCTTTAGGTGTATAGTAAGGTCATTTATTTGATTTTTCTCTTGTTTCCTGAGGTGAGCTTGTATTGCTATGAACTTTCCCCTTAGCATTGCTTTCACAGTGTCCCATAGGTTTTGAGCTGTTGTGTTTTCATTTTCATTCGTTTCCATGCATAACTGAATTTCATTTTTAATTTCTTCTGCGATTTGTTGGTTATTCAGCAGTGTGTTGTTGAGCCTCCATATGTTGGAAGTTTTGAGAGGTTTTCTCCTGTAGTTGATATCTAATCTCACTGCATTGTGGTCAGAAAAGATGCTTGGGATGATTTCAATATTTTTGAATTTATCAAGGTTAGATTTATGGCCCAGGATGTGATCTATCCTGGAGAAGGTCCCGTGTGCACTTGAGAAAAAGGTGAAATTCCTTGTTTTGGGGTGGAATGACCTATAGATATCAATTAGGTCTAGTTGGTCTATTGTATCATTTAAAGTTTGAATTTCCTTGTTACTTTTCTGTCTAGTTGATCTGTCCATTGGTGTGAGTGGTGTATTAAAGTCTCCCACTATTATTGTGTTGTTGTTGATTTCCCCTTTCATATTTGTTAGCATTTGCCTTACATATTGTGGAGCTCCTATGTTAGGTGCATAAATATTTATAATTGTTATTTCTTCTTCCTCGATTGATCCTTTGATCATTATGTAATGTCCATCTTTATCTCTTTTCACTGCCTTTATTTTAAAGTCTACTTTATCTGATATGAGTATTGCCACTCCTGCTTTCTTTTGGTCTTTATTCGCATGGAATATCTTTTTCCAGCCTTTAACTTTCAGTCTATATGTGTCCCTAGGTTTGAGGTGGGTCTCTTGTAGACAACATATATAGGGGTCTTGTTTCTGTATCCAATCGGCCAATCTTTGCCTTTTGGTTGGGGCATTCAGCCCGTTTACATTTAAGGTAATTATTGATAAGTATGATCCCGCTGCCATTTATTTTATTGTTTTGGGCTCCAGATTATCTATCCCATCGGTGTTTCCTATCTAGGAAAGATCCTTTAGCATTCGTTGGAGGGCTGGTTTGGTGTTGCTGAATTCTCTCAGTTTCTGCTTGTCTGAGAAAATTTTGAATTCTCCTTCAAATTTGAATGAGATCCTTGCTGGGTACAGTAGTCGGGGTTGTAGATTGTTTTCTTCCATGACTTTAAGTATGTTTTGCCATTCCCTTCTGGCCTGAAGCGTTTCTGTTGAGAGATCAGCTGTTACCCTTATGGGATTCCCCTTGTGAGTTATCTTTTGCTTCTCCCTGGCTGCTTTTAATATTTGGTCTTTGTATTTGATATTTGCCAATTTGATTAATATGTGTCTTGGGGTGTCCCGCTTGGGGTTCATTCTATTTGGGATTCTCTGTGTTTCTTGGACCTGAGTGGCTATTTGCTTCCCCAATTTAGGGAAGTTTTCTACAATTATCTCTTCAAGGATTTTCTGATGGTCTTTCTTTTTGTCTTCTTCTTCTGGGACTCCTATGATTCGAATATTGGTGCGTTTAATATTGTCCCAGAGGTCTCTAAGGTTGTCTTCATTTCTTTTAATTCTTTTTTCATTTTTCCTTTCTGTTTCATTTATTTCTGCCATTCTGTCTTCTACCTCACTTATTCTGTCTTCTATCTCTGTTATTCTACTGTTGGTTCCCTCCAGGGTGTTTTTGATCTCACTTATTGCATTATTCATTGTATTTTGTCTCTTTTTCATTTCTTCTAAGACCTTGTTAAAGCTTACCTGCATCTTCTCAATCCTTGCCTGCAGGTTATTGAGCTGTAACTCCAACTTATTTTCCAGGTTTTGGATCATTTTCACTATCATTATTCGGAATTCTTTGTCAGGTAGACTTCCTATCTCTTCGTCTTTTGTTTGGTCTAGGGGGTATTTATCCTGTTCCTTTACTTGCTGGGTATTTCTCTGCCTTTTCATCTTGTTTATCTTGCTGTGTTGTCCCTTTATTGTGGGGATTCCTCTCTATGGGAGGGGTTGGATGCGTGGTTTGTCGAAGTTTCCTGGGTGGAAAGGCTTGTGTGGTTTTCTGGTGGGTGAGTCTAGGTTTCCTCACTGTTACTCCTCACGTCGGCACTGGGTCGCCTCTCCAGATGCCCGATGTCCTCTGCCAGCATTCAGTTCCTGTTTTTTGGAGTTTGCTCGGCCTTTAAAAGTTCTTTTGGTATATTTATTGGGGAGAGAGTGTTCTCCCTGTCCTATTCCTCCGCCATCTTAGTTTCGCCCTCTGACGTCTACTCTTATCATCTGCTTGACCATGTCCAGTTTGCCTTGATTCATAGACCTAACATTCCGGGTTCCTATGCAGTACTTTTCTGTATAGCATCGGATTTTACTTTCATCACCAGACACATCCACAACTGAGTGTGGTTTCTGCTTTGACACAGCCTCTTCATTCTCTGGAGCTATTAGTAGTTGTCCTCTGCTCTTCCTCAGTAGCGTATTGGACATCTTCCGAACTGGGGGGCTCATCTTTCTGTGTCATGTCTTCTTGCCTTTTTATGCGGTTCACCCAGTTCTCACAAGTAGCACGCAGGAGTGGTTTGTCATTTCCTGGTGCAGTAGATCTCGTTTTTTCAACTCTCCACTATGACCCATCTATCTCGGATGGCCCTACATGGCACAGCTGATAGCTTCACTGAGTTATGCAAGCCCCTTTGCCACAGCAAGGCAGTGATTCATGATAGGGATTGTGCAACTATGTGTAGTCAAATTTAGTTTTAAAGAAAATTCATATTTTGCTGTTGGAAGGAAATCCCAGTAGTAAAATTCTCTAAACAGAGGAATCCTTTCACAAATAACTGATAGCACGGAGAAATTACAGGCTTCAGTTTTTTAAATGACCGTATTTACTCTTTGAACTTATTACCTTAGAGTCTCATGATGTACATCCCTAAATGATACCTGTAAAAAGTGTGTAAACTGATTCACTTAAATATTTTATTGTGCTAACAAAAAATTTGTTTTCTTTGAAGCTTGCAAAATATAAAAACAGATTATCCTCTGTAACGTCAAACCTTCCTGTTCTTAACACTGCATATAACATGCTGCTTTGATATAAGCAGTTTTTCATTTATAGAATTAAAATTTGAAATGATTGGTGGTTACCTGTTTCTACATCACATTTCTGTCACCACTGCTATGAGAGAGCCAGGCTAATGTTATTATTTTTCAATAGATGTTCACAAGTTATTTTAGGTTCAGAATTCAAGGAAATAGTCATTGATTTAGGGGATATTGGTTATTGATTAGGGGATAGTGGTTCATTGTAAATTGTGAAGTAAAAATAAAAGTATTGTAAAACAGTAAATTCAGTATGTTTTTAGTTTTAACAAAATAGAAGATACTGAAGGGTATATGACTAGGTTGTATATGTTAGTTTTTCTAAGTGAAAGTATTCATCTCTGATTTACTTCCGTATGATAAATTACTAGAATTGAATTGTGGAATCAAAAGGGTTAACATTTCTAATCGTCCTTGGTAAATATTACCCAATTGCCATTCAGAAAAGATGTACCTGCATGCAGTGATTTAAGTGCTTGTTTCTCTACATCCCTCCCAGACCTGAACCTTTGTGTATGTGTTGGTGTGTAATCTTTGTTAACTCAGTACTTTTTAAAAGTCTCTTGCTCTAGAAATATTTAAACAGCCATTTTTAAAGTTACACTGTCCTAATGTTTTAAAATTTAGAGGAACTGCTGTAGGTATTAAGAGATCTGGGGCAGGTTGGGAACTGAGAAAAGAGACATCAGATAAGAAGACTGGTAGAAATGAATTCTTTGCTTCACACTTGTAAAATTCTAATTTATGCGTCATGTCTCTAAATACTGGTTTGGATTTGTTTTTATCTGAATAAACATTTTAAGCTATAAAAAATACGGATAGAAATAACAGGACGTTTTGTCATGTCCAGTTTTCTAGGTCTCTTATAAGAGCTTTATAAGGTATAACTTTTTGTTTCCTGGACAGCCTAAGTTTTATGCATCACAAGTATCAGCTATCACATAAAACCTTTGGAATGGTCTTTGCAGGTTTGGCACATATTTATGTGAAGACAATTGTACAAGAATGTAATGATGAATAGTGTTGTTGTTCAGTCGCTCAGTCAGACATGACTTTGCGATCGCATGGACTGCAGCGCTCCAGGCTTCTCTATCCATCACCACCTCCCGAAACTTGCTCAAACTCATGTCCGTTGAGTCACTGATGCCATCCAACCATCTCATCCTCTGTCGTCCCTTCTCCTCCTGCCTCCAATCTTTCCCAGCATCAGGATCTTTTCCAGTAAGTTGGCTGTTTGCATCAGGTGGCCCAAGTATTGCAGCTTCAGCACCCTTCCTTCCAGTGAATATTCAGGACTGATTTCCTTTAGGATTGACTGGTTGCATCTCCTTGCAGTCAAGGGACTCTCAAGAGTCTTTTCCAACACCACAGTTCCCACAGAAGCATCAATTCTTCGGTGCTCAGCCTTCTATATGGTCCAACTCTCACATCCATACATGACTACTGGAAAAACCATAGCTTTGACTATACGGACCTTTGTCAGCAAAGTAACATCTCTGCTTTTATGCTCTCTTTTAATGCTGTCTAGATTTGTAGTAGATTTTCTTTCAAGGAGCAAGCGTCTTTTAATTTCATGGCTACACTCACCATCTGTAGTTATTTTGGAGCCCAAGAAAATAGTCTGTCACTGTTTCCATTGTTTTCCCCATCTATTCGCCATGCAGTGATGGGACCACTGCCACAATCTTTGTTTTTTTGAATGTTGAATTTTAAGCCAGCTTTTGCACTCCTCTTTCACCTTAATCAAGAGACTCTAATTCTGCGTTGCTTTCTGCCATAAGGGTGGTGTCTGCATATCTGAGGTTATTGATATTTCTCCCAGCAATCTCAATTCCAGCTTGTGCTTCATCCAGCCCAGCATTTCACATGATGTACTCTGCATATAAGTTAAATAAGTAGGGTGACAACATGCAGCCTTGCCATACTCCTTTTCCCAATTTTGAACCAGTCCATTATTCCATGTCCAGTTCTGACTGTTGCTTGTTAACCTTACCAGTTTCTCAGGAGGCAGGTAAGGTGGTCTTGTATTCCCATCTCTTTAAGAATTTTCAGTTTGTTGTAGTGTGAGACTGCATAATTAAAACTCTTCTGTTTCACTTTGACTTGTTTACTAAAATAATCCCTCTTTTAAAAATGAATTTACAACAGATAAATTGCAAGCAGTGGAATTCAGTAGATTAAAAAAGACATAAAAGCAGTCACCTAATTGCAATATATAGCCCTTATTAAGATTATAATTTGAACAGGAAAACGTAAGAAATAGATTTGACACAAGTGATACTGACTGCATATTGAGCTGCATTAAGAAATATCTGTTGATTATTTTAGGTGCAGTGGTAGTCTTACAGGGCTTTTTTTGTTTTTTAGGAGTTGTTCTATTTTAGAGATATATACAGAAATGTGATTGTTCAGTCACTAAGTCGTGTTTGACTTTTTGCAGCCCCATGGGCTGCAGCACACCAGGCTTCCCTGTCCTTCCCTGTTTCCTGGAGTTTGCTCAAACTCGTGTCCATTAAGTTGGATGATACCATCCAGCCATCTGCCACCCCCTTCTCCTTTTGCCTTCAATCTTTCCCAGTATCAGGATCTTTTCCAGTGAGTCAGCTCTTAGCATCATGTGGCCAAACTGTTGGCGCTTCAGAATCAGACCTTCCAGTGAATATTCAGTCTTAATTTCCTTTTGGATTGACTGGTTCAATCTCCTTGCAGTCTAAGGGATTCTTAAGAGTCTTTTCCAGCACCACAATTCAGAAACATCAGTTCTTTAGTGTTCAGCCTTCTTTATGGTCCAGCTCTCACATCCATATATGACTTTTGGAAAAACCATAGCTTTGACTATATGGATCTTTGTCAGCAAAGGGTTTTCTCTGCTTTTTAATACACTGTCTAGGTTTGTCATAGCTTTCCTTCCTAGGAACAAGCATCTTTTAATTTCATAGCTGCAGTCACTGTCCTCAGCAATATTGGTGCCCGAGAAAAGAAAATCTGCCACTGTTTTCACTTTTCCCCTTCTGTTTGCCATGAAGTGATGGGACAAGATGCCATAATCTTAGATTTTTGAATGTTCAGTTTCAAGCCAGCTTTCTCACTCCTCTTTCACCTTCATCAAGAGACTCTTTAATTCTCTTCACTTTCTGCCTTTAGAGTGGTATCATCTGCATATCTGAGGTTGTTGATGTTTCTCCTGGTAGTCTTAAATCCAGCTTGTGATTCATCCAGCTCAGCATTTCACATGATGTACTCTGCATGTAAGTTAAGTAAGCAGGGTGACAATGTATAGCCTCGTTGAACTCCTTTCCCAATTTTGAATAAATCCATTGTTCCATATCTGTTTCTCACTGTTGCTTCTTGACCTGCAGACAGGTTTCGCAGAAGACAGATTATTGCCAAAATGATTTGATATTGGGGACTTGTTTTAAAACAGCCTAGGAAGTGGGGAGTAGCTGAGAATACAAATAAAACAAGAATTTGTCATAAGTTAATAATTGTTGAAACTGAATGATGGAAGATTGGATGTGTTTTATTCAGTCCATGTGATCTTGTTTCTTTATTTTATTGCCATTAATATGCCATGGCTTGGAAAAAATATACCACTTTATATATTTTATTCTTTCCTCATCTGTAAGATGGGGATATTGGATTTACTGTCTAGATCCCTTCTGATTTAGAATTTTAAACTTTCCACTGACTGAACTCACAAAATATGACTATGGGCATAAAGCATTTAGGATATTTAGAAATTAATTTCTCACTGTATTTTCTTCCCTAATGTTCATATATTTGAAATTTAATTGTAGAAATAGTGATCATAATTTAGGATATTCAGATGTTTGGGATTCTGTCTCTCAAATGTATATATATATATGGGGGGGCACTTTCTACTAATAAAAATTTAGTAACCTAGATAATCAATCCTGAATATTCATTGGACTAAAGGAAATCAGTCCTGAATATTCATTGGAATGACTGATGCTGAAGCTGAAACTCCAATACTTCGGCCACTTCATGAGAAGAACTGACTCACTTGAAAAGACCCTGATGCTGGGAAAGATTGAAGGCAGGAGGAGAAGGGGACAGCAGAGGATAAGATGGTTGGATGGCATCACCAACTCAATGGACATGAGTTTGAGCAAGCTCCAGAAGTTGGTAATGGATAGGGAAGGTTAGTGTGCTGGAGTCTCTGGGGTCACAAAGAGTTGAACACGACTGAGCGACTGAACCCAACTGAACCTAGATAATAACATTTTTAATTCTATTTCTGCAACAGTTTCCAAAAACAATGAAAAATATGCTTGTTGTTCAGTCGCTAAGTTTGTGTTGCCTCTTTGTACCCCATGGACTCCAGCACTCCAGGCTTCCCTGTCCTTCACTGTCTCCTGGAGTTTGCTCAAACTTAGGTCCATCGGGCTGGTGATGCCATCCAACCATCTCATCCTCTGTTGCTCCCTTCTCCTCCTGCCCTCAATCTTTCCCAGCATCAGGGTCTTTTCCAATGAGTTGGCTCTTCGCATCAGGTGCCCAGAGAATTGCAGCTTCAGCTTCATCATCAATCCTTTCAGTGAATATTCAGGTTTGATTTCCTTCAGGATTGACTGATTTAAAAACATACTGGGGAATTTTTTAAATAATGGGCTTTCATATGAGTAAATTTCATTTATATCTCTTTTATTGAGGTACACAATTGTTTTATGTCTTTAAGATGAGTGAATAGACCATTTGCTGAGTGAAGAAAATTGTATGGTTTTGTTGGGCTGTTTCCTGTCAGCTGCCACAGTTCACTTATTTCAATTAGAATTTTAAGGATGGGGAGCCTGATGGGCTACAGTCCATAGGGTTGCAGAAGAGTTGAACATGACCTAATGACTAAACAAGAACAATAATTATCTTGTATATAAATTATCATCAATATAAGATTAATTCTTTAAATCATTAATTCAAGTCTTCATTGAGGCTAGGTAGAGCATTAGTTGGTGACAGAGATCACAGAAGTTGTTTCCTGAAGTACTGTTTCTTAGGCCTTTAAAAACACTGTATTTCTTTTATCATTCTCTACACTGAAAGTTTTCCTTAATGTGTGACAGTCTGTGAATACTCTATAGTGTGGCAGTGGTTGATGACTCAGTGTCACCTGGTTGTAAAGACCAAACCAAAACAAAGAAATTCGTCTCTGGGCTCTTAAACTTTTGAACTATTCTGCTAGAGAGAAATTTTTCTAGTATTTTTTAATGACCTGTTCACTGGCAGGCTTATCTTCAGATACAGCAGAGCTATTTTAAATACAAAGTAAAATTTAATTTTTACTTTTATACTAAATGAAATATTCGATTTTCCAGTTATTTTTGCAAATACTATAAAAGTAATATGACTCTTACGGCTTTACCAATTATATAAAATCTTTAGTGAATTTTTCTCCATTGCACATACCTAATAACATAGTACAGTTCAGAGTTAAATGTAAATTAGAGAAATAGATATAAAATTAATTTTTGTAAAATGTTATAATTTATAATGTTGCCTTGCTCCAGAACTCTTATTATTTCTTCCTGTTGTGTTACAGAGTTTTTTTTTGGTGTTACTAAGAATAAATATGTAACTATAGTTTTCTTAAAGCATTTTTAAAATTTAAATCTGTACCTAGTTACTCTTCAGAGAAGGGTATGATTTAGGCTTACATTCTTAAGTGAATGAACTCAAGTTTATTTGAAACAAAACTTAAAAGGTACAAATTTGAGCTACCTTTTTTCAAATTCTAAATAGAATTCAGGAAGTACATTCAGTCAGCTTGAACATTTGGTGTTTGTGTTTATATTAAGGAGTTCCTGGCCAACAAAAATATCAAGTGTATAATGAAATAACTTTAATTTTCCTTGCCTGAGATTATCTTAAAAGATTTTCACTTGCAAATTTAGAGAAAGAAAAAATAAATGCATATTTTCTGTCTGGGCAAAACACCGTTTTCCTTAGTGATAGTCCATTTTAGTAACAGTAAAATGTTTTATGACCTAAGGAAAGTAAAACTTGTGAAATAGTAATGTGTTATCTACAATTATGTGAATAATGAGGTTTAAAGAACACCATTCCAGTAGAAATGAACTTTGAATAGGCATAATAGTCACTTAGAAAATATTTTGTACCCGATGTGTTATATTCAAAATAATGGTTAAAATGGTCAGATTGAAATAATACAATTTCTTATCCCAATGCATGTAAGCATATCAAAAGGCAATCTTCTCTCAACACCAGTATTATACATTTCATGTTCAAAGTGGAATTTGTTCTGTAAGAAGACAGTGCAATATGTCACTGAAACTTTGGAATCCGAAGCAAAATTAAAATTGTCAATGCATCCATTTTTATGAAAGAGCTAAAGTATTACTTTGCTCGAAGATTATACATTAGAAATGAAAAGCTGTTAGGTCATTTAATCTCATATATTAATATTTTTGTGAACTATGTACTAAGTTTTAAAAGAAACTTAAATCTACAGATGCTGGGAAAGATTGAGGGCAAGAGAAGGGGGGGATGACAGAGGATGAGATGGTTGGATGGCATCATCGACTCAATGGACATGGGTTTGGGTGGACTTCAAGAGTTGGTGATGGACAGGGAGGCCTGGCGTGCTGCAGTTCATGTGGTTGCAAAGAGTCAGACACGACTGAGTGACTGAACTGAACTGAAATCTACAGAAAGGAAATGAAAAACAGGCAGGGTTCTTAAAACAAAAACTTACAATTACTAGTATTAATAAAGCAGATATCCAACAAAGTAAAAAGCCCAAATATATATTTGTCCTAAACCTAGATAGATACACCTACAAATTTTTTCAGATTATATTTGGAACCTTGAGTAGTGCCAAAGATATTTACATATATGAAACCATTCACAGAATACTTAATCTTAGAATGTGTTTAATTGAAAGGTAGGCATACTGAACTATTGAACGATTAGGTTATTTTGTTACTGAAGAATTTTGGTGTGTCATTTCTTCTGATATTTAACAAAATATTCAATGATTTCTTCCACAGAATCTACCTGTTACTCGTATTTTAGACAATCTCATGGAGATGAAATCAAACCCTGTGAGTAGCATATAACATTGTACTTGTCAATTCTTGAGCATACCAAACAACATATACCAAAGGTGATAAACTCAGTTTGTTGTGGGCTTCATCACAGCAGAGTGCATGAGGAAAGGAAAGTCCATATCCTCAAACAGCATCTTTTAGTCATTACCACAGATAATGGGAATTGTTTTCTCAGCTACTGCATTCCCCCTGGCCAGCTCTCATGCAAAGTAAATGTAGATCATATCCTGTATATATCCTAAGGAGCAAGTTTCTGTAAATAAAAGACAACTAGTGAGCATCAGTTGGTATAATATGAAAAGTACCAGACCAGTTTAATTTTATGAAATTAGGATAGGAGTGTATAGTAAAAAATTTAAGGACGTGTGTTCAGATGGCACTAAATTCTTTTGGGCTAAAAAGTAAATTGAAATTGTTTGATGAGGAGATAAATGAGTAAATATTGTTAGCATTTACTTAAAGAATGGGTTTCTGAGCTGTTTATAATTCAAGACAGGAATGTAAAAATCATCACAATCTGTTTCATAAAGCAGCCCATCATGTTACTGTGGCAACTGGAAAGAAAGTGGTTGTCTGGAATAGATCAGAACCCTGGTTTGGGTTGATTCGGGTCACTGTAGACTTGACATCAAGACTTAGGATACCAGGCTGAGAAACAGAGTAAGAACAGAATCTTCAGATAAATATGTCATTATTTCATATTTGTTAAAACATGGTTATGATAACATTAAAGAAAATAACAAAAACAAATTTTAAAATCTGTCCATGTGAAAACAAAGATACAGTGTTATAGAAATAAAAGCCCAGTAAAGGGCAGCTGCAATTATGAAAGGAAGAAGAAAACTGTCTATAATGATAAGCTAAAAAGGAGTGCATTTTTCTAGAATCGATACAGCGAACATAGTAGACAATGTAGTAATAATAGACTTTGTTATTACTACATCCCAGAATATATGAAGGGTATGAATAAATGAAGAATACAGAATATATGAAAGAATGCTTCTTGAAAAGCCTGAGTGAAGTATGCATTTATGATTAATGCATTTGTGATTGTCTTTCGAGAATACTACTTCATAATAGGCAGCAGGTTTCTGGAAGATATCCCAAACAGTTATAAAGATTAAAAATATAAATAAATGCACAAATTTAGATGCCAAGTCCACATTTCTGCCATATGGATGGTTAAATTATGGGTCTTAATTCAGATAGGTCTCCAGGTTCTATAAATTTGTGTATCAGTTCTGTTGACTTTATAACTGAAGGCACATTACCACAGGCAGATATTTTTTAATTAATTAGAAAAAGTAAATTTTTTCTACTTTAAAAGCATTTTTTCACCCATCTGTTGAGTGGGACAGATGCCTGCACTCTTATCCCTGTCTTGTTTCCCATATTGACAAATTGATTTGGAGGCATTGAAGAGATTAACAACATGTACAAAGTTAGACCTGACTAATAATCTTGAATATATTGTATCTCAAAGGCTTTAAAAATGCTGTAACCTAATTCAAGGTGCATTCTTTTTTTTTTTTTCCAAGGTGCATTCTTATCACTTATAGTTACTAAGTGGTCTTTGATTTGCCTTGATTGAGTAAAATGAAAGGGGTTAGGCAAGATATCAGCTAGGTTTCACCTACTCTTGTACATCTGGGTATTAGTGGTTTCCTGGAACAAAGTGTTGAAGGATTATGGCACTGCATTTGGTTTTGGGCTTCCCTGGTGGCTCAGATGGTAAAGCGTCTGCCTGAAGTGCGGTAGACCAGGGTTCAATCCCTGGGTCGGGAAGATCCCCTGGAGAAGGAAATGGCAACCCACTCCAGTACTCTTGCCTGGAAAATCCCATGGAGGGAGGAGCCTGGGAGTCTACAGTCCATGGGGTCGCAAAGAGTCGGACACAACTGAGCGACTTTACTTTCACTTTTGGTTCAGGGAGAGTTCTGTGATTGATTAGCACTGGCCATCACTGAGTGCAGGACTAGATAGTGACAATAATACATAGTTGGTCATTGATCACCTTTGGGTAGGCTCATCCAGAAAAGACTCAGAAAACATTGCAGAAAGAATGCGTTCCTTTGGGTGTTTGTGCTTTGGAGGGAGAAGGAGATAGAGATTAGGAAGTGATGACATTATATGCAGTAAAGTAGTACTTTCTAAATCTTTAATATCAAGATATACTACCAATGTAGTATAGAGGCCAGCAACCCCTTATCCTCAACTTCTGAAGTCCAAAACGTGAAAACAAAGATTTTGTATAACTCATTTGGTGACAAAACCTAACCATAACTCATATTGAGGTTCTTTATAGTTTGGGTTTATTGTACTTTATGTTAATATGCATTTGTTTAGCTGCAGAAACATTACCATGTTAGATGATGGGGTGCTGCCCACTGGGAATACTACATTATATACAGTTGTTATGCATGATATTATCTATCTACAGTTTTTTAAATTCAAAATTCCAAAATATATCTAACTCCAGAGGTTTCAGTTATAAAAGATTTGAACCTGTATTAGGTATTCTGCACATTCAATAAAATCATGTATATATAATAATTAATAAAATTCTCAAAGCAACAATACTGAAGTGCATTAGCTTATAGAACAGGTGTATTTATTTTTCTCAATAATTAAGTATAGTTCCCTGTGCTATACAGTAGTTTCCTTGTTGGCTAATTTGTATATAGTGGTGTGTATGTTAGTCCTAAACTCCTAATTTATCTACCCCCACTACCCCTTCGTAATAGCCACAGTTTGTTTTCTATTTAAAAACAGGTATACATTTGAGAAGTAGCATTGCATAGTGGTTAAGCACTGGGGCATTGAAACTGGACTGCTTGAGTTCAGATCTGGAGTTTCCGCACTTACTTGTCAAAAGACTTTAGGAAAGTTAGATAACCTCTCTGTACCCCAGTGTACCCATCTGAAAAACATGGATAGTAACAACTACCTCAAAGATGATACGGGATTATGTCATTTCATCTGAAACACTTAGAATGATGTTTAACGTATAGTAAGTGCTCACTAAATGTTGATGGTGGCTGTTTACAACTTAAAATTTATTAGTAGATTCATCAAATAATCTCAAAATACTCTAAGCAAAACTTGAACTTTCTAAAGAGAAATTCTATAGTCATGGTAAAGTTCTCCTTTTTTTTAAATAGGAAACTGATGACTATAGGTATTTTGATCCCAAAATGCTACGGGGCAATGACAGGTAAGCTGCACTTGTATAATTTGTTGTGTTTCCTCACTCCCACCAAGAATGGAAATAACTTCTACTAATTTTTTGTTATTAATCAGTAATTGCTTATTATTAAAAATTCAAAATGTATAGAAAACTGATAAGTAAATAATATGTAGAATTACCTCTTTACCCAGAGGTAATCACTGGTAATTATACTTAACACTTTGATGCTTTTCCTGCCAAGTATATATATGGGAAAAAAGTACATTAGATGCTTGTTGTTTTTAATGAAATGGTGAGGGTATTATAATCTATGTCTAGAAAAGGAGAATTTGGATAATTTGTGTGCTTTTAAATGAATAATTATTTTGGACCAAGTGAAAAAGATGAGGGCTTTATGTTGGATACCAAATGTTGGTTTTTTATTTAACTCATCCATACAATCTATGCCCCTGGGGACCATTGCTGTGAATCCTTCTTTTTGGCAGTGAAACATTTTGCAAATAATTTTTGTATTTTGTGACAAACATGGTTTGGTAAGATATTAACTTTATTATGGATATATTTTTCAAGTTCTTGTGGTATGATAATAGTGTATAAAATACAGAAAGAAGGATAAAAATTAGCAGAGAAAAAGCATTCTTGGAGGGATGGTCTTTAGCACCAAAATTTGGGTGAAGCTTCTTTATTGCCTATACCTTATGTTTGGGATCTTTCAAACTTTGATTTATCCCAAGCTTTCAGATCTTTGTAGGTAGTTAGATCGGATAATCTAGTCACTAAAAAAATGATTACTACATTATTTTGGAAACCTAAAAGGTTATTCTCTTTTCTGAACTTACCAGAAATAATGCCAGAGTTGCAAAAGAAGCTGCTGATAGCAGCTGCAGCTGGTAAGGAAGAATTTGTCAAAAGAATAAATTATAGAAGAAAGAGGATGGGGAGTGACACTAAGGGGGGTATGTGGTTTCTTTGATGGGTGATTAAAATGTTCTAAAATTAGACATTGTACAACATGATTGTACAACTCTGTAAACATACTAAAAACCACTGATTGTACACTTTTAAATGGTGGGTTTACAACACATTTGATGTTCTTAAGCTTACAGTTCTTTTCCTTCCTTATATTTGTATCAGTAGATACATTTTGCTTCTTAGAAACTTCTGAGAAATTCTTTAAATCTTCCCTATATATAGTTTATTCATGATAATGAGAAGGAATATTAGGAATGTTGATAAAACAGAAACAGAGTTTCATTTTTAATAGACTCAGCTTTCTCCTGAGCTGTCTCATCACAGTTAGATCTTGGTTTTTAATAACTCGTAGTAGTACAGTGCTCTTTTAAGTATCACATCTCCTCATGTCTCCTCTTAGAGGAACTTAAAGCACTCTAGAAGCAAGTTAAAAACTGTGAGGCGTTAGGCAGCTCCTGGCCCCTTTTCTGGAATTTTCACCCAGGTCACAGAAATGAGGAAAAGATGAAACTTTGAGTTGCTGAATCAATGAGCGGTTATAATAACTCTTTCCCCTTCGTTGAGATTTTCAAAAATGGCTTGTGAGGAAAACCTAAGTTATCTTTGTTTGTATAGCCTATTTTAGCACTCAAAACAATTTTGACTCACAAAAGCTTTGCAAACTGTCTTTATTGAAAGATCTCTTGGCCACCAAGTATTTTTGAAATAAATAAATACGTAATTAATATGTAAAGAAGTTACAGAAAAATACAGATCCCTTCTTTCATCCCCCTTCCTTCCTAAATTGTTAACCTTGCCATACATGTGTTTGCATAGTTTTTTCACAAATGTATATACCCACAAACTATAATCTGTCCAGTATGGTAAAACTTGCATGTAATTTACCACTAAAGTGGGCTTTCCTGATAGCTCAGTTGGTAAAGAGTCCGCCTGCAATGCAGGAGATCCTGGTTCGATTCCTGGGTCTGAAAGATCTGCTGGAGAAGGGATAGGCTACCCACTCCAGTATAGTCCATGGGGTCGCAGAGTCGGACATGACTGAGTGACTTTCACTCACCACTAAAGCATATATTTTATCAATTAACCTTATACCCAGATTTCCACTCCTCGTGGGAACTAATAATGCTCCATCTTTCCTATTCCCTCTCAGTCTTCTAGAATTTTAAAGTCAACAGGTTGCCTCATTCCCTTTTAGACACCGAGACATGTACCATCTAGCTTGTTCTCTGAATCCCACTTAAGAATTTGTAAATACACAGATAATAGTGCACGTGTGTGTGTATATATATATTTCCCATGCCTTTTTATCCTTAAGCTTTGGGTGAAATTTTCAGTATGGGTTTTTTTATTGTTTGTTCTTACAGCTCAGTTCCAAGAAACAAGAATCCATTCCAAGAGGTAAGTTCATATAAAAATTCTTTGTCCCTAAAATGGAAGAATGAAAAGGTGACCCAGCAATCTTGAAGGATATCTTTGTCCTATGGCTTTATGATGATTTCTGTATGGCAGTCTTGATAAATCTGATTCTGTGTACTGAAGATTCATTATAAATAACAATTAATTCAAAGCTGACTTTTAAGAAAAAAGCCTTATGGATTTATTTGGTATTGTTTAATTGAAAGATGAGGTTTATTTTCCTCATAATTGTTTCTGAAAAATCTCTACTTCATTTTAATACCCAATAGACATTAGAAATTTATAGAGATTAAAAAAAAATTCTCTATAATTGAAGGAGCATCAGGCACTTAGGTTGAAAAAAAATACTAGCAAAAGTTGTGGAATAGGCTCCAGACTAAAAGCCATGTTGCTTGAGAGCTAAAATACTGTTCTGTTTCTTTTATTTTTCTGTCTTCTTCTATTTGCATTTTTAGGCAATTGTTTTTGTGGTGGGAGGAGGCAACTACATTGAATATCAAAATCTGGCTGACTACATAAAGGTACATTCAATGTTCATATTCTTTTATCATTCAAGGTTTCACAGTTGTTCCATGTCTTTAACATATTAGCAGTCTCTGATGGCTTTCCTGATTCTTAAATAAGCCCTTTTCTAGAGGTAGTTTAAAAATCTGGCAGATAAGAAAACAATGAATATATGAGCATTTTTACATGTCACATTCATTTTTGGCCTAAAATTTTACTTGATCTGAAAAATAATGTATCTTCTTGATGTAATGTACTATGCAGCTATCTATCTTAATTTGACTTTAAATGTTTAGACACCCTAAATAAGTTCCTGTCCCAGAAAAGTCTCCCTTGGTGAAATGATTTACTGAACTCCACTTACCTAAATTAAGCACTTTTCTCTCATCTTATTGACCTAAGTCAGCAACATACTTCAAACAAACTTGGAATGTCTGCTTTTTCAGCAAATAGGCACTTTAGAGGTAGCACTTTAGAAGTCATGTGCTATTCAAAGCTAACAGCAGCAGGGAGTGATAGACAACTAAGCAAAGAATATGAAGGGAACAGTGTAACTTGAAGAGCAAAAATGCCATTTAAAATGTAGAGGCAACAGAACCAGTGATTGTTACAGTGACATTTTATAACCTTCATTGTTCACTTAATGATTCTTATGGTCCAGTATTACATAAGACATCAATAAATATTGAGGTTTTCATACAGCAGGAGAAAATACATAGGTGGCTGTCACAGAGCTTCAAAATCATCCAGCACCTCCAGGGATCCTACCTCAGTTGCACAGAACATACTTCAGAATGTGGACCCCCCACTCAGATCTGTGTACAATACCTTGGTTTCAGGGGAGCATCCATCTTACACACAGAGATGTCTTTTATACCCTTCTCTGTTCATATAGCCAGAATCAGGCTCCATGACCAGGCTCAAAGGCAAAAAGCAAGGGAACAACAGAAACCAGGTGTAAAACCCATGAATCTGTAAAATTTCTATAAACAGTGCTGACAAGCTAATAGTGCAAGTCGTCCCCTGGTCTATCTGTGACCCTTGGGCAGTATATTAATTTATTTAATGTAGATTTGGCCATGGGTCAACAATAGGATTGGTTCCAGGTATGTACCCAAGGATAAACACAGGGTTGCAAAAGATCAGCTGAAATTAATCCTGTACTTAAACCCCATCCTTGGGTAACTTTTCTTAATTACATTTGTCAGTATTCCTTCTGCATTTTTTTTTTTTACACATTATAGACCAGAAAAATAGGGATAAAAACCAAAATACTAATCATTTGTGTAGTGTAGTGACTGAAATGCCAGTGTAACTTTAAGAAACTTTGCAGTTTACCACCAAATACTTCAGCATAAACTGGTTTTTAATCATCCATAAACCTCATAACTCTTACCTCTCTCTACCACAGACATTTTAATTTTGTGAAATGTATTAATAAATTGAATAAATGTAACAATTAATTGTTAACTAAGTTTGGTTCTTTCTCAGATCAGTCACCTCCATCAGAACTTCAAGGTTATCTGTGGTAGATATGTAAGCCCACCAAGTTATCCAGTCATCCTTTACTTGGTTTCAGTTTACAAAATATTTTTTTTTAGCTTGTTATTGCCTTCCACTCACCCAAACATGGTGTGAAGATAGCAGGGCACATGATACGGTGACCCATCAGCCCTGTAACAGGTGTTTTATGTTTCTATTATCAGGTACTGTTCTTAAATGATCACTTGGGTTCATACTTACACAGTGGTCTTTGGCTCTTGTGTTGAACAGATTCTTCTGTACACATTTGGGCAGCAACAATATCCTAATTTTGCCTCCCAGAAAGGGTCCTCCAGAATATATAAAACCTGTAAAATGAGAGTATGTAAAACAAAAGAAAGTATTAGAATTATTCTGGGTGTTTATCCCCTAGATGTTGTTCACATCATCAAGATATAGCATGTGAGTAAGTCCAGATTAAATCTTTCATAAACCTACCAGAATCCATTTTGGACCTTCAGCTTCAAGTGAAGGAGGTTATTTCTGCAGGCTAAAAGTATTATTCTCTTGCTCCCAACCTCTTGCAGGGTACCACAATAATGTTAGCTCTTTTTTTTATTATTGATATTTTTACCTGTTGGCTCCATTTCTGAGAATCAAAACTTCTCCATCTTTCCATGTGTCAGTAATTCTTACCCAGAATTTGGCCCCTGGTTTAGAAGACCATCAGGTTCAGCATGACTCCGACCCATCGAGCTGGCAGCAGTATGACTGCTGTACTTCCCTTTCTTCATTCCCAGTCACAGGAAGTAGGCTGGCTGGGTGCACCTTTATAGGACTGTGTTATCCACTGGTTAGTAGAGATGCAGATGCAGAGACCGTTAACCCCAGCTTACACACGGCTGAAAAGAAACAACAGTTCAAACAGATTCAGAGAAACTGTCTTCATTTCAGTTTTGGTTTGTTCATTGCAGTGGTATAGAAATCTGATTAAGTTTTGTATATTGATCTTGTGTCCTGCAACCCTATTGAATTCATTTATTATTTCTGATAGTTTTTTAATGGATTTTTAAGATTTTCTATAAACAGTATCATGTTGTCTGTGAATAAGCTTCTTCCTTATCCTTTCGGGATGTTTTTTCCTTTTTCTTGCCTACCCACCCTGGCTAGAACCTCCAATAACAATATTAGTAGAAGAGCCCAGAGCAGACCTCTTTATCTTCTTTCTGATTTTAGGAGAAGCATCCATCTTTCACTGTTATGTCTGAGGTCCAATGGGTTTTTAATAGAGCCATTAATGTTTAGTAGCTACTAAGCTATATAGTCTAATTATCTGAGAATTCTTTGTTTTTTAACCCCTTTTGGTCTTAACTGTTTCCTTTGTTCTGCATAATGTTCATCTTCCTATCATTTCAGCCCCATTTAGAGGAAACTGAGCTGGTAGGTCTGTGACAGCCTACCTCATGACATTAGAAACCCATGTTAGTGCACCTTGTAGTATGAAACAAAACTTATGCCTGTGCCTCTGAGAGACTTATAATTGAGAATTAGCTAATATGGCACTTGATTTATACCAGTTCACAAAATGAGCAAGTGCCATTTTTGTTGGGAAGACCAAGAAAATAACTAAGAATTCTAGCTAATTTATTTGGTAATGATGTTAGTCTGACTTACAGTGTAACTGCTATTTGGTATAACATTGATGTATTTGATAAAATTTATTGGATTGATTTTTAACAAAGATGTTTGACAATACTGATATCAGTGACCAATTTGTTCTTTTGTTGGAAGGTGATTGGCTAGGGAATAAACTAGATTTAGTTAATAATTGTTGCATTGAATCAAGGTATTGGTACATTCATAAAGTTCAGTTTTTAATGGAAAGAAGAAATATCAAATTTGTACATAGTTTTAATAATAAGTTTTACACTGAAATATTAACTAAATTGCAGTGTAAAAAATTAGTTTTGTGTTTATCTTTGTTTTTATATTCTGTAAATGCTATAAAGGATGAAAAATGGTGACATAATTACAATTAAGAAAGTTTGATCAAGGATGGAGAGAGAATGTACTTATATAAGCAGAAGATTAATCTCAGCTAGTTAATGATACACCCTGTGCTGATGATGTTTGGCCAACCCTGAATGAAATGTTTTTTAAGTAGTGATTAAAATAGGCGTGTGTTATGGTCCAGGATAGACCAGGGGGCAACTTGTACTAGTCTGTCAGTATTCTTTAATGGAAAACGTAAAGATGGATGGTTTCACTTGGTTGCTATCATGTTTTCTTATTTCTGCTCTTAAGCCTGGTCATGCAGCCTGACTGTAGCTATGTGATCAGAGAGGAATAAAAGATCCCTCCTTGGACAGACTGGGGCTCCCCTGAGACCAGGGTCCTGGTGGTTCACAACTGAAAATGAAATGTGTCATATTACTGAGATGAGGTTCTGGGAACTAGAAGTTTTGGACCCTTCCAATGTTTCCCTATGTACTCCTACCCTCAAGAATCCCAATTATATGGCCCTAGTCAATGGCTACACATACCATCTGTTTTGAAGAAAAGGTGAGATGTGACTTTTGTTTTACCTGTTCTCAGAGAATATAAGCCAGCAATGTTTACTCAGCTCATATATCCAAAGAAATGTCCTTCTCTTGTATTACAAAGCCATAATTCTTTTGGTTCCTTGATTAACCACATTTGGTTTGTACATTACAAAAGAAAACTTACAAATTTGCCTTCAAGTTCACAATACATACAAGAATTTCAGCATTAAGAACTTACCCAAAATTCTCCAGTCAAAAAGTTTGGACTGCTTGTAACTGGGTGCCAACGTTCTGTCAAGATTAAGGATGAAATCCATAGTTACAGAATGGAATAGGGTATAGTAACATATAAATACTGTATTATCACAAATGAGTCTTAAATGACAATCTATGCTACTTGCACCATATTCTACTTTCAATGTAACAAAACTAAATGTTTTCTTCAAGTAGTTACAGTCCTACATAGACTGTAGGCTGAAGATTTTATAATTATTGCTCCCATGAAGTGGGTCACTCATCACATTCCTTCTATTTTCAGTGTAAATGGACTAGAAACATGCCTAACACATTTTGAATGGAAAAAATGTGCCCTTTTCACTACTTTATTCCATGTAATTTTAGGATAGACAGGTGTACACTAAAATCCAGTACTCATCCTAAAGGAAAATAAAACCTTCAACAAAAAGTCTTGTTATGTTTAACCCCTCTTCCTGGGAATATTGAAAATATTACTTGTTATTTGTATATGAGTTCTGTGTTTGATTTTTTACAGGGGAAACAAGGCAAGCATATTTTATATGGCTGCAGTGAACTTTTTAATGCTACACAGTTCATAAAACAGGTAACGTGTACTTTTTAGTTTGTTTCTATTAACATACCCTAAGTTGCTGTTGATATATTTCAAAAGAGAGCAGGATAATCCTATTCATCTGAACCAGCTGAAACCAAAAGCCACAAAACTAGAAGAATGTAAGGTTTTGCCACAGACAACTATAAAGGAAACTCTCGTGTGTAACTTTATTTCCATTATCCCAAATCTATGAAAAGGTAAATTCAATTCTGAAAACTTTTAATTGGAATAGTGTATTTGCTTAGGCAAAATTTAGTCCAGCATTTCCTTGATATACTGTCCACATTTCTGACTTTGCCACGCATATCACAAATTGGACTGAGAAATTGAGTTTCTTGGGGGATTGATACAACAGAATGTCATTCACCTTGGAAATCAATGATGGCAGTAGCTGAGATGTAGAAGGTTTTTACATTCTTTTACTATTGTTCCCACTTACATTCTCAGTACTTACATTAACTTCAGCTTTTAAGCCTAAACTGCCTCAGAGGCTTAGTAGGCTGACCTATAATATTCACTCACCTTTGCTTTGGCTATCATAAAAATCATAACTGTACCCTCTGCATGTTTTTAGTATCTCTTCCTAGCACCCTTTTCCAGCACAACATTTTTACCCACTATAGTATGGTTCTTTTGTTCTTAACCTTAAGGTGGTAGCCCACTGGTAGTATGAGAATTTCAGATACACAGAGAAACTGGAGAGGATTTACAGTGAATACATGTACATTTCCCACTGCCACTTTATTGCACTTGCTTTATAAGCACCTGTCCATCTTTCCATTCTATTCATTCCCCTAGCTTAATTGCAGAGTAAATTATAGGTATCAGTATATCTCCCCCTTAATACATCAGTGCCAATATCATTCACTAGATTTCATTATTTGTTTAGTTTATTGTTGTATTAC
The DNA here is from genome assembly GCA_007570785.1 of Antilocapra americana. Taxonomy (NCBI): domain Eukaryota; kingdom Metazoa; phylum Chordata; class Mammalia; order Artiodactyla; family Antilocapridae; genus Antilocapra; species Antilocapra americana. Next base: position 2,995,939 of record ML661902.1, read on the forward strand.
TCTCTGGAAGTAAAATTTACAGCAGTGAAATGCACACATCTTAAGTGTACATTCCTGACTTTGTCACATGTATTGTTCACCTCAGTAACCCAAACTTGTATCAAGGTACAGAAGTGTACACAGAGTTCCTCTATGGCCTTTGCCAGTCCGTCCTAGTCAAAACTTGCTCCCAAAACCCTGCCTTGATGTTTCCCACCAAGTCTCACATATTCTAGAACATTATAAATGGAACTTTTCTTGGTTAGGTTAACTAGCAGATTCTGAATTTTGTGAATCCTTTCAATGAACTAGATGGTGTTAGTGCTAATTTTCTCTATTAGTTTTCTATTCATTGGTTTCTACTTTTTATTTGATTACTTTGGGTTGAGCTTGTTCTTCTTTTACTATCTGATATTGGATAATTACTAAATCATTAACTTTAGTTTTTCGTTTCTAAAATGAGCTTTGATAGCTATAAAGCTTGAACTCTTCCCAAACACTGCTTTGGACACATTCCACAAATGTTGATATATTTGTATTATCGTTTGAAATATTTTTAATTTACCTGGTGATTTATTCTTTAGCCCTTGTATAGAGATCTACTGTTGTTTGAGGTATTTGTGGGTTTTCTAGATAATGTATTGATTTCTGATTTAATTCCCTGGTTGTCATAGAACATTTTATATGTAAGTTCATTGTTTGAAAATTTAAATTCCTCTTCTAACCCAACATATAGTCTATCTTGCTAAGTACTCCATATGAAGACTTGAAGGAAGAGCTGTAAATATTAATTTGGTGAAAGTAGTTGATAGCATTAGTTAGATCCTCTATATCTATCGATTTTTTCTGTCTAGTTCTATCAGGTATTAAAAATCTCCATCTGTGATTGTGGAATTGTTTCTTTAATTCTGTCAATTTTTGCTTTTAAGTTCTATTATTATGTACATACAGAGTTTTGATTATTGTATATTCTGAGTGGGCTCTTTTATCATCATGCCCATGCTCCTCTACATATCTAGTAATGCTCTTTGTCTTGAAATCTACTTTATCTGATACTAATAAAGCCACCCTAGCCTTCCTATACTTACTGTTGGCATCTTGTAACTTTTCCATCTGTTTACTTTCAACTTGTCTGTGAATTTAAAGCATGTATCTTATATATCAAGCATATTATACTTAAAGCCTATATCGTGTGTGTGTGTGTGTGTATCTCAAGATCCAACTGTATTCTGTATAGTTTTTTTTAACCTATTCTGACAGTCTCTTTTAATTGGAGTGTATTGGTCTTTAACTTATTGGCCTAAATGGATTTAGGCCTACCATTTTACTGTTTTCTCTGTTTCTCCTTTCTTTGTAAGATTTGAACACTTTTTAGAATTCCATTTTAATTCATCTCAGCATTATTAACTTAGGGTTGCTCTAGGAATCACATTATATATACCTTTAACTGTTAATAGACCAGTTATTATGCCACTTGTATTAAATGTCGAAGCCTTGCAACCATATAGATTAACATTTATGCTACAATTGTCATATTTTACATACATCATTAATTTTACAAAATAGTGGACAGTTATTTGTGCTTTAAACAGTCCTATAGAATAAAGACATAAATCTTTTGCATTTATATGGATATGAATTCCAGTGTTCTTTATCTCTACTTACAGATTTTAATTTCTATCTGTTGACTGACTGAAAAACTTTCTAGCAGTCATTGTAGCTCAGGTTTGCTGGCAATGAGTTTTCTTAATTTCATATACACACACACACATACAATAATTGGTTTTCAATAATTACAGTGTGTGCATGACTTCTGTGGATCTTGCTAGGGGATCACTGAGTTTCCTAAATCTATAAACTATATACCTTTACAAAATTTAGGAAATTTTCAGCTGTTAACTCCTATTGGGACTATTTTACATATATGTTTAACCTTTTATGGTGTCCCACAAATCTCTGTGGATTTTGTTCTTCACTGTCTATAAGTTGCTCCATCTTTAGGTACACTTACTTCTATCTCCATTTGGCTGTTTGATGTATTTACCAGTTCTAGAATTTTCATTTAAGTTTTAAATATAGTTTCCATTTTTATGCTGAGATTTCCTTTTTTCTTTCATTGTGAGCCTATTTTTCACTATTTCTTTGAGGATAATGTCCTAGCTGCTTTTAAAACCTGGTCTGTTAATTACCACACATGGATCAACTCACTATTGGTCTTCCCCCCTAGAGACTGGGTCCCTGTTTCTTCATATTTACTAATTTTATACTGTATCCGTTAGTTATATTTTAGAAACTGAATTGTTTCTCTAGAATGTTGGTCAAAGTTCTGTCTCTTTGGCAACAGCTCAAATCTCAACTCTCTCGTGATAAGTGGTTCAGGGTTTTACCACAGATTTAGGAAAAGACTATATACAGACTTAGGGCTGCCTCACTTTCCAGTAGCTTTAGTTGCCCCCAAACCCTTTCCTCTGGTTTTTCAAGCCAGAAAGACTATGTTTTCTATCAATTTTAGCAGCTAGTATAATACCAACTAATGCCTGCCTTCAGGCTAAGAGCCACAGAACCAGAGAACTCAGCCTGCATTATTCCTTCCTTCCAAAGGTTGATTCTATTCCAGAACTCACCTCCTTTCAATCATTCCCCGTTGCCTACAGGAAGTTGGTTTTGTTTAAAATTTATAATTTCTCTCTCTGAGAGACTTGGTCCAATAGGAGTCTACTCAGCCTTCCAGAATTGAAATCCTTTTCCCTTCCTTTTAATGATCTTTAGAAATACATTTAATATATTTCTAATTTCTATACAAACACGTGTTTTTCTTTACATTTTCATACTGAGTTAGTTTTAATTCTGTTTTTGTTTCCTAGTACTTGAATTTGCTCCTATGTAATGTTTACATTATCTTTTTGCCTTCAGTTTTTAAATATCTATAAATCTTAAACATTTGAGTTAGTGAATATTGAGTGAAAATGTATTATTCTAGAAATACAATACAGTGCATGAAATAGCCTAAATTTTACCATGATAAAAGTGTTCATTTAAGGTGATTAGAAATATGATTAATATCTAGGTTTCTGTTGTGAGTAAAAACTATTATTTATGATTTGTCTTTTGTTTTAGCTGTCACAACTTGGACAAAAATAGCACAGAAGAACCGTAACATGAGAGAGCTATTTAGAACTTGAATAAATGTAAAAAGTCAAAAGAACCAGATGCTTCCTTCTCCATATCAATGTCCTAACAGTGAAACTTAGAGGTATTTGTTAATTTTTAAGGAAATTCTATACTTAATATAATGTATACTGATTTAAAAAAATAAAGCATTTCAGAAATAAATTTTAACATTGTAGAACATCTGTTATGTTTTACAAATGAGAATGAAAGTACTTTGGAAGGAAAGAAATCTCTATATGAATATAATGTTAAAATATTAATATAATCAATGTATTAGGATTGAAGCTAGTGAAAGTTTAAGAATATATGTATTATTTGATTGGTTCATGAATCTCCTACTTGCATTCATTTTCATTGTAAAATTACCTTTCATAGTTTGTTTCCTTTGTTGCCTCTAGATTTAAAAGCACTTTAACGTCCCTTCTCCCTCTGGCACACCTGTGTACATTTTATCATTTATATCTCCTTTATATAATGGCAAAGTCAAAATTAATATCGGGAGCAAATACAAAACATCCTGTACATGTCTAAATATTATGTAAAAGTAAGTGTTAAATTTGGTACTCACCTTCCTCTCTGTGTTAAATACAGCTGATCAGTCATGTATCTCAGGATAGCCATAAGATAAAAGCAAACCAGTCTCTCCAAAGGAAACAACTGTTCCTATTATAAAGGCCAGAGAGCTTTTCCTCTCAATGAGCCTCACCAAGAAGAATCTGTAGTGTTACAGACAGCATCCTGATAATGGATAAAACAAGATTTTCAGAACTGTTTCTTTCTGCACTCCCACCCACCATCAGTCAGTGCCATCACACCAAAGCAAAGGTCCAGAAAAATAATTGTAGATGAGTGACATATTCCTGGGGTATAAATTTAAAGTATGTTTGAGCTGGTATAATAAATTACCATAGGCTGGGTACCTTAGACAAAAAACAAGTGTTTCTCACAATTCTGGATGCTGGGAATTCTAAGATCAAGTTACCAATAGATTAGTGTCTGGTGAGAACATTCTTCCTGATTTGTAGAGAGCCTTGTATCCTCACGTGGGGAGCAGAGAACAGACTCTGGTCCCTTCATCCCCTTTTAAAGGCACTAATCCCATCATGGGGTCCCACCCCATGACATCATCCAAACCCAGTAACCTCCCAACAGCTCTACCTCCAAATACCGTTAACATTGGGGAAAAGACATTCTCTTCAATAAACTGTACTGGGAAAATTGGACAGCTACCTGTAAAAGAATCTTAATTAGAACATTGTTCAACACCATACACAAAAATAAACTCAAAATGGATTCAAGACCTGATACTATAAAACTCTTAGAGGAAAACATAAGCAGAACACTTTGACATAAATCACACAATACCTTTTTCAATTCGTCTCCTAGAGCAATGGAAATAAAAATGAAGTTAAACAAATGGGACCTAGTTAAACTCAAAAGCTTTTATGCGTAGCAAAGCAAACAATTTTTAAAAAGAAAAGATAACCCACAGAATGGGAGAAAATACTTAGAAATGATGTGACTGACAAGAGATTATTTCCAAATTTTATAAACAGCTCTTGTAGCTCAACATCAAAGCCCAATCAAAACATGGACAGAGACCTAAATAGATTATTTCTCCAAAGAAAACATGCACATGAAAAGATGTTAAACATCACTGTTGCTGGAGAAATGAAAATCAAAACTACAATGAGATATCACCTCACACCACTTAGAATGGCCATCATCAAAAAGTCTACAAACAATAAATGCTGGAGACAGTGTGGAGAAAAGAGAACCCATACAGTGAAGTAAGAAAAATATGGTACAATATCGCCTTATATATATGGAATACAGAAAAATGGTACAGAAGAACTTACCTGAAAAGGAGAAACAATCACAAATGTAGAGAACATCTACGTCTCAACAAAGGGGAGTGGGATGAATTGGGAGATTGGGATTGACATAGATACACTCGTCTTGCTCATGACCAGTCATTACGTTGTGTCTGACTCCCTGCAACCCCATGGACTGTAAGCCACTACGCTCCTCTGTCCATGGGATTTCCCAGGCAAGAATACTGCAGTGGGTTGCCATTTCCTCTTCCAGGGATCGAACCTGTGTCCCCTGCATCTCCTGTATCAGCAGCTGGATTCTTTACCATGGGGCCAACTAGGAAGCCCTATATATACACTACTATGTATAAAACTGATACTTAGTGAGAGTCTACCATATAGTGCAAGGAACTCTACTCAGTGCTCTGCAGGGACCTAAAAGGGAAAGAAATCTAAACGGGAGTGGACGTACGTGTACAGGTAAACTGATGCATTTTGCTGCACAGCAGAAATTAACATTGTAAAGCAATTATAGTACAATAAGCTTTTTTGAAGTCTTAAACAATTAGACAACCAACAAGACCTGCAGGGAACTCTGCTATTGCAACCTAAATAGGAAAAGAATTTTTAAAAGAATATATATATATATATATATATAAAATGTATAACTGAATAATTTGTTGTACACCTGAAACTTAACAGTATTAACTATACTCAATATAAAATAAAAGTTTTTTAAAAATACCATTACACTGGGATTAGCTTCAGCATTTGGTTTTGTAGGAAACAGACATTCAATTCATAGCACTATCTGTCAAAGTGGCTAGCACTCAGGGCTTCAGAAGAGACCTTAATAAGAAGACAAGGCTAATTTAGATGTTAAGACAGGAGAAAAAGCAATGTCCCTGTCTCCTTAGAAATGGAGAAGTCATACTCTAAATAGTTAACATTCAGAAATTTTATAACTACATGAAAGACAAAAAGAGGTGATCTCTTTTTCTAGCTGACTTTATATTTAAAAATGACTTAGGGTCAGAATGACCATCATTTAAAAGTCTACAAAAAATGCTGGAGAGGGTATGGAGAAAAGGGAACCCTCCTACACTGTTAGTGGGAATGCAAGTTGGTACAGTCACTATGGAAGACAATATGGAGGTTCCTCAGAAAGCTAAAAACAGAATTACCATATGATCTGGCAGTCTCACTCCTGGGAATATAATTCACAAAGATATGTGCACTCCTATGTTCATAACAGCACTATTCACAATAGCCAAAACATGGAAATAACATAAATGTCCATCAGAAGATGAATGGATAAAGAAGATGTGGCACATATACATATATAATAAAATACTACTTGGCCTTAAAGAATGAAATAATGCCGTTTACAACAACATGGATGTAAATGGAGATTATCAATAGTAAGTGAAGTCAGAAAGAAAAACAAATACCATATGATATCACTTACATGTGGAGCCTTACAATATGACACAAACAAATCTACCTACAAAACAGAACAGACTCAGACACGGAGAACAGACTTGTGGTTGCCAAGTGTGTTGGCAGATGGGAGGGATGGACTGGGAGTTTGGGGTTGGTAGATGCAAGCTATTTAAAATAAAAGGGAAAAAAAAGGTAAAGTCCTAATGTATAACACAAGGAACTATATTCAATATCCTGTGATAAACAATAGTGGAAAAGAATACTAAAAAAAGAATGTGTATATGTATATAACTCAGTCATTTTGCTTACATTGAAGAAAGTAAGGAAAACCAGTAGAGCATTTAGGTATGACCAAAAGTAATGCTCAAAATTCTCCAAGCCAGGCTTCAGCGATACGTGAACCGTGAACTTCCAGATGTTCAAGCTGGTTTTAGAAAAGGCAGAGGAACCAGAGATCAAATGGCCAACATCTGATGGATCATCGAAAAAGCAAGAGAGTTCCAGGGAAACATCTATTTCTGCTTTATTGACTATGCAAAAGCCTTTGACTGTGTGGATCACAATAAACTGGAAAATTCTGAAAGAGATGGGGATACCAGACCATCGGACCTGTCTCTTGAGAAACCTGTATGCCGGTCAGGAAGCAACAGTTAGAACTGGACATTGAACAACAGACTAGTTCAGAAAGGAGAAGGAGTGCATCAAGGCTGTATATTGTCACCCTGCTTATTTAACTTATTTGCAAAGTACATCATGTGAAATGCCAGGCTGAAGGAATCCCAAGCTGGAATCAAGAAAAAGGGAGAAATATCAACCACCTCAGATATGTCGATGATACCACTCTAATGGCAGAAAGCAAAGAGGAATTAAAGAGCCTCTTGAGGGTGAAAGAAGAGAGTGAAAAAGCTGGCTTAAAACTCAACATTCAAAAAACTAAGATCATGGCATCTGATTCCATCATTTCATGGCAAATAGATGGGGGAACAATGGAAACAGTAACAGACTTTATTTTCTTGGGCTCCAAAATCACTGCAGATGGTGACTGCAGCCATGAAATTCAAAGACACTTGCTCCTTGGATGGAAAGCTATAACAAACCTAGACAAGTGTATTAGAAAGCAGAGATATCACTTTGCCAACAAAGGTCCATCTAGTCAAAGCTATGGTATTTCCAGTACTCATGTATAGATGTGAGAGTTGGACCATAAAGAAGGCTGAATGCTGAAGAATTGATGGTTTCTAATTGTGATGCTGGCAAAGACTCTTAAGAGTCCCTTGGACAGCAAGGAAATCAAACCAGTCAATCCCAAAGGAAATCAATCCTGAATATTCACTGGAAAAACTGATGCTGAAGATCCAATACTTTGGCTACCTGATGGGAAGAGCTGACTAGGAAAGATTGAAGGCAGGAAGAGAAGGGTACAACCGAGGATAAGATAGGTGGATGGCATCATCAACTCAATGGATATTCATTTGAGCAAACCTGGGAGATAGTGAAGGACAGGGAAGCCTGGTGGGCTGCAGTCCATGGTTTCACAGAGTCAGACACAACTTAGCGACTGAACAGTGAACAAGGAGGGACTGGTGGGGAGGTTGGATTGGAAGTTTGAGACTAGCTGATGCAAGCTATTGTATATAGAATAGGTCCTATTGTATCAGTTCAGTTCAGTTCAGTTCAGTCCAGTCGCTCAGTCATGTCTGACTTTTTCCGACCCCAACAGCAGCAGCACACCAAGCCTCCCTGTCCATCAAAAACTCCTGGAGCTTACTTGAACTCATGTCCATCAGGTTGGTGATGCCATCCAATCATCTCATCCTCTGTCGTCCCCTTACCCTCCTGCCTTCAAGCTTTCTGAACATCAGGGTCTTTTCCAATGAGTCAGTTCTTCACATTGGGTGGCCGAAGTATTGGAGTTTCAGCTGCAGCATCAGTCCTTCCAATGCATATTCAGGATGATTTTCTTTAGGATGGACTAGTTGGATCTCCTTGCAGTCCAAGGGACTCTCAGGAGTCTTCTCTAACACCACAGTTCAGAAACACCCATTCTTCAGCACTTAGCTTTCCTTACAATCCAAGTCTCACATCCATACATGACTACTGGAAAATCCATAGCTTTGACTAGATGGACTTTGTTGGCAAAGTTGCTTTTTAATATGCTCTCTAGGTTGGTCATAGCTTTTCTTCCAAGGAATGATCATCTTTTAATTTCATGGCTGCAGTCACCATCTGCCCCATTCGGCTCCTCTCCCAGCTGCTAAAAGTTAAGAGTCAAAGGTCCAGCTCTCCTCTGTGTACACAATCCTATACCTTCAGTGAGGAAGGCAAGACCCTCAGCAGCCTCTCTGTAGGCAGTGGTTCCAATAGCTCCTTGAAGAACCACAACGTCCCAAAGTTGTCCCCACACTGCAGGAACCGGAAGGGGAGGAAGGAAGTCAACCAATTTTCTTGTTGCTCAGGTGTCATCTGTGATTTGCCCTGCCTGCCTCCTGGCACAGTATCTGATGTGATCCACCTCCTGCGTGGTCTGTGGGTGGCTAATGCATGCCAGCTGTCATCTCTCTCCTGGCTGCCCATGCGGCAAACCTGCCACTGTCTTCACCCCATGAATCTGCTTTGGCATGGGCTGAGTCCTAACATGCCATCAGAGGCTGCTCTTGCATCTCAACAAAGACCAGGCTTCAGCCTCACAGGCCTCGGCATTTGGGCGCCCTGATCTGATGCTAACATCAAGAGCCAGCCCCAGGACATACCCTTTGGCCCCAGAGCACCTGGTGCTCAGGTTTCTAATAAGCCACTTGTGTTTAGAAGGAAAGCCATCCAAAAGGGAGAGTGAAAGGGAACACTTTGAATTTGAAGTTGGTAAAAATAAGGGTAATAGTTTACAAAATGTAGAAATCAACTCCCACATCAAGGAGACCTTTGACCTTTGTTCTAGTTATGCAGATGCCCTTCTCAGTTGGTGTTTTCTTTCCTTCCTCTGCCTCCTGAAAAACCCCACCTTTCATAACAGGGAACTCCACAGTTGATATTTACCCCCAAATATATCCAAAAAATAGATGCAAAGATTAAGCACAATTAAAGAAGCTTTTTCCAACTGCTTTTAAATATTCCTATCAAATTCACCTTCTAACTCCCATGTCCCTAAGGAGCTACAGTACTGTATCAGGAGACTTCAGGCTATGTCCTCATCTCTGCCCATCAAGATTGGACATCTTCTTTTCAACAATTACAATGAAACAATTTCATTTTCACTGAAAGAAAAAGAGAGGATGCTAATAAGTAAATTGAGAGCATCAGGGTTTGGGAACCATTGCTTATTAATTCTAATAAAAACTTCTGGAACTTGAACACAGAAGCAGCTCAGGACTGAAGGGGCCCCCAAGTCATCCAGTATAAACCCCTCTATTATGCCTGTACCAACCCACCCCAACCCAGGCCAGCAGTGCTTCAGGGTCAGGCATATACCTTCTTCCTGAGGCAACCAGCCTCATCCTTAGACAGTTGAACCTGACTATAACAAAGATTAGGAAATTCCACCTTCATAGACACATGAGCATGGCAAACTTCTGACAGTACGTTTCTTTTCATCACCTGACTAGAAAGGTACCACCCTGGCTTGAAGGAACTATTTATCAATCAGTCATCAGAGGGCAAGTAATCCGAGAACTGCTGGGCAACACATAAGCAGAAGGCTTCTTCAAGAGAGAAGCCTCATTAATTCTCCATAAGTCCATTTTTGAAGACACCCTGGATCCTGACACGATGTTTATGCACTGAAAGCATCTCCATAGAGCAGCACAGGCGTACACGAAGAACAGCATCCACACACTCATGTAATAGAGGTCTGCTGGCATTCTCCAAAGTGAAAGGCATTCGCCTCAAGAAGGCAAACACTAGGATGGTTTGGTCAGCATGGGAAAACTCAGGCATCAGACTGCAGCCCAACTTCCTTTTGCCTGCTTTTTGTTTTCTCTTATGCCCCAAATACCTTAAGAAATAGGTCTTCTGGTTGTGAACAGTCACAGAGACCACAGTGGGCTCAGCATTTCACTCACTGTAAGTTTCAGTGGAGATAGTCAGCTGGATAAAAAGGAGAACAGAAAGAGGAAAATCCAAATGCCCTGGAAAAGTTGTGCCATTGTTAACTCTAAGGTCTCTGTCAGAAGAAATCATATCAGCTACACACACATGCACACACAAAATAAATGATGAAGATCTCTCAACTCTTCTTAAGAAATTTCTTTTTTCTTAATAAAAGCTTTATATAGACCACCTAGGAAGCCATGAAATACACCAGTCAGGAAACACAGGCCTTAAATGACAAATTAGATCAGATGGCATTTATAGAATATTCCATCTGAAAGCAGCAGAATACACTTTCTTCTCAAGTATACATGAAGCATTCTCTAGGATAGATCACATCTTGGGGCACAAATCAAGCCTCAGTAACTTTAAGAAAACTGAAATTATATCAAGTGTCTTTTCCAACCATAAAGCTATAAGATTAGAAGTAAATTACGGGTGGGGGGGAATGTTAAAAAAAAAAAAAAAAAACATGGAGACTAAAAAGACTTCCCAAGTGGTACAGTGACAAAAGTCTACTTGCCAATGCAGGAGACACAAGAGATGTAGGTTCGATCCTTGCATCAGGAAGACCCCCTAGAGAAGAAAATGGCAACCCACTCTAGTATTCTTGCCTGGAAAACTCCATAGACAGAGGAGCCTAGAGGCCTACCTCCATGGGGCCTCAAAGAGTCAGACATGACTGAGTGACTGAGCACAACCAACACACAGTGGAGACTAAATGATATGTTACTAAACAACAAATGGATCCCTGAAGAAATCAAAGAGAAAATAAAAAATACTTAGAGACAAATGAAAATGAATGTACAACGATCCAAACCTACTGGAAGCAGCAAAAGCACTTCTCAGATGGAATTTTACAGCAATACAATCTTACATCTTAAACAACCAAACCTTACACCTAAAGCAACTAGAGAAGAAAGAACATACAAAACCCAAATATAGTAGAAGGAAAGAAATCATAAAGGTCAGAGCAGAAATAAATGAAATAGAGATGAAAAAACAATAGAAAAGATCAATGAAACTAAAAGCTGGTTCTTTGAAAAGATAAACAAAATTGGCATATGTTTAGCCAGACTCATCAGGAAAAAAAGGGAGAGGGCTCAAATCAATAAAATTAGAAATGAAAATGAAGAAGTTATAACTGACACCAAAGAAATACATAAGATAAGGATCTTAAGATAAGGATCATAAGATACAGCTATAAGCACATATGTGCCAATAAAATGAATGACCCAGAAGAGACAAATTCTTAGAAATGTACAACCTTCCCAGACTGAACCAGAAACAGAAAACATGAACAGACCAACCAACTGAAACTGTGATTTAAAAATTTACAACAAAAGTTCAGGATCAGATAGCTTCACAGGTAAATTCTATCAAACATTTAAAGAAGGGACAACACCAATCCTTCTAAAACTCTTCCAAAAAATTGCAGAGGAAGAAACACTCCTAAGTTCATCCTATAAGGCCACCATCACTCTGACAACAAAATGAGACGAAGATACCACCAAAAAAAAGAGAAAATTACAGGCCAAAATCATGATGAACATAGAAACAAAAATTCTGAACAAAATACTAGCAAACCGAATCCAAGAACACACTAAAAGGATCATACAGATGATCAAGTGGGATTTCTCCCAGGGATGCAAGAATTCTTTACTATACACATGTCAATCATTGCTATATACCACATTAACAAACTGAACAACAAAAGCTCTATCATCATCTCATAGATGCAGAGAAACTTTTGACAAAATTTAACACCTATTTATGATAAAAACTCCCCAGAAAGTGGGCAGAGAGGAACCTACCTCAACAATAATAAAGGCCATATAAGACAAATCCACATTTAACATTATTCTCAATGGTGAAAAACTGAAAGCATTTCCTCTAAGATCAGGAACAAAACAAAGATGTCTACTCCTGCTGTTTTTATCCAACATAGCTTTGGAAGTCTTAGGCACAGCAATCAGAAGAAAAAGAAATAAAAGGATCCAAAATTGGAAGAGAAGTAAAACTGCCACTGTTTGCAGATGACTTTATACTATACATAGAAAATCCTAAAGATGCTACCAAAAAACTACCAGAGTTGATCAATGAATTTGATAAATTTGCAGAATATAAAATTAATACACAGAAATCTCTTGCATTCCTATCTAGTAACAGCAAAACATCAGAAAGATAAGTTAAGGAAAGATTCCTATTTACCAGTGCATCTAAAAGAATAAAATACCTAGGGATAAATACCTGTGGAAGGAGGAACAGGCCAAGAAGCAATAGAACTGGACATGGAACAACGGACTGGTTCAAAATTGGGCAAGGAGTGCATCAAGGCTGTATACTGTCACTCTGCTTATTTAATTTATATGCAGAGGACATCACACTAAATGCAGACTGGATGACTCACAAGCTGGAATCAAGATTGCCCAGAGATAAAATATCAACAACCTTAGATACGCAGATGATATCTCTCTAATGGCAGAAAGCAAAGAGGAACTAAAGAGCCTCTTGCTGAGGGTGAAAGAGGAGAGTCAAAAAGCTAGCTTAAAGCTCAACATTTAAAAAACTAAGATTATGGCATCCAGTCTCATTTCATGGCAAATAGATGGGGAAAAAGTGGAAACAGTGACAGACTTTATTCTCATGGGCTCCACTGCGGACTGGTGACTGCAGCCACAAAATTAAAAGACACTTGCTCCTTGGAAGAAAAGCTATGACAAACCTGGACAGTATAAGACCAGAGACATCACTTTGCTGACAAAGTTCCGTATAGTCAAAACTATAGTTTTTCCAGTAGTCATGTACAGATGTGAGAGCTGGACTATAAAGAAGACTGAGCACCAAAGAATTGATGCTTTTGAACTCTGGTGCTGGAGAAGACTCTTAAGAAGCCTTGAGGGATTCCCTGGTGGCTCAGGTAAAGAATCCACCTGCCAATGCTGCACACGCAGGTTCAATTCCTGGGTCAGGAAGATCCCCTGAAAAAGGAAATAGCAACCCACTCCAGTATTCTTGCCTGAGAAATTCCATGAACAGAGGAGCCTGCTGGACTCCAGTCCATGGTGTCACAAAAGAGTCAGACGTGACTTTAGTGACTAAACAACAACAAATTAAAATTCTATATAACATAAAAATTTAACCTAGTTTTACAATTAAAAAAATAAGATAAAAATAAAAAGGTAGGTCAGTTTTAGGATATATGTATTATACCTCAATAAAGCTATTATTTAGGGCAAAAAAAAAAAAAGAAGCCTTGAACAGGAGGGAGATCAAAACAGAAATCTTAAAGGAAATCAACCCTGGATATTCACTGGAAGGACTGATGCTGAAGCTCCAATATGTTGGCCACCTGATGCAAAGAGCTGACTCATTGGAAAAAACCACGATACTAGGAAAGACTGAAGGCAAAAGAAGGAGGCAGCAGAGGATGAGATGGCTGGATGGCATCACTGACTCAATGGACAGGAGTTTGAACAAACTCTGGGAGATAGTGAAGGACAGGGAAGTCTAGCATGCTGCAGTCCATGGGGTCACAGAGAGTCAGACACAAGTTAGCAACTGAACAACAACAGAAAACTTTAAGATGCTGATGAAGGAAACCCAAGATGACACAAATAGATGGAGAAAGACACCATTTTCTTGGATTGGAAGAATGAATATTGTGGAAATGACTATACTACAGACACCTACAGATATACTACAGCAATCCACAGATTCAATGCAATCCCTATCTAATTACCAGGGACATTTTTCACAGAACTAGAACAAAAAATTTTACAATTTGTATGGAAATACAAAAGACCATGAATAGCCAAAGCAATCTTGAGAAAGAAAAATGGAGCTAGAGGAGTCAGGGGCCCCAACTTCAGATTATAGTTCAGAACTACTGTAATCAAACAATATGATACTGGCATAAAAGCAGAAATATAGATCAATGGGACAGTATAGAAAGTCCAAGGATAAACCCATGCACCGATGGTCACCTAATCTATGACAAAGGAGGCAAGAATATACAATGGAGAAAAGACAAGTCTCTTCAATAAGTGATGCTGGAAAAACTAGAAGCTACATGTAAAAGAATGAAATTATTTAGAACAATCCCTAACACTATACACCTACATTAACTCAAAATGAATCAAAGAACTAAATGTAAGGCTGGATACTATATAACTCGTGTGTGTGCGTGTTCAGTCATGTCCAACTCCTTGTGATCTCATAGGCTATAACCTACTAGGCTCCTCTGTCCATGGGATTTCCCAGGCAAGAACCCTGGAGTGGGTTGCCATCTCCTACTTCAGGTGATCTTTCCAACCCAAGGATTGAACCCACATCTCTTCCATCTCCTGCCCGGACCGATTCTTTATCAACTGCTCCACCTAGGAAGCCCTTAGAGGAACTCTTAGAGGAAAACAGGCAGAACACTCCCAAACATAAATTGCAGCAATATCTTTTTTTGATTCACCTTCTAGAATAATGAAAATAAACAAATGGGACCTAATTAAATGTAAAAACTTTTGCACAGCAAAGGAAATCATAAAAAAAACACACACACAACCCATAGGATGGGAGGAAATATTTGCAAACAATGTAACCAATAAAGGATTAATATCTCAAATATGCAGCCAACAAAGGATTAATATCCCAAATATGCAAACAGCTCATGCAGCTTGATATTAAAAAAAAATGAGCAGAAGATATAAATAGACCCTTCTCCAAAGAAGACATACAGGTGGCCGGAAAGCACATGAAGAAAATGCTCAACATCACTCATTTTGAGAGAAATGCAAATCAAGACTACATGAGGTACCACCTCACACCAGTCAGAGCAGCCATCATCAAAAAGCCTGCAAACAATAAATGCTGGAGAGGGTATAGAAAAAAGAGAACCCTCCTACACTGTCGGTGGAAATGTAAATTGGTACAACCATCATGGAGAACAGTATGGAAACACCTTTAAAAAACGAAAACTAGAACTACCATATGATCCAGCAATCCCACTCCTGGGCATATATCCAGAGAAAACCATAGTTTGAAAATATCCATGCATTCCAATGTTCACTGCAGCACTACTTACAATAACCAAGACATGGAAACAACCTAAATGTCCATGGACAGAGGAGTGGATAAAGATGTGATACATTCATACAGTGTATATTATTCAGCCACAAAAAAAAAAAATAAAAAAATAATGGCATTTGCAGCAACATGGATGGACCTATAGATTATCATACTAAATGAAATAAGTCAGACAAAGAAAAATATCACATGATATCACTTCTACGTGGAATCCAACACAAATGACACAAATGAATTGACTTGCAAAATAGAAACAGATCTCAAAATCAAACTTATGGCTACCAAAGGGGAAATACTGGGGGAGCCAGTAAATTAGGAAACTGGGATTAACATATACACACTACTGTTGCTCACTGGTAAAGAATTTGCCTGTTAATGAAGGAGATGGGGGTTCAATCCCTGGGTAAAGAAGATCCCCTGAAATAGGAAACGGCAACCCACTCCAGTGTTCTTGCCTGGAAAATCCCACAGACAGAAGAGCCTGGAAAGCTACAGTCCATAAGATCGCCAGGAGTCAGATATGACTGAGTGACTAAGCATGCACACATATGTAAAATGAATAAATAATAATATTTTATATAATATATATAATAAACAATAAGTATAACTTAAGTATAACATTATTATACTTAAATAATACCTATAGCACAGGCAATTCTACTCAGTATTCTATAATAACCTATATAGGAAAAGAATCTGAAAGGGAATGTATATATCCATCCAAAAGAATGGATATATATTCACTTTGCTGTACACCAATATATTATTAATCAACTACATTCCAATAAAATTTTTTGAAATAATTTTTAATTAAAGAAAAGCCATAAAAATACCAAGCATCATGAGGAACCAGCAGGAATGGCAGTTATTTCCAAGAAAAACTGATTTCGTATAGATGTACATGCATGTAATTAAACATATATAAAATGTGTGTGTGTATATTCTGGAGTTATATATCTATACACACTTATCAGATAGTATTATGGTTAGTTTTATGTCAGCCTGACTCTGCCTGGGGTGTCCAGATTAAACTTATTTCTGGGTGTGTCTCTGAGGGTGTTTCCTGATGAGATCAGCATTTCAATCTGTGGGTTCAGTAAAGCAGATTGCCCTCCCGAGTGTGGGTGGGCAGTGTGAAACAGGAAGCGTATGACTATATGATGTGTATCCTGCTTCCTGTTTCCCAGGAGAATTCTAATACAGGTAGATGATAGATGGATGGATGGACAAACAGAAAAGATAAAAAGATATAACCAGAGGGCACTAATTTCAAAGCAGGCCTGGGGCATCAATAAAAATAATAACTGTAACAACCATTGACTAAGCATTTCTGCAACAGAAGTTAACAAATCATGAATCAGCTGCAAGCATACACATAATCCCTCCCTCTTGCCTCCCCCCACACCACCCTCATCCCCGCTAGGTCACAGAGCACCAGGCTGAGCTCTATGTGTTATACAGCAGCCCCCCACTGTCTGTCTTACACATGGTGGTGTATATTGTCAATGCTACTCACTCAATTCGGCCCAACCTCTCCTTCCCCCACTGCGTCCACAAGTCTGTTCTGTATGTCTGTGTCTCTATTTCTGCCCTGCAAGTCGGTTCATCAGCACTGTTTTTCTAGATTCCATATATCTGTGCTGGCCAAGCATTTTACATGTGTACCCTGGGGCTGCAGCTAGGCAGCAGAGCATTTACAGGCGCTGGCTGTGAAGCTGAAGCATCACCATTCAATGATGGTGGGTGCATCCCCCGACGGTGCACCCACAGACTAGGACTCTCTGCCTGCACGGAGCACCTCCTTGGTTTTCCCCAAGCCACACGAGAGAGAAATCAATCTCTTTCCATTGCTTGAATTCTGATGACATGGGTAATGAAGAAGGGTGAGAGCCAAGAGAAGTTACTTGAGGAAGTGAATCACCATTGAAGGAGGGAGAAATATAAGGAAAACAGCCCTTTGGGGACTATCTGGGAGTCCTGGAAAGGAAGGATCTTGGGGTAAAAATAGACTGTGCTACTAAAGCCCAAGTATGCTGTTACAATCGCCCCATTCCAAGGAGGTTATGTGGGTGATAAACGTTGCTACCACTGTGGGTCCTGCCATCTCCCAACTGGAAGTGGACAAAAGGGGGAAATGTATTTTCCTTTCGGATGGAGAGAAAGAGTTCAGTGGAAAGATGCTCAGGTGGCTGGAAGAAGGACACTAACCTAACTATCGTGTCAAAAGATTCACAGGAAGTAGCCTAGACAGGCTGCATGACCTGGTGCATTGACAGGGTGTCAAGCCACACCAGGGACTCCAAAATGGCACAAGAAGAGGCCAGCAAGGGTCTGCCCAGGTGGCATTAGAGGTACTGAGCAGCAGATCAGGTATTTTACACTACAGTAGTGAGACTGGAACACTCCGAATACATACTTTCTCTCCTCTGGCCTCAGTAGAACTTCTTGAGACAGGTATTCATATAGCCACTTAATAAGTGACAAAAACTGAGCCATAAGGAGGTTTTCTAGCATCACAGGCATAGAAAGCGAAGTCACAGTCCTGGGATTAGAAGCCGGAATTATGATTTCAAAGACTCTGCCCTTCACCTCACTTTGCTGCCCATCCTCCCCTTAGCAGCATTTTCATTATCTGGATGAAGGCTCAGACAGGTGTAGGGAGACAAGGGATGTGTTAGTGTGAATTCTCTGCTATCAGAGAGAAAAATTCATGTTATTTATGGATATTAAGGTGTGACATCCTAGCCATCCCCCAACCCTTGTATGGGAATCTCCTTCATCCTACCCTGGGCATGAGACTATGGCCAGTTGCCTTCTGGTCGCAGTCAAGTGGCTCCAGCAAGAACTTTGAGCACCTACCTCTTGTTTGGCTCTTTCTGAGGGACACTGCTATATTTATAGGCCCTGCTACTCTGCACACATTCTACAGCACATGACCTACCACCCTGGCCATCAGCGATGAGATCAGAGTGGCTGCAACCCATAAGCTGACATGGAGCAATCTCAGCCCAAGAAGGGAATTGTATATTGGATGGTGGCTGAATTAGCTGTCTCGAGAACTTTGCGAAAAGGAGGAGCTGTTGGTAGCAGGTACAAAAGCAGAATGACATTCAGAGGCAGTCAGAACAAAGGGAGCTAGAGTGGGTAAGTGTGGACAATGGCAGACAGCTAGAGCTGATCTAATAAAGTCCTGATGCTGAAGGGAAAGGGCAAGATACTGCCACTAGAGTCACAGGCATCCTGACTGACCTTACAGAGGCTGAACTATTCTCCAGACTCAAGAGACCTGGCTACAGGATGGTTCCTGGGTGTCCACAGGCCTGGCAATGTGACTACAACCTGAGTCAGTGTGAATCCCCGGGGAGATGCCATCCATTCTGTGAGTTAGTCTGGGCAAGTTTCCAATCATGCAGCTAGCAACCACCAAAACAGCTATAGTGTTAAACCAACAATCAATCAGCATCAGTTTATATTTCAGTAAAAGTATTTTGGGAATGGTCACTTCTTCCAATATAACTTCAAGACCCAGCAGTGGCAAAGCTAGAAGCAAACAAGAGCTACAGACAGCAGGATTTATGGAGAGAGCATCTGGCTTTCCCATGCTGTTATGCCTTGGTGGTATTCCTGGTCCTCAATCTAGATTAAACTCCATATCTCCATCAACTTATCTGCACTCATGATCTTATTTTCTATCTGACAATGAGATTCTGACACTCCTGGGACTTTGGCAGCAAAAACAAAATTGAAAAACAAAAACCCTATTACATTACCTGGAGTCTTCTACTGTCATCTCCTCTTTGTTGGCTTTTGTCTATTTCCTTGGGCCAGTCAACAACCAAACAAAGGCAACAGTGGTTTGGCCTCCTTTCCAGGCACAAAGAACATGCCACGCTAGTCAAAGTTTGCCACCAAAGTGTTTATTTTGTTCTGAATTTTAACAAACATGATTCATGTCCCATCTCCAAGGCACACTGTTGACTTCAACCAAGAATCACGCTGCACTTTTCTCATGCCTCAGACTTTGGATGGCCATGGGGCTAGGAAAAATCTCAGTAACGCTTTGGCCTGGACTCTGATTTATTGCCATTATTAGAAAGGCCCAAAAATATTTAAAACTTTGTTTTGAAGAAAATCATGTTTCAATTGTGAAACTGTTAATGTACTAATCCTAAGCGTCTGTCCACTGTACCAGATCTTGACAATGCTGTTACAGACTCTTAGTGGTAAAAGTTTACAATATATGAACTTACCTACTATTACACTGTTAGGTGTTACTCCACTGTGAGTTCCTCTAGCATAGAGTCAAAGTTCAATGCATCTTAGTCCTCTCAACCTGACATGTCTCCCCTCCCCTTACCCTCAGCACAATGCCTGACATAGGAGAAAGGCTCAGAAATGATGGAATTATGGAGGGAAAGAGAAGGAAAAGAAGAGAGAGGGATGAATGAATGAACTTTGGGACCATACACTGAAACTGTAAATTTCATACTATAAAATCTCCTGAACACATCCATCACTAGGTAAAAAGCTGATGAAGCACAAACGGCTTATATTAGTCCAGACTTTTCCTGATCTCCATAGTCTTCTTTCAGGTCAAATTATCCTTTGAAATATGTAAATTTTGTGAGTGAAAAAATATACTAAATCATCAAAGTCCTCAGCCTTTAAGCAGGACCAGAACTGACCTGTCTGCATCTTTAACAATGGAGCTTTTCTCTTCATGTTTTTAAGGAAATGTTAAGAAATGTCACTAGGCTGTGAAGCCTTACTGGGTAGCCTCCTAAATGCACCCCCCAAGAGTTATTCTAGAACAGAGCTATGCTAACTATAATAAGCACATGAATTACTTTTAAGCTAAAATTTAAATGTTAAATCATGTAGCTGAAACTTCAAACAAGAGTGACTCTTACTAGCCAAACAAGCTCTATTTTAAGAATTGGCAACATCTTTATCTAGTTTTTCCAATGTGGTTGAAAATTTGTACATACTGTACTTTCAACTACTTCACTGAAGTTCAAAATCAACATTATTAACATGCAAAATAAAAGCTAATTTTTATTGAGGATATTTCCACAGAAGTCAGATGTCTCTGAACTGGGTTTCCAACAGGACTGACCTTGGTGAGATGAACAATGGTATCCCTTATAGCTCATATAGCAGGATGACATTATACAGGTAAAGTCATCTCTAAGTTTGCAAAAGGTCAGTAAAGTTTACACCAAGAAAGATACCAACTCCTCACAAGCAAAGGATCACCATCATGGAATTGATATGCTAGAGAGGGGACACAGAAAATAAATAATGAATTAGATAAATTGCCTATTGTGTTAAAAGATTATAAATTCTACTGGAAAAGGAAAAAGTGCTGCAAGGTTGGGATGAGAAATTTGTTGGAGAGAATAGTATTAAGTAGTCTAGGACTGGCTTTGTTAAAAAGGTCAGAGTCAAGCAAAAACTTGAAGGAGATGAAGCTCTGAAGCAATGCTGTGAGATTTCCTCCTAAAAGGTGTCTCACCACCACGGCCCAGACATCCAGGATAAGCTGGCCCTTAGGATTTTAATAGAGACACTGGGGGTGATAACAAGTAGACAGGTGAACAATGCTAGCATTTCTCTGCTCTTCATCAGGGTGGGATGCTGGTCCTGATTCCCAGTCATGCACATCAGAGTTGTGAGTGAGATGGAATGCAAGCAGCTATTCTCTGACAAAGCCCCTTGTCATCCCTCTGCTCCTGGCTGCCTCTGTAGGAATTCTGGGATGGTCCATTCTTATTAAATAAATTTGGATATCCATACTCGAGATACAGCAGTGGTGATGAAGACTAGTATCATCAGGTCATATTTACGTATTCACAAAACTGAGTTTTGATCTGAGAATTTCACCATGGAGCAGACCAAAACCATACCCAAATTGATAATGCTTAGTAGACAAAGTCATCATCACTCAACTCTATGTCTTGTCTGTTGGGCTGCTGTATAACAAATTACCACAGACTGGGTGGCTGAAATGATAAAACACTTATTTCTCACAGTTATGGAAGCCTAAGATCAAAGTGCCAGATTAAGTGCCAGAATTAAGAAGACTGAACTGCTTCTTAATTGGCAGATGGCCACTTCTCATTGTGTCCTCACACCACAAAGAATACAGGGAAGAAGCAAGCTCTCTTAAGTCTTTTCTTGAAAGTGAAAGTAGCTCAGTCATGTCTGACTCTTTGCAGCCCCATGGACTATGCAGTCCATGGAATTCTCCAGGCCAGAATGCTGGAGTGGATAGCTGTTCCCTTCTCCAGGGGATCTTCCCAACCCAGGAATCGAACCCAGGTCTCCAATATGGCTGGTGGATTCTTTACCAGTTGAGCCACCAGGAAAGCCTAAGAATACTGCAGTGGGTAGCCTATCCCTTCTCCAGTACATCTTCCCAACCCAGGAACTGAATCAGTGTCTCCTGCATTGCAGGCAGATTCTTTACCAGGTGAGCTACCAGGGAAGCCCCAAGTTTCTTCTTAAAAGGGCACTAATCCCCTCCATGAAGGGTCTACCCTCATGACCTAATTATCACCCTAAGGCCTAACATTTTAATACCATTAAATAGGGGATTAGTAATTCAACATATAAATTCTGAGGAAACGTGAACATTTAGTTCATAACACTGTTAAAAATCATATCTGAACAATACTGTAAACTTAGATGAACAGTATATCTATTAATGTCTATATAGTTTGGATTTTACTACACTGAATATCATTGAGATGTTGTTTGTACTTTCAAATTTTAAAAGCCTTCAGTAGTCTTCACCTCTCTCTTCGGGTCTCCATCAGAGGTGCCAGAGATCTGGTTAACTTTAGCCCAAATCCCAGTGCTTTAGGCTGAAATAGTCAAAAACCTTCCACATCTCTCTAGGTGTTCTTATAATTCACTTTGTCACTGGTTCCACATTCCCTTGTCTGCCTGAGCGCCTTCTCCAACCTGTGTATGTTCAGAGCCTGCACTGGATGTGTGTGTGTGTTAAAATACAAAATTTACCATTTTTAAAGTGTTCAACTGAGTGACATTAAGCCCATTCTCAATGCTGTACAACTGTCACCACTATCTAATTCCAGCATTTTTTATCACCTCAAACAGAAACTCCCTACCCATGAAGCAATGAATCTACATTATACATTAACTAGCGACCAACAGTAATCTGATTTCTATCTCCATGAATTTGCCTATTCTGGTAATTTCATACAAATGGGATGACACAATGATACCTGTGGCCTCTTGTGTCTGGCTTCTTTCACTTAGCATAGCGTTTCCATGGTTCATCCATGTTGTAGCATGTAACAGCCCTCCACTCCTCACAGCTCCTGGGCAGTGGATTGGCCCCAGGGAGACCAGCAGCAGCAGAGAGGCTGGGGAGCCATCTGCTCCTAGGCATCCTCCAACATCCGTCAGCTCCAGCCAACAACTCCAGCAGGACCTTTGCCCAGGCCCCTGAGAGGCATGCTGACCAACACCCTCTTTACATACACTCAAAAGATGAATAACCAAGGTGCCAGGCATGTCCTCCAGCTACACGGAAGAGCTGAAGGACACGTCCCTGCTAGTCTGAGCCTGACAAAACATGGTCCACTGGAGAAGGGACTGGCAAACCACTCCAGTGTTCCTGCCTTGAGAACCCGATGAAAAGCATGAAAAGGCAAAAAGACATTACACTGAAAGATGAGCCTCCCAGGTTGGTAGGTGTCCAATATGCTACCAGGGAAAAGCAGGGAAATAGATCCAGAAAGAATGAAGAGGCTGAGCCAGAGCAGAAAGGATGCCCAGTTGTCGATGTGTCTGGTGGTGAAAGTAAAGTCTGATGCTGTAAAGAAAAATATTGCATAGGAACCTTCATGAATCAAGGTAAATTGGAAGTGGTCAAATAGGAGATGGCAAGAGTGAACACTGACATTTTAGAAATCAGTAAACTGAAATGTACGAGAGTGAGCGAATTTAATTCAGATGATCATTATATCTACTACTGTGGGCAAGAATCCCTTAGAAGGAATGGAGTGGCTCTCACAGTCAACAGGAGTCCTAAATACAACATTTGGGTGCAATCTCAAAAATGACAGTATGATCTTGGCTTGTTTCCAAGGCAAACCATTCAGCATCACAGTAATCTAAGTCTATACCTCAACCATTAACGCCAAAGCTGAAACTGAATGATTCCAGGAAGACCTCCAAGACCTTCTAGAACTAACACCAAAAAAGATGCCATTTTCATCATAGGGGACTGGAATGCAAAAGTCAGAAGTCAAGAGATACCTGGGGTAACATACAAGCTTGGCCTTGGAGTACAAAATGAAGCAGGGCAAAGACTAATAGAGTTTTGCCAAGAGAACACACTGATCATAGCAAACACCCTCTTTCAACAACACAAGAGACAACTCTACAATGGACATCACCAGATGGTCAATACTGAAATCAGATTGATTATATTTTTTGCAGCTGAAGATGGAGAAGCTCTATACAATCAGAAAACCAGACCTGGAGCAGACTGTGGCTCAGAACATCAACTCCTTATTGCAAAATTCAGGCTCAAAATGAAGAAAGTAGGAAAACGACCATTCAGGTATGACCTAAGTCAAATCCCTTATGATTATATAGTGGAGGTGATTAATAGATTCAAGGGATTAGATCTGGTGGACAGAATGCCTGAAGAACTATGGACAGAGGTTCTTAACATTATACAGGAGGTGGTGACCAAAACCACCCTTAAGAAAAAGAAAAGCAAGAAGGCAAAGTGGTTGTTGGAGGAGGCCTTACAAATAGCTGAAAAAAGAAGAGAAATGAAAGGCAAAGTAGAAAGGGAAAGATATACCCAACTGAATGCAGAATTCCAGAGAAAAGCAGAGAGAGACAAGAAAGCCTTCTTAAGTGAACAAGGCAAAGAAATAGAGAAAAACAACAGAATGAGAAGGACTAGAGATCTCTTCAAGAAAATTAGAGATACCAAGGGAACATTTCATGCAAAGATGGGCACAGTAAAGGACAGAAATGGTATGGATCTAACAGAAGCAGAAGAGATTAAGAGGTGGCAAGAATACACAGAACTGTACAAAAAAGTTCTTAATGACCCAGATAACCACGATGGTATGATCACTCACCTAGAGCCAGACATCCTGTAATGTGAAGGCAAGTGGGACTTAGGAAGCATTACTAAGAACAAAGCTTGTGAAGGTGATGGAATTTTACCTGAACTATTTCAAATTCTAAAAGATAATGCTGTGAAAGTGATGCACTCAATATGCCAGCAAATCTGGAAAACTCAGTAGTGGCCACAGGACTGGAAAAGATCAGTTTTCATCCCAATCCCAGAGAAAGGCAATGCCAAAGAATTGTTCAGACTATTGAACAATTGTTCTTGTTTCACATGCTAGCAAGGTTAGGCTCAAAAATCCTTCAAGCTAGGATTCAGCAGTATGTGAACTGAGAACTTCCAAATGTTCAAGCCGAATTTAAAAAAGGCAGAGGAACCAGAGATCAAATTGCCAGCATCCGTTGGATCATAGAAAAAGCAAGGGAATTAAAAAAAAAAATCTACCTCTGCTTCACCAGCTAAACTAAAGCCTTTGACTTGTGGTAATAGCAGACCATGCAAAATTCTTGAAGAGATGGGACTACCCAACCACTTTACCTTCCTCCTGAGAAATCTTATGCTGGACAGGAAGCAACAGTTAGTAATGGACATGGAACAGACTGGTTCCAAATTGGGAAAGGAGTATGTCAAGGCTATACACTGTCACCCTGCTTATTTAACTTGTATGCAGAGTCGTAGTAGTAGTAGTTAGTTGCTCAGTCGTGTCGACTCTTTTTGATCCCACGGACAGTAGCTCGCCAGGCTCCTCTGCCCATGGGATTCTCCTGGCAAGAATACTGGAATGGATTGTCATTCCCTTCTCCAGAGGATCTTCCTGACCCAGGGATTAAACCCGGGTCTCCTGCCCTACAGGTAGATTCTTTACCATTTGAGCTACAGGGAAGTCCTCTCTATGCAGAGCACATCATTCAAAATGCTGGGCTTGGTGACTCACAAGCTGGAATCAAGATTGCTGGGAGAAATATCAACAACCTCAGATATGCAAATGATACCACTTTAATGGCAAAAAGCAAAGAGGTACTAAACAGCCTCTTGAAGAAGGTGAAAGAGGAGAGTGAAAAAGCTGGCTTAAACTCAACATTCAAAAAACTAAGATCATGGCATCTGACCCCATCACTTCATGGCAAATCATCAGGGAAAAAGTGGAAACAGTGATAGATTTTAGTTTCCTGGGCTCCAAAATCACTGTGGACAGTGACTGCAGCCATGAAATTAAAAGACGCTCCTTGGAAGAAAAGCTATGACAAACCTAGAGAGCATATTAAAAAGCAGAGACATTGCTTTAGCCACAAAGGCCTGGATAATCAAAGATACGGTTTTTCCAGTAGTCATGTATGGATGTGAGAAGAAGGCTTACATAAAGGCTCACATAAAGAAGCCTGGGCACCAAAGAATTGATGCTTTTGAACTGTGTTGCTGGAGAAGACTCCTGAGAGTCCCTTGGACTGCAAGGAGATCAAATCAATCAATCCTAAAAGATATCAACACTGAATATTCACTGGAAGGATGCTGAAGCTCCAATACTTTGGCCACCTGACACGAAGAGTCAATTCACTGGAAAAGACTCAGAGGGCAAGATGAAAGGGGGCAACAGAGGGCAAGATGGTTGGATGCCATCACTGACTCAATGGACATGAGTTTGAGCAAACCACAGGAGATAGTAAAGGACAGGAAAGCCTGGTGTGTTGCAGTTCATGTGGTCACAGAGAGTCGGACACGACTTGGTGACTCAACAACAACAGTACCTCATGCCTTTTATTTTTAATATTTATTTTTATTTATTTATTTGGTTGTGCTGGGTCTTAGTTGCAGCATGCAGGATCTTTGATCTTCTCTGTGGCATTCGGAATCTATAGTTTAGGCATGCAGAATCTTTAGTTGCGGTATGTGATCTAGTTCCCCAACCAGGGATTGAACCTTGGCCCCCTGCATTGGGAGAATGGAGTCTTAGACTCTGGACCACTGTGGAAGTCCCAGTACTTCATTCCTTTTAATGGCTTAATAGTCTCATTGTATGGATGTACCACATTTTATGGTTTCTTTCAACATTCATATTTTTTGTCTGAACATCTGTTTTAAATTCTTTACTATATAAACTTTTGTCTCTCTTTTTTTTTTAAAGCTTCTTTTACTTAACTGTGGTCCAGTGATTAAGGATACACCTTGCAGTGCAGGGGATGTGGGTCCCATGCCTGGTCAGGGAACTAAGATCCCACTAGCTGCGGGGCAATTAAACCTGCTCGCCGCAACTCCTGAGCCCATGCATCTAGAGAGTCCCTGTGCCACAACCAAAGACCCTACATGATACAATGAAGGTCTAGCATGCTGCAGCAAAGTCCCAATGCAGCCAAATAAATACATTAAAAAAAAAAACCTTCTCATTCCAAGCGTGATATGAAATAAGTTAACTTTGCTGATGATGTGGGAGACCAGGAGGAGGAGTCATGAGGTATCACTTTACAAACAGGCTGCTTCCCCCCATCTCTTGGGCTCCAGATCCTTGGGTCTCCCACAGGGGTCACAGACAAACCTTCCATCTTTTCGCTCAGATTTGTTCTCTTCTCAATGAGGTTCCATGAGGTGAGGTCTCACTTTTTTTTTACCCCAAGAAACTTTGTCAAGGAAGTTCTTCTAAACAAAACATCCCTCTTAGTGAAAAGAATTCTGCTGAATATAGCTTCTTTCTCCTGTTGCATAAGGACCTTTGTAGAACTGGCATAAGGTAATAAACTGATAAACCCAAAAATCCAGAAATCACACAATCCTCATCGATTTCCTATTATGAGGGCAAGACACTCATTGGCAGCACTAATTTCTCCCCCTCAGGTAACCCAATAGTTAGTTGTGTACTAACAGTCAATAAAATTGGGACTTAAATCAAGAAAAGTATCTTTGGGGAATATGATATAACTGACTATAAAGTTCCCCAAGAAGGCAGTGGGATAGTCTGGCTGTTTGATTTGGGTCTAGATCCCCAACACATTTCACAGTTAGCCTCTGCCCACTCCTTGTCTTTCCCTACAGAACACTAAGAAAAGGACAAGACTACCAGAATATCTAGGATCTGGCTAGAACTAAAATGGAAGAGTTACGCAGCTTGACACAGCTAGTGGGATGGAAATGTTCCAACAATTATACATTCAACTACAAACAATCTGAACAGCAGCTGCAGTATCAAGAAATAGAACAGGGACTTCCCTGCTGGCACAGTGGCTAAGAATCCACCTGCCAATGCAGGGGACATGGGTTCAATCCCTGGTCCAGGCAGATTCCACATGCCTTGGAGCAACTAAGCCCATGCCCCACAGCTACTGAACCCATGAGCTCTAACTACTGAAGCCCATGTGCCTACAGCCTGTGCTTTGCAACAAGAGAAGCAACCACAATGAGCTGCCCGCACACTGTAATGAAAAATAGCCCCCGCTCACTGCAACTAGAGAAAGCCTGTGCAAAGCAATGAAGACCCAATGCAGCCAAAAATAAACATAAGAAAGAAACGGAACAGCTTTCTTATTGAGTTTAATGCAACAAACTTGTTAATGCTGTTCTATGCCAGGCACTGTATGAAGCACTAGGAATATATTAATGAAGCAAACTTGGCCCATTCCGTAAAGGAGTCCCATTTAGTAGGCAGAGGAAGATATCCAAACAAACAATTAATGGCAAAAACAATAATAAAAAAAAAAACAATTAAAGGATTATATGATACTGAACACAAGTTAATGGAAAAGGCAGAGAAATAGAGGGAAGATGCAAGGACAAACAGACGACAAGGGCGAGGACTTTTCATTACCGAGTTCACCTCTTCAATTTCCTTTGCTGTAGCCCTATTTCCACTCCCCCCTGACTCTCATCTGATCTTCTGGATTTCTTTGCTAACTGACCTTCCAGCTGCTTAGGCTCTCCTCCCTGCAGACTACTTTTTACTTTGTCACCAGGTTAACATATAAAATTCAAATCTGATAATAATGACTACTCACCGAGCACTTTCTAGGGATCAGAAGTTGTGTTAAGCGTTTTACACACATTATTTTATTCCATCCTTGCCTTACTAAATGACAGTTTGCTCACCTAGCATGTAAAGTTAGTGATAAGGAAAGTGGTAGAGGTAGGATTCAAAACCAGTTGTGTCTGAACTCTGTGTTGTTCGACCTTAACTACTACCACACATTGGGCTTCCCAGGTGGCACAGTGGCAAAAGAATCTGATTGCAGGAGATGCAAGAGACATGAGTTCGATCTCTGGGTCAAGAAGATCCCCTGGCATAGAAAATGGCAACTTGTTCCAATATTCTTGTCTGGAAAAGTCCATGGACAGAGGAGCCTGGTGGGCTACAGTCCACGCAGTCACAGAGTCAGACATGACTGAGCAGCTAAGCCCACACTCACTACCATACACTGCCTCTTCTATCAGCCAAAATCCTTGGTTACGTAGAATGATTTAAACAGACAGCAGGTTCATTAAATACAAATTAAGTGTAGTTCTGCTTCCACGAAGATGTAGAAAATCACAAGACACCCTAACAATATAGAGAACTATAATGTAGTGTGTAAAATTTTTACTTTTGGTGAGCCTCTCAGATCAAAAGGGTCTGCTAAAATCTGCAGGTAAGGACATACACTGAGAAAAGCCCTCCAGCATTCTAGGCCACTTGCAAAACATAAGGTACCAGCAGCCCATCACAAGAGGAACTTGAAATCTGTGGTACGCTGAGTATAATCATAGAAACAATGAAGTGCAAGTCCATCTAAGCTACTGATTAGACTGACTCAACCCTCCACAGCAATCGCCTAACAGAATAAAAATTATACCTGATTCTGACTTACCTCACTCCCTACCATTCTATACACAGTGCCCACCACCCAAGGAAAATGACAAGTATTACAAAAAGCCAGAAAACATAGGCTGTTTTCAAGATACATAGCAATAAACAGAACCAGACCCGTAAGCCAGATGCATGCAGTACAGCAGATACTGAAACTACTGGAAAAGAATTTTAGAGTAGCTATAAATAGTTTGTTAAAAGACCCAGTGGAAAAGGTAAACAATATGCATAAATAGATGTAGAAGTGAAAATTCTACATCTGTTTATGCATAGGGATGGAAGTTAATTTTTAAAAGTCAAATGAAAACCCTGCGGGGGGAACCCTTTAATGGGTTTATCAGTAGACTAAACACAACAGAGAAAAGAATTAGGGAACTTGAAAACAGGTAAATGGGGACTTCCCTGGTGATACCGTAGATAGGGATCTGCCTGCCAATTCAGGGGACACCACTTCAGCCCCTGATATGAGACGATTCCACATGCTGTGGAGCAATTAAGGTCCATTAGGCACAACTCCCAGAGCCTGTGAGCCGCAACTGCTGAAGCCTGCACGCCCTAGCGCCCACAGGCCGCAACTCCTGAACACGCGCGCTGCAAGCCTGAGGCCAGGGCTCCGCAACACGACAAACCACCACAATGAGAAGCCTGTGCGCTGCAACGAAGAGCTGCCCTTAATCACTGCAGCTAGAGAAAGCCCATGTTCAGTAGCCAAGACCCAGTGCAACCAAAAATAAATGGATAAATAAATGACATTATTTTTAAAAGAAAATAGGAATTGTGCAACCTGAAGCACAGGAGAAAAAAGAGTGAGGGGGGCAAAGTATCTAAGGTATTGTGGAATAACTATCAAATAAGAGTAATCAAAGATGCACAAACAAAAGACAAAGAACGGGAAAGAAGAGAGTATGGTCACATATTTTCCAAAATTAATAAGCCACAGAACCAAGGAACTCAGAGAATTCCAAACAGAATGAATTTAAAACACACACATACACAAGCATACACACACACCTAGACACATCAGAATCAAATTGCTGGAAAGATCTTGCTGCAATTTACGTCAGAGTGTTCTACCTACGTTTTCCTCTAGTTTTATAGTGTCTGGCCTTACATTCAGCTTTTTCATCCCCTTGGAGTTTATCTTTGTGTATGGTGTCAGGGAGTGTTCTAATTCCATCCTCTTACATGTAGCTGACCAGCTTTCTCAACACCATTTATTGAAGAGACTGTCTTTTCTCCATGTATATTCTTGCCTCCTCTGCCATGGACTAGGTGACCACAGATGCGTGGTTTTATCTCCAGCCTTTCTATCCTGTGATTTAAAGACTTAAAAGTAAGGCCAAACACTATAAAACTGTTAGAGAAAAACATAGGCAGAATACTCCTTGACATAAATCGAAGCAAGATCTTTTTATCCGCCTCTTACAAAAATGAAAATAAAAACAAACAAATTGGACCTAATTAAACTTAGCAGCTTTTGCACAGCAAAGGAAACCTTAAACAAAATGAAAAAACCCACAGAGAAAATATTTGCGAATGAAGTGGCCAACAATGGATTAATCTCCAAAATATACAAGCAGTTCATGCAGCTCAACATCAAAAAAACAAACAACCCAATCAAAAAAATGGATAGATGATATAAATAGACATTTCTCCAAAGAAGACATACAGAGAGCCAACAAACACATGAAAAGATGCTCAACATCACTAATCATTAGAGTAATGCAAATCAAAACTACCATGAGTTATGAACTCACACCAGTCAGAGCGGCCACTATCAGAAAACCTACAAACAAATACTGGAGAGGATGTGGAGAAAGGGGAACCCTCATGCACTATTAGTGGGAGTGTAAACTGAGAACAGCTACTATGGAAAACAGTATGAAAGTTTCTTTAAAAACTAAAAATAAAACTACCATATGACCCAGCAATCCTACTACTGGGCATATATCCGAAGAAAGCCATAATTCAAAAAGATACACACACCCCAATCTTCATAACAGTACTGTTTACAAAAGCCAGGACATGGAAGCCACCTAACCATCCATCAGCAGAGGAATGGATAAAGAAGCTGTGGTACATATATACAATGCAGTATTACTCAGTCATAAAAGGGAATGAAATTGGGTCATTTGCAGAGACACAGATGGACCTAGAGTGTGTCATCCAGAGTGAAGTAAGTCAGAAAGAGAAACAAGTATTGTATATTAACACATATAGGTGGAATCTAGAAAAATGGTATAAATGTTCTTATTTCCAAAGCAGAAATAGAGACACAGATGCAGAGAACAAATGTATGGGTACCAGGAGGGGTGAGGGTATCACTATATATAATACCATATATGTATATATAATACCATATATAAGGTAGATAACAAATGAGAACATCATGTACAGCACAAGGAGCTCTGCTTAATGCACTACGGTGATCTGAATGGGAAGGAAGCTCAAAAAGAAGTTCCAAAGTCCACCCCAGGGCTTCCCTCGTGAAGCTCACAGCAGAAACGAACACAACATTGCAGAGCAACGATATTCCAATAACAATCAATTTTTAAAAAAGAATCAAACTGCTAGAAATCAATGGTAAAGAGAAAATCTAGATACCAGCCAGAAAAATAAGAAACATTTTAAAATATGGAAGAAGGATTAGATATACAGCAAACTCTAGTCAGAAAATATGAAAAACAGAACACAACAGAAGTAACAGTGTGTGTTTGTACTAAAACAAAACAAAAAAAGTTAACTGAGATTTTTACATCCAGCAAAAATCTTTCAAAGTAATAACTAAAGACTTTTTTTAGACAAACAAAAACAGAATTCTTTGCTAGCACTGATGTACTACAATTATGTTAAAGTATGTTCTTTAGGAGCAAAAACTGAAACTATATTAAAAATTGCATTTAAAAAATTGGAAAGTCCTGAAGTAAAAAATGGAGGTAATTTTTTTTAAGTTTCTTCCAATCCCAAAGAAAGGCAATGCCAAAAAATGTTCAAACTACTGCACAATTGCACTCATCTCACACACTAGCACAGTAATGCTCAAAATCCTCCAAACCAGTCTTCAACAGTACATGAATCATGAACTCCCAGATGTTCAAGCTGGATTTAGAAAAGGCAAAGGAGCCAGAGATCAAATTGCCAACATCCGCTGGATCATCAAAAAAGCAAGAGAGTCCCAGAAAAACATCTACTTCTGCCTTATTGACTATGCCAAAACCTTTGACTGTGTGGATCCACAACTAACAGTGGAAAATTCTTCAAGAGATGAGAATACCAGACCACCTGACCTGTCTCCTGAGAAATCTGTATGCAGGTCAAGAAGCAACAGTTAGAACTGGACATGGAACAACAGACTGGTTCCAAATAGGGAAAGGAGTACATCAGGGCTGTATATTGTCACCCTGCTTATTTAACTTACATACAGAGTACATCATGCAAAATGCCAGGCTGGATGAAGCACAACCTGGAATTAAGATTTCTGGAAGAAATATCAATAACCTCAGATACGCAGATGACACCACCCTTAATATAGCAGAAAACAAAGAAGAACTAAAGTGCCTCTTGATGAAAGAGGAGAGTGAAAAAGTTGCCTTAAAACTCAACATTCAGAAAACGAAGATCATGGCATCCAGTCCCATCACTTCATGGCAAATAGATGGGAAAACAATGGAGACAGTGAGAGACTATTTTGGGGGGCTCCAAAATCACCACAGATGGTGACTGCAGCTAGGAAATTTAAAGATGCTTGCTCCTTGGAAGAAAAGCTATGATTAACCTAGACAGCACATTAAAAAGCAGAGACATTACTTTGCCAACAAAGGTCCATCTATGTCAAAGCTATGGTTTTTCCAGTAGTCATGCATGGATGTGAGAGTTGGATTATAAAGAAAGCTGAGCACCAAAGAATTGACGCTTTCGAACTGTGATTTGGAAAAGACTTGAGAGTCCCTTGGACAGCAAGGAGATCCAACCAGTCTATCCTAAAGGAAATCAGTCCTGAATATTCACTGGAAGGACTGATACTGAAGCTGAAACTCTAATACTTTGGCCACCTGATGCGAAGAACTGACTCACTAGAAAAGACCCTGATGCTGGGAAAGATTGAAGGCGGGAGAAGGGGATGACAGAGGATGAGATGGTTGGATGGCATCACCGACTGGATGGACACGAGTTTGAGCAAGCTCTGGGAGTGTGTGATGGACAGGAAAGCCTGGCGTGCTGCAGTCCATGGGGTTGCAAAGAGTCGGACACAACTTAAGTTATTTATTGTATGTTTACAACTCTTATGTGGTAAGCAGGGCAGGCACCTGAATTGGCAGGCAGGTTCTTTACCACTAGCGCCAACCTGGGAAGCCCACCCCCACACACAAACACACCTATATAAAACAATCATTTTGCTGTATATCTGAAACTGACACAGTATTGCAAATCTACTATATTTCAAACACACGCACACACACAAAGTAGGTCTGCTCCCATCAGCAACTCTGATAAGCCTCATGTGTACTGTTCTCTACTCAAAGGAGGGGCACTAAGTTCACATCTTGGGGGGAAACAAATCAGGCTAGACGGCATTGGAACATCCTCTTGTCAGAAAGCTATATGGCTTTAAAGAACACCAGCCACGTGAATAGGACAAAGCAACCAATCTTACTCTGAAGCATCAATAATAACATGATATTTTATTATTGTCATTGGACAAGTTAAATCTGGGAAAGACCACGAGGTGATGACAATCCAAAAAGGAAAGTTCCAAACAGCAGAAGTACAAAAAACGTAGTTGAAATACACAAGAATGATGACTGTAATAGGATATGTTTAACTTTTTTATTTTAATAATGTTAACACATGTGGTACTTTGCTTCTATTATTAAATATACATCTGTTTATGAAGTGTATATAATGGGACTTCCCTGGTAGTCCAGTGGTTAAGAATCTACTTTTCAATGCATGTTACATGAGTTCAGTCCCTGGTTGGGGAACTAAATTCGCAAATGTGATGGGGCAACTAAGCCCTTTCAATGCAACTAGAGAAGCCCGCACATCACAATGAGAAGCCCTTGAGGCACAAGAGAGAAGTCTACAAGCCGCAACTGGAGAAGATTCTGCACACCTCAACAAAGATCCAGCACAGTCAAAGATCCGAACAAAACAAAATGCTGAAAATGATACTGAAGTATTGAAAAAATAAATAAAATAAACTATATGTACTTACTTGTTCCCACCTGGGTAAGAAAAGCAACTCACAGAACTGTGAGAAATCAACTATTCCCAGACAACAGGAGCTGTGGGCAGAACAAGGCCTGGGCCACTCACATAAAATAAACAAGCAGGAGGTGAGGACAACCACACGTTTCAAGAATTAATTAGCCAATTATCCTAGAGTCCTGCTAACTCCACAGACTCAGTTCTTCCTCTTCTAGGAAGTAAAGCTTTCAGGTGGCCCAATAAATGTAACAAAATAATTTATCAATAGGAATACATGAATTTTCAAAATTGCAAAAGTCTCCATCAGTGTATCAACCAGGACAGCAGGTTATAGAATGCTGCCCAAGTGAGACTGAAAGCCCATGATTCCGAGGAAAGACATCAGATTGTAAAAACTTAAAACCTATGAGAAAGGTGTGAACTAAAAAGTCTCACAGACAAAACAAAAAGGAAGCTCAACTGGAGATTCATGGCCTGGTGACAGAGCCCCTGGACCACAAAAAGCAAGTTTTGAGTCCTGACCAAGAATCAATCGATTGAACATCCAGATCCAATAATCTCAATTGGACTAAGATGACATTTCTTTTTCTTTTGAGTCTAATCAGAATTTTTGAAAGCCCAGAAAAGAATAAAAATAGTATTATAGAAAGTTTAGGAGGATAACAAAATAAATAAAGCAGTGATCCAAGGAAGCAGAGAGCAGGAGGCACCAGATTTTGTGAGAAGTGAAGCTTTAACAATTTGCCGTCTTTTTCTTAAACAGGGTCATGCGATGTCAGGTATAAAAGTAAATACATATTTCAACAAAAGATATGTATTGTACAGCTTGTATGAAGCTGTACAAGCTGTACATACTTCACAAAAATGAAATCGGCTCTGATTCAAAAATCTTTAAGAAGAGCTCTTAGGCAAAGCAATAAGGAAATAAAACCATACAGGTTACAAAGGAGCAGATATAACTTTCATTCACAGTTGACAAGATTACCTGTACACATAATTTTAAAGAATCTATAAAAAAAGAGCTATAAGAATTGTTAAGTGAGTATAGCAAGGCTACAGTATACAAAATCAATTATAAAAATCAATTGTGTATACTAGCCATGAACCACTGAAAACTGAAATTTAAAAGCTGTATCACTTGCAAGCATATTAGAAAGCATAAAAATTAAAATTATCATGAGATACTACTACACACTTACTAAATGATTAAAAGTTTTAAAAAAACTGATAATATCAAGTGCCATAGAGGATGCAGAGCAACTTGTAATGCGAGATGGAATGATCACTTTGGAAAACAAGCTGGAAGTTTCTTTCATAATTTAACATATACTTACTATATGACCCAGTGATTTCATTCCTAGGTATTTATCTAAAAAAAAAACAACCACAAATGTCTATACAAGGACTTGTACATAAACATTCAAAGCAGTTTATATATGATAGGCAGAAGCTGGAAGAAAACATATCTATCAGCTGGTGAATGGATAAACACATAGTGATAAAACCAAAGATTATTCAACAATAAAAAAAGGAATGAATTGATATACATAGCATGTGTGAATCTCAAAAGCATTATACTAGGCAGGAAAAAAAGTCAGACACAAAAACTTCATAACATATGACCCATTTATGTGAGGGTTTGGAAAAGGCAAACCTCCAAAGACAAAGATCAGATTGGGGGCTGGGACCAGAGAGAGAGGCTTGACTACCAAGGGGGCATAAAGGAACTTCATCAGGTGATGGGAATAGTCTATGTCTTGTGATATTGGTTACACATCTGAATATATTTGGCAAAACTCATTGAATTATAAACTTTAAAAGGGTATATCTTACTGTCAGTTTGTTATACCTCAGTAAACATGACAAGGAAGGAAGACAGGAAAGAAGGAAGGAAAGAAGGGAAAAGAATAAAGAGGAAAGGAAAGAAAGAAAACTGGGTTGGCCTGCTCACAGGAGATCTTAGAAAAATGGAGAACCAGGTTGGGAGGCTCTGTAGCCAGCAGTTATGCCCAAACCCATGCTGGGGTGATGGTGAGGCATTGTGGCTGATGCTGGGCAGAGACACTACGGCTTCCACCACTGCCTCAAAACAGAGGACACCAGGCCTTGACCCTCAGGGGCTTGCCCTCTGCTGCCCCCTACTTTTTCATGTCATGATTAAGGTCTGGAATGGAGACATCTGATTGGCAGAGCCTAGGTCACATGCCCACTCCTCAGCAGCATGGGAGACTGGGAGAGAGTACATAACACTTTCAGCTTCTGCAGAGATGAAGACCCTGCCTTCTCAAGGTGGGGAACTCCTCTCACACAGAAAGCAGGTTCCCTACTGTCTCTCCAGCATAATCCTCTTCTCAAGAAGAGTGAAAACTCTCTACCACATCCCCGACATCGTGACTGATCAAGAATTTTAGATGGATGCATAGTGTCTGCCCCTCTGTTTTTAGCATCCTCGTGCCCCACCACCTGATTGGCTCTGATCACTCAAAAACTGTCATTGTCCCTTGCAGGGTGTTCATTTCATGTCTTCCTTCCCCGTCTCCATCTGAGGAGCTCCTACTCACTTTTATCAAAGCCCACTTCAGGGAACTCTTAGCCACATCTATGGGCAACACACACCAGGCCCTCTCTACACTCTGCTCCAGGATAGAATTTAGTAGGTATGAAATTAATGTTTGGTAGATGAGAACTGTCCTTCACCAAAATCAAAGAAGATAAAGATGTGCTTTTAAACATAAATAACATTTAAAACTTAGTCTACTCATATAGTCAAAAGTAATAACATATTTTTTTATGTTTTCCAGAAATTCTGAATCAACAGATGACCTTTGGCTCAATATCTTTATTCCTCATTGTGTCCTGAAGATTCACTCTGAACAAATGAGTCAGGTTAAGACATAATCTGAAAACTCTCACTAAGCCAAGAAACACAGAGAAATAAAATATCCTCAGATCCCAAAGGGGCTCAAGACCTGTTCCAGTCTAAACCTGAAGCCAAGTTGAGAAAATGGTATATAGTTGACATCTGTTGTGAAATGCTTCTCACTGATAACTAACAAAGTCAACAATTTGACTGCAGATCCTAAATTACTCCCTGCAAAACAAACAAGCAAATAAAATACAGCTAATAGACACAGCTGACCTGAAATAGAAATAATATCTTTGTCATTTCTGTCCCCACTGACGGACCCAGACACCTGCATGAAGGGGGCAGTTTCAGGTCACAGCATTCTGGGGATGGCACCCACTGGAAGCTCATGAGTGCCTGGTGAGGAGGCTGGACTCCACAACCTCCCATATTTCACATCCCCTGGCTGTCACTGGTCCTCGCACTAGGTGAGACGTCACTAACCCATCAGTGGTCCATTCCATCTGGACCCTGAGTCAGCTTTGTATTTGTCTCTCTGTTTGGACATTCTTCCCTCTACAAAGATCCCTTCACAGCAATTTATTTATTCTGCCTTCCTTGTTTCAGATGGCAGCATGCCCTTTGCTCTCTTTCATCTTTGCTTTTCCCTCTATAGTAGCCTTTTGAGCACATAAGGGCTTTGAATCTCTTGTGTGTGCATTTTTACATTTTCAATTCCATTTTAAGGTTGCATGAAGTCTATTATGAAGTCCCTCCCTCCCAACACATATTGTGTGTTGCCCACTGTCAGGGTGAGCTTCAGTCATGCTAATTTCAACAGTTAATAGCCTACTAGTGGATGCTGATGGCCAATGAGCAATAAGAAGAAGGAAATCTAAATAAAAATGTGTTCAGCCCAAGCTAATGAGTCTCAGTGGGCATCCAGAGAGGCCAAGAGCTGCTGCAAGCAGCCTGCCCCATCTCATCCCGCTTTGGCAAAGATTAGTCCTACCTATCCCGGTCATGGGGCCTCAGAAGAGCCCCCAGGGGCAAGAGAGGCCATCCCATCTACCCAGCTCCCAACAACCATTCCTAAGAACTTCCAGAGCCAAACATTTAAAAAAATTATTTTTTACACAAGGGAGAGAGGCTGAAATCATAAGCAAAGGAAAATCCCAAGAGATAGCACAGCTTCCCAAATAAACTCTCTAGACTTGGGAACACGTACCATTTCCATTTTGTACGCAGAGAGAAAAACTTTTTATAACCTTACAAAAAAGTTACATAAACAATACTATCCCCTTTGTTGGTTTCTTTTTTAAAAAGGATTGTTTTGAAAATAGATAATTTTACTGATGCAGGTGCCAAGAATTGTTGTTCTGCCTTGAGGAGCTGTTGGATGTCCCTTTGGCAGGGCTATTTGTTTGCCTAAGATTATGCATATTTGCTGGGGACATAAAAATAAGCGCCTCCACGCACTCGCGATTGGACAGAGCGGCAGCTGCATGGAGCTGGGCGTGTGTCGGCCCTGGTGCTCAAAGAGCACCAGCTTACTCTCACCCACTCAACTTAGAATTTCCTCAAATCAAAGCTCTCTCTTATTGAGCCTACAAAGGTGGATGAGAGTGCAGGGTAGAGGGTATCTTTACACGCAAGCTGACCAAGTAAATGACACTCAGAAAAGAAACATACAGCCTGACAGTGTCCAGAGCAAGCAGGCAGAGGGCAGATGAGAGAAAAGGTCAGCTGCCAGGTAAAACACATCAAAATAGAACTACTTGTTTTGAGGCTAGTATTTCTGGTAAAAGGACACACCAAAAAAAAAAAAAAAAAGGAAGACTGCTCCAAGAGAACAGTGGTTGTAAACAAGTATACTCCACCAAAACCTGGTTCCATCCCTACTCAGTCTCAAACGAGATATTTCAGATAAACCTGGGGAAACAGTGACAAAATCCATGCTGTTCTAAAGTACAGCTGCTCTCTGCAAAATAATAGGATACAACTTAGCAGGAAGCGATCGTGAACATGTATAAAGATTATGCTTTGTGTATGTAAGTCTGCTTGAATTAGAAGTACAGAAACATCCCCTATAAATGGCTGTTCCTCAATCCAAAAACACAGAACAAGTGACTCTGAGAGGACGAAAGCTAAATTTTCCTGCAATAAGAATGCGTCCCGTGGATGTGCTCTGTGAGGCAGACACCTGAAAAAAAAATTCTACTACAATCACAAATTTCTCAGTTTCCGTTTTCTCCTCTTTAATTGTGTCCACTCAGATTAGTAATTTTGACATTAAATACTCCTCCCCAACAAAATGATGAAAAGAAAGTCTCTGAGAAGTTATACACAAAATATAATGCCACACAACGTTTTTAAACCCACATTGCCAGTGTTCAGTTTTTCTATGCAATATCACCTCGAAAATAACCATGTCCTGTCCTTAAATACTGAGGCTTCTTGGAGTAGACCACTCATTCACCGCCCTGATCCCTGTACCATCCACAGAGCCTGGCTCATAGTGTTGCTCAAGAATTATTATCTGAGTTATCGTTAATATGAACAAATGTAAACAAAGTGATAACTATATACTGCCAGTTTTTGGACAATCCCTTTCTTGCAAACACTGTCAGCAGAGTAATTTTCTGAGCAGAGGTGAATATTTTTAAACTGGACATCAACATTTAAAGGAGGAACGGAGGGTCTGTACTTGTTGATTTACAAAAAACACATTGGTTTTTACTCATTTTGAGCTGAGAATCAGCTTGGGAACATGAGGAGGCAGAAATGTGGGCCTGTTGATTCTTGAGAGACCCTGCCAGTCAGCAACTCCCTGCACCTCAACACAAGGGCATTCTTCGCTATTTTTCTTGGAAAACTATGAGAGCGTGCCATGAGTGTGTCTTATCAGCTTCCAGGTGTAGGCAGTCCGCCCAGCCGCTTCAAACAGGGGAGCAGGGACGGGGAGGGACAGCCAGTAATGGAACCCAGGATGCGCCTGCTGGGGCGGGAGCCTTTTCGGGTACAAGCCCCGATTATTCCCACGTCACCTGGACTGCCCACTGTTTCCTTTGATTTTTAAAAGATCCCAAGTAACACACATTATGGAAAGTTCTATTTACCATAACAGAGGAAATAACCGAAAACAAACAAATAGGCTGCACTATTTCTCACTCTTTCAAACCTGTTAACCCTTATGACCATAATGATTGAAACAACAGAAAGAAAAGAAAAACAACTGCCCTCCAGTTGAAAGCAGATGTGTCTTCTATGAAGATTTGATCCTTATGTGGTACATGCATGCTCAGTTGCTCAGTCTTGTCCGACTCTCTGCGACCCCATGGACTGTAATGCACCAGGCTTCTCTGTCCAAGGGATTCTCCAGGCCGTGACCTCATGGACTGTAACCCATCAGGCTTCTCTGTGCATGGGATTCTCTAGGCAAGAATACTGGAGTGTGTGGCCATGCCCTCCTCCAAGGGATCTTCCCGACTATTGAACTTGTATCTTCTGCAGCTCCTGCACTGCAGGCAGATTTTTTTTTTTTTTTACCACTGAGCCACTGGGGAAGCCCCCTAACATGGTACTTAAAGTCTATTTTACACCGATCTGAAATCATCCGTCTCTCTTCTTTGCTAGTGTTCAGGATGAACATCCCTTCCTGCATCCCTCCTACGTGCAGTAAATTTGCTGGGGAAGGATGGCATGTTTCTGACGCTTCCCTGTCCTTTGCTTTGGCCCTTATTTCTTCCAGCATTGCCACTGATGCACTGGCTTTTCCCTAGGGACTCCTCTTCTGAACATACTATTTTTCTGACACCTTTTAAGTAGCTGTGCCCTTTCACATGGAGAGAAAACTCTTCCTGCAGTCTCTCTCTCCAACAGTTTCAAAATCTTTAACAACCTCCTGAAAACAATATTTTCCTTGATATGTCAACAGAGTAAAGCCTAGCAGTGGCACGCATATGGTACTGAATTTTGAGCTGATCATTCCCATGTGTGAGTTGCTACTGAATTTTACTCTCCTGAGTTCTCAGAGCTGTTTCGCTAATTTCTGCAATGTTGAGATGAGTAGCCCTCCTCCAATCTCAGTTAAATTCTCAGAAGGCACTGGAAGTCATTCTCCTTTCCTCTCTAACATCCCCGGACACAAAGTCTCCTGGTTTACTTTCTCAGTATCAGTTGTTGAAAAACATCCTGTAGCTTCAGACTTGAAAATAGTTGGGCAGTGTGATATTTGCTACAAAGCAGGTAGAAGAAAATGTCAAGGGATGGTATCAAGGCTTTCTGGAGATTTTTAATACAATTTCAGGACAAGACTTTGAGAGCTACTAATTAAATTTGTTCATTTGTTCACACATTCATTCACACATATTTCAAGTGCATATTCACTGTCTTACATTTTGCTAGGGGCTGTGAAACAGCTTCTGTGATTCATTTGCCAGCATGAAAATCTTCCCCAGCATCATCTGATTGCATGTGTGAAATTCAGAGCACTCTTAACTTCATCTGTACAACACCATGGTGTGATACACTTTATTTAATCAACACAATGCCATTGCCCTCAGGAGGACAAGTTTGCACATTTCCAGACACCAGGGAAACAATCTTCTCCTTAAGCTACTGAGATTGTCCAGACACTCTGAAACTGCCCTGTTTTGTTGACAGTTTATAGATTAGAATACGAACAACCGATCCAGGCCCATCTGGGGCATCAGCTTGGTAACAACAACTAAAGACCAATAATGGTCACGCAGCAAACAGCTCATGTACGGATTCGACCAGCAATGCTTTCTGGTAACACAGAGCTCACTGGCGCCAATCAACTCCGCCACACAGGCAGTACACTGTCCAAAATACATGGGTCATCCACAAAATATGAAGTCAAATTAAGAAGGCCAGAACTCCCTGTGAAAGGCCAG
This sequence comes from Antilocapra americana, assembly GCA_007570785.1. Lineage (NCBI taxonomy): Eukaryota > Metazoa > Chordata > Mammalia > Artiodactyla > Antilocapridae > Antilocapra > Antilocapra americana. The sequence continues at coordinate 3,038,429 of ML661902.1, forward strand.
CAGACAGCATGGCACCAGCACGGCATCAAGCTCCAGACCAACATCAACTTCTATAAAATCAGTGGTAGCATCTAACCTCTTCTGGTACAGGGCAAAACTGTGACCTAGCACAGACGCCACATCTGACTTTTCCAGCAGTTCCACTAGTGTCACCTTTCAGCACCCTGAATACCAGATACCAGCACAGATCCAAAGTCCCTCAAATCCTGGGATGTGATTGGTCAACCAAAATTAAAGCCACATTATTTTTACAGCATACGTCCAAGGGTTGGACGCCAACACCATCAAATGATTCCAGCATAACCTTTGTGAAGTCAGTGGCTGGAAGAGAGCATGGGGAAGCCTTCTGGCTGGTGGCTACAGAGGTAATACAAATGCACACACATACATACGTGTAATTTCTAACTAGTATAACACCGATTTCACATTAATTGTGTCTTAGAACCAGAATGTTCAGGTTAGGTTTCTAGGTAGATTATTTTGGAGCAGGCGGGTAGTGGACAAATTTTAATCTCTTACTCTACTCAATATCCTTACTCTAATACCTCCCCAAACTTCTCTGCTCCTCACGGACACAGCTGAAGAGTGAAAGCTGTGTAATGGTGTGGAAAGTACTAAAGAAATAGAACATATTGTCCTTTTCCTCGAAAAACACAATTTACTCCAGGAAACAGTATAACTTTCTTCTAGGTCTCATGGTACTTACTATCTCTGCCCTAAGTCAGGGATGACAAAAACCTTTCTACTCAAGCACCAGCTCATCAACTGTTAGAGACTTCCAAAAACCCTGAGATGAATTATGTGCTCAAGACTGGGCCAGAGGAAAGACCCTGTAATTAGATACTGTTGTTTGGTGTAGATTAAGAAGAGACAAGCAAGATTAAGAGTGTCATTTTCTGGCCATTCCTGGCAAAACTCTTGTACTTTGTTATGCATTATTGATTGCCTGATGGTGGCTCAGACTGTAAAGAATCCGCCTGCAATGCAATCGAACCTGAGTTCGATCCCTGGGTCAGAAAGATGCCCTGGAGAAAGGAATGGCTACCCACTCCAGTATTCTTGCCTGGAGAATTCCATGGACAGAGGAACCTGGCAGGTTACAGTCCATCGGGTTGCAAAGAGTCAGACCTGACTGAGCAACTTTCACACATCGATTGCTTAGTACTGATCAATATTTCTTTCATGTCTGTCTCTCCAGCTAACACGAGCTTCACAATAGTCGTCAGTACTGTATTTTCCACTTATTTAGCAGGCCCACAAAAGAGCACAGTACAGAACTGTATAAACACACAATGATGTGACAAGAAATAGGGAGAGGGATTTGGGGAAGATGGAAGAGAAGGAGGCACCAAGAATCTCTCTCCCCACCTGGACAACAATTGCACCAGCAGAATCTGTCTGGTGTAACTATTTTGGATCCTGGAGTATGTCGAAGGTTTCAGCCTCCAGGGGACAATGGATGGTAAACCGTGGTCCATTGCAGTCCACTGCCGCTCTTACCGCAGTAGTGGCTACTTATCCCCCACCCTCAGCCATGTGTCAGGCAAGTTGTACGTGTATTCCTGGAGCAGCTTGCACACAGCTTTCAGGAGTTAGGGTGAGCCAAAAGGACCTTGTCCTCCAAATATGAGTGATCTGTGTTCTGGCTGTTTGCTGACTGTGTAAAGAGGTGAGCATCCCCCTGCACTGTTGCGATCCCCTCTTTCCTGTGGCCCAAGTGATTCCTGGAGAACTTAAAAGGTTGGTGCCATTCTCTTTGTCATTTTTCTTTTTTAATACTTTTGGGAACCAGGTATTCCCAAACTAGTACATTCAGAAACAACTGCATGTATGGGGGAAATCAGAAAGGGATTACAAATATCTGAGGGAAAAAAGTGGCTGAAAACATACCAAATTTGATGAAGGACATGAATATAAACATCCAAGTATCTCAATGACTCCAAGTAAAATGAATTTGAAAAGACCCAGACCAAGGCACATTATAATCAAACTTTTGAAAGACAGAGACAAAGAGAGAATCTCGAAAGTAACAAGAGAGAAGCACTCATTATAATCAAGAGATCTTCAGTAAGACTGTAAACAGATTTTCTCATCCAAAACTTTGGAGACCGGAAGACAATGAGTCAATATATTCTAAGTGCTCAAAGAAGAAACTCAGTCAAGAATCCTATGTCTGGCCATAGAGAACAGACTTATGGACATGGGGAGAGGGTGAGATGTATGGAGAGAGTAACATGGAAACTTACATTACCACATGTAAAATAGATAGCCAATGGGAATTTACTGTGTGTCTCAGGAAGCTCAAAAAGGGCTCTGTATCAACCTAGAGGGATGGGATGGGCAGGGAGATGGGAGGGAGGTTCAAAAGGAAGGGAAAGCCTGGCGTGCTGCAGTACATGGGATCACAAAGAATCGGACACAACCGAGCAACCGAACTAAACTGAACCAGGTCAACTACCTCATCCATTTCCCTGTTCTCTGGATCCAATTTTCCTCTCCATCCTCTTGGTCCTTGCTCTATTAATATTCCTTCTCTCTCCTTTATCTTCATTCTTTTCTTCTCTATTTACTCCCTCTTTGTAGTACATGAACATGCTTTATCTCTTCTATAAGTGAAAAACAACTAACGTTCCTAGGCTTATGTGCTCCCAATTCCTAGGCTATTTTTCCTCTTGTCCTTCACAGTGAAATAGAGAAAAATTGGTCAAAAATGGCTACAACATCCCTGACTCCTCTTCGGAGCTTTGCAGTCTGGGCCTTTACTTCATGTACCCCTGAAACCACTTTTTGCACTTATCACCAGTTATCTACCAGTATCCAGCTTCAATGTACTCTTTTCAACTCTTATAAAGCTTGCCCTCCCTGGAATATCAAATGCCCTTAATTTCTTTATCATTCTTAAAATTATTTCACCTCTTGATTTTGGTTATTACACTCCCCTGGTTATTTCTCTTCCTCCTCTGGCTGCTCCTTCTGACCACAATTGTAAAATGGCTGTGTCTCCATGGTTCAGTACTACTTCTTTTCTCACCACACAAACTCTTTCTGAGTACCCTCTTCAACAACCACAGTTTATATGTGATTACCCAACTGCCTCCCACAAAAGCCAACTGAACAACCCATGAACTTTTACTTCAACATATCCAAAATTAAACTCAGTGCCTATCTTCCCACTGTCCTCGCTTCCCACACCAATTCCTCCACACACGTATACCTTATTTCCTATCATCTTGATGATTAGCATCTTCATTTATACAGCTGTCCAAGTCAGAAAACTGAGAACCATCCAGATTCCTCCCTGCTCTTTTCTTCTCCCATCTTGTATTCATCCCACCCTAACCCTAACCCTAGTCACTCTACCACTGTTAAACCTTCCTCCTTGATACCTTTCAGACATATTTCTCCTCCCCATTCCCATTGTCATGTCCTAGCTCCAGCTTTCACATCTCTCACCTAGACAGCAGCGACTAACCTACACCTGGTGGTCTTTCCTTCATCCTGGGTCCATCATGCCACCAGTAGAACAAATATCCTAGCCCACATCTGTTCATATTGCTCCTTTGCCCAAATTCTTTAATAGATCCTCACTGTGTACCTGGCAGGCTGAGTCCATGGGGTCACAAAGAGTTGGACACGACGGAGTGACTAACACAACAATGCTGCACATAGGATACACTTTAAACACTTTAGAAAGGCATGCCCTTCGTGATTTGGGCTGCATATCCAGCCTTACCTCCTACCTCAATACCTTTCTACTTTAATTTCCAGCACTAAGAAAGTCCTCATCATTTCCATAACACAATTGTCTCATTTACTCCCATATTCTGTACTGTGCATCTGCTCTTCCCTCTGCCTGGACCCCAATCCCTCCCTTGTCTATCTATTATCCTTTGAATCTCAATACCAATAGGAAATCCTCTCTTTTAGCTAAGATTCTTTAAGTGGAAAGAAATGCATCTAGACCAGCTTAAGCCGAAGGGGATTTTACTGGGTTATGTAGCTAGAAAGTACACTAGAAAAGATTACAGACGTTGTTCAGCAATTCCTCAAAACCATGCCCCAGTCCAGCCTCTCACCCCAAAAGTTTATTCACTTCAAGCTTCTGCTTTACTCCAAACTTTGACTCAGTTAATCTGCTTAAAGAGTATTTTTTAAGACAACAGCTGTAGTAATCTAGACACAGTAATGAGGTATAAAAAATTTTTTCCACTAGTTAGCTGTCCTATTATATCTATCAATAACTAGTATTATTTTATGAGCTCTTTCTCTGTAACAGAAATAAGAGAAACAAATGAAAGAGTTTAAGCTAATCAAAAATAACTGATGAAATTAATGGAATAAGTAAACATCTCTGCGATATCAAACTTAACAGAAGTAGTCGATAATGAAAATAATTGTTTCTAGAAGTGACTGTGAAATTTTCTCTAATCTCGTTTTAAATGCCCTAAAGACACTGTGCTAGCAATAAGAAAACAGAATTGAAAAAGGGAAAGAGAGAGAGACTTCCCTGGCAGTTTCGTGGTTAGGACTCCATGTTCTCACTGCCGAGAGCTTGGGTTCAATACCTAGTAAAGTAAAAATCCCATAAGTCACAGAACATGGCCAAAAAAAGATAAAAACAAAAGAGCCAACAGCAAAAAAGAAAGAAAGAAAACAGAGTAAAGAGACAAATAACCTCTGCAAAATCAATCAGTTGACCCACCCAGGGTACCAAGAAGGCAAGTAAAACATCTATGTAGAAAAAATTAAAAAGCATTCACTCTTATCCATTTTTAAAGTTATAAAAATAATAATAAAGTTATCATAGAAAGATATCTTCCCAAGAAGTCCCCACTTTCTTCTACATCAGATCTGCAAACTGGAGCCTATGGACCAAATTCAGCCCAATGCCTGTTTTTGTAAATAAAGTTTTATTAGAATGCAATTATATCCATTTGTTTATATACTGTCTATAGCTGCCTTTGCTCTTGTATACAACTACAGGGCTCAATAACTAAAATGGAAACTCTATGATTCACAAAGTTATAAATATTTACTATTCAGCTTTTGATAGAAAAAGCTTCCTTTATCCCTGCCTACACAAACAGAAGAGGGAATTTTTCTTTTTTCATTTACTAGTGACTATGAAAAGGGGCTTTGGCTCTATGACACAAGATTCTACAATGATACATGACTGCACTTATTTTATCAGATAAAGTCATACATTTCTATGGAGTCTCTTACTGAGATACCAACCCCTCTCTTTGTCTTCTTCATTTTTGTAATTTTGGGCAGGGTGTGAGTGAGGTAATACATAGTGACATTCATCAATATGGGTATTAGATCAGAAACAATGACCTAGAACACAAATTGATGGGATTAAAGGGGCTGAAGGAAATGAGTAAATCCACTTGCCCTCACTGTTCACATCTGTTTCAGGAAGACCTTGAAGGTTTAAGTAAATGCATTCCAACAGCAACATGCTAATAGGCATTTTCAGATTGTTTCCTATCTTTAAATCTCCCAGATCCTGTCTGTACTTCACTGAGGTTAAAGATTAGTTAATACTCAATTTCATGTGAGAAGAAAGAATGGGAAAGACTAGAGACCTCTTCAAGAAAATTAGAGATACCAAGAGAACATTTCATACAAAGATGGACACAATAAAGGAGAGAAATAGTAGGGACCTAACAGAAGCAGAAGATATTAAGAAGAGGTGGCAAGAATACACAGAACTATACAAAAAAGATTTTCATGACCCAGATAACCATGGTGGTGTGATCCACTCACCTAGAGCCAGACATCTTGGAGTTCAAAGTCAAGTGGGCCTTAGGGAGCATCATTACAAACAAAGCTAGTGGAAGTGACGGAATTCTAGCTGAGCTATTTTAAATTCTAAAAGATGATGCTGTGAAAGTGCTGCATTCAATACACCAGCAAATATGGAAAACTCAGCAATGGCTACAAGACTGGGAAAAGTCAGTTTTCAATCCAATCCCAAAAAAGGCAATGCCAAAGAATGTTCAAACTACTGCACAATTGCACTCATCTCACATGCTAGCAAGTTAATGCTCAAAATTCTCCAAGCCAGGCTTCAATAGTATGTGAACCAAGAACTTCCAGATGTTCAAGCTGGATTTAGAAAAGGCAGGGGAACCAGAGTTCAAATTGCCAACATTCACTGGATAATAGAAAAAGAAAGATAATTCCAGAAAAACATCCACTTCTGTTCATTGACTACGTTAAGCCTTTGACTGTGTGGATCATGACAAACTGTGGAAAATTCTTGAAGAGATGGGAATACCCAACCACCTGACTTGCCTCCTGAGAAATGTGTATGCAGGTCAAGAAGCAATAGTTAGAACCAGACATGGAACAACAGACGTGTTCCAAATTGTGAAAGGAGTACATCAAGGCTCAGATATGCAGATGATACCACCTTTATGGCAGAAAGCAAAGAGGAACTAAGGAGCCTCTTGATGAAGGTAAAGAGGAGAGTGAAAAAGCTGACTGAAAACTCAGCATTCAAAAAACAGAGATCATGGCATCTGGTTGCATCACTTCATGGCAAATAGATGGGGAAACAATGGAAACAGTGACAAACTTTATTTTCTTGAGCTCCAAAATCACTGAAGATGGTGACTGTAGCCATGAAATTAAAAGATGGTTGCTCTTTGGAAGAAAAGTTATGACCACCCTACACAGTATATTAAAAAGCAGAGACATTACTTTGCTGACAAAGGTCTGTACAGTCAAAGCTACAGTTTTTCCAGAAGTCACGTACGGATGTGAGAGTTGGACCATAAAAAAGGCTGCATGCCAAAGAATCGATGCGCTTGAGCTGTGGTTTTGTGGAAGACTCTTGAGAGTCCCTTGGACTGCAAGGAGATCAAACCAGTCGATCCTAAAGGAAATCAATCCTGAATAACCATTAAAAGGACTGACGCTGAAAGCATCAGCTTTCTAATGAGAGCTGACCCATTAGAAAAGACCCTGATGCTGGGAAGGAATGAGGGCAGGAGGAGAAGGGGACAACAGAGGATGAGATAGTTGGATGGTATCACCGACTCGATGGACATGCGTTTGAGCAAGCTCCAGGAGATGGCGAAAGACAGGGAAGCCTGGTGCACTGCAGTCCATGGGATTGCAAAGAGTCAGCCATGACTGAGCAGCTGAACAACATCATTTAGCCATCAGGACATGCAAACCAAAACCACAATGACATACCATTTCCTACCCACAAGCCTGGCTACAATAAAAAAAGACAAGGAATAACAAACGCTGGGAATGTTGAGGAGAAACTGAATCTACATCTGCCGCTGGTGGAATGTAAGATGGTATATCTACTTTGAAAAATAGTTTGGCAGTTTCTCAAAGAATTACAGATACAGTTATTGTATGACCCAGCAATTTCACTCTTAGATAAATACCCAAGAGAAGTGAAAACACATGTCCACACAAAATTACCAAGATACCGTCCTTGACCAACCTTCAGTCAGGCTCATCTTAGCCTCTCTTTTATTAAGCCTCATCTTAGTGCCTTGTCCTCAGACCTGCATAACCCAGTATTAGATGGATTCTGAACCAGAATCCTCATCCTCAATATATGATCAACTTCAATATCTGATCAAATTCCTCACTCCCCACCATCCCTCATGTGATATTTGGTCACAGTGGTCTACCTTCAGACACTCCTGTTAGTTCAGTTTAGTAAGGTACTTCCCTACCTTTGGTGGCTCCACTGGGTAATTTTCTATCCACTAGTTCTCCCCAGCACCACCACAACCTGCTCCTTAGCTATAAATTCCCACTGTCCAGGTTGTATTCAGAATTCAGCTTTGTTCAATACTGAGGCCTCTTTTCCCCTATTACAATTGTTCTTGAATAAAAGCCAGTTTTACTACTTTAACTATTATCTCTGGTTTTCTTTAAGATAAGTCAATCAGAAAAGATAACATACTATATGATTCCACTTACATGAAATATCCCAAAATAGGTGACTCTATAAAGCCAGAAAGTCAATCAGTTATTGCCTAGGGACAGGGTATGTGGGAGTTAATGGAGAGTCCACTAATGGGTACAGAGTTTCTCTTGGAAGATGAGGAAAATGTTCTAAAATTGATTCAACTTTGAGTGTATATTAAAAATCACTTAACTGTACACTTTAAAATGGATGAATTACATGGCATGTGGATCATATCTTAGTAAAGCTGTTTTTAAAAAAGCATAGGTTATAATCTTTGGGTTATGAAAAAAGGAGAAAAATTCAAGTACTTTATGTGCAAGATTTTAAAAAATTAAAATAGACAATATGTTACATATACATTATGATTCTGAAAAATACTAAACAGTATGAATAATATATACTATAGAGTATAACAGTTTATAAAACATTTTTAGATCTTTATCTGATTGTGACAACTAGTAATTACAGCTTCCATCCTAGAGCATGTACTATGGACCAGTCAATATGCCCGGTAGTTTGCTACAATATCTAATGACAGGCCTGTCCCACAAAGTAGTAATGATTACTCCTAGTTTACAAGTGAGGCAACAGGTTAAAAAAAAGGTAAGTGGCTTGCCCATAACTAATAATTGTAGAGCTCAAGTTTAATACAACTTTCCATCTCTACATCCTAAGCTATACTCTCTGAATCAATATTTTTAGAGGTATGAGGGGGAAATGTGTTGATACCAAAACTCAAGGAAAATATCTAATTTCCATCTATTTACTAAAACTAGAAATGAGACCACCCTTAGTACAGGGTCTGGCATAAAATAAGCATCATAAATATCAGTTATCAGTATTATTTCTACTATTCTCGAAATTTAGAAACCTTTTCACCTCATTCATCCTTTCTGAACCTTTTTAGGCTTTAGTACCAGCAATCATCCTCCTCCTTCCTAAAAATTTTATTTTCCCTGGTTTCATGACACTATGATTTCCTAGTTATCTTTTACTCATCTGACAGCTCCTTGGTTTCTTAGACATGACACCAAAAACATGATCCATAAGGAAAATAAACAATAAACTGGACTTTATCAAAATTAGAAACATTTGTTCTCCAAAAGACATCATTAAGAAAATGAAAAGGTTGAGGAGAAGTGCTTGTAAATCTTATATCTCATAAACGAGGCATAACCAGCATGTGCCTGTTTTATACACGTATGTACATGTGTACATATATCCTCATAATTCAATAAGAAGGCAAACAACCCAATTAACATATGGGCAAATGATTTGAAATGACACTTCATCAGAGAGGACTCATGAACAGCTAATAAGTAGATGCTCAACATCATTTGTCACTGGAAGTGTGAAAGTGCGAGTCGCCCAGTCGTGTCTGACCGTTTACAGCCCCATCAACTATAGCCTGCCAGGCTCCTCTGTCCATGGAATTCTCCAAGCAAGAAGACTGGAGCGGGTCACTAGGAAAATGCAAAATAAAGTGACAGTAAAATACCATTACTAATTCATTAAAACAGCTATTGACGAAGACAATGACAACTGTTACCAAGGATGCAGAGAACGCTCCTACATTGCTGGTGGGAGTGTAAACTGGTACAGCAGCCTTGGAAAGCATTTGTCAGTTTCTTACAAAATTAAGCAAAAACTTACTATATCACCCAGCCATTCCACCCCTCCTATATACTTCAGAGAAACAAAACCATACGTCGATACATAGACTTTAATGTAAATAATCACAGCTGTTTATTCAGAGTAGCCCCAAACTGAAAACAATCCCAATTTCCATCACTAGTGACTAGATGTGAACATAATGGGGTATACAACAGAATCCCATTCAGCAACATAAAAGAGCACATTTCTGATGCAGATAAATAGATATAACTATCTGCAAAAACATAAAAGTCTCAGAAACATACTGAGTAAAAGAAGTTAGACACAAAGATCACATATTTCATTTCTATGATTCCACTTATATGAAATTTCTAGAAAAGGCAAAAGTAGATACAGAAAGCAGGTGAAGGTTGCCTGGAGCTGGAGGCAGGATGGGGACTGACTGTAAATGAGCACAAATGCACTTCTCAAGGTGATGGGCATGCTCTGAAACTGGGATATGTTGATGGTTTCACAACTGCATAAGTCTACTAAACACCATCAAAACTGCATTTACAGTGGATGGATTTCATGGTATATAAATTACATCTCAATAAAACTGTTATTTTTTTAAGAAGTTAGAATTTTTTACTATTACATGAACATTATACTTTTATCACTATTTTAAGGACTAAAGTGACCAGAAGACTTCATTACCTGAAAAGACACAGAAAAGACAGAACTGTCTGTGATTTCATTCAAGGGGCAGGGAAGAAATAGCCCTACAGAAAAGTGTAACTACAGTTCAGAATGAGGGAAAAGAGAGAATGGAGCCGAAGTGATATTTGAAGGGAATTTTCCAAAATCAACCCAAGATTCGTGACCTGCAACCAACTCCAAAACACACCTTTGGAAAACTTCTGAGAACCAAAGACAAAAAGAAAATCCTCTTAAGAGAAGCCAGAGATATAAATTTAAAAAGAGACAAAACTAAATTGTTTTAGGGGTGCAAATCTATGGAGTATAACTTTTTAAAAAGCAAGGAATTATTTAAAAAGATAAATATCTGCTATTTCTAAAGAGGAATAAATCGATACAGCGGGGATGCAATGGGAAAGGGAAACACTGGAACTTCTCTGTATCGACAGTGTTCAATTTCTTCACCTGAATGGTGGTTACCTGAGTTGCCTTATAAATACTCATTAAGCTGTGTATGCATAATGTGTACTTTTCTATATATATTTTATATTGCACAATAAAAGGATAAAAAATTAAGTAATGCCTTTGTAAATATGTTTAATAGGATACCGATGACAAAGAGTACCAACTAGGGAAATGTTTTTCACGTTGGTGGCTCCATTAGCAACATCACAGTGCTACAAGCTTTCTCTCAGAACTTAAAAATGTCCACTTTTTGTTAAGTCACATCAATTAAGAAATTTGATCAATGACAGTATTTTCAAGATTAAAAGAACAGTTGGTGAGAAAAAATCATTACCAAATATAATTGCAGTACCAATAGAAATGTATGCTATAGATAAAGGATAATATTTTGTGTGGAGTGGGTGGCTAATTTATCTTTTCTGGCACTGAAATCTGTTGATGTCAGCGTCTAAGAGCGGTTTATTTTTTTAAATCAAAACAGACTTCAATGCATTATACGTTTCTGTTGTTCTTTGAGCTTGCATGATTAGTGTCTATTTTTTCTTAAACCAGCAGAAAACTGTTTTGTATAGTAAACCCTCAGGTTCCACATCCAAACATTCCATCTGAGCCTGTGCTGCAGTGACTCACAGTACAAGTTAGTGCCTTTTTCTTTTATTTCTCCAAGCCAGCCCCAGTCCTTGAGGTGTGCCCAGTTCTGAGTCTGTTCGGTTCCTATGATTCTGGTGATGAAGTCAAGCTTCCAATACTCAGTTTTGGTTGGGGTAGGCAGACAGAAGGTAGAAGACGATAATATTTCAGGAGCTATGTCACAGAATTATTAGGGTTGTCTTTACATCACAAAAAGGGTAATAGGACCTGGAAATTATCAGAAGCCTTGATTTCCTTTGGAAACTGAATGTACCTTGAAAGTCAAGAAATAAGGAACCCATTGTTTTTCTCCTAGCCATGAGTGAACATGCAACTATAATTTAATGGAGCAAAGTATTATTACTTCTACAATCCCACTCTCTCCTCAGCAAGGAGAGTTGCTTTCATCAGGAAGAATATTCTCAAGCATCCCCTGGTGGCTCAGATGGTAAAGAATCTGCCTGCAGTGTGTGGGACCTGGGTTTCATTCCTGGGTCAAGAAGATCCCTGGAAAAGAGAATAGCTACTCACTTCAGTATTCTTACCTGGAGAATCCCATGGACAGAGAAGCCTGGTGTGCTACAGTCCATGGAATTGCAGAGAGTCAGATCAACTGAGTGACTAACGTTCACTTTCAAGCAGCGCCACTCGGTTAATTTTAATCTGCTTTCATTATGTGAATAAGGATCTACTAAACTTCCTGAAATGCCCTCTTTGGTGCTTTGAGGAAACAAAAGGTGGTTTTAAAAACAATCATACACCAGACTTATGGGGAGTGTAAGTTACAGGAGACACTACAAAGGTTGTTTCAATGGTTCCCAAATGGAAGTTCTAGATCTGTCCCCTTTGGGGACTGACTTTGTGCCAGTTCACATCAAAACCATCTCTCACCCTATGATTATGACCTTCTAAATTTACATTAAGAGGCTCTTTCCTTTTATGAAAATGAGGTTGTTAAGAGACTATGGTGCTTTAATGATCATGTTTAGTTCCCTTAGATTTCACAGACCAATAATGTTTCAAAAACTAACAGTCTGAAACTTGCACTTTTTAGAAGACCTCTGTTTAATCCTATGTTGTTGGTTTTTTCCACTATATCACAATATTACAACCATCCAGTACCAGCTGTCATTCTCTTTAACCAACACTATTATATCAGATGCATCCAACCACCCTCTTCTTCCTAAAACTCCCCTCAATGAACAGGCTTCAGTGGCACAGATACCAACATCCCCCCTGCCAAAAAAAATCAACAAGCAGGTTTTCTCCTCTAATTGCTCTTTCTATTGCTTTCCTTGTTGGCCATTCAATTTCACCAAACAAAAAATTTTACGTATGAGAATTCCTAAAGACATTTTCTCCCCCTCCCCCCTCATTTCTCCCATTCTCTCCCCCTTTCCTTCTTTCCCTCCCTCCCTCCTTGTCTTTCTCTCACTAGATTGTGGTAGGAATACTTAATCATGAAATCTACCCTCTTAACATATCTTAAGGGCACAAGCCCTGCTCTTCTCTTTATTTCTACCCACTCCTTCTGGGAACTGCTGTCTTCAGACTTTCATCACCACCTCCATGCTGATGACTTTCAACACTTCAAATGACTTTCAACACTTAAACCACCAGAGTTCCAACACTCTATAAGCCATGTGCACCAACTCTAACTTTCCATCTTCCACAATGGACTCATTTTGCTCTCCAAGCTAGCTTAACCTCACAAATTTCAAGCTTTCATCAAGCACTCTACTGGCAACCCAAAACTGACTGTTCTTTTATCCCTCCTTCTCTTTCACCTTCGAAATACCATCACTCCCCAAGTCCATTTTTCCAAAATTTCCCACAAACTTTGGAGTAAAAAACAGCCTAGATTTTATTGCAGACTCTGCACTTACTAGCTATGACAGCTTTGGACAAATTACTTATTGTTTATAGATTGAATGTTTGTGTCTCCTTCCATTCCCACAAACTCATATGTTGAAGCCTTAACTCCTAAAGTGACAGTATTTGGATATGGGGCTTCAGGGAGATAATTAAGGTTAGCTAAGTTCACGCACGAGTTCAGGGTCCTCATGATAGGATTAGTGCCCTTATAAGAGACATCACAGGGCTGGCTTGCTTTCTCTCCCCCTTGAGTACACAGTGACATGATGGCTGCCTATAAGCTATGAGAAGAGGCCTCAGAATAAAACATACCTTGCCAGCACGTTGACCATGGATTTCCCAGCTTCCAGAACCATAAGAAGTAATTTTCTATAGCTTAAGCCATCCAGTCTATGGTGTTTTGTTACGGTTGCCCAAGGCAACTAAAACATGTCCCTTTGTAAACTGTGACCAGTAATGCCTAGCCTGATGGAAAATATTAGTTTTCTTTTCCCCATCCCCATTACAACCAACTCAACAGAGGCTTCTTATCTGCTAAAACTAGCCTCTAGTCTTTCCTTACTCTACTCTATCCTGCATACCACAACCAGATTAATAGTAAAAGAATCAAATCAACATGTCATTCCAGTTCCTCAGAGCTGTGAATGGTTCTCCCCTTAACTACTGGATAAAGTTTCAACTCCTAGACCTGGCATTAAAGCGTCTCAGAGTACCTTTAACACTATCTGTTCAATTTTCTCTTCAAAAAACACTTTGCTGCTACAGGATGGTTTTTACTCCTCCCTTTCAAATCTAGCTTTCTCAGACTGGAAGGTACTTAACCTCCCTTCTGTATACCCAGATTCACTCCAAGATACCCCTCCTCCAATAAATCTTATCTACTAATAGCTGCTCCAGAGACTCTGACTTCCAGGCTTCCATTCCTCATTTTGATATCTTCCCTGGCTCCCTGCTTTATGTAAGGATGTTATTGCATCACATAAGAAAACAGGCTTCTGGGGGGCAAGAAGCTTGTTTTCTTGCTTTACATAATTTACAGGTCATGTCCTTTTTTCTTGTCTTACGTGAATTTTCTATAATCCTCAATACCCAGCACAATCTCACACACACACACAGAGTCAATTCTCAAGAAACACTACTGAATTAATGCAGTATGTCATCACTTGATACAAAACAGCTCATATTCTTTTTGTTTTTAGTTTAAAAATGTTTCAAATATATAGCAAATTCTAGAGAATAAAAGTAAGCATCCTGAGTTTTAGACTGTCGTGTACACTTCTAAAATTTTAAGAAAATAATACTTTGTAGATGCTGCTGAAGTCCTTTGTACCTCCAACTGATGTCTTTCCAACCTCTTTCCCTACATGTATTTACTTAGATATGTCTTTGCCAATAATGCTTTAATACTTTGATTACTCATATATATGGCCACAGATGCTACTTTTTGTGCTTTTTAACTTTCTACGACTGTCATACCATGTTTATCCAACTACGAACTGTTCTTTTCAACTCATTATTAGATTTTGAGATTTACACTGCTAAACTGAGATATAGTTTAGTCATTTTACCACTCAATAATACTCCATTGTATGATTGTACCATAATGCATTTATATATTCTCGTAGTGGAGAACATTCAAGTTGTTTCCAACTGTTTGCTGTCATAGGCAACACTGCAGTAAACATTCAAAAGAATATGAGGCAGCCTATTTTCAAAGCAACTAAATCCACACATAGAGTCTGTAACTCCTCAACAATGGATCACATGTGTTCTCTAATTTTTAAATTTTCAAGTAGTCTCATCAGACCCTCGGGCTAGTTCATAATATTCCACAGCTGACAGAACATAAAAACCAGGATCCAGTCTCGCAGTCTCAGTATAGTTGCTTATTCCTTTTCTCTTGATATTCACTAAACCTCTAAGTATCAGAATTACTACATCCCTCATTATTAATACGTTACACCTAATACCATGAATTAAGGCAAATTGGAAGTGGACAAACAACCATGATTGGTCAAAAAACATGCATGATTTAAGGATAATTGGAAGGGGTCAAACAGGAGACGGCAAGAGTGAACATCATCATTTTAGGAATCAGTGAACTAAAATGGACTGGAATGCATGAATTTAACTCAGATGACAATTATATCTACTACTGTGGGCAAGAATCCCTAAGAAGAAATGGAGTAGCCCTTGTAGTCAAAAAAAGAGTCAGAAATGCACCACTTGGATGCAATCTCAAAAACAACAGAATGATCTCTGTTTGTTTCCGAGGCAAACCATTCAATATCACAGTAATCCAAGTATATGCCCCAACCAGTAATGCAGAAGAAGCTGAAGTTGAAAGGCTCTAGAAAGACCTACAAGACCTTCTGGAACTATCACCCAAAAAAGATGTCCTTTTCATTATAGGGGACTGGAATGCAAAAATAAGATTCAAGAAACACCTGGAGTAACAGAAAAATTTGGCCTTGGAGTACAAAATGAAGCAGGGCAAAGCCTAACATTTTACCAAGAGAACACACTGTTCACAACAAACATCCTCTTCCAACAACACAAGAGAAGACTCTACACATGGACATCACCAGATGGTCAACACTGAAATCAGACTGACTACATTCTTTGCAGTCAAAGATGGAGAAGCTCTATACAGTCAGCAAAAACGAGACCAGGAGATGACTGTGACTCAGATAATAAAATCCTTACTGCCAAATTCAGACTTAAATTGAAGAAAGTAGGGAAAACCACTAAACCATTCAGGTATGACCTAAATCAAATCCCTTACAATTATACAGTGGAAGTGACAGATAGATTCAAGGAATTAGATCTGATAGAGTGCCTGAAGAGCTATAAATGGAGGTTTGTGACATTGTACAGGAGGCAGTGATCAAGACCATCCCCAAGAAAAAGAAAGGCAAAATGGTTGTCAGAGGGGGCCTTACAAATAGCTAAGAAAAGAAGAGGAGCAAAAGGTAAAGGAGAAAAGGAAAGATGTACCCATTTGAATGCAGAATTTCAAAGAGTAGCAAGGAGAGATAAGAAAGCCTTCCTAAGTGATCAATGCAAAGAAATTAAGGAAAACAATAGAATGTGTAAGACTAGAGATCTCTTCAAGAAAATTAGAGATACCAAGGGGACATTTCATGCAAAGATGGGCACAGTAAAGGACAGAAATGGTATAGACCTAACAGAGCAGAAGAGATTAAGAAGAGGTGGCAAGAATACACAGAAGAACTATACAGAAAAGATCTTCATGACCAGATAACCACGATGGTATGATCACTCACCTAGAGCCAGACATCCTTGAATGCAAAGTTAAGTGGGCCTTCGGAAGCATCACTATGAACAAAGTTAGTGGAAGTGATGGAATTCCAGTTGAGCTATTTCAAATTCTAAAAGATGATGCTGTGCAAGTGCTGCACTCAAGCAAATTTGGAAAACTCAGCAGTGGCCACAGGATTGTAAAAGGTCAGTTTTCATTCCAATCCCAGAAAAGGCAATGCCAAAGAATGCTCAAACTACCAAACAATTGCACTCATCTCACATGCTAACAAAGTAATGCTCCAAGTTCTCCAAGCCAGGCTTCAACAATATGTGAACCATGAACTTCTAGATGTTCAAGCTGGTTTTAGAAAAGGCAGAGGAACAAGGGATCAAACTGCCAACATCCACTGGATCATCGAAAAAGCAAGAGAGTTCCAGAAAAACATCTACTTCTGCTTTATTGAAAAAGCCTTTGGATCTGTGGATCACAACAAACTGTGGAAAATTCTGAAAGAGATGGGAATACCAGACCACCTGACCTTCCTCCTGAGAAATCTGTATGCAAGTCAAGAAGCAATAGTTAAAACTGGACATGGAATAACAGACTGGTTCCAAATTGGGAAAGGAGTACATCAGGCCTGTTTACTATCACCTTGCTTATTTAACTTACATGCAGAGTACATCATGTGAAATGCCAGGCTGGATGAAGCACAATCTGGAATCAAGATTGCAAGGAGAAATATCAATAACCTCAGATATGCACATGACACCACCCTTAATATGGCAGAAAGCAAAGAAGAACTAAAGAGCCTCTTGATGAAAGTGAAAGAGGAGAGTGAAAAAGTTGGCTTAAAAATCAAACATTCAGAAAACTAAGATCACCCAGTTCATGATAAATAGATGGAGAAACAATGAAACAGTGAGCGACTTTATTTTGGAGGCTCCAAAATCACTGCAGTTGGTGACTGCAGTCATGAAATTAAAAGACGCTTGCTCTTTGGAAGAAAAACTATGACCAACCTAGACAGCATATTAAAAAGCAGAGACATTATTTGCCAACAAAGGTCCATCTAGTCAAAGCTATTATTTTTCCAATAGTCCTGTATGGATGTGAGAGTTGGACAAGGAAAGCTGAGCACTGAAGAATTGATGCTTTTGAACTGTGCTGTTGGAGAAGACTCTTGAAAGTCCCTTGGACTACAAGGAGATCAAACCAGTCAATCAATCCTAAAGGAAATCAGCCCTGAATACTCGCTGGAAGGACTGATGCTGAAGCTGAAACTCCAATACTTTGGCCACCTGATGCAAAGAACTAGCTCATTAGAAAAGACCCTGATGCTGGGAAAGATTGAAGGCAGGAGAAGAAGGGGACAACAGAGGATGTGATGATTGGATGGCATCACCGACTCGATGGACATGAGTTTGAGTAAGCTTTGGGAGTTGGTGATGGACACAGAAGCCTGGCATGCTGCAGTCCATGGGGTCACAAAGAATCAGGTATGACTGAGTGCCTGAAATGAATCGAATAGCTAATACTCACCAACAATGTAAAAATGAGCTCCCTACGTGTCAGTAAACATTTTCCAGCCCAAATCTTTTTAGTTTCTGATCAGCCATCATTGAATAAATATTTACTGAACTCAGTAGTATCAGGCACTGGTCCAGGCACTGAGAATCAAATGATGAAGCAGATCCTGTTCCAGCGGAGTTTGAATCTAATCAGAAAAGACAGGCAATAAATAAACAGATAAGTGGACATAAACTATATCAGATAGGGACAAATGCTATGATCAAAACTTAAACTGTGATATGATAAAATATAATTAGAAGTGGAATCTTAATCTCATCACAGAAAACAAATGATAATTATGTGATGTTATGAAAGTGTTAGCTAATGTTAAAGGGGTGTATTACATAAATATATTGAATGAACACATTGTATACCTGAAACTTACATAATGTTATATGTCAATTATATCCTACAAAGCTGGAAAAACAAAGAAAAAATTAATTTCCAAAAGTACATTTAAAAATTTTTAAAAACTGGCTGTTTTAATATAAATGGCCAATAGACATAAGAAAAGATGTTCAACATCACTAATTATTATGAAATGCAAATCAAAACCACAATGAGGTAACACCTCTCACCGATCAGAACTGCTATTATCAAAATGTCTACAAACAATAAACAATGGAGAGAGTGTGGGGAAAAGGGAACCCTCCTACATTGTTGGTGGGAATGTAAATTGGTACAACCACTATGGAGAACAGTATGGAGGTTCCTTAAAAAACTAAAACTAGAGTTACCATATGATTCAGCAATATCACCGCTGGTCATATGTCCAGAAAAGATGAAAACTGGAAAAAAATACATGTACCCCAATGTTCATAGCAGAACTATTTACAATAGTCAAAGCATGAAAGCAACCTAAATGTCCATGAATAGATGAATAGGTAAAGATGTGGTATATATAAAAAAGAATGAAATAATGCCATTTGCAACAATATGGATGAACCTAGAGATTATCATACTAACTTAAGCCAGACAAAGAAAAGTATCATATGATATCACATATATATGGAATCTTAAAAAAGATACAAATGAACTTTTTTACAAAACAGAAACAGACTCATAGACATAGAAAACAAATTTATGGTTACCAAAGGGGAAGTGGGGAGGGTAAATTAAAGTATGGTATTAACAGATAGATACCACTATATATAAAACAGATAAACAACAAGGATTTATTGTGTAGCACAGGGAACTATGCTGTCATAGACTGGCATCACCAACTAAATGGACATGAGTCTGAGCAACCTCCGAGAGATAGTGAAGGATAGGGAAGCCTGGAGTGCTGCAGTCCATGGGATTGCAAAGTCAGACATGACTTAGTGACTGAACAACAACAGGAAGCTATATTTAATATCTTATAATAGACTAAAATGGAAATTAATCTGAAAAAGAATTAGATATATGTATGAATACATACATATACATAGATACATACATATATCTGAATCACTTTGTTATATACCTGAAACACTGTAAATCAACTATACTTCAATTTTTTTAATGAAAAAAAAAAGAAAGACTGCTATTCTAGACCAGTGGTGTATAACAGAACTTTCTGCAATAATGAAACAGTTCTATAGCTACATTGTCCAATATGGTAGCTATGAGCCACACCTGAAATGTGGCTTAAATTATTTACTGAATTTTAATTGTTCAAAATAATATAAATTTAAATGCAAATAACTACATGTGGCTAGTGTCTACTGAAATGGATGGGGTTGCTTGCCCAGGGTCATAATACTAGTAAGTGGCAGAGATGAAATCTGAACCCAAGGAATCTGGCATCAGAGTTTATATTTCTAATCACCTCGTCATATTGCCCCTACCAGGACATTAGCTGAAAGCAGTGATCCCAAGAGGTCTTGCTTTTTTGTTAGTTTGACGGTACGGCCTGTTTTTATGTTGATGAATATTAGTCAGTGGGAAGTGAAAACTTGATGATACAGATGAAAGAGAATATATAAGGAGACATCTTGAAAAGATGAGAGGGGATGAGGTCCAGAACACAAGGAAGTAGTTGGCCTTTGACAGAAACAGTGAGTTTCATGCTTAGTATTAATAACAACCAGTCAGGGAATGGGGAGAAGCAGAAAATGGGACTGATGTGGTAGGTAGATTTGGAAATTTGCTTGTTGCTCTGACTTCTCAATGAAGTGAGGCACATTATCTTCTGAGAAAAAAAGAAAAAGGAACCGGAAGACATAGGTTTGACAAGAGAGCGAGAGGTATGATAGAAGTAATTTTGGAAAATGGTTAAGTGTAGCGGGATGTTAGATATTAGAGGGCTTATTGGAAATTTGTGGTCATGAATTTTAAATGAAACCGCTCATCATAGTTATTTGATTTTCTCCAGCAATTATAGCTGATTGGGTACAGGCACAGAGAAAGTAATTATGTGGCATAAGTATAAAGAAGGGAGAGTAGGGTGAGGGAATTAAGGGTGTTTGCAAGGGAGTGATTAAACATGAAATCCAAGTTGGGTGAGGAAGGAAATGAGGACATGAGAGTGAGTGACAGTGCAAATAGTAAAGTCTGTAATTGCAATCAAAACATGAATGAGGAGCTGTTTGCTTTCTTTTATTTTTATGGGACTTGACAGGCTGCTTCTAAAATCTGTATGAAAGCACAAAGGGTCAAGGAGATCTAGGATGGCCCTGAAAACCATGCTGGGGGACTTTCCATAACAGATATTAGGATTTACTTTAAAGATATATAACTAAAGCAGTGGTATTGACCACAGAGGTCAATGAAGTATTGGTCACGACTAACAGGATGGAGAGCTCATGAATATACAGAAACCTGATTTAAGGTAGAGTGGACACTGTACATAGTGTTGAATGAGGCTGATAAAGTAGGTTATCCATATTTAAAAAATGATCTTTAACTCATATCATACTTATGGATTAATGACTTTAATATGAAAATCAAAACTTTTCCAAGAAAATAAAAAATATATTTATGATCTTGGAGTAAAGAAGAATTTCTTTTAAAAAACAAAAAGCACAACCACAAAAGAAGTATGTGACTATATTCAAATAAATTCTGTTCAAACAACATAATAAAGTAAAAAGATAAGCCACAAACTAGGAAACGGTGTTTTCAACACATATCACCTCAAGTGGATTCTAATCCATAATGTATAAAGAATTTCTACAAGTCCATTGGAGTCAATCCAATTTAGGAAAATAAGCAAAAGACACAAATAGGCATTTCACAGAAAAGGAAATTATCTAGAAACATAAAAGTGATGCTCAAATTCATTAATAGTTATGGTAATCAGAGAAATGAAAATTTAAAACACAATGAAATATCACTTTATACCTTTAGATTGTCTTTGGGCTCCCCAAATTTCTATGAGGCTGCAAGCTGAGAAAACTACTTCACTGCAAATGTGAACAGTGTTTATAGAAAAGGAAGAATGACTCAGAGTTCAGAGACAAGAACCATGGAGAATCATTCCCAAGGAAGCAGGACGGGCCCATTTAAAGGAACGGGTGGGGACTTCCCTGGTGGACCAGTGGCTAAGACTCCAGACTCCTAATGTGGGGGACTGGGCTGTGATCCTGGAGTGGGAATTAGATTATGCATGCATCAACTAAAAGATATCCTGTGCTGCAGTGATGATGGAAGAACCCATGTGCCACAACTAAGACCCAGGACAGGCCAAATAAATAAATTTTAAAAAGATTAAGAAATAAAGGAAGAGATGTCACGTGCTCTAGATTTCAGAATTAGACCAGTGCCAACTGTGTCCTTTTGCCAGGACTGTTAACTTATGGTAGAGTTATCCTATCCTGTATCACCACAGTATCTTGGGAGTGCAGAGGGAAGATACACTTGTCTCTTTAGCTCAAAGCCTTTGCATTAATAGAAACCGTACTCAAGGTGTGGTACCCAAAGAATTGTACTCGTACTTGATTAGACGAGCAGCTTCTGCCTTAGAACATGCATTCAGTCCCTGGAGCCCTGAGCCACCATGTAAAAAGTCCAGGCTACTCTTCTGAAAAAGAGGTGTGTGGAGGAGCACTGAGGTTCCCAGACGTGTGACTACAGAGCCCCGTCAAGCTTGCAGGAGACCTCAGTCCCAGTCACTATCTGACTACAACAACGTGTGAGATTCTCCAAGAGAAAACCACCCAGCTGAGCACAGCCAACTCTCTGAACCATGGAGACAATAATAAATCCTAACATTTTAGGATATTTGTTACACAGTGATAAACCAGACAACATGGTTTTGAGCCCCCTCATCATCTTAACTCTCATCTACACATGTTCTAAATTTTTTTTCATCTAAGTCAGTACTGTTATGGAAACGTTATACTTTTTCTAAATAATTTTGCCTGCTTTCCAAAGAGTGTGTTATCCTATTTACTCTGAAGGGTTCCTAGTTTTGACAAATGCCATGGTGGATCTGGATATAAAAACATGGAAGTAAAAGATAGAAGTTGAAAGGAGGTTCAGGTTGAATGGCTCTGATTTATAACGGAATTCAAAATGCCTAGGGAAAATTGAGGAAGAGAGGAAAAACAAGAGACAGGAAAGATGGCAAAGTATCATAAAAAATACAGAGAAAGAACTCTCAGTGGTGGCACAACAGTAAAGAGACAATAAAGCTCAGAAAAGTCTGATGGAAGGAATAAGTTGTTAACTTTGGAGTATACAGTGTAAAATCTCTCCCCTAACTTATGAATCTTCAGTAAAATCCACATTGCTCACTTTCTGATGTGAGAAGATTCCTTATCATCAGCATGCAAGCATGATGGAACAGAAGAATGATGGAGCAGTCAATACCTGGGTTATGGCTTAAAAAATGTTGACTACCACAAGTATTTAATCCTGCAACCTGCCATTAAAGAAGTCCCCTAAATGAAAATTAATCCATTAATAAACACTTTGGGATATAGTTGTTCAGTAATTTTGAGCCATTAAGCTTACTCTTATCTAGCCTATTTCTCTCCATTTTATTTGAAAGAGTATCACAGGATCCAGTTAAACATCTTGATGAAACCCACATGCTATCTATATAAAGGCCATTCTTCTTAACTACCAGGTTATCAACAATGTCAAAAAAATAATTAGATGCATCTGACATCATGTGTTCTTAGAATCATGCATCTTCTCTATGTGTTCAAAAAAAATCCGTCTTCTTAACTCATCATTCTATAGTCTTGATAGGAACTGACATTAAGCTCACCAGTAACTGCCTCTTAGACAGTGTTCACTGCTGCCTGAAACCTGGTGTGATGATTAATCCAGCCACGTTTGGAAGAGAATTTTCCCTGAGTCAGGATACTACTGGACTTTGATGACGCTGGGATAGCCCTGTGTATTGTCCAATGGAAACACGTACAGACATGTGGCATGAGCCTGAACCTTAGACGTGCTGCCTTCCCCCAACATACTGACTGCCTCTAAGGATCCCACATCTTGGTTCTATATGCATAAAGCAGTATCCTAAAAATAATGCCCCTGGGAAACATATAACCCTGAAGTCTTTAATTAGAGGGTTTGAGAACTCCAGTGTCAAAGGCGAGCTACCTGCTAGTAGCTTAGCCTTGCAAAGTTTTAAGAAAATCACAGTGACCCACCAGCAATTTTTGTTTGAGAACCAAGAAGTGAAAAGCTAAAATGACAAGGACCAAGAATTTGTTAGTAGAGTAGCAGGGTATAAATTCAAATGTGCATCTGAGAAAGAAGGGATGCTGACTGAAGTTGCTGACCTAAGGAAAAGGAATTTGACTATGAAATAAAGCTGGAAGGGCAGAATGGGGGCAAGTGTCTGGACCTGCTGTCTGGAAATGATGAAAGATTTAGAAATTCAAATGAAAAGTGAATAAAGGAGTAAAAGAAAAGCTGGTATTAAGGCTAGGAATGTCTCTGCATGTCTGGAACTTCCTTCCTGTCAATACACAGACCCTGGTGATCCCTTCCTTTACATCTCTTATTACTTTCTAAAGATAAACTATTTCAAACAGTTTGGCTCTGTGAGTGGTAAGACGAATAAACAAGCTTCCCCTCTTTAACAGAGGTATGGATACAGACTGTGGGAAATAAATCACCAGTCTAATAAATGAAGATATTGCAATATGTATAAAAAGACCTCATGCTCTAAAAGGGGTGCTCTGTAACCCTAGAATAATGAAATATGTTTTAGGTGCTGATCAGCTACCAAAAGATGGTTCATTTATGCCTATTCCCAGCTGCCCCCACTTCCCACCTACATCTTCTATAGAGGAGGATGCATAAGTCAGAGAATCTCTTTCCAGCTCTCCCTTGCAGCAAGTGTGTGTGTGTGTGTGTATGAATGTGCATGACCACGTGCACCCACTATGCAGTAAAACCTGGAACATTACTTGGCATTTAAGTGGTTGGACAAAGTACAATAGGTGAAATAGATTCTTATTGTTAACTCTGGTGCACTCAACAAACACTCATTAAATTCTTTTTAACACATTACTACAAGCCAGATACTATGATAGATGGCTGAGCTAGAATGATGAGCAAGACAAAGTCCCAGGCCCAAGCAACTCTTAGTTTATTCTGAAAAACTGAGTGGTGAATGTGAGAATAAAGGCAGTAAGCAGGGTGAACCGCAGAGTTCTGCACTGGGAAGTAGAAGAAAAGTTTCACAAAAATGGAGTCAGGTAAGCTGTCTCTTAAGAAAGGGATTAAAGTTCACCAGATGGACAGGAGAGGGTATGGCTTTGGGAAACACCACAGTCAAGCTCAATTTTCTCAAGAAGCAAAATAATTTTCAGTTTTTGCTATTTACTAACTCTTACAGACCAGACCAATATATCCCAGCAACTGATCACTCATTTCCCACATTACTGCTGCAGCTGTTATTGCTGTTCAATCGCTAAGTCACGTCTGACTCTTTGTGACCCCATGGACTCAAGCATGCCATGCTTCCCTGTCCTTCACCTTCTCCTGGAGTTTGCTCAAACTCATGTCTACTGAGTCTGTGATAACATCTAACCATCTTATCCTCTGTTGCCCCCTTCTCCTCCTGCCCTCAATCTTTCCCAGCATCAGCATCCTCTCTGTTGCAGTTACTCTGATTTAAAAAAGCATGTATTTATCTCTTTCCCCCAAAGATATTGCTGTGGTTTGATCTTCATGTATTAAGACCACCTTTGGGATACTTGTCACTCCCAACTTTACTCAGGATAGTACAAATTACTGACAGAAAAATCATTGGCTAATGAAGAATAAATGTAGAAACATTCTATCATTCCTTTTCTATTCCACTGGCTCTGAAAAACTCTATATCCAGCCTGGAGCTACGTTTAGACAACCATAATACAACCCACACAGAAAAGTTAAAATTTCAATTGATCAAAATGACATTTTCCAATAATGGAAAGAAAATGCAAACAGGCTAAGTACACAACAATTTGGTTTAGGAAATTTATGGTGCATCAACATGACAGAAAATTATTCAATTTCCAAAAATGATAATTAAAATGATTATACGTGGTATGTGGGAAAAGAAAATGCAAAACAGTTTACGCACACAATTGCATTAAAATGCATCTGTTTGTGGAATGTTACTTGGGAGTAATATGAAAAAATTTTAGATAGTAATTGCAGTGGGGACTGCAATTCTGGTGTATTTTCCTTTCAAATTTTTCTCTAATGATACCAATGGGTCATTTTCTAATTGTTTAAAGTTTGGTGTTTCACAGTGTTCTGGTTGCTGAATTAAGTCTACCATCTTCTTTGTTCTTCATACTTTGTTACAATTAACACAACCCACCACCACAAGAGCTGTTTCATGCTACTCTCCTTGAATGTGTGGCTGCTCTTTGTGACCCCATGGACCCCCATTGCCTGCCAGACTCTTCCGTCCGTGGGATTCTCCAGAATGCTTCAGTGGGTTGCCATGCCCTCCTTCAGGGGATCTTTCCAGCACAGGGATCAAAAGCGTGTCTCTTGTGTCTCCTGCATTGGCAGGTGGGTTCTTTACCACTAATGCCACCTGGGAATCCCCACTGAACTTAGTGACAGCAACAAAATATCTCATCTTACACTCTGTGATCAAAAAAATTTTAATACAGAACATTCCCTTTAACTTCACTAAGTTTTTCTTCACTAGCACAGAGCCATCTCCACTTTTGCTACTATTTCTTTTATTTAATAAAGTTTCAATTTTCAAAAGGTATAGCTGGAGGGACCTGTTCATGCATCTTTGCCAGCGGCTGGGGCATCTCCACCCGTGGTGTCGCAAGATACTTGATCTCTGAGCTTTGAAGCCAGCTTAATAAGTCCTTTACCAAGGAGCTCCTGAAAGGCTGCCCTGGCCAGAGAATTGTGAATCCTCAGTCTCTCAGAGATGAAAGTGAGGCTATGATCTTCTGGTTTGAAACTTCTTTAAAGAGTTTGTCAAACAAGTCTAGGTTGCTGAGCTGGTCTCGAACTCTGTCTTTGGATCACTTCTTGGCCTTGCCCCCAGATTTGTTCACTGGATCTTTGTTTTTCTTGGCTGACTTTCCGGCATCTTTCTTCTCTCTTCTTATTGTCCTTGGGCAGCAATAGTGAAGCTCGGAGAGCAACTGCTGCCACCTAGCCTCACTAAGCTGTCAGACAAAAAGCCTATCACTTCCGTTGGCATATTTTTGGCTACTGGAAAAATAAAAATGTAATAATTAAGAGTTATTACATTATTAGTAATAACTTAGTCTAGTGGTTCAGATTCCATACTCCCAATCCAAGGGGCCAGGGTTCAATTCCTAGTCAGGGAAACAGATCCCACATGCAACAACTAAAGATCCCGCATGCCACAAGGAAGATCAAAGATGCTGGGTGCCACATGTAACACCCAGCACAACAAAATAAATAAATTTAAAAAAAAAAAAGGGAGGGCCTGTCTTCTTCCTTTCTGGTTATATTATCTTGGATGAGTTACTTATCCTCTCTGTACTTCACTTTCTTGTCAGTAAAGTAAGGTGACAATAATTGCGGTAACATTTCCAACTGAATATTGAATTCCAATTGTGATGACAAAGGTTGTCATAAAGATGCAATGTGATGATCCAAGCCAAGTCTGGCCAATGTGCTCAATCACCAGTAACTACTTATTGTTCTTATGCTTGACTCATGGTGGGGTACAACTATTCCTGACACCATTTATGCAGTTCTGGGTCATTCTTTAAACTTCTCCTGGCATACATCCTTCTTTTCATCTTTTATTCATATCTTTTAAAAATATGAGTTCACTAGAGAGCTCTCTTGAAATGATACCTTCTTCTTTTCCTTGTTTTTTTGACTGGATCATCTGTGATGACAACATCAGAATTATATTATGTAAAGACTCCTGTCCTACTTGAACCATATTTTCCTCAAAGAATTTCATGTCACAGAATCATGCTCATCTTTTTAATGAACTCTTCCAAAAGTGTACTCCTACCGGTTGAGGTTCATATGGAATGATTCTGGCCTTCATCCTCTCTGGCTATCCTTAATTGAGGTAAGGACATCCTTAACATATATAAGGATATTCTACATATCCTTAACATGCAGCTTTTTATTCTTCTAAACTAAAAAAACAAAGAGACATAAATGGTATACAAATGAATAAAAAAATAAAAAGCAGGCCACTCCTTCTCCCAGAGGCAAATATTTTTCTGTGTTTTGTGTATTCTCTGGAAATACTCTATGCATTTTGATGCACATTATATTTGCATGCATATACATGTGTGTACATATCACATTTTAAACCCCAACTGAATCAGACCATACACCCTGCCCTATAAGTCACTTTTTACTCAGAAGTATGCCTTGGAGATTGTTTCTTATCAGCACAAATAACATTTCATTTTTTCTACAGCTGTGAAATTTCCAATATATGGATGAATCCTAATTTTTCACCAGTCCCATATCAATGTTCATTTGGGATATTTCTATTCTTATGTTATTACAAACATTCTGGAATAAATGTATTTAATGTATTATATATACAGTTTGAAACTGAAAGTGGCTCAGTAATGTCCAACTCTTTGTGACCCAATGGATTATAGTCCATGGAATTCTCAAGGCCAGAATACTAATGTGGGTAGCCTTTCCCTTCTCCAGGGGATCTTCCCAACCCAGTGATCGAACCCAGGCCTCCTGCATTGCAGGTGGATTCTTTACCAGCTGAACAACAAAGCAAGCCCAAGAATACTGGAATGGATAGCCTATCCCTTCTCCAGCGGATCTCCCCAGGAATAGAAACTGGGTCTCCAGCACTCCAGCTTGGGAAGATCCCCTGGAGATGGGAAAGGCTACCCACTCCAGCATTCTGGCCTGAAGAATTCCATGGACTGTATAGTCCATGGGGTCAAGAGTCAGATATGACTGAGTGACTTTCATGTTCATAAGTTGAACACATAATATATATACAGTTTATATAGTATATAAATAACCATATTGCATAAATAATTTTGCATTCTTCCTTTTCCATATATCTTATATTTTGGAAGTTTTAGAAACTTACTTTCAGTTCTCCTGTTATATATATAAAAAAGAATATCATCCTTAATAATTCAGATGTCATAAGAAATGTCATTCTGATTCATTGTAATTCTAACCTTTCAGGATATAGGATACATTAGAGTTGTCTAAACAAAGCTTCCAGCAGATTATAGAATTCTGCAGAGCCAATGAGATGAGAAAAACATGACATAAATATTTCTTCTCCTTAGCAAACTATTTCTGTCAGTGACAAGTACGTTCCATATTTAGAGTTGTCAAACAAAGAAACTTAAGGTCACCAACTCCATTATAGCAAATCTGTGAATAATATTTATTAAAGTCCTGGAAATATAAAAGCTGATTCAAAGAATACATACGTTAATTGAAAATACAGTCAAACTGTGCCCCAAATAGGTTGTACAAAGTACTTGACCTCCTCAAGTTTCTCATTACCCTGTTCATTACCAGCAAATTTTATCTTGTGGTCAAAATTTGACCATGAGCATAAAGTTTTCTATTTGTATCCTTAACATTCTGAGAGATAAATCAAAAATTGCTCTCTGAACTGTTTTTAGCCTAATAGATCTTTGAGAAAAATGCAGTTCCATCAGAATGCTTTTTTACCGACATTCTGAATTGACCGTCAGATCCTGGAGGGCCACCAGTGAACAACAGGAAGACCTGGGTATTTAAACTAAAGGCGGCCCTGCAATGTCGTACCATCAGTTCATTCTTCTAACGATGAACCAGCTTTATTTAACTGGAGCTGATTGGTTTACTGTCTCTAGGTTGTAACGTAGTTAAAAATGAAGAGTGAATTTTCAGATTTGTTACTAACTTTAGTTACTCTTTAATGCCTTAAGATGATAAAGGTTCTAGGGCAGAAAAGCAAAGGCTTTTGGCTCCTTCCAGACTACAGATCTGAAGTTTTGTAGCACTTCAGAGACATGGCTGCTGCCAACAGAACTTATCACGAATCAGGGAGGCACTTCTCAGTGTGAAGAGTCTCGCTTCTTCCCCTTTAAGGGAACAGTACAGTGTCACTGCACTGAATCATCCCGCACACAGAATCCAGTGTGAGGCACTATACAGTCCATCCGTTAACTCAACAAAAAATAAGTATCCACCCTGCCAGACTCTGTTCCAGGTCCTGAGATAAGGATATGAACAAAACAAAAAAAAATTACTACTCTCCTGGAGCTCACATTCCAGTGAGGTAGGGTAAGTCAATAAACAGAATATGTAAAATCTAAGATATACTAGACAGTAAAAAGTGCTGCAAAAAAATAAATTATACTTTAAAATATAGGAAATCCAAACAAGATGGGTAGATTGTTTCAATGTCAATATCATGGTTATGATGTTTGGGGGAAACGAGGTAAAAGGTACATGGAATCTCTGTTTTATTTCTTACCATTGTGTGTGAGTCTACAATTATCCCAGTAAAAATTTCTATTAACATTTTTAACTGGAAGGTCCACTACTGAAGAGTGATCAGATTAGAGTTTACTGAACAGATAACAGAGAGCTAAGACCTGAAATTGATAGAAGAGCAAGACATGGCAGCGTGGTGTACGACTGCTCAGAGAGATCACAGGAACCAGACAAAGCTGGCCTACAGGGTTCGAGAAGTTGCTATCAACAAGAGTGGCTAGAAACAACAAATGGAAAGAGTAAAATAAGGGGAGAGGCCACTTTGTAGACTCTGGCTTTTACTCTGAATGAGG
The DNA here is from genome assembly GCA_007570785.1 of Antilocapra americana. NCBI lineage: Eukaryota > Metazoa > Chordata > Mammalia > Artiodactyla > Antilocapridae > Antilocapra > Antilocapra americana. Next base: position 3,068,655 of record ML661902.1, read on the forward strand.
GGGAAAGCAACCAGATGGCTCTGGGCAGAGGAGCAGCATATCTGGTTTTATTAGTGTTATTCTGGTCTGTTAATGTTAGACAGTAGAAACCAAAGAATGAACTACAGTCTCAAAACATGCATAGCATTCTTTCAAATCACTCAGACGCCAAGGTAAAATACCTCTGTCTATACATTCTGAATTCACTGACTCAGGGAGTTTTCTCAGATTCACAAGATTCATAGAAGTTTCCCTAATCCATTAGGTGACAAAATAATTCAATCTGACTTCTATGCATGAACTCCTCCCATGAAGCTTTGCTTAATTTTTTTTTTTCATTAGTATTTAGATTCTATAAAAGGAAAGTAGCTCCAAGAAGTTACCATGGGAAAATGTTCCTCTGAAAAACCAGGATGTTTCTTCTATTTCCCAGATCACATTTATTAAATATTTTTTGCTTTTCATGTTTTAGTAATATCTCCCTGAATTTGACAACTGGAGAATCAGTAAGCATCTGATGGTATAGTTAAAAATAAAGTAATAGAGAGAAAACAGGGGCTTCCCCGGTGGCTCAGTGGTAAAGAATCCACCTGCCAAGGCAGGAAACATGGGTTCAATCCTTCTTCTAGGAAGATTCCACATGCTGTAGAGCAACTGAGCCCATGCACCCCAACTACTGAGCCTGTGCTCTAGAGCACAGGAACCACAACTACTGAGCCCATGTGCCCTAGAGTCCATGCTCTGAAACAAAAGAGCCACTTCAGTGAGAAGCCTGTGCATCACAACTAGAGTAGTGCCCTCTAGCCACAACTGGAGAAAAGCACACGCAGCAATGAAGACCCAGCATAGCCAAAATAAATAGATAAATACAATTATCTTTAAAAAATAAAGAGAAAAAATAGCCTTTTCCTTTGGGAATGGTAACTTAAATGTTAAAAAGTAAGAGTAATTGATAATTTAGATAAAGATTCTGCAAGAGGTTGGTTTTTTACAATAGTTGCTCTTCAAGACTGGTAGCATCTTGAAATTATCGAAAAGAAGGAATGTAAAGGATGGTTTATACAAGATTGTAGCAACTAGAAGTTTCTACCAATTAGTACTCCTATAAACCCAAGATACAGTGATGATTCGTGTCCATGATGGATCATATGAGGAGCTATATATAATCCTGAAACATCTTTTGAGTCACCTAACAAAAACTGTTCAATATAGTATTTTGAATATGTTATTAACTTTGAAGACTTTAGGTTTTCAAATTATGTCTGGCATATTTGATGATAAGCTATTAACCAGAATATTTTATTACTCAGAACTACCCATTATTCCCCATCTGTGTTGGTTTACAGCATAAAATATTCAAAGTAGAATGTCTAGACTCAAAACGTTAAATCTAGTCATTAACTATTTGTAATGAAAACTTAAGACTGATGATTCTAGAGGAAAATCACTGAATTTCTGAACTGTGTTTAGTCACCAAGTCATGTCTGACTTTTGCGACCCCCATGGACTGTAGCCCACCACGCTCCTCTGTCCATGGGATTTCCCAGGCAAGAATACTGGAGTGGGTTGCCATTTCCTTCTCCAGCTTTAGAGATTATCTAATTCAACAATGCATATATTACACATGAGAAAATCAATATCAAACAAGGTATATGTATAATAATTAGTGGTAGATGCCCAAATAGAGCAGTTTTGCCAAGCTGAGGAAAGAGATGGTAGAATTCAAAGTAACTAAAACCCCTAAAATCTTGAGGGCAGGATCTCAGAGAAAAGGGGCTTGAATAGAGAAGGAACTCAGAAACTTAAACAGGATCCCTTAAGTTGGGGCCAAATAATGATCTTGCACAGGGTGAAACCTCACAAGGCTGGGCTGAGAGGAAGCACCAAGGAAAGAACACCTTCTGGGAAAAGAACAATTACAGAGAGCTGAACAAATGCTGGAGCTGAGGAAGTCTCTAGTTACGGTCAGCCAGAGAGCTGTGCCCTGAAGAAGGAATTAGTGTCCCTGTAAGAGGAGCAGGAGACAGCCTAGTGTCTTCTCTCTGCTGTGTGAGGGTATAGCGAGAAGGCGGTCATCTGCAAGCCAGAAAGAGAGTCCTGGCATCTTACTACTGGATCCCCTGTCTCTAGAACTGAAAATAATTGTCTGTTGTTTAAGTCACCCAGTCCACAACATTTTGTTATAGCAGCCCAAGCTGACTAAGACACCTCTCTGCCCACCTTTCCACCTCCTCTACAGCTTTATCCTCCTTGTCTCCATCTTTAAATGCAGTTCCCACAGGGAGGCTCAACAGGGAGGGGATATATATATATATTTTATAAAAATATGTAAATAAAAAGAAAAACTAAAAGAAAAATGTAGATGGCCCCTCTCCTACCCCCATACTCACCAGCCCTTTCCATCCAACTCAGGGCTTTTATACACATTATTATCTTTTAGTAAAGTTCCCTCCTCTTTCTCACCAGCCTAAATATATATATATTTCTCTCATATCTTAGTTTAATCATCACTTCTTCAGAGATTCCCTTTGCCTACTTATCTGACTAGGTCAAATCCCCTATTATATGCTTTCTTGATACACATTATTCTCGTGAGTACCAAACACCATAGCAATTTATATCCTTAATTTTTAAATTTAGTATTTGTCTTTTATACTAGACTGTGAGCTCCTGAAGGACACATCGAAAGCCCTGAGTAAATATTTATAAAATGAAAGAATGAATGCTCTCACAAAATAATGATTTAAAAAATTGTTTGCAACAAATTTCCCTAACGGTTAATACATATTTGTTGAAAGAATTTACAAATCTCCATATCCCTCATTCTTTTGCCTGTAAAATAGGTGCCTGCTCTGCTTACCACATAAGAGTTGTAAACATATAATAAATAATTTAAGTATTTGAGATTAAAATTTTAATGGCATCTGTATTACTTTGGGTAGGCTAAATAAACTGCTGAATCAAACAGATGCAAATATGTAGTGGCTTGAATACAACAGAAGTTTATTTCTCGTTTATATAACAGTTCAGAACAGGTGTTCAGGTCAGCAGGCAGCTTTTCTACATGCACTGATTCAGGAACCAAAGGTCCTTCCATCCTGTGGCTTCTCTGTGGCCTTGTTATCATCTGCATCCAGCCAGTCGAACAGAGAATGGAGGAAGAATTCTTATTCTTCAAAAGGCTTCATTCAGAAGTGGCAAACACCAGGCCTATTCACCAGGTAACTGACTATAATGCCATCACTATGAAGGAAGGAAAGAACTGATTCTGCAGGTAGGTGGTGGTGGTCTCTGGCGCCACCACCGCAATTCAAGATCTCTTCTTGGTTTAGCTTTGCTGTGCTTTTTGAACAGGTGGCAAATACAAGTAGTAACAACATTCTGGGTTAAAATCAGGTCAGACCTAATGGCAATGAAAATTTTCCCCTATTATTTCCTATTGGCAATAGCAAACCCAAGCTTGTTCCAGGATAATTTCGTTGTGGAAAGTCTTTGCTCACTCTGTGTTCTTTAAAGTAAGAAAAGAAAAAGGAAACATTGGGGGAAACATACCTAGACCACTACTTATTCACAGATAATTCACATGATCTCTTCCAGTAACAGTTTAAGTGTTATTAGGATTAAAAGCTGATTGACTCTTTCAATCTAATTGGTTCTTAATTATTTATAGGCTGGATTATCACCCATTTGCCCCTCCAGATTTATCCTCCACCCTTTTCCATGCCTCAGAAGATTGACTGTATGGACTAAATCAAATGCCTCCCTTACCTCCTGGTACCCCTTGAGGTTTCACCAAAGAAAATCACCAATAGGGGATCAAAGAAAGAAGTGTCACCGTGGACTGGCTGCAGCTCCTTTTAGGAGGTCCTCCCCAAGAACTCTCCGTCTGCAAGGACTAATAAGAGCTTCCTGTCCTGCCCATTTAGAACCAGAGGAAGTGTCTCCTTGTTGGCCAGCCCCAGTGTATTCCAATCTCTCTCCTGATTTCTCTAGATACTACCCATGCTTTGTAAATCATTTCTTCATTAAAACCTCCTCCAGTTACTCATCTGTTTTCTTCTGGGATCATGATTTCTCAAAGCGGTCCCACAGAATCCTAACTCTGAAGTTAAAATATACATTAGGAGTGCTCTGTGACAACCCAGAGGGGTGGGATGGGGTGGGAGGGAGGTTTAAGAAGGAGGGACATGCGTACACCTATGGCTGATTCATGCTGATGTGTGGCAGAAACCAACATTGCAAAGCAATTATCCTCTAACTAAAATTTTATTTATTTTTTTAATTGAAGGATAATTGCTTTACAGAATTTTGTTGCTTTCTGTCAAATCTCAACATGAAGCAGCCATAGATATACATATATCTCCTCCCTTTTGAACCTCCCTCCCATCTCCCTCCCCATCCCATCCCTCTAGATTGATACAGAGACCCTGTCTGAGTTTCCTGAGCCATACAGCAAATTCACATTGGCTATCTATTTTACATAGGGTAATTTTAAGTTTCCATATCCTCCAATTAAAATGTTTTAAAAATATACACTTTAGGTCGCCGTTATTCTGAGGAGAAAACAGTCGGTAGAGGGTTATCACTACTGAAGGCAAGCACCTAGAATAGTGTCTAAGAAATAAGCATTTGGGTGTAAAGATGCAGAGCAATAAAACTTTTAACTTGGAGAAACAAAACCACACTCCAAAGAAGCATCATCAACATCACCATCAGCAGCATCACCAGCAGCAACAGCAGCAACCACCACCTCCACCAATGCCTGCAAATGGGCAGCAAGCCAGCAGCCAGAATGAAGGCTTGACTATTGACCTGAAGAATTTTAGGAAACCAGGAGAGAAGACCTTCACCCAGCGTAGCCGGCTCTTTGTGGGCAATCTTCCTCCTGACATCACTGAGGAGGAAATGAGGAAACTGTTTGAGAAATATGGGAAGGCAGGCGAAGTTTTCATTATAAGGACAAGGGCTTTGGCTTTATCCGCTTGGAAACACGAACCCTAGCGGAGATTGCCAAAGTAGAACTGGACAACATGCCACTCCGTGGAAAGCAGCTGCGTGTGCGCTTTGCCTGCCATAGTGCATCCCTTACAGTCCGAAACCTTCCTGAGTATGTGTCCAATGAACTGCTGGAGGAAGCCTTTTCTGTGTTCGGCCAGGTGGAGAGGGCTGTAGTCATTGTGGATGATCGAGGCAGGCCCTCAGGAGAAGGCATTGTGGAATTCTCAGGGAAGCCAGCTGCTCGGAAAGCTCTGGACAGATGCAGTGAAGTCTCCTTCCTGCTAACCACATTTCCTCGACCTGTGACTGTGGAGCCCATGGACCAGTTAGATGATGAAGAGGGACTCCCAGAGAAGCTGGTTATAAAGAACCAGCAATTTCACAAAGAGCGAGAACAGCCACCCAGATTTGCACAGCCTGGCTCCTTTGAGTATGAATATGCTATGCGCTGGAAGGCACTTATTGAGATGGAGAAGCAGCAGCAGGACCAAGTTGACCGAAACATCAAGGAAGCTCGTGCGAAGCTGGAGATGGAGATGGAGGCTGCTCACCATGAGCACCAGGTCATGCTAATGAGGCAGGATTTGATGAGGCATCAAGAAGAACTTCGGAGGATGGAAGAGCTGCATAATCAAGAAGTGCAAAAACGAAAGCAGCTGGAGCTCAGGCAGGAGGAGGAGCGCAGGCGCCTGAGGAAGAGATGCGGCGGCAACAAGAAGAAATGATGCGACGGCAGCAGGAAGGATTCAAGGGAACCTTCCCTGATGCGAGAGAGCAAGAGATACGGATGGGTCAGATGGCTATGGGAGGTGCTATGGGCATAAACAACAGAGGTGCCATGCCCCCTGCTCCTGTGCCAGCTAGTACCCCAGCTCCTCCAGGACCGGCCACTATGATGCCAGATGGAACCTTGGGATTGACCCCACCAACAACTGAACGCTTTGGCCAAGCTGCTACAATGGAAGGAATTGGGGCAATTGGTGGAACCCCTCCTGCATTCAACCGTGCAGCTCCTGGAGCTGAATTTGCTCCAAACAAACGTCGCCGATACTAATAAAATTGCAGTGTCTAGTTTCCCAAAACCCTTAAAAGAAGGACCCTTTTTGGACTAGCTGAATTCTACCCTGGAAAAGTGTTAGGGATTCCTCCCAATAGTTTAGGTCTTCCCTGCCTGTAGTACTCTAGGGAGTATGTTGGAGGCAGAGGGTGAGGGAGGGGCTATATTTAACAAATCAGTTCTGTGTGGTATATCCTTTCACTAATCAGTTCTGTGTGGTGCATTCCTAAAATCTCATGTGATTGCTGAGAGCCTGTGAGGGCCAGGGAGCCATGGCAAAATGGATCCAGTTAGAGCCCCCATTAATCTTAATCATTCCACTCTTTGTCCACCCTGTTCTATTTGCTTTCTTGTTCTTACACCCCCCACACCTCAGATATCCTGCCACATATACCACAAAAACCAAACATCCCCCAGTGAACTTGGCCCCACTGTTCCATTCACTCCCAGGTGGGAATTCAGGCACATGTCCACAGAGGTCACAGACAACATAAATACGGTTCTGTTCTATCCCATATATTACCCTTTCATGTCTCAAGGAAGACATTTTCTCTTAGAGATTTTCATTTAGTGTATCTTTAAAAAATCTTGTGTTAAACTTGCATCCATCTTTTTCTTGGGTAAGGACAACCCAGAAATGGCCCTTTTGTGTCTGTCATGTTGCCACTCACAGCTTTTCTTGATAGGCCTAGTACAATCTTGAGAACAGGGTTGCTGTATGCTGAATGTCAGACAGTAGCTCTTAGCTTTGCCTATCTTAGGTAGTTATGCTGTGCATTTTTTATTGGTGTACCATGTTTGATTTGTCCCTAATACCTTTAAAGTTTTTCTGAGAAATAATAATGCAACATCAACTTATTAAAATACATTTTAAGCCTTTAAAAAAAATATACACTTTAGGTAAATTTTTAATGCACCTAGCAAAAAACTTTATAAACAGTAGATGAAACAAAAAAATAGGCTCTTTACATATTATATGCTGCATTTCTTAGACCTTTTTCATCATGGAATTTCTCCATGATCCTTTTTGATCATGAAACTTATTTTGAGAGCATCTGAGGAAACCAGAGGGATAGGATGGGGAGGAAGGGGGGAGGGGGGTTCAGGATGGGGAACACATGTACACCCACGGTGGATTCATGTCAATGTATGGTAAAACCACTACAATATTGTAAAGTAATTAGCCTCCAATTAAAGTAAATAAATTTATTTTAAAAATGCATGTAGGAAATTCTGATTCATGCCAATAGAAATGAGAGAAGAAAGACATGTATATAATTACTATATAGTGACTAAGAATGCTCAAGTTGTTTACATTCTGGCTTTAAAATAAAGCCACTCACTCACTTGATGATGGCATGCTGTGTATATGTGTGTGTGCACACACAGACACACCTACACCCTCTGCACCTGGGCTGAGTCCACTGCTAAGAGGCCAGGACTCACCTCTCAGACTTCAGAGTCAGGTGTAGGTCCTTGGAGAGAACCTACCAAGGAAGTCTGTCCTCAGAGATATGCGTTCTTGAACCACTACGGCTTATAAGAGACCCAATGGATTGGGGAACAATAAACTGTAGGGAAATTTTATCACAGAGAAAGGGCATGGAATTTACAGAATTGGTGGAATCATTTCATTTAACGAACTGTAACTGTGATACTTTTATACAGAAATTACTAATTTTCCAAATGAGGATTTCAGAAACACTCACCTTGGAAAAACCCCGAAAGATGAGCTTTCTCAACTTCAAGACTATACTTGAGTCATCCCAGATCATCAGTAAGTTTTAAAGAATTTAACCTCCAAGAAAATAGTGTTGCCCTTTCCCTTCTTTGTTCTGATTCCATCCTGATAGTGCCTACCACCCTGCATCCTAATCGTTAGCTTAACTCTGTCTCTTAAAGTGGTGTAGGCTCTCAGAGGAAAGAAAATGAACACCGCAGTTTTTAAAGCCTTCACATTTGACACAGTTTGTGCTTAATAAACATTTTTGAGCAAGAGAAAAAATACTGGCTGAATGAATGTTTCCTTGGTAACCTATTTCACCATCAACCCTGTCATAAACTTTTTCCAGATTTTTTTTAATGTGGACCATTTTAAAAGCCTTTATTAAAGTTGTTACAATATTGTTTCTGTTTTATGTTTTGGTTTTTTGGGCTGAAAGGCATGTGGGATCTTAGCTCCCCAACCAGGGATCAAATCCTCACCCCCTGCACTGGAAGGTGAAGTCTGAATCATTGGACCACCAGGGAGATCCCTGAAGTTTTTCTTAATACCAACTCAAATGCCATCTTGTGATTAGAATAATTCCTAAAAGATACTAAAAGCTACCCACTCTGGACAGAAGTACAATAAAAAAAATAACAGTAAGATTTTGTTTTTTGCTTTTGTTCATCATGTTTCTTTTTAATTTTCACAGAAAACTATACAACCCTTCTTGCCAATGTATTTCAATTCCACAAACTGTAGAGTTTAAAAAAATTCCTCCTCCTAGATACAGGGCTAAGCAAGCCAAGTAAATGAGTGAAGCAAGGTATTTTGGTGTGAGACCTAAAATGAAGGCCCAGCATTATGTGCTGCCTAGATATCTGGAGAAATCTAGAGGGCCTCAAATGGCCTAACCAAAACTTCTCCCTCCCACTCTGCCGCACGGAGAAGGTCTCCTAGCCAAGCAAGCATTCTTCTTAAGGCCACCTGGTACAAGTCCTCCTCATCCCTGAGCAACAAGTTTCCGTTTCCCACCAGCCTACAGAATTATTCAAACTAGGCAATCACACCTTTCTACAGGAACCAGGAGTTGCCTCACCCTTTAGATATGTAAATACCTGCTTGTTCACTCTCTTTCTGAATGTATCCCTATGTTGCCTTGCATGGCAGGAGGGCTGATGGTATAAGTGACTCATAAATTGCTGTCATCTCATGTCCAGACAGAAATGGTATGGATCTAACAGAAGCACAAGAGATCAAGAAGAGGTGTCAAGAATATACAGAAGAACTATACCAAAAAAAAAACAACAACAACAACTTCATGGCCTAGATAATCACAATGGTGTGGTCACACACCTAGACTTCACACACCCACACCTTGGAGTGTGAAGTCAAGTGGGTCTTAGGAAGCATTACTATGAACAAAGCTAGTGGAGGTGATAGAATTGCAGCTGAGCTATTTTAAATCCTAAAAGATGCTATTAAAGTGCTGCACTCAATATGCCAGCAAATTTAGAAAACTCAGCAGTGGCCACAGGACCAGAAAAGGTCTGTTTTCATTACAATCCCAAAGAAGAGCAATGTCAAAGAATGTTCAAACTACTGTACAACTGTGCTCAAGCAAGATAATGCTCAAAATCCTTCAAGCTAGGTTTCAACAGTACATGAACTGAGAACTTCCAGATGTACAAGCTGCATTTAGAAAAGGCAATTTCCAACATTCATTGGATCTCAGACAAAGCAAAGGATTTGCAGAAAAACATCTATTTCCACTTCATTGACTATGCTAAAGCCTTTGACTGTGTGGATCACAACAAACTGGAAATTTTTTCAAGAAATGGGAATACCAGACCACCTTATCCTCTTCCTGAGAAACCTGTACATGGGTCAAAAAGCAACAGTTAGAACCAGACATGGAACAACAGACTGGTTCAAAATTGGGAAAGAAGTACAAGGCTGTATATTGTCACCCTACTTATTTAGCTTATATGCAAAGTACATCATGCAAAATGCCAGAGTGGATGAACCACAAGGTAGAATCAAGATTGGCAGGAGAGATATCAACAACCTCAGATATGCAGATGATATCACTCTAAAGGCAGAAAGTGAAGAGGAACTAAAGAACCTCTTGATGAGGGTGAAAGATGAGAGTAAAAAAGTTGGCTTAAAACTCAGCATTCAAAAAACTAAAGTCATGGCAGCCAGTCCCATCACTACATGGCAAAAAGATGGAGAAAAAGTGGAAACAGTGATTTTATTTTGTTGGGCTCCAAAATCACTGGACAGTGGCTGCAGCCATGAAATTAAAGACACTTGCTCCTTGGAAGAAATGCTATGACAAACCTAGACAGCATATTAAAACACAGAGACATCACTTTGCTGACAAAGGTCCACATAGTTAAAGCTATGGTTTTTCCAGTAGTCAAGTACAGATGTCAAAGTTGGACCATAAAGTAGGCTGAGCATTGAAGAATTGATGCTTTTGAATTGTGATGCTGGAGAAGACCCTTGAGAGTCTCCTGGACTGCAAGAAGATCAAACCAGTCAATCCAAAAGGAAATCAGTCCTGAATATTCATTGGAAGGATTGATGCTAAAAAGTGAAAGTGAAGTCACTCAGTCGTGTCTGACTCTGCAACTCCATGACTCTGCGACTGTAGCCTACCAGGCTCCTCAGTCCATGGGATTTTCCAGGCAAGAGTACTGGAGTGGGTTGCCATTTCCTTCTCCAGGAGATCTTCCCAACCCAGGGATTGAATCCAGGTCTCCTGTATTATAAGCAGACACTTTACTGTCTGAGCCACCAGGGAAACCAATATTTCTGCTGAAGATCCAATATTTTGGCCACCTGATATGAAGAGCCAACTCACCTTGATGCTGGGAAAGATTGAAGGCAAAAGAAGAAGGGGGCAGCAGAGGATGATAAAGCATCACCGACTCAATGGATATGAGTTTGAGAAAACACTGGGAGATAGTGAAGGACAGGGAAGCTTGGCGTGCGATACAGTCCATGGGGTCACAAAGAGTCAGACTTGACTTAGCGACTGAACAGCATCTGTCCACTGTCAAGTGTCACGTGTTCAGCCACCATCATGACCCTACAGTGGGAATCCTTTCCTCACCAATTAGGTGGAATTTGTTGTTGTTTAGTCATTCAGTCTTGTCTGACTCTTTCGCAACCCCACGGACTATAGTCTGCCCAGCTCCTCTCTCCACAGGATTTTCCAGGCAAGAATATTGGAGTGGGTCACCATTTCCTTCTCCAGGGGACCTTCCCGATCCAAGGATCAAACCCTGAATCTCCTCAAGTCTTCTGCATTGCAAATGGATTCTTGACCACTGAGTGACCAGGCTCCCAGAGGCCATTAAAAAAGGCTACGGGCCTGGTAAAGGAAAAATAGCTGCCAGAGGAAGACATGTAACAATACCCCTACGCCTTAGAGCTAGGGAGTAGGGGTGTGTAGAGGAAAGGATGGAACAAGTCCCAATTTAAATAAGCAGCTGTTAGTCAGGAAACTCCGGCAGATGGTGAAGCACAGAGAAGCCCGGAGTGCTATAGTCCATGGGGTCGCAGAGTCAGACACAAATTAGGGACTGAACAATAACAGCAACAAGTCAGCACTAGTCCACTGCTTATAGGCGAGAATGAAGACCCAGAACTGCCAAATTTTCAAGTTTTCAACAGACACGGGGAATACAGATTTTGATATCCACATCTCCCACTTTTTAGAGAGGGTCTTTCTTTCACTTAAACAAAACCTACGTGAAGGGGTTTTGTGGTTTTGTGGGGGTACCAGCTTGTAACTTCTGTCCTATAATTTAACTCCAGTCCCTAGCACACTACTCTGATCCCAACACTTACATAACATTCTGCCATTGTGCCCTTTAACATCATGTACTTATCCTTCCAACACATCCCACTAACATTACTGTTTCAAGTTAGGTTTACCCTACCTTAAAATTCAAAATTTTAGCCACATTTGTCTGTTATAAGTCCCCACTACATATTAGAGTATTTTGTTTTTCCTCCCAGCAGCAATTAACTGTACTGGATTTTATGTGGCCATATGCCATATTTCAAACTCTTTCAATTACTTGATCCATGTTAGAGTCTAAAATATCTTCCAGGTACTTTCCAAATGACTCAGCTTATGTTGTTCTCTCCATTATACCATTTCAAACATCAAGAAAAAGATTAAGGATAACTTCAAAATAAGACCTCTAAAACACTAGTTATGTTCCTCCCAGACTGACATAACACAAGTAATAACTCTCTTAATTATTTCCAGGAAACGTAATAGAGCATCCCCGCCCCAAGGATGTCAGTTTTCAAAGACTAGTAGTTTCAGAAGAATAGAGTTTTACTATGAGGGAAACAAACAGTACTCTTTAATCATGTTACAACATTTTAACGTGCTTGAATTCAAACACATATTTAGAAGAAACAGTTTTGAAGTGTAGTAATTCATTTATTCACTCAACAAATTTTTTTTTGAGCATTATTATGTTCCAGTCACTATTTGAGAAACTAGGAACATATCAGTGAACAAAACAGAATAAAATTTCTATTTCCATTGAGTTCACATTTCATAATATTAGGTGGAATATAAAATCAAATTTACTTGTTAATTATAGCTAAATAAAAATATGTAAGCCACTGGACACAATCAGAAGAGAGTGTGCAATAAAGTAGTAAGTAGATATGTTAGAGAAAGTACAGATAATTTCTTTCTCTATTCAAAATAAAATCCATGAATCCATAATAAAACAAAATAATGATAAAAATAAACAACTCACTGGTCATTTATGAAGGCTGCCAGTGTGCCAACTCATTCTGTAAATTGATAAACAAACAGACTGATCATTGTGTTAGTCTGTTATGGCTGCTTTCTAACAAAATATTTTGTTAGAAATACTGCTTTTATTTCTAACAAAATACCACAGACTAGGTAGCTTATAAACAACAGACATTTATTTTTTTAAATAATTTTGGAGGCTGGTATACCAACAAGAAGTATAAATAAAACTAAATGTGATACATGCCTTCAATATCACAATGAAATAGAGAATGTCATGAATTTCAAATCACCTAAAAGTAGAGAAATAAACTTAAATTCCACCATAGCTCCCATCAACGATGCAAGTCTATGAACGTAGAGAGTAGTGACACAGGAACCTTAAGATACTCTGTAAAAAAGAGAAGACAGCAGAGTTTTAAGCAAAACACACATAAAATTATCCCTACAAAGAAAAAGTCCAGTGTAAGTACCAAAATACTGAACACAAGTCCAAGATTTAGTTGTACATGGCACCTGATAGAAGAAAGGGCCTTAAAAGTAAATAGACTCAGAAGAGAGAGAAGAGGAAATGTTAATTCTGGAAGAGAAAGAGATAAATAAAGAAGAGGTGGGGGCCCTTGGAAGGTGATAGCAAAGGGGAATAGGAAACAAAAAGTGAAAATAAATAAGCATTCTGCAGAAATAAAACATGCCAACCTGTCTTCCACCCAGTACCAAAAAAAACTATGAGAGTAACTAATATTTAATACTGTAATTCAATAAAACTTCCTAGAAATGAGAGAAAACTTAAACCTACTGAAAGAGCCCTTCATTTGCCTGAGACTATTAACCTATAACATCGAAATTTTGAGGTTAAAAATATTTCTCAAAGTTTCAAGGCCAAAAGAACATCAAATTACTTATAGAAGTAAGAAACTTTAGCTTGGCATAAGGTTTCATAAGAGCAACTTATAAAGCAAAGGGCCAGCATTTTCAAGAAACACAAGGAAAGAAATCATAAATCAATAATTTAATAGCATGATGTCCTTCAAGCATCAAATATATCTTAAAAAATGGTTATGAATGTATAGGAACTCAAGAAATACAATACTCAAAACACCTCTCTAAAGAGTCTATTAAAGTAGGAGCTGGGAGACTACCGTCCATGGGTCTACTCTGGCCTGTGACCTATTTTTGTATGGCCTATGAATGAAGAATACTTTATATTTTAAGGATTGTAGAAGATGGAGGAAGAGGAGAAGGGGGATAAGAAAGAGGAGAAAGAAGGGGAAGGAGGAGGAAAAATAGGAAGAGAAGGAGAGGGAGGGCAAGGAAGCAGGCAAATTGCAGCAGTGAAGCATGCATGTGATTTAAAAATATTGAATCACTGTGCCAAATACCTGAAACTAATAAACCAACTACACTTTAATTTTTAGAAAGAGTGTAAAGCCTAAAATATACATTCTCTGGTCCTTTTACAGAAAAATGACTGTTGACCCCTGTCCCAGAGGATAACTTTATCACAGCAAGAAAGGAATAGATAAACAGCAGTAAATAGACATGGTGAGCAGTTCTTGTATCTAACGGTAGAACTAAAGAATAAAACAAAGGTAGGGACAGGGTTGTGAGAACAGTATGTGAAAGTTATACGTTCTGAGAAAGCAGAAAGAATGCAACTTCCAAAAAAGGGAAGTAGAAGAGAGAGATGTGGAAACAGTAGGAAAATGTCAATGAGTATTATAATGGTAACAGGCAGGAGTCAGGGACATCGTTTAAAACTGACAGACCAGCTAGTAGAAAGTAAGGAAAGCTGGATTAAGGGCACTCTTACAGGGATAAACACAAAGATAACCACAAGGAACAATACAAATCTTGCTAAATATCAAATGTAAAACTTTTAAAGCAAAGAGGACACATTACATAGACAAACACAATGAATATAACTGCATCCAGTAATTGTAACACTGGGCTTTGCAGGTGGCTCAGTGGTGTAAGGAATCTATCCGCCTGCCAAACAGGAGATGCTGGTTTGATCCCTGGGTCAGGAAGATCCAGTGGAGAAGGAAACAGCAACCCACTACATTATTCCTGCCTGGGAAATCCCATGGACAGAGGCACCTGGGGGGCTACCGTTCATAGGGCTGGAAAGAGTCAAACAACTTAGCAGCGAACAGCAGTTGTAACATTAAATAATATAACAAAGTTGAGCTAAAACATACATATCAGAAGATACAGATATAATATATCAGATATATATTACAGTATTAATAAAACATATCAATAAATTTTAATGGGCTTAGCTTTTCCATTAAAAGAAAAAGAATTTTAAATTGGCTCATAAATTGAAACGTAACTCTATGTCGTATAAATTGCTGTTGTTCAGTTGCTAAATTGTCGTCCGATTCTTTGTTGGCTATATAAAAGAGACATTCCTAAAACATCATTCAAAGAATGCTTGAACATTCCTTGGCACTGCCCTTTAAAAGTCCATATTAATAATAAATAAATACACACTGAAAGAGGGAAATGGCATTACAAGAAACATGAAGGACCTAGGAAATCTATCATATCCTTTTTTATTTGTGTTACTTCCTTGTGTTTGCCAACCAGTTAAACTGAAAGTGGTGACAGAGAAGGAAAGGAAAAATAGGGCAACCCATGCTGCTTTTGCTTTCAGTCTTACTCATCAGTAAGCCAAAAGTAGTGTTGGTAAAATGTAAGCATACTGAGAAGCAAAATAAAAACAGCTGCATTCATTGTGTGCAGTGTTTCCAATATTCTGTAAGAGTGAAACAAATATGCATATAAAAGCTATAAAATACAGATTGTGTAATATCATATGATTCCACATATATGTTCTTATATTTGTATTTTTAAACTGATATTGCACATTGTATACAGGAAATTTTATTTAAAAATTCAATAAACTTAAATATTTTTGTTTAGAATGATATTACTTAGTACCTAAAAAATACTGAGAGAGGAAAAGTTTTAGTAACTATATAGTGGAGAAACCACAGAATCCCCTAACCAGGTGATCAAAATTAACATCACCAATTATAAGCAGGCAAATACGATACCATGAGGAAGATGCAGCATTTTTATGTGGGATTCCAAATGGCAATAAATACCCTGAATCTAATCATGAGGAAAAAACAAACCTAAGTGAAGAATATTGTTAAGATAATTTGCCTGCTTTCTTCAAAACTGTCAATGTCATGAAAGACAGAGCAAGGTTAAGGAACTGTACCACAAAGGAGATTAAAAAGTCACAACCAGATGTCCCTGGCATCCAGCGGTTAAGACTCCATGCTTCCACTGTAGGGGGAGAGGGGGAATGGGTTTGGTCTCTGGTCAGGGAACTAAGATGTCCCACACCACATGGAGAAAGAAAACAAAAAGACATGACAACTAAATGCACTATGTCACCCTAAACTGGATCCTATACTAGAGAAAGGTGCAGGAAATTTGCTATATAAAGGACATTTTGGAACAACTGACAAAGCTGGAATATGGACTGATACAAAATATTATCCCAATGCTAAACTTCCTGAATTTGATAACTGTACAGTAGCTATATAGTAATTACACATGAGTATGTTCAGACTGAAATACACATTTATATCATATACACACACACACACACAAAGAGAGAAATAAGACTGCAAATGTGGCAAAAGGTAAAAAATTGGTAAATTTTGAATAAAGGGCTAGGGTATTTCTTTGTACTATTTTTGAAACTTTGAAATATTTGAAAACAATAGCTTGGAAATGTACATCAAGTCATATTCTTTCCCCTCTCAAATTCTTCTAATAATTTTCTGTCACATTTTAAATTGAATGCAAACCCTTACCCTGATCCTTATGTTCCAACTGTTCTGCCTCTATTTTCCACCACTGCCCCCAGGTCACTAGCATTCAGTTCCACTTGCCTTCCTGCTTTTCTTCACATACACAAGTTCTACCTTAGGGTCATCATAACAGCGGCTCCCCGACTGTAACACTTTGCCCTGATCTCCACAAGGCTGACTCCTTTATCTTCTTCAAGTATCAATTCCTACATGCTCTTTCCCAAACAAATACAAAGTGCCTGATCCCTAACCCAGTCATTTTCCATCCTTTCCTTCTTATTTTTTATTATGACATTTATTACTACCCCATGTCTCAAGCTTTCATTTGATTATTATCTATTCTGCTAAAATGTAAACTCTGTGAGACCTTATTTGTCTATTCTTTACTGTATTTTTCAGTGCCTGGAACAGTGAAACACAACAGACAGGTTATAAAATGTTTGCTGAATGAACAGATGTTGCAAAAAAGAAATCCTTGTGTATACATACTCACGTGTATTTGAGTAAATTTCTAGAAGTGAAAACTTGGACAAAAGCATGCATGTGAATTTTAAATTGCCAATATCCCTCCAAAATTACTGCACCAATTTACCTTCTCAACAACTCATGAGACTGTCTAATATATTCACTTTAAAAAATTTTAGTATGGTTACAAGTATATTCAACTAATAATAGTTCACTATGTTTTATATTTGTTTCATGCAAATTTCTGTATCTGTTTTATGACGATAAAAACAGTTTTATCGGGAGGGATGAGGGAGGGGGTTCTGGAGGGGGAGCATATGTAAACCCATGGCAGTTTCATGTCATTGTATGGCAAAACCAACACAATAAAGTAGAGAAAATTAAAAGAAAAAAAAAGTTTTAAAATATTTCAATATTATAGTAATAGAGAATGTGGAGAAATTCAGCAAGTAAAAGCCAAGAATGATTATTGGATACAAAAGGTATCCAATGTTATTCATACATAAATGAATGTATTTTTGCAATTTTTTGACCATGCCAAGGAAAGAGTTGGAGGGCAGAGGCCCCAAAATATGCAAATATTCAAAACTGCTTACATTTAATCATAAACTAGCAAAATCTTATGTAAACTTTCTAACAAAAGTTTTAAAGGAATTGTCTTCAAAAACATTTAACTGTTTTAATGTATTTCTCTTATGAGTTTTATGACTTTGCAATAACTTTTCATGAAATAAAGAAATGTAAGAGTGTATTAATTACCAAATTAAAAGTATTTAATTTCTAAGGACTAAACCAGAGACCAAATTGCCAACATCCGCTGAATCATCGAAAAAGAGACTTCCAGAAAAACATCTATTTCTGCTTTATTGACTATGCCAAAGCCCTTGACTGTGTGGATCACAATAAACTGTGAAAAATTCTGAAAGAGGTGGGAATACCAGACCACCTGACCTGCCTCTTGAGAAATCTGTATGCTGGTAAGGAAGCAACAGTTAGAACTGAACGTTGAACAACAGACTGGTCTCAAATAGGAAAAGGAGTACATCAAGGCTGTATATTGTCACTCTGCTTATTTAACTTATATGCAGAGTACATCATGAGAAACATTGGGCTGGAGGAAGTACAAGCTGGAATCAAGATTGCCAAGAGAAATATCAATAACCTCAGATATGCAGATGACACCACCTTTATGGCAGAAAGTGAAGAAGAACTAAAGAACCTCTTGATGAAAATGAAAGAGGAGAGTGGAAAAGTTGGCTTAAAGCTCAACATTCAGAAAGCTAATATTATGGCATCCGGTCCCATCACTTTATGGCAAATAGATGGGGAATCAATGGAAACAGTGACAAACTTTATTTTGGGAGGCTCCAAAATCACTGCAGACAGTGACTGCAGCCATGAAATTAAAAGACGTTTACTCCTTGAAAGGAAAGTTATGACCAACTTAGACAGCATATTGAAAAGCAGAGACATTACTTTGTCAACAAAGGTCCCTCTAGTCAAGGCTATGGTTTTTCCAGTGTCATGTATGGATGTGAGAGTTGGACTATAAAGAAAGCTGAGCACCGAAGAATTGATGCTTTTGAACTGTGGTGTTGGAAAAGACTCTTGAGAGTCCCTTGGACTGCAAGGAGATCCAACCAGTCCATCCTTAAGGAAATCAGTCCTGAATATTCATTGGAAGGACTGATGCTGATGCTGAAACTCCAGTACTCTGGCCACCTGATGAGAAGAGCTGACTCATTGGAAAAGACCCTGATGCTGGGAAAGATTGAGGGCAAGAGGAGAAGGGGACAACAGAGGATGAGATGGTTGGATGGCATCACTGACTCAATGGACCTGGGTTTGAGTGGACTCCGGGAGTTAGTGATGGACAGGGAGGCCTGGGGTGCTTTGGTTTATAGCGTCGCAAAGAGTCGGACACAACTGAGCAACTGAACTGAACTGAAAAGCACTATAATTTTGTTCCAATGACTTCAACAATATTAACAACTCAACAATATTACAACATAATCTTAAGAACCATTAATATCAGTGAGGTTAAAACTCAGAAGAAGGTATATTAACTTTAAGTGAAGATCAAAATGAGAATCTCAATACTTTGGGGTCTACTTATTCTTCAACTAGACGAAGGGCAACTGTCTTTTTCCACAGGGTGGTGAAGCTTGCCTTTGTTTTTGTTTTGTGTGTTTTAGGTTCTGTATATGATTAATTCCACAGCCACAAATGATATATTTGTGTAAAAAAAAAGTTACAGTGGATATTTGAACTCAGAAAGCTCTCTTTAATTTTCTGCAGTTCCTATAAAATCTTCAAGAAGAAAGCAATAATTAGACTGGCACCTCTGTGACTACTCAGTGAAAAGAAAAACAAAAGTTGTGCTAGAAGGAACCATGAGGGAAGAAAATTCAACCATCTGTTACCAGCATTTAGGCTGCAGGATTTTGTCTTAAAAGTCAGTCAGATCTGAGCCACAGAACCCATTGTTTCCACTCCAGAAAGATAAAAAAGGAATTCAAGGATCAGTTATCAGCATCAGTTGTCAGTTTGCTGGCAGTACCAGAATTCTAATAAAGCAATTCAAAAGTTCCTTGAACAGGTTCCTCAGCTAATATATCTGAATGGTTCCCTACTGCAGTTGCTAATAATTGCTGAATATACAAAACAACCCAAGTCCATTGAAAAATATTTTTCCTTTAAATATTTATATATACACAAACACCCAAACATGTCATGTATAATGATTTAGGAAAGTCATGCTTCTGTTGTTACAAACTGTAAACTCAATTTACTGAGCATTTACTATGTACCATGTTCTATCGATAAATTGAGGATTTATATACGTCCTACTTCATCCACAAAAACTCTGCTAAGTAAGCATTATTTTCTCCCATTTTACAGTCAAGAAATTCATGGTAAGAGACAAATATGATTTTCTCAAGGTCACATGGATAATATGTAGTTGATCTAGACTCCTGACCCACTATTACAGGTTAGCTGTTCTCCCCTCATGGACACAAACCTGAACAAACAGAAAGAAGCTGTCAAGTCAGCAGAAAGTGGAAGGGAAATTAGCCATACCCCCATGGCTTCCACACAGACATAGGTACTTCCACCATGATACGCTCTGCCATAAACCCCCCATGCTGAGCCTTGATCAGTGTGAATTAGAGGTATGAGTCTCATGGAAAAGAGCAGATACCAAAAATCAATGAAGATACATGTACATATTGGAAAAGTCATCAAGAGATTCTGATACCATGGGGTCCTGACCCAAAGCTCAGAATCGTTGAAGAAATATTAGAAGACTAAAGAATTTTCTTCCACCTATTTTCTGCATCTATCTCCTCAACAGATAGTTGGTTATTGGCTCATTTGCTGCAACTTTTCATCATTTGCGGCTTCTCTCATAGCTCAGTTGGTAAAGAATCTGCCTGCAATGCAGGAGACCCCAGTTTGATTCCTGGGTCAGGAAGATCCACTGGAGAAGGGATAGGCTACCCACTCCAGTATTCTTGGGCTTCCCTGGTGGCTCAGCTGGTAAAGAATCTGCTACAGTGAGGGAGACCTGGGTTTGATCCCTGGGTTGGGAAGATCCCCTGGAGAAGGGAAAGGGTACCCACTCCAGTATTTTGACCTGGAGAATTCCATGGACACAGTCCATGGGGTCGCAAAGAGTCAGATATCACTGAGCAACTTTCACTTTCACTACATCATTTGAGTCCAAACTCTATTTTAATTGGTTGAAATGTCCCAAACTGCATGGTTTATGCTTAGCATTAGTTTGAAACCCAATTCTGTTTTGTTCTTTTTACTTCTTTTTGGCCATTCCATTCCCTCATGAGCTTATTTTTAATGCCATCACCTTTTCATTGAAATTCATATATATGCACATATACATACACACACAGATATACAGAATTCTACATATATTCAAAAGGCCATATGTAAGTTTTAAGCAAAATAAGATAAAGACCTCCCTGTATGACTGACAATCTAAAACAGAACATGGCTAAAAGCTTGCACATACTTATGTGTGCTCTTGCTATGATAAAGTGTGCAGAAGTACACAGAATATACCTGGCAGTATCTTCTGATTTCCATGCTAGTGAGTTCCATTCCTTGTTTTTACTTCCTTTAACCATTTCCTTCAGGCTTGGGTATTCATTGTCTTTTAATGTTTATTTTCATTTATTTATTTGGCTGCACTGGGTCTTGGTTGCGGCAGGCAGGATCTCCAACCTTTGTTGCAGCATGCAAACACTTTAGCTGCAGCATGTGGTTTCTAGCTCCCCAACCTGGGACTGAACTTGGCCCCCTGCATTAGGAGTGTGGAGTCTTAGCCACTGGACCACCAGGGAAGTGCCTGGGTATTCATTATTGACTGATGGAAGCAATCAGTAGATACTTTAAGAAGTAAGAATGACCTGTAATTTTCTTTTGCATATGAAATTTGGCTGGATTTGGCACCAAGGCCAAAGTGGCCTCATAGAATAAGTTTTCCATCCTCTGAAATAATTTGTGCAAGTTTACTTCTTGAAAATTTGGTAAGACTCATCTGTAGAACATTCTGGGTCTTGAGTTTTCCTCATGTGAAAATACTAACTGCTAGTTGAATTTTTTAATAGTTTTAGAACTATTGGGGCTTTGCATTCTTTTTGAAACAATTTGTTTCTAGGGTCTATAGAAGAAGTTAATTCTGGAAGACTTAAAGTCTGTATTTCTTTAAATATTACCTAACCACTCTCACTCTAATTGGGACTCTAACTAAATACATATTAGATTTCCTCATACATTTACTTCTTTCTCATATTTTCCAATTCCTTTCCTCCTTCTGTTGGGGTGATAATGGCTGTACCATATCTAGTGTTCACACATTTATTGAGGTTTAAAATTTTAAGCAATTCTATTTTTCATTTCCAGAAATTCCATTTTATTTTCAAGTCTACCTATTCATTCCTGATAGTCTTTTCTTGCATACTCATCTTTGCAACTGCTTACATTATTTCTTTAAACATTTTTAACATGACCTATATTCTATAAGTGGCAATTCTGACAGCTTTAAGACTATGGAGATCTAAATCTGTTCATTGTTTCTGCTGCCTCTCATTTATAATGGCTTACCTTCCAATGTGCAAAATGATCTTTAATTGTGAAATGATGCTTTGCCTGCAAACTACTGAAGTTTTCCTCTAGAGACAATTGCTTCTTCTGCTCATTCTATATGTCCCAGGCTCAGATTCTTCACCTGGCCAATAGGCCAAGGCCCAATATCTTGGTAGCACTGTGATTTATACTTTTATTGCCTTGTGCTTTCACTGCCCCTGATCTATCGCTTGCTTATTTGTGGAGAGAGGGTCCTTTGAGACGTCTACTACCTCTTATGAGACCAGACATGCCTCCAAGAGTGTATCCCAGAGACTCAAACAACCAGAAGCAGAAATCTGACTGTGATGGTTTGCATGGTGTTAACTCAGTTAAGCTGGAACTGTTACCCCCATATCCTCTCCTTCTGTGGCTGTGGGTTGAGAGAAACGTATGTAAGATTTACAAGGCAGAGTGACGCAACGGCCATTACTCTCTGAAAGGTGTCTCAGTCAGACAGGGTGACAGAAATACGCAAAGGTGCCCTGCAGGATGGAACGTGTCCTTGTTCCCCACTGTTCCATTTCCAGTTCTTCCCACTGCTCACACTGTTGGCCCACAGCAGCCTCACACTTATGACCAGACATATAAGTAGTATCAAACAGCTTCTCACAGACCTGCCTAGAGGGCCACCATCACTGGATATGCTTGGTTCTTTTGGTGCCCGGCTGGTAATCCTTTCTCCAACCACGATTCCCCTCCCAGACCATCACCTCTCCAGTGTCTTCTCAACTGCAAAAGATCTAATTCTGATAAAAACCATTTATCCCATAGCATTCATAATGTATCATCTCTCCAGACTGCATGCTGCCTAATATCCCCTCAAGGCTTTTAATTTAGCTTAATCCATCTGTATAGTCAAAGCTATGGTTTTTCCAGCAGTCATGTATGAATGTGAAAGTTGAACCATAAAGAAAGCTGAGCGCCAGAGAACTGATGCCTTTGAATCGTGGTGCAGGAGAAGACTTTTGAGAGTCCCTTGGACAGCAAGGGGATCAAACCAGTGAATCCTAAGAGAAATCAACCCTGAATATTCATTGGCAGGATTAATGCTGAAGCCAAAGCTCCAATACTTGGGCCACCTGATGTGAAGAGCCGACTCACTGGAAAAGACTCTGATGCTGGGAAAGACTGAGGGCAGGAGGAGAAGGGGATGACATAGTTGGATGGCATCCAATTCAATGGACATGAACTTGAGCAAACTCTGGGAGATAGTGAGGGACAGGGAGGCCTGGAGTGCTGCAGTCCATGGGGTTGCAAAGAGTCAGACACAACTTAGCGACTGAACAACAACAAATCAATTATTTGATAGGGGAAAATTCCAGAATATCTATTTGAAGCTTTCATTCAACCCACAAATCTTTACTGTGCTTCTACTACATGCCTGGCACTGTTCCAGTCTCTGTGGACATCAGAGAAAACTACTTTCACCGAAAGACAGATACCTAAGAATCACTATGCTCTGAAATAAATTACAGAACTCAGCCCAGACCCAGATGAGCAGCAGCCAGTTCAGCTGGTTTTGTCAGAGAAGACTTTCAAATGAAGTAACACTTGAATGGAGTCTTAAAATAAGTTTCTCAAGCTTGAGAAAAATAAGGCTTCTTCTTTAAGAGAGTTTGATCTGTTTGTGAGCTGTGTACTGACTCTTCATCACTTTTCCCCATCCTAACTCAAGATATCTGTGCAGTAGCAGTCTATATTTAGTTTGTGAGTAGTGATTTAGGTTTTTCAAAGCAGTTATCATTTGTCACATACAATTCAAGTTGCTAATTTAAAATTAACTGGTTTTATAGATCTTTATATTAAATGTGTAGATATGTGTTGCTTTTATAAGACTAATAAGTTTATACTTAATTTATGTATATACATATTTAAGTAACATCATATAATTAATTCAAGTTGACACTAGATGCTATAAGAGTTGTTCTCTTTAGGAGAAACCTCTACATTGCTCAGGCTTAAGAACCATGAGGAATCATCTTTAAGTGCTTCCTCCCCTTCACCATCCTAACCCTCCTCCCCCAAGAGACAATCACAGAGTCACAGTGATTTAACATCATAAACCTTTTTCTTCCCCTCTCCATCATCATTACCTCTACCTTTTCTGAGTCCCCGAAATGGTTTATTATCACAGGATCTATAGCATCAGATGCAAGCTCCTTCACATGGGGTGTCTGCACCGTGTTCTGATTTTCACTTGGTACAAGTGTGTCATTATCTATCAACCTGCCACTGTTTTTTTTCTCATATATGTATGATATATATATGTGTATATATGTATTATACATACCTACATATATGTATGACAGCTTATCAAAAATGCGTGATCCCAACACAATCATCATAAACACAGATGCATTTGTGGGCAACGAAATACAATGGCAAGTTATAAGATGATCAACCTGATAACCTAGAATCTGTTTACATTACATTTTTTTAAATATCAACAACAACAAAAAAACAATGTTTACATTGTTCTCATGGACAATCCGCCCCACCCTGTTGAGTAAGGCCCAAACAATGCATGGTGTAGCTCTCAACCTAGGCTATATCCTTGAATAAGGGATCTTCAGTTAAAAGTTTAAAGTGTTAATAGCCAGTAATATTGTTTACTAAGGTAATTATTAGACGTGACTTAACCCCAAAGCAAGAGAATTAACTCAAAAAATTTTATAGGGCAAAAAAGAGTGAGATGTATTAATTTTACTAAGTCTTGACACTAATTATAAGGCATTCCAATAACTCAAAGCTTTCAAAAGGTCTGCTTTTCCCCATTCTCCTCCAGAGCTCAAATGGCCAGAGTACAGGAGCTCATGCCCATCCACCTCTCCCAACTAACCCCCTCCCTCCTTGCTCACATACTCCAGCTTCAGTTACCCTAACAACACAAGTTCTTTCCTTCATCATCACAACTCATCTGCCTTTCTTTTGCTTGGAAAATTCTTATTCCCACTCTTCCTTGTTGGTTCTTTCTCATCATCCAACAACCTATCATTTAAACAGAAGGAAACTCAAGGACTCTTTTGTTTTATTCATCACTTTTAACCATCCCTTAACAACAGGACTATTATGCTAAGTAAATAATATGGTCTCAAATATTTCAAGCCATAAAACTTGAAATCTTGCCATTTGCAACAACATGGATGGACCTTGAGGGCATTATGCTAGGTGAAAAAAAGGCACAGACAAATACTGTTTGACCTCACTTATATGTGGAATCTAAAAAAGAAGCAATAAAGAAACCAAAGTCATAGATACAGAGGTGGAGGATCAGGGGTGGAGGAAAAGGATGAAAGGGGTCAAAATGTACAAACTTACAAGAGTAAGTTTATAAAACAAATAAATTCTGGGGATGTAATGTGACTACAGCATGGTGACTATACTTAATAACACTGTATTATATAATTGAAAGTTAATAAAGGAGTAGATCTTAAAAATTTTCAACACAGGAAAGAAAATGCAACTGTGTATGGTGATTTTAACTAGACTTATTACAGTGAGCATTTTGTAATATACACATATATTAAATTATAATGTTGTACATCTGAAATTAATGTAATATGTCAGTTATATCTCAATAAAAAATAAATAAAATAAAGTCCTAACTACAGGTATACTTTGTTTTATTACGCATTGCTTTGTGCACCTTGCAGAGTGCTTTTTACAAATTGAAGGTTCGTGGCTACTCTGAGTTGTCGGATGATGACTAGCATTTTTTAGCAATAAAGCATTTTTTAATTAAGTATGTATTGTCAATGAAAAGACAACCTACAGACTGGGAGAAAATATTTGAAAATGATGCGACTGACAAGGGCTTAATTTCCAAAATAAACAAACAGATAATACAACTCAATAAAAAAAATAAATAAATAAACAAATCAAAAAATGGGCAGAAGATCCACATAGGTATTTCTCCAAAGAAGACATACAGATTGCCAACAGGCACATGAAAAGATACTCAACATCTTTAGAAAAATGCAAATCAAACTATCATGAGGTACCACCTCATACCAGTCAGAATCATCATCGTCGTCATACTCAGTTGTGTTCGACTCTTTGCAACCCCATGGACTGTGGCCCACCAGTCAGAAGGGCCACCATCAAAAAGTCTACAAATCATGAACAATGAAGAGTGTGTGGAGAAAAGGGAACCCTCCTCTACTGTTGGTGGGAATGTAAGTTGGTACAACTACTATAGAAAACAGTAGGGAGGGTCCTCAAAAAGCTAAAGACAGTTGTTGTATGATCCTGAAATCCCACTTCTAGGCATATACCCAGACAAAATTATAATTCGAAAAGATACATACACCCTTAAGTTCACAGTAGCACTATTTACAATAGCCAGGACATGGAAACAATCTAAATATCCATCAACAGATGAATGGATAAACAAAGAAAGACAGCACTAAGTCATCTCCAACTCTTGCGATCCCATGAACTAACTGTAGCCTGCCAGGCTCCTCTGTCCTGGGATTCTCCAGGCAAGAATACTGGAGTGGGTTGCCATTTCCTTCTCCAATGAATAAAGAATATATGGTAAATATACACAACACAATATACTCAGCCATAAAAATGAATGGAATACTGCCATTTGCAACATGGATGGACCTAGAGATTATTACATTAAGCGAAGTATGTCAGAACAGAAAGACAAATACATATGATATCACTTATATGCAGAATCTAAAATAGGACACAAACAAACCTATCTATGAAACAGAAACAAACTCACAAATATAGAAAATAGACCTGTGGTTGCCAAGGAGAAGGGGGTTGGGGGAGGGATGGATTAGGATTTGTGGATCAGCACATGAAGCTATCATATACAAAATAAACAACAACGTCATATTGTATAGCACAGGGAACTATATTCAATATCCTGTGATAAGCCATAATGGAAAAGAAAGTGAAAAGAAATTAACATTGTAAATCAACTATATTTCAATAAAATAAAAAAATTTTAAAGGTATATACTGTCTTTTTAGACATAATTCTATTGGACACTTAATGGACTACAGATAAACGTGACTTTTATATACACTGGAAAGCCAAAAAATTACTGTGACTTTCTTTATTGCAATATTGACTTTACTTGAGTGGTATGGAATTGAATCAACAATCTCTCTGGCTATGCCACGAGGTCTCATCTCACCAGATTCAACAGTGGTTGAGATCTGGCGATCCAGTCTGTAGAACTAGTCAAAAGAGTGTGTTAAGATATTCAAGTCTAACATCTCTGACCCTGGGACCTCCAGGTCCTACCAGGACACCAACAAACTCCAAAAGATACTGACAAATTCCAACAGATAGTAGATATCACATGGTCAACATAGGCTCCTGAAAGTCTTTCACTGGAATGTTCATAGGTTCAGGCAGCTTATGAACTGGTAAGAGTTCCTCTAACTTACTGTATTGTACTTTCTGGAAACCCTTATTAGGACTAGGGGCTAATTGCAGGGGTCAATGGCTGATTCACGTGAATGTATGGCAAAAACCACCACAGTATTGTAAAGTAATTAGCCTCCAATTAAAATTTTAAAAAAATTTTTAATAAAATGATGCAGCCTCCACACACACACACAAAAAAAACTGAGACTAACATCTAACAAATTCACATCTAAAGAAATGTTTCACAAAATGTGATCCCCAATGGCAATCAGCATCATCTGAGAACTTGTTAGAAACTCCAATTACGGGGTTTTACCCTCCACACAATGAATCAGAAATTGCAGGGATGAGGCTCAACAATCTGTATTTAACAAGACTTTCAGGTAACTCTAATGTATAAGAAGGTTTAAGAACCACTGATCAAAGGCAGGGCTTTTCTGGTAGCTCAGCTGGTAAAGAATCCACCTGCAATGCAAAAGACCCCAGTTCGAATCCTGGGTTGGGAAAATCCCCTAGAGAAGGGAGAGGCTACCCACGTCAGTATTCTTGGGCTTCTCTGGTGGTTCAGACAGTAAAGAAGCCGCCCTCAATATAGGAGACCTGGGTTTGATCCCTCGGTGGGGAAGATTCCCTGGATGAGGGCATGGCAACCCACTCCAATATTCTTGCCTGAAAAATCCCCATGGAGAGGGGAGCCTGGCGAACCCCACTCCATGGGGTCACGAAGAGTCGGACACAACTGAGAGACTAAGCACAGCACAGATCAAAGGCATCCTGAAAAGACTGTCAGCATTACCAAGCAGCAGCATAGAAGTAAACAGTCTGGTGGACCACATATCAAAAAATTCCAAGAATAAGGCACACTGATGGAAAAAGTAATCAATAGACACTTCTATGTTTGTTTTCTAAGATCTGGGTGCCAGGAACACATGGAACCACTCAGTTCTCTAGTCTAAGTAGTTGGCCACAATTTGGGTCCAGATCTGGACAGAAGCCAGGGGTATTAAAAAGGTCTAAGACGCAACCACCAAAAAAAGTTCCCGAACACATACGATTTTAATATTTTATGGTAGAACTGGTCATTCTCATGCTCCACTGCATATCATGGTACACTGAAAACATATCCATCTGCTCTAAATACATTCCTCCTCTGTAAAAACAAAAAATTGCCCCCTAAATAAGGTACACGTTTTAAAAGACGTCATTGATGTTTATGAATCTGTGTTTTTTGTAAACGCAAGGACCGTTAACTGCATTCACAGCTGTGGTCTTCCCTCTGCTAGAGCATATTAAGCTGCCAGTGATGCATTCTCTGTGAGAGCCAAGGGGGAAAGCCCCCTTTCAGCCCTCTTTATGTAGCGGCTTCCATACGTTCTCAGACTCCAGCAGCACAGGAAATCTGGTCCCTTGGAACTTTGTCAATAAAAAACAAACAAAAAGTAAGAAATCACACTCTCCAAGATAGCCAACAATAGTAATCAAAATAGAATGGGTGACGTACATTGCAGAGAAATACAGAACAACAATCAAACACACCTAGGGCTCCAGTTTTAGAACCCTAAACTGAGCTACAAGAAGAATCCCTTTCAAGGCTAATTCCAAAAATTACGAAGAATTGGATTCTACAGCTTCAGGCAGCTGTGTACTTAACTCACGGGGAAAACGGAAAAGGCAGTGAAATTTACCTTTGGTGCCCCATTACCCTCCCCACTTCGTTCTGAAACCCTCTTCCACCCCCAGGTAAACCTTCTTTGCCACCCACATTCAATCAGTCAAATAACTCAACTTTTGCAATGTCTCACCCATCACCTTGACCCAAATGTCTAAAGCTGTATAAAAACAGCATTGTCAGATTTCATAAATGTGCAATGATGACTCAAACTGAAAAGAGACAGTCTGTCACAAGGGATACAAAGCCTGTCAAAGAAACTCGTATTAAAAGTGGGTAGGGAAAAAAAAAAAAAAGTGGGTAGGTCTCAAATGATTGGTTAGAGTGTTTTATTTTTAGAGCTAAGTTTTATATTTTGTAGTGTTTCTCAAAAACTAAATTTTAATAAAAAATACTTCATTATAAAAACCAGAACTAGAATTTTACTATTATGAATCATTTAGATTTTATATTTGTCACTAATTAAGACAGCTTCTATTTTTAAAGAATTTTAGTTTTTAGACTATTCTGCTTACTCTTAAAATTAAATAGCAAATAGGGCTTCCCTTGTGGCTCAGCTGATGGGAGAATGGCATTGAAACATGTTAATTATCATATGTGAAATCAATCGCCAGCCCAGGGTTAATGCTAGGGGCTGGTGCACCGAGATGACCCAGGGGGAGGGAATCGGGAGGGAGGAGGGAGGGGGGTTCTGGAGGGGGAACATATGTATACCCATGGCGGATTCATGTTAATATATGGCAAAACCAACACAATAAAGTAAATTTTAAAAAATAAAATAAAATAATGAATTTCTTGAAAAAAATAAATAGCAAATAATTTTTTGCCCCATAAAGCACTCCATTCTTTTGTCATATCTGAAATACACTAATTTATATGGTTTTTATGTTCAAATACCAGTCACTTAACAGTAAAACTGGGTGCACTGCCTTCATGCTCCCTTCAGCGAAATCATTCTCAACACTGTTTAAATATACATCTTTGAATCATCTAGGAGTCAAGTTTCTAAGTTGTCTTTGAATGTTCCTCTTCCTTCATCTCTTCTCTTTTTCTGTTTCTCCATTATAACAAAAGGTCTAAGGAAAATAATCTAAGGATGAAGATATTTACAGGGTGTGATTCAGAGAATCTCTATAGGGATACGGACTTGAATATCTATCGTGACGTTGACTTGAAGAAAAGGGTGAGACTTGAGATTCTCATTCATCTTGCCAGGTGTAGAAGTCCCCTTGGGGCTCTCCTCTTTATCATCTTGCTGGTGGGGTCACAGTGCTGTGTGGAACCCTCCGGGCTGCCCCAGGAGAAGAATGATCAACTTCTGAGAACAGGCAAGAACAGCATGCCCCCACAGTCCTGCCAGGAAAAGCAGACAGCAACCCAGGCTGCCTGACCTCTCTCCTGTCCCTCTAAATTATATCCTCAGACAATGTTAAGAGGGAAGCAGTAAAGCCCCTTGCGTTAAAGGCCAGGGCATATCAACTGAGTTCTATGCCCTGGCCTTTTTCCACTAAGACCTAGTAAACCAGAGTGAAGTAAGCCAGAAGCAAAAACAACAATACAGTATATTAACACATATATATGGAATTTAGAAAGACAGTAATGAGAACCCAACATGGGAGACAACAAAAGGAACTCAGATGTATAGAATAGACTTGTGGACTTTGTGGATGAGGGTAAGGGTGGGATGATATGGGAGAAGGGCATTGAAGCATGTTAATTGTCATGTGTCTAATCAATCGCCAGCCCAGGATTGATGCTGGGGACTGGTGCAGCGAGATTTCCCGGGGGGGAGGGAGGAGGGAGGGGGGACCCGGAGGGGAAGCATATGTAAACCCATGGTGATATCATGACAATGTATGGCAAAAACAATAATAAAATAAAAAAAAAAAAAAAAAAAACCTAGTAAAAGGAAGGCCTCCCACAGTAAGGTGTCCCAGCCGAGAGAAGGGGTAGGCTGGTGAGGCAGGAGGGTTGCCAGCCTCCAGCATTTTAAGTAACTGGTAGTTTTCCATCAGTTTTCCAACATGAGGCCCTCCCCAAAGCGATCCACTGGTGTTCAGCTAATTATGCTGGAGAAGTTAACAGATTACATTTCATCGGTGTAAAAGGAGATCAACATAGCTTTCTGGGAAGGAAAGACTCCTTCACGGAGAAAAGAGAGAAAGCTACAAAGACAATAAGAAAGAAAACAGACCTAGGAAGAAAAGTTCAGGACATTTGGAAGGAAACTATAAAACTCAGAACTTCAAATGAATAGAGACCAACCTGTACACAAGATATAACTATGACTAAAAAGAGAAGGCTACAAATATGAATGACTGTGTTTAAGTCTTTGAAAACTATTTTACAATTTGCTAAAAATGGAAGAAGGCATAGGGTAAAGAATGAAAGCCTTAGAGGCTTATACAAGGAAAAGAAGTTTCTGACAGTACAGACTGATAGAAATCAAAATGAGCTATTGAGTAGCTGTAGATTTTAATTATTTAGAGAAGTATAAAAAGTGAATTCAAGCAATCTTTATCATAGATTACCTACTAATTGTCCAGCATTTTATGGTTAGACATGAAATGTCCTGACTGCTTTGTAGGGTTGTTACAAGTATCAAATAAGAGAATACACCAGGACCAGTCTGGGAAACATCTCTCTGGTTCTTTCCATGCAGTCACATTTGTTGACTATTACCCGCTCTCAAGTATGTTACAAATGGCATCTAGTTTAACCCCTACAACATTCCTGTGAGGTTAGTGGAAACATAATGTTGTTTATTTTGCCCAAAGGCCCACAAAAGCCAACGGTGTAGTTCTAGGTCACAGAGGTAAGCATTAAGGCGGAGTGAAGCATCAACTGCCTGTAAAATCATTTTCAAAAGACATTAGTGCTGGTTCCCACCTCAGAATATTCATTCACAATATTCTTTACTACAATAGGGTGGGGAAGAAAAGAAACAGAAGGATTTTTTAACCTAGTTCATTCACTTGGAAGAACGAGTATATCTTGTGACATCTTCCCAACGTTTGAGAATCTGAGACATTTGTTATGTTTGAGAACAGCTGACCAAATGTTTTCAGATAACCACTCTCAACCCACAGTGCTGATAAACTAAGGCAGACTACGTTGCATTGATTACACTGAAACAAAAAGCTGCCTTTTCACCGTGACAGATAACAGAGATATTTTTTGAATAAATATCTTTGATTTGTTAAGTCACATGGTCAGCTTTCATTCTATGCATCAAAAAAGACAGTCTTTCTTGAGTGTAAAAAAAAATAATCACAGATATTTTGTAATAAAACATTAAGCAAACTTGTATCTCTGAAAGGTTAAGCTTTAACAACTGACTCTAAATATCTGTTATCATCAATAAAGGTAACATCAATGATGTTACTGAAACTTCTTACTTAAGAGTCAACTCTACATTATTCAGCGTTTGATTATTCAGGTTGTAAGAAACTTCTACCAAAGATAATGGGAGAGGGCAAAGAAAAACAATGTTAAATACCCATTTAGGCAGACAGTCACAACAGTTCTGAACAAAAAGGCATGGAGAGAATAGAAAGCGGTAATGAAGAGAAAGGAACAGCGCTAGTGTGGGCCAGACAGATGTGCTCTATCTGCCTTAATCTGCATGGTAGATCATTTTACGTGTAATTTAGTACAATGGAAATGGATTCACAATGAAATGAAGTGACATATCCAAAATCGTAAATATGAGTAGAAGCCAAGACTTGAATCCAGCTATCTCAAGATTCCAGAGCTCAAATGACCAGCGCACAGGAGCTTGTGCCTACCCACCTCTCCCCACTAATTCCCCTCCATCCTAGCTCATAGACTCCAGCTTTAGTTACCCCAGAGGACAAGTTCATCCCTTCATCATGACAACAAATTTACCTTTTCTTTGGCTTAGAAAATTCTTACTCCCATTCTACCTCACTGGCTCTACCTTATTTTTCAATTTTCAACATACATATCACCTCCTCAGAAAGTGGGACCCCAACCTAAAATATGATCCCCTGCATGTCTCCAAGGCATCCAAGTCTTTTCCACTTCAGCCATTATGTTCTGTGATCACACATTGAATTGTGTCTCCTCCTTTGACACTTCCTTCCCCAGTGAACTACAAGCAGTACAGAAGCAGCCACGTTTTTCCTTATTAGCATTACAGTCACCACAGCACGGCTGATCTGGGTTCCCAAAAGACAGTCTGATTAAACCATGTGCACAGTCTCATTACCAACTCTTCAACATTAATTACTGAAAACTAATTCAGGCTAATCCTTTTAGGCTTTATACTTAAAGACACAAGCCTGGCCTTCCAATGGTGTTCCTGGTTTTTATTCTAGGCTTCACTCACAATAAAATTTGCTTAGGTAACTTCCTATGATTAAAAAGCTAATGCATTCTAGTTAAGCAAAGATGAAACACAAAAGCAAATTATCTCAGTTTTATATTCAATTCTGTTCTACCCAACTACGTGTACTTGGGAGGCCAAATGGTTTTAAGCCTTGTAATTTAACTACTTTAATTCTCCTATCTGTAAAATTTAAATCATTGTTCTGACAGATGCATAGCTGTTCTGAGTGATTTTGAGATTCTCAGAGATATCTGAGTGATTGACCTTTGCTGTCACTCTGCAGCTCTAAGATCAGAAAAGATCCTAGTTTTCCCAGCACCACTTGTTAAAGAGGTGTCTTTTCTCCACTGTATATTCTTGCCTCCTTTGTCAAAGATAAGGTGTCCATAGATGCGTGGATTTATCTCTGGGCTTTCTATTCTGTTCCATTGATCTATATTTCTGTCTTTGTGCCAGTACCATACTGTCTTAATGACTGTGGATTTGTAGTATAGCCTAAAGTCAGGTAGGTTGATTCCTCCAGTTCCATTCTTCTTTCTCAAGATTTCTTTGGCTATACGAGGTTTTTTGTATTTCCATACAAATTTTGAAATTATTTGTTCTAATTCTCTGAAAAAGACCTCTGGTAGCTTGATAGGAATTGCATTGAATCTATAGATTGCTTTGGGTAGTATACTCATTTTCACTATATTGATTCTTCCAATCCACGAACACGGCACATTTCTCCATCTGTTTGTGTCCTCTTTAATTTCTTTCATCAGTGTTTTATAGTTTTCTATATACAAGTCTTTTGTTTCTTTAGGTAGAAATACTCCTAAGTATTTTATTCTTTTTGTTTCGATGGTGAATGGAATTGTTTCCTTAATTACTCTTTCTGTTTTCTCATTGTTAGTGTATAGGAATGCCAGGGATTTCTGTGTGTTGATTTTGTATCCTAACCTCTTTAACAAGTGGTGCTGGGAAAACTGGACAGCCACTTGTAAAAGAATGAAACTAGAACACTTTCTAACACCATAAACAAAGATAAACTCAAAATGGATCAAAGATCTAAGCATAAGACCAGAAACTATAAAACTCCTAGAGGATAACATAGGCAAAACACTCTCCGACATAAACCAAAGCGGGATCCTCCATGACCCACCTCCCAGAATATTGGAAATAAAAGCACGAATAAACAAATGGGACCTAATTAAAATTAAAAGCTTCTGCACAACAAAGGAAACTATAAGCAAGGTGAAAAGACAGCTTTCAGAATGGGAGAAAATAATAGCCAGTGAAGCAATGGACAAACAATTAATCTCAAAAATATACAAGCAACTCCTGCAGCTCCATTCCAGAAAAATAAACGACCCAATCAAAAAGTGGGCCAAAGAACTTAACAGACATTTCTCCAAAGACGACATAAAAATGGCTAACAAACACATGAAAAGATGCTCAGCATCACTCATTATCAGAGAAATGCAAATCAAAACCACAATGAGGTACCACTTTACACCAGTCAGAATGGCTGCAATCCAAAAATCTACAAGCAATAAATGCTGGAGAGGATGTGGAGAAAAGGGACCCCTCTTACACTGTTGGTGGGAATGCAAACTAGTACAGCCACTATGGAAAACAGTGTGGAGGTTCCTTAAAAAACAGCAAATAGACCTGCCATATGACCCAGCAATCCCACTGCTGGGCATATACACCGAGGAAACCAGAATTGAAAGAGCCACGTGTACCCCAATGTTCATCGCTGCATTGTTTACAATAGCCAGGACATAGAAGCAACCCAGATGCCCATCAACTGATGAATGGATAAGAAAGCTGTGGTACATATACACAATGGAATATTACTCAGCATTAAAAAAAAAAATTCATTTGAATCAGTTCTACTCAGGTGGACGGAACTGGAGCCCATTATCCAGAGTGAAGTAAGCCAGAAGGAAAAACAACAATACAGTATACTAACGCATATATATGGAATTTAGAAAGACGGTAACGAGAACCCAGCATGCGAGACAGCAAAAGGAACACAGATGTATAGAACAGACTCGTGGACTCTGTGGATGAGGGCAAGGGTGGG
Organism: Antilocapra americana; assembly: GCA_007570785.1. NCBI lineage: Eukaryota > Metazoa > Chordata > Mammalia > Artiodactyla > Antilocapridae > Antilocapra > Antilocapra americana. The sequence continues at coordinate 3,104,111 of ML661902.1, forward strand.
ATTATATGGGAGAATGGCAGTGAAACATGTTAATTATCATATGTGTAATCAATTGCCAGCCCAGGATTGATTCTCGGGGCTGGTGCATCGAGATTTCCCGGGGGGAGGGAGGAGGGAGGGAGGAGGGAGGGGGGTTCTGGAGGGGGAGCATATATAAACCCATGGCGATATCATGTCATTGCATGGCAAAACTAATAAAAAAAAAAGAAAGAAAGAAAATACAGTTTAAAAATAAAAAAAAAAAAAAGAAAAGAAAAGATCCTAGACTAGACTGTGCTAACCTGGGAAAAGTGAGTTTGTTGAAAGAGTGTGGTACTCACTCCTGCAGCCCATAGACTGAAACTGGGACTATACAGAGAAGGAGATTTTTATCCAAGAAATGAACATATGAAGTCTTTAACCTGATGGTTACCTGGACCACAATTATTTGGACTTTGGGGGAATAATCAATTTTTAAGTTTTAAATTTCTTAAGGAAACTTCTTTTCACCTTTCTTACAATATCCTTCCCTGGACATTTCGTATTCCAAATGCTTGTGATGCTAAAATGTGAAGTTCATTTTATGGAACGTCCATACGTTATAATCCACTTTGGTAGTTATTTAAGAATATTAAACCCTCATTTAAATATCTCTCTTTCTCTCTTTCTCTCTCTCTCTCTCTCTCTCTCTCTCTATCTCTCACTCACACACACACACACACACACATATCCTTGTGTCATTCTTGGCGCCTGGGCAAGGATGACACACAAATTTGTCAAGTATTTTATATTTTGAAAACTAGAAAACTAAGATGCTTGTGTACACTGTATTATGCCAGTCTCTATGGCCATATTATATAACACCAGCATGGATGAACTGACCATAAAGATCCAGCTGGGCTTGCCGGTAGGGTGGATGTCACTTGCCATTGCTCAGTGACACTTCCCACAAGTCCCAGGGTGACCCTCACTCAGACTCAATCATATACAATGATGCTAAAGCCCTCTTTGGGAGGTCCAGAGGCTTATACATTGTGTCTGTCATTGAAGAATATTGTTGACATCTCTACTATGTATTCTGAGAGCACTTTCTTCCATCTGAATCCTTTAGATAAAAACACTGTGACTCATTTCCTAGAAAGTATCTGTGTCTGGACTCTACATCAGTCAGAACCTACTGTTGATACTTGTCAACATAGTGGTAACATAGGTTCCAATGGGCTTTGGAAAAATAAAAAAAGTATTTCATAAATATGGGTGATTATGGCCAGCTGCCTACAAAGCTGAATGTTTTGAGCTCCAATATCTTTTCTAGAAAAAATAGGTATGATATGGTATTTGCAAGAGGCTCCAATTCAGACTCTACTACCACTTACAGACATTCTGTCTTTAGAAAAGTCACAGGACTGGGATGCAAAGTAGGAAGTCAAGAGATATCTGGAGTAAAGGACAAGTATGCTCTTGGAGTATGAAATGAGCAGGGCAAAGGCTAACAGAGTTATGCCAAAAGAACACACTGGTCAAAGCAAACACCCTCTTCCAACAACACAAGAAAAGACTCTACACATGGATATCACTAGCTGATCAATACTGAAATCAGATTGATTATATTCTTTGCAGTTGAAGATGGAGAAGCTCTATACAGTCAGCAAAAACAAGAACAGGAGCTGACTATGGCTCAGATCAGAACTCCTTACTGATCTGATAAAATTCAGATAAATTGAAGAAAGTAGGGAAAACCTCTAGGCCATTCAGAAATCAAATCCCTTACGATTATATAGCGGAAGTGACAAATAGATTCAAGGGATTAGATCTGATAGACAAGAGTGCCTGAAGAACTATGGATGGAGGTTCATAACATTGTATAGCAGACAGTGACCAAAACCAACACCATGAAAAAGAAAGGCAGTGAGGCAAAATGGTTGTCGGAGGAGGCCTTACAAAAAACTGAGAAAATAAGTGAAAGGCAAAGGAGAAAAGGGAAGGTATACCCAAATGAATGCAGAGTTCCAAAAAATAGCAAGGAGAGATAAGAAAGCTTTCCTAAGTGAACAATGCCAATAAACAGAGAAAATAGAATGGGAAAGACTAGAAATCTCTTCAAGAAAATTAGAGCTACCAAGGGAACATTTCATGCAAAGATGGGCACAATAAAGGACAGGAATGGTATGGACCTAACAGAAGCAGAACATATTAAGAACAGGTGGCAAGAACACACAGAAGAACTGTACGAAAAGGTCTTAATGACCCAGATAACCACGATGGTGTGATCACTCACCTAGAGCCAGACATCCTGGAGTGTGAAATCAATTGGGCCTTAGGAAGCATTACTATGAACAAAGCTCATGGGGCTGATGGAATCCCAGTTGAGCTATTTCAAATCCTAAAAGATGATGCTGTGAAAGTGCCACACTCAATAGGCCAGCAAATTTGGAAAACTCAGCAATGGCCACAGGACTGGAAAAGGTCAGTTTTCGTTCAGTTCCAAAGAAGGGCAATACCAAAGAATGTTCAAACTACCCTACAACTGTGCTCATTTCACATACAAGCAAGGTAATGCTCAAAATTCTTCAAACTAGGCTTCAACAGTACGTGAACCAAGAACTTCCAGATACATGCTGGGTTTAGAAAGGCAGAGGAGCCAGAGATCAAATTACCAACATCTGTCGGATCATAGAAAAAGCAAGGAATTTCAGACAAACGTCTACTGCTTCACTGACTACTCTAAAGCCTTTGACTGTGTGAAAGTGAAGTGAAAATGTAAGTCACTCAGTCGTATCCGACTCTTTGCGACCCCATGGACTGTACAGTCCATGGAATTCTCCAGGCCAGAATACTGGAATGGGTAGCCTTTCCCTTTTTGAGGGGATCTTCCCAACCCAGGGATTGAACCCAGGTCTCCTACATTGCAGGTGGATTCTTTACCAGCTGAGCCACAAAGGAAGCCCAAGAATACTGGAATGGGTAGCCTATCCCTTCTCCAGGGGATCTTCCCAACCTAGGAATCGAACCAGGGCCTCCTGCATTGCAGTTAGATTCCTTACCAACTGAGCTATGAGGGAAGGTGTGTGGATCACAGCAAATTGTGGAAAATTCTTAGATAGATGGGAATACCAGATCACCTTACCTACCTTCTGAGAAACCTGTATGAAGGTCAAGAAGCAAGAGTTAGAACCAGACATGGAACAACAGACTGGTTCCAAATTGGGAAAGGACTATGTCAAGGTTGTATATTGCCACCCTGCTTATTTAACTTATATGCAGAGTACATCATGCAAAATTCCAGGCTGGGTGACTCACAAGCTGGAATCAGGATTGCTGGAAGAAATATCAATAACTTCAGATATGCAGGTGACACCACTCTAAAGGCAGAAAGCAAAGAGGAACTAAAAAGTTTCTTGATGAAGGTGAAAGAGGAGAGTGAAAAAGCTGGCTAAAACTCAACATTCAAAAAAGTAAGATCATGGCATCTGATTCCATCACTTCAGAGCAAATAGACGGGGAAAAAATGGAAACAGTGACAGACTTTCTTTTCTTGGGCTGCAAAAGCACTGCGGACTATGACTGCAGTCATGAAATTAAAAGACACTTGTTCCTTGGAAGAAACAAGTGACAAAACCTAGACAGTGTATTAAAAAGCAGAGATATCATTTTGCTGACAAAGATCCCTATAGTCAAAGCTACAATTTTTTGAGTAGTCCTATACAGATGTGAGAGTTGGACCAAAAGAAGGCTGAGCACTGAAGAATTGATGTTCTCAAACTGTGGTGCTAGAGAAGACTCTTGAGAGTCCCTTGGACAGCAAGGAGATCAAACCAGTCAATTCTAAAGGAAACCAACCCTGAAGCTGAAACTCCAATACTTTGGCCATCTGATGCGAAGAGGTGAACTACTGGAAAAGACCTTGATACTGGGAAAGATTGAGGGCAGGAGGAGAAGTGGGTAGCAGAGGATGACATGTTTGGATGGCTCACCATCTCAAAGGACATGAGTCTGAGCAAACTCCAGGAGAAACAAACCTAGCATGCTGCAGTTCATGGGGTCACAAAGAGTCGGACACGACTGAGCCACTGAACAACAATAACACATTCTCCCAGAACCTATCTTCACCTGAAAAGTGGAAATTCAGTAACAGCAGTACCTATTTCAAAAGGTTGCTGTGAGGGCAAATGTTTAAATGGTAGTATTCCTAGTGCTGTTGTCAGCACAGTGAAGGTGCTAATATTTGCATCTGAAATCAGAAATCCAAAAGTTTGAAAGAAGTAATTGAATTTAACACCTCTGTACCGAACAGAATATATTTTTTTGATGAAAATAACAGAAAACTGAACTCGAATTGGTTAAATGCTAATGGAGATTCACTGGCACACGTAACTGAAAGTCCATAGAAAACACCCTCACCGGACATTGTTTAATAAGGTCCAGCTTGACTCCTCTGCAGTTCTCCTGGTTCCGCTCACCTCTACGAGAAGCCTCTCCTGCAGGCTGGCTCCCCCCACTGTTGTATTATGCCTACTAGCAGCTACCAAGGCAACATACTTTCTCCCTCACATTCAGGGAAGAGAGAACGTGACTTCTCACAATGAACAAGAGTCCTCAGGTTTGGAGGCCCTTGACCTAGCCGTTGTGACCAGGTTGATGCCATGTCCTATGGTGAGGAGTGGGCAGGTTGAGCGGAGAGGCGTCACACAGTGGGGAAAGATGTTGCGAACATCACAAAGATAACCAGGATGTCCACTTCATTAACACGACATGCTTAGTGGATGACAGTGTATTCCAAGGAGTTTTGTTTTTAAGGGAAAAAAAAGTACCTATGAAGAAACATTTGATTCTGAGGTTTCTAGGATCCTAATAAGCCCAGGGCTTCCTTTGTGGCTCAGATGGTAAAGAATCTGCCCACAATGCAGGAAACCCAAGTTCGATTCCTGGATCGGGAAGATCCCCTGGAGAAGGGAATGGGTCCCTACTCTAGTATTCTTGCCGCCTGGAGAATTCCATGCACAGAGGAGCCTGGCAGGCTACACAGTTCATGAGGTCACAAATGGCAGGAAGTACAAGTAGGTAGGGACTTCCTTGGGGGTCTAACGGTTAAGACTTGGCCTTCCAATGCAGGGGGTATAGGTTCCACCCCTGGTCAGGGAGCTAAGACCTCACATGTCTCATGGCCAAAAAAACAAAACATAAAACAGAAGCAATATTGTATCAAATTCAATAAAGACTTTCTGGGCTTCCATAGTGGCTGAAATGAGACAGTAAAGAATCCTCCTGTCAATGCAGATGACATGGATTCAATCCCTGAGTCAGGACTGAATCTCCCTGGAGATCCCTGGGTCTCTCCTGGTGGGCTACAGTCCCCGCGGTCACAGAGAGTAGGACATGACTGAGCGACTAACACTTTCAGGAGCAGGCAAGGAGCTGGCAGGGACTCTGATCTGCCCAACAGAAATCCTAGACTGTAACCCTCCAATTCCTACAAATCTGAAATCAAATGGAGAAACTGAAGGATAAAACTTTCCCAGAATTGGGAAGTGGTTTTTAGCAATCAAAGCGCCTCCCTTTGCTTTTCCACAGGAATCCATGGATACTCAGTCAATACCACTGGAAAGGCAGAAGCACTGACACAAATGTGGTCTCTACTTAGAAAGAAAGTAAAAGTCCCAGAACCAGCCTCTTAAGGTGATTTCCTTTTGCCTAAATAATGCATGTGCCTGGGCCTAAGGGCTCATTTGACTGTAAGATACTGAGATCCACTCAAGGTATGTAAGTAAAAAAAGGAACGTATTGGATGAAAACCAAGTATTTTCCAGCCAGCAATTAAACCTGGCCTCAAAAGGGACTGGATTCACTTGACCAGGAAGTGAATGTTGACTTGCTTTAGTCTCCTCTCCGTCACACTCAGCTTTCCTGGGTCAGCTTGTTCATGGGTCAGCCTTGGTTTTACGTAGTCTTTATCCAAGAGCCTCCACTACATTTAGGGTCAGGTATCTCTCTTTGGCCTAAGAGTGATGGTTGCGGAGGGCATGATCTCCAGGTTAGTTCTGCACACTTGGGATGAGCTATGTTAGCTGCCTCTGAGAAGTGGAGTGAGCAGGAGAATCAAAGTAGCAGACGCATGTTAGATGTGTCAGTCCTTTCCTTTTCTATTACAGTACAGTCAGCATCACGTGATTTCATAAAAACATCAGAGAAATTGAAACCAGTAAAGGAATATGGACTAAGTCTAGAAAACTAACCTCTCAGCAGGGATTTCGGATGGGCAGGTCAGAGTCTCTGCCATTCTACATTCTTATGTATCCTGTATACAGCACAGTTTCTTAGTTCTGCATTTCTCTTACCTGCCGCGTACAGACACTCATGCTTGTCCTTGTAACTCATAGGATTGGAGAAAGGATAAAGAAATAATTGAAGTGCAAGTACTTTAAATCATTAAAATGATGTTATTTACACTCTGCACACTATCCATCTCTTTCGAATTCTAACTGAAACCCCACTGTTTCCATGGAAATACTTATGAGTTCAAGGATTATTCATCAAAATAACCACCTAGGAGGTTAGTATTCCTAGGTGGACACAGATCTTATATCTACCACATAACTGTGCAGAAGAGTGTTTTACAAGTTATATAGCACATACATAGCTATACGCACAGCAGACATGAAAGAGGAGCACTGCAAAGGTTATGAGAGTTGGACCATAAAGAAGGCTGAGCACCGAAGAACTGATGCTTTTGAATCATGATGCTGGGAAAGATTGAAGGCAGGAGGAGAAGGGGACGAGAGAGGATGAGATGATTGGATGGCATCACCGAGTCGATGGACATGGATTTGGGCAAACTTTGGGAAATGGTGAAGGACAGGGAAGCCTCCCTGAAGGATAGAGAGCTGACAGAGGCTCAGATGGTAAAGAATCTGCCTGAAATGCAAGAGGCCCAGGTTCGATCCCTGGGTTGAGAGAAGGGGATGGCAACCTCCTCCAGTATTCTTGCCTGGAGAATTCCACAGACAGAGGAGGCTGGCGGTCGATAAGGCTGCAAAGAGTCGGACACGGCTGGGTAACTAACACACTTGTCAGTAACCGGTTATCTGGTCTTAGGTATCTCAGTCGGCTTCTCCTGGTCTGCTTCCTAATTTGTAAAATGAGGAAATGTTTAGGTACTAAAATTTAGTAGTAGGTATTCTCTAATGCATCAGTTCCATCGCTCTGTGTTCCAGACGGGGCTCCAGAGTCTTAAAGAGCTACTGTACCTAGAAAAAGCTAGTTCTCAAAGGGGAGGCGAAAGAAAGCACAGTATTTCTTGGATTTTTTAATACCATATTTTCAGCAACTTCTGAGTGCATTTTAAGTCTAAGTCTTATTTAATGTCTGAGGCAACATGTTTCCATGTCTGAGGAGATGGCGTCCATCTTCTTTGTCCCCATCACAAGGGAAGCAAAAGTTGAAACTCCAAAACAAATTTTAAAATAAAAAATAAAGCCAACTTTACTACCAAAACAACTGAAAATAAGAAGCAAAAAAAAAAAAAAAAACCCACAAGCAAATGCCAAACAGAAAAATTCCAGTCTGTCAAATACAGTTATGTGTGATTAACACTCCACAGTTGAATTATTTAAACTCAGTAGCAGGCCCAAGCAAACAAACATCATCAAGTACAAAAATCATCATCCCAATTACACCACAATCAAAAACAAATCTCTCAACAAAGGGAAAAACTTGTTGCTTCAAAAGAACAAATAGGAACAGATCAGAAATCTCTTTAGCCTTTGTAGGAATAGGTTAGGCTAACAAATGTCCCTTTAATCTTAAACAGGGCTTCAATGGTGGCTCAGGGGTAAAGAATCTGCCTGCAATGTATGAGCTACAGGAGACACAGGTTCAGTCTCTGGGTCAGGAAGATCCCCTGGAGAAGGGCATGGTAACCCACTCCAGTATTCTTGCCTAGAGAATCCCATGGACAAAGGAGCCTGGTGGGCTACAGTCCACGGGGTAACAAAGAGTCAGACACGACTGAAGTGACTTAGCAGGCACGCAACTTTAAGCAACTTCTGCCAAGGGATTTAAATTTCATAGAATAATCTAAAGTAGCCCTTCCCAATCCATTCCCAAGCCCCAATAACCTAAGACATCCATTGTATTCAAAGAACTGACTTCTCTCCTTTGCATCTAGATAGGAACTTCCTATGTACCATCCATGTGAGAACTGAGAAAATAGTCAAATCACATTTTAAAACTCCAATTCAGAAAGGCTGACTTACCAGACTTAATACTCAGCACATTTTGCACTTCATCTCTTTACAGTCATTTGCGGTTCTTACAAGCCACAGAAATATGTCATGCTAAAATAAATTGAGTAGGCATCTGCTTCTATCAATTTATTAAACTTATTGATCTCCCTTAAACTTAATATTACATATAGCTTTATTTGTCATGTAGTTTTTGCTGCGTTTTTGTTTGTTCACAACTTTTTCTAAACTTCCACAGTGCCTGAGATAATGACAGCACCAGTCAAAGAAAAAAATAATAATGAGTTGTATATTTTAAGTATTTAGAAACTGCTTTCAGGTACTGTGAGATATATCAAATTAGTAATTCTAGTAGTATCACTGAGAATTGAGTTTTTTAATTGAAGTATAGTTGATTTACAGTATTATATTAGTTTAGTTATTATATTAGTTTCAGTTATTATATTAGTTATTATATTAGTATCAGTTATTATATTAGTTTCAGGTGTTCAGCATAGTGATTCAGTATATTTACAGATTATACTCCAATAAAAGTTATTACAAGATAATGGCTATAATTCCCTGTGCTATACAATATATCCTTGTTGCTTATCTATATATACATAGTAGTTTTGATAGTTAAAATAAAAAAACACACTAGAAAGAATGGATAGCAGATTGATACAGAAGAACACTTAAGTAATCTAGAAGATAAAATAATGAAAACCACTCAATCACAACAGCAAATTTTTAAAAAATAAGCAATCTAAAAGATCTCTGGAATAACATGAGGCATTTTAATATTCTCATTATAGAGGTTCCAGAAGGAGAAGGAAGAAAGGGATGGAAACTATATTTTAAAAAATTATGACTGAAAATCCCCTTCATGGATCATACCCTGTTGTGGCGAAGGGGCTTACTAACTCAATGAAGCCCAAACAGACCCACATCCAAAAAAATCATAATTAAAATGGCATAAGTTGATAAAGAGAGATTTCTAAAGGCAGAAGGAGAAAAACAAAGAGTCTTATATAAGGGAATCCCCATAAGGCTATCAATAGATTTCTCGGGAGAACTGAGATTTTTAAGTGTCTTTGAAAAAAGGAGGTTTACTTAACAAGTAAACACCCTATAGTTTTGAGTTGTAATTGGAAGTACCCATGATGAACCCATGACATAGTTTACAGAAAACAAAAAATTATCCTTGTCCAATAAAAAAGGCCTAGAAACAAAGACCCACTCAGTATCAATGAGCATGGTTAGCACCTACATTACAATCTCTAAAGACCATTTCCCATGAAAATGAATCAGAGTTCCTTGGTGAACTAGCTAATTCTATATGTTGGGCAGGAAATTTTCATGATGAGCCAGGAACATCTTGTTATACAAAAGAGGAGGAAGCTGTTATCAAAGACTAGTAGAATCAATGTCAATAGGACTCAGGAGTAAACCAAAAAAGGTATCACAGATCACAAATGAGCCAATCTGAAGATGAACAAGGAAAGCTACCACAACAGACTGAAACATATAAAGTATGCTAAAATTCATGAGTTCTTAATAACACTTTAAAAAAGGCAAGAATAATCCAACGGTCACTTTTGGAGGGTGAATGAAAACCAACTTTTTTTGTTTTTTTTTTTAATTTATTACAGTAAAATAAACATAAAATGTACCACTTGAACATTTCAAAATGTACAGTTCAGTGGCATTAAGTACATTCACACTGTTGAACAACCACCAGCACCATTCATCTCCAGAACATTCTCGCCTTCCCAAATTAAAACTCTGTGCCCATTAAACACTTCCTTCTTCCCCTCAGTCTCTGTCAATCTATTATTTTGAACTGGAAAATAAAGGTCAAAAATGAAGCACTTATCCTGCTTTTCCCATACGATCTGCATCTCAGGATTAAAAAAAAAAAAAAAGAATGAGAGAGAGAGGTTACTTTTATGAGAAGTACTCCAGATAATAAAGTTCAGTTCAGTCGCTCAGTCGTGTCTGACTCTTTGCGACTCCATGGATCGCAGCACGCCAGGCTTCCCTGTCCATCACCAACTCCCAGAGTTCATCCAAACCCATGTCCATTGAGTTGGTGATGCCATCCAACCATCTCATCCTCTGTCATCCCCTTCTCCTCCTGTCCTCCATCTTTCCTAATGTTTCCCAGCATCAGAGTCTTTTCAAATGAGTCAGCTTTTCGCATTAGGTGGCCAAAGTATTGGAGTTTCAGCTTCAACATCAGTCCCTCCAATGAACACTCAAGACTGATTTCCTTTAGGATGGACTGGTTGGATCTCCTTGCAGTCCAAGGGACTCTCAAGAGACTTCTCCAACACCACAGTTCAAAAGCATCAATTCTTCAGCACTCAGCTTTCTTTATAGTCCAGCTCTCACATCCATACAATCCATACATGAACACTGGAAAAACCATAACCTTGACTAGACGGACCTTGTTGACAAAGTAATGTCTCTGCTTTTCAATATGCTGTCTAGGTTGGTCATAATTTTCCTTCCAAGGAGCAAGCATCTTTTAATTTCATGGCTGCAATCACCATCTGCAGTAATTTTGGAGCCCAGAAAAATAAAGGAGTATGTCATGGATGTATATTATCACCCTGCTTATTTAACATATATGCAGAGTACATCATGAGAAACACTGGGCTGGAGGAAGCACAAGCTGGAATCAAGATTACCCGGAGAAATATCAGTAACCTAGGATATGCAGATGACACCACCCTTATGGCAGAATGTGAAGAAGAACTAAAGAGCCTCTTGATGAAAGTGAAAGAGGAGAGTGAAAAAGTTGGCTTTAAAGCTCAACATTCAGAAAACTAAGATCATGGCATGTGGTCTCATCATTTCACAGCAAATAGATGGGGAAATGGTGGAAACAGTGGCTGACTTTATTTTTCTGGGCTCCAAAAGAAGGAATGTTAAAATTAAGAGTGTCACCGGGACTCCTCTGGTGGTCCAGTATTTGGGAACTCACTTGCCAATGCAGGGGACACAGGTTTAATCCCTGGGTCAGGGAAGACCTTACATGCTGCAGAGCAACTAAACCCATGCATCACAACTACTGCGCCTATGTTCCACAACAACGAGAAGCCCACACACAACAAAGAATAACCCTGCTTGCTGCAACTAGAGAAAGCCCATGTGCAGCAATGAAGACCCAGGGTAGCCAAAAATATTAAAAAATTAATTAAAAAATAAAGTTCTTTTAAAAAAAGAATATCATTTTGTAAGCTCCAATAAATTAATGAATTAAGACAACGGCTACCTAATGGCTGATGACTTTACAAAAGAAAACATTTTACTTCTGACACTTTCAAGTACAAACTGGGGGACTTTCCTCATGGTCTAGTGGCAAAGGCTCCGTGCTTACAATGCCTGAGTTTGATCCCTGGTCAACGAACTAGATCCCACATGCTATAACTAAGCATTCACACACCGTTGCCACAACTAAAAGGTTCCCCATGCAGCAACTAAGACCCACTGTAGCCAAATAAACAAATGAAAACAAATAAATATATTTTTAAAATAAAGTACAAAATGCCTGTCCTAGAGAATATAAATGACACTCTTGACCATTTGACCACTGTTTATTAAATATAATCACTGAAGTCCTAAGAGATTTTATTTGCTATTTTTTAAAGAATTCTATGGGTGGATAAGTTTGGCAATCATTGATTTCTATAAACTTAATCTGATTCCCTTGGTGTAAAGTACAAACTGAAACTGCCATAAGTATCACACAAACGTGTACCACAATAAGAACAACAAAATGACCTAACTGGATCAAGACTAGAGCTAATTTCTAAATCTATAAGAAATGAAGGGACAGCAGAACATGTTTAATGACACCAAAGAGACACAATCAGCAAAATACAAACCATGAGGAAAGCCAGGGAAAATGATCTGATTTTCCAATAAAAAGCAGATAAGGAAAGAAATTTAATTTTAAAAGAAAGATAGAAAACCTAAGTATCAGAAGAGACTTAATATCAAATAATTATAATGTATAAATCTTATTTTCACCTTCATTCAGCAAATGATCCACTTAAATATAAAACTTATAAGAAAACTGAAGTAATATAACCCTAAGTGGTTATGATATTAAGGATTAATTATTTTTAGGTATGATGAAATACTAATGTTATATTGTAAAAGTTCTAAGAGAAATATCTTTGGAGATTCAAGATTCAGATGTCTTAGACTTTTTTCAAAATAATCAGGGGTAAGGACATAGAAGAAACAAAAAAGGTCATAAATTGATCGTTGTTAAAACTGGGCAATAGAAAAAAGAGTTCATTGTAGTGTTTTATCCACTTTTTTGCATATGTTTGGAAGTTTTTGTAAAAAAAATTTTTTTAAGGAAGAAAAAACTCCAAATGTAATTCTTGGGTCAAGTGCATAATTCATATTAGCTTTAGTCAAGTAACAGCTTTTAGTATCATTAAGAAACTATTGATCTTCAATAACTCAACCTAAAAACAACTGAAATTCATGCTTTTCTTCTGCTACCCATGAAAACGATTTTCAGGACCAATTAAGTTTCAAATAACTGTGACTCTTCAGGGTGATATGAAGTTCGGTAAATCTTACTGCTATATTTGTCACACTTGGCATAGCACTCCTATTAGAGATGCTCTTATCGTGCAATGTTGGTTAAACAATTTAAATAATTTCAATTTTAAAATTTCTAAAAATACTGGACAAATCTTCACTCAAGCTTTCTTCTTTCAAAGGCTGAAAGTGAAAAAAGTGTTTGTCGCTCAGTTGCGTCCAACTCTTTGTGATGCCATGGACTGTAGGCCACTAGGCTCCTCTGTCCATGGGATTCTCTAGACAAGAATATGGAGTGGGCTGCCAATGCCCTCCTCCAGGGGATTTTCTGGACTCAGATATCCAGCCTCCGTCTCTATCTCTCCTAGGTTAGCAGGCCAAGTTTTTTACCACTAACACCACCTGGTAAGCCCTTAATAAGATGTAACGTGAAAGTGTTTTTTTGTACAACTCTGCAATGCCATGGACTGTAGCCTGCCAGGATCCTCTGCTCATGGAATTCTCTAGGCAAGAATACTGGAGTGGGTTGCCATTTCCTTCTCCATGGGATCTTCCCGACCTGGGAATTGAACCCCGTCTTCTGCATTGCAGGTGGATGCTTTACCTTAACGACCAAATGAAAATGTTTCTGCCTTCTTTAAAACAGTTGCTGAAGACAGCATCCTGGAGCTCTTTATACATGTTCCAAACCAAAAGTTTTTTTATAATTCACTTCCAGAAAAAGTTTTTAAGTGGTATAAAATTTTTAATCATTCACTAAATAGTATAATGAATTCCTGCTTTTTTTTTTTTTGTTCTAGCCTTCCAGGAAACTCAAAAGATAAATTTAATTACTATTCTGTTTTTTAAGTGTCCACTGCTTCCATTTTACATGATTTATAAATGTTTATATGAGTCATTTATTATAAAAATGTACCCTTCAGAATTAGTAAAAACATGTCATTGATGCACACATCTCCAAAACAGGCCTACATCTTATAGTTTTCACAGAAGCATGCTCTTCTTATTTAAAATTACACTAATAATAATATCTTATATCTTATTGCAGTTTAGATTTAACAAAATGTGAAAATGTCTTCAACTATAAATGTAATAGGAAAATACTACTGTAAAAGAACATTAAAACTGGAAAAGTAGGGAAGGAGTTAAGCCTTATTAAATACTTCAACTTATCTACCATATTTCAAAGAGCTATTTCTCACGTCCCACCTTCTAAAAATTCATGTGTTGAAGGAATTGGCCTTTGCTATACATAATTATTTGAAAACATTTTATATTCAGCTTATACTTTTTGTTCCAATAGAAAATGTTATGCAAGTTTCACATTTCAACATTATTAATATAAAATTTCCCAGAATCATGTGTATAAACATTTTCTTTCAGATCCTAATTATTCAACAAAGTGTATTAGATCAATGACTTCAAATAATCACTACTGTCACTATCATTTGACTGCCATACCATTAATCAACCATATCTCCTGGGGAGGAGGAGGAAAAACAGTCCCACAATATGTATATTATACTAATGCCTATCTACTTTACAAGCTAATTGAATCTCATTAGACTTTTTCTTCATAAAAATGTAGTTGAGAAATTATTATTTGAGCTGAATGTTAATAATGAATAGAACCTTTTGTGTTGTATTTGAAATGCATAATAATATTTTCAAATTATCTTGTTATGCTAACCTATGAATATTGTGTTTCTCTTGAGGATGTACTAATTTTATAGCAGATTTCAAGGGCCATACATTCCTGGAAGATATTACCAGGCACTTCTCGCTGATGGATTTATTTCTTCCTTTTCCATATTCTTAGAGCCCTTGTCATTTCCCTCACTCTGTGGCATTTATTCAAACCTTTCCATGTGACTTTAATTGGCTATTGTGAGGGAAAAGACAATATAATCTAGTGGTTAAGGACAGGGTTCTGCTTTCTACCTGTGTGACATGGTACATGGCTTCTAATAAACCTGGGCATTAGTATCTTCATTTATGAAATTAGGATGATACCCACCTTGCAGGCATGTTACAAAGATTCTATGGTAATATGTAAGAAGAGCTTGATACACTGTCAGGATGACTACTATTTCAGCATTTTGGTTACACTTTTGCTGAGAACCAAATAAGAAACTTTCTGGCCCAAACTGTGCAGTGAGAATGAAGGATAAGCCATCAGCAGAAAATTCCCAGGACTGAAAGTTACGGACCATCTTCTACCCTGGTGACTGAGCATCTAGTCAGGGCTACAAAGCATCATGCAAGTAGTTGGGGACATAGAGGAACACAAGGAATGGTCACTGCCTTTAAGGAGCTTATAGCCTTTTAAACATGAAATTCCACAAATAAAAAACAGAGCAGTATAGAAATAAAAAGTGGAGAAGAGACAACTCTCCCTTGCAGGAAAATTCCCAATAATTGACGTAGCTACTCTGCCCTCAAGGAGGCTGATAACTCCTTACTGCTTAAGAATACACATTCTCCCAAAGAGGACAATATGGAAAGGGGGAACCAAAGAGTAACTTTACCATAGAGAAACCTGACAAACACTGCCTCAGCCAGATGACCAAGGTCAACATCAATAGTGATAAGTCACGCTGATACTACGTAACCTTGATATGATGTGATGTATTACGTTACCTCTGTGGTCCTCCTTTCTGAAACACATAACCCCAGTCTAATGGTGAGAAACACATCAGACAAACCCCAATTGAGGAACACTGTACAAAATACCTGACCAGTACTTTTCAAAGATGTCGAGGTCATCTAGGTCATCAAAATAAAGTGTCACAGCGCAGAGGAGTCTAAGAAGTCAAGTTGACTAGATGCAAGGTGGTATCCTGGATAGGATCCTGGAAGAGAAAAAGGACATTAGATAAAAGCTAAGGAAATCTGTATAAAAAAGTGACTTCAATTAATGTTAATGTATTAGCACTGGTTCATGAATTGCGACAAGTGTACCATACTAATGTTAGATGTTAATAACAGGGGAAACTGGGTGTGTGGCATATAGGAATTCTACTATCTTATCAATTTTTCTTCAAACCTAAAGCTGTTCAAAAGCCTAAATGTTTAGGATGTTGGTCAGGACTGACTGATATCCCTTTAAAAAATGAACACAAAATACCAACAAGAACAACAAAAAAACTTCAGGGTAAGGGCAGATTTGTACTTAGGTAAAAATGAAACAGAACAGACAACGAGCCAAATCCACTCAGAGATCCATCTGATGCTCTTCTTCAGAAACTCTCTTAGGGCTATCAGCAGCATCCTAAAGCCTGAAGATGCCACTTAGGATATCAGTTTCAGAGGCAGACCACTCCCTTCTCAATGCCAACGCATTCTGGGATCAGACAGCATATGCAGGAAAAACTGCTTCTGAAAATAAGTTTTCAACCTTTCTGTTAAGGGTTGTTTTCAAACAACCATAAGGCCAGAAGATGTTTTCGTGTTTTATTAGGGGAACACAGTAGGCATATTTAAAGTGGAATTGTAATGAGATCCAACCAGTCCATCCTAAAGGAAATCAGTCCTGAATATTCATTGGAAGGACTGATGCTGAAGCTGAAACTCCCATCCTTTGGCCACCTGATGCAAAAAGCTGACTCATTGGAAAAGACCCAGATGCTGGAAAGATTGAAGGCAAAAGGAGAAGGGGATGACAGAGGATGAGATGGTTGGATGGCATCGCTGACTCAATGGACATGAGTCTGAGTAAACTCTTGGAGTTGGTGATGGACAGGGATGCCTGGCATGCTGCAGTTCATGGGGTCACAAAGAGTCAGACAGGACTGAGCAACTGAACTGAACTGTAATGAAAAGATAATGAAAGAAGAATGAAAAATTAAAACTATTAACTTCTAACACTAAGTATTATGCCCTCTAAGCAGTACATTAAAATCACCTGGAGACCTTTAAAAACTCCTCAGGGCCCTGGCTCAAATCAATTAGAATCTCTGGGGTGGGGCCCAGGCTTCAGTGCTTTTTAAAGCTCCCCAGGTGACTGCATTGTGCAGCCCAGTTAGGAATCCTCTACTCTACAGGCAGTAAGTCTAAACTTTGAATATCAAATACTCTTAATTAAAGCTGGATTAAACCAGGCATTCTGGGAGTGCAAAACCCTGAGATATTACTCAGTTGAATATAAAACTATAATTTTAACAATTTGTCTTTTTAAGTCAAATGTACACAGATTTGACTTTCCCTCTTTTTCAGATGTTTCCACAGCAGAAGCAATTACCTCTTAAATTCAGATCTTTTTTTTTCCCCCTCAGTATACTTAAGGTGAGAGTGAGGTACAAACTAACTGAGAATAAGAAATCTCATCACCATTCCCCACCCTCTGCTGTTGGCCTTTCAAACAAGAAAAATAAAGACTTCTCTTAAACGTTTCAAAACAACATAATTAAGATGTATCTTTGGGTAAATAACCCATGAAACCCAAGGAGGTATTTCCTTTATTTTTTAGTAGTCACAGACTCAGGACCAGCCAGGAAAATAGTTGCATAGTTTTGACTCTGCCAAATGGCTCGGTGAAATTACATCACAGGAGGACTTCGCCTGGCGGGAACTCTGAATAGCTCGCACCCTTCAGCCTTGTGCGTACTGCCTGCTGAGCTGTGGCCTGGTAGCCTTTTTCCAAGATGTGAACTCTTCCTAATTAGATAAAATAGCATCATGACAATTTGCCCAGCCTAATTGGAGGAGGTTATCCAAACCCAACTGAGGATGCTCAACAAACATAAGATAAAGACAGCTCTAACTGTCCTGAAGGCTCAAAATTCTTCCCAAGGAAATTATCAGTGGAGGTGGCTAGACAGCTGGGTTTCTAAGAAAAGGGTAGCTCTTTCTACAGTGAGAGGGATTAAATCTTTAAAACAGTCTCTTTTTCTCCAATAGGCATTTAGATAGTAAAGGGGAATGAAATTAACCCTCCCTCATCCCTCACCTGGTGCAATACTGACTCATCTCAGATGGAAAGGACAGATGTAAAGCCACCACAGCACTTGGCTTCCAGGTGGTGGTGGTATGTTTGTTTCTGAGGTGCAGGAATACTACTCAGCAATAAAACGTAAGGAAACAGGCATACATGCTACACATGAATGAAACTCAAGAACATTATGCTTAGTAAAAGAAGCCACATATTGTATCATGCCGTTTATATGAAACACCAATAAAAGACAAATCTTCAGAGACACGACGTAGGTTGGTGTAGCCTAGGGCTGAGGGTGGGGGAGAGGATTTGTGGCCAACAGTCTGAAAGGGCCCTTTTGGGGGTGCTGGGAGTGGTCGAACACCGGAATGCGGGGATGGTAGTATAACTCTGTATGCAAACTTATGAAAAATGGTGGGAATTACTGAAAAGGGAGGGATTTTATGATACAAAAATTACTGGTTATTGTTTAGACCTAAATAAAGTTCTATTCTTTGGACAAAAAAAAAAAAAAAAAAACAACTTTAAAAAAACAAAACCGTGCCACCTCTCCTGGATCTGGGAGTGGGTTCCTCAGAGGTCATGCAAGTCATTTGTTAGTCACTTATACTCCCCGTGAATTCCGCTTTCTCCCGTTTCCTCACGTAAAAAGTCAGCAGGGTGAGAGAAACAGAGGGTGTTAAGCACGTTCCCAAATCTTAAATTTATGCGACCATAGTAGACACCAGGTCTGGGAATTTGAAAGGCAGTCAAACACAAACGCTTCCTAATCTGGAAAAGAAGAAAAAGCAAATGTGATGCAGAGCCCGGGCTCCACGGGACAGGAGCTGGAGCCACCGGAGAAAAACCGACTCCGGCAGGAGCCAAGTCGGGGAACCTACTCGGGAGGCTGGATGGGGTTTCTCACGAATACGGGGCACGCGTGATCACTCCCATGTTGGCCTGACTTCAGAAGTACCCAGTAGGAACAAAGTAGGGACTCCGCTGCCACGGGAGCACGAAGTTGGGAAGTTTGTTTCCGAGGCCGCGTGTGTACCTGGTAGCTGTCCTGGGGCCCAAGGCCTCCGCGTTCGCGGCGCCGCCGCTCCCGCCGCGGGGACCGTGCGTGGGGACCACTCCTCCCCAGGCCCTAGAGGGGCCGGCTCCCTCGAGCCGGAGCGCGGTCCCGCCGCCGTCCCCCACGCGTCCTGAAGGCCCCGACGCCCGCTCCCACGAGGTCCCCGGGCCTCCCCTCCCCCGGGGACCGACGCGGCGTCCAGGTGGCCGAGCCCCGCGCTGCGGGGGTGGCGCCTGGGCGCTGCCTCACCAGGGGCGGGGAAGGGGGGAGGCGGGGGTGCGGGCGGAGCTGGACTGCCGCCACCCGGCCCCCGGGGGCCCGCTCGCACCCGCTGCCAGCGCACCCCCCGCACAGTGCTCATGCGCGCGGCGCCGCCTTTATAGCCGCACGGGAGCCGCGCTTTCCGCACTCGGGCGCAGCCGGGCGGATCCGACTCAGGTGCAAAGCCCCGGGCGTCCGTGCGCTTGAGGGTTCCTGCCGTCAGCCGGTCCTCTCTCCCCTCTGTCGCTCCCAGCGTGTCTGTCTGTCTTCATAGCGCACGCTCCTCCTGGTCCGGGGCTGCACCTCGATTCTGGGTTTGGCTCCGTTTGCAGCCGGAGCGTCGCCTCCAGCTAGAGAAGGGGGCACGAGCTCCGGGACAGCGGCCTCTCCGGGCTCCCCCCTCTCCTTGGCCGCCCCTGGGTTTCCGAGGCGTGCGGGGTTGGGGAGGGGGAATCCCTCAGGCGCGGGCGGGCGCGGTAGGGGTGGGGACGCGGGGTTCTCGGTTGCATTCTCCGTCTCTCCCAGGTCCGAGTAGCTCCTCGACCACCAACCATGTGGGCATCCTGGATCCCGGTACTCTGCCTCGGTGGGTACGCGCCCCTCCCCGCCCCCTTTCCCTCGCACCGAGCGCGGTGGAAGCTGGAGTCAGCCCTCGCGCTGTCCTCTCTCCGCAGGTGTCTGTCTGCTGCTGCCGCCGGAGCCCGCGGGCAGCGAGGGAGCCGGTGAGTTGCGGGTCCCGGCTCGCGGAGCAGGGCTTCGTCCGGGTGGTGGGAGGGGCTGCGGGCGGGATGGTTGAATCGCGCTCACTTGGAGCAGCTGGGCCAAGGCTGGGTACCCGAGCATCAGGGCGCGAGGGCTGGCGCTGCTGCCTGGCTCACCCCATTCATATCTACAGCCTGTCTACTCTAGCTTCCCCGTTTGTCCCTCGCAAAGGAGCTCCTAGGGTCCAATGGGGACAGTCTTCCCAAGGTGCGGAGAAGGAAGCCTCCCCCATTCCCCTCTCCCCAGCAAGCCGAGCAGACTGTCAAGGCTAGGGGTATTCGTTGAGCCCCACCGAGGAACACGCTAGTCCCCGGTGTTCCGCAGCGTTTGGGATCAAGAAGCCTTCAGACTGTCAGAGGGGACAGAGGTTTTAGGCTTGAGAGACACTTACGTCGTTGTCCTATCTCCTTTGACCCTCTTTCTGTGTTTCCTTTTATAGGGAATGACCCCCTATAAAAGCATCTATGGGCTCATTTCACATTCGAGAATCTAAAAATAGTTCATTCCCCATCTAGAAGTCCGAGTAAGGGAGTGTGGTAAATGTAAAAAGCAGACTCTCTTTTCAAAAATTTTCCTTTATTTTCCTTGAAAGGAGAAATGAAGGTAAGTATTGCAGAGGACTGTATTCAGCGCCCCCTCACACTCTCTCTCTCTGTCTCTCTCTCTCTACCCCCCTCCCTCCCTCTCTCCCTCCCCCCTTCTCCCCCTCCCTCCCTCCCTCCCCCTCCATCCCTCCCTCCCCCTCTTCCTCTGTCTCTCCCTCTCTCTCTCCTTCTCTCCCTCTCTCCCACTTATTCAGCGCCCCCTGACACACACACACTCCCACTCTCCCACTGAAGTCCGAGCTGGCAGCTAAAGGCAGAGTCTCTCTGGTGCACCCGAAACTGGGAGGTAGGATTGAAGCTGTTTGGTAACAGATATGAAGCACATAGTATGAGGCTGCTGGTTTGGGTAAGGATTTTAACTTGCCCAGCAATCTAGAGTGTTTCAGAGCATTCAGTCGGTTGTACTTTTCGCTGAGTCCTGCCTCCCTTCCATGGACGTATACAGTCCAGGGTACAGCTTGGCACAGAGAGCTCTTAGAAGAGGGTCCTTGTAAGAGGTAGGATACTCAGTTGGGCAATATGACCAGATAGCTTTACTATCTTGGGGAAAAAAAACATTTTTTTGAAATTATTAACATCTGTTTGAAAAAGGTTTGGATAACCACAATTTCCAGTGTTTGGAAAATAGTATTTAAGAACAATATTTAATAATTCAATTTAATATTCACAGCAAATTGATGAATTAATATGTTTATTAAGTTATCTTGCTACATGTTGCCAAGGCCTTGTCTCTAACACCTTTTGTAGTAATAGCTGATTACTCAAGTTGATCATGTAAAACTTCAGTATTAATGCAGGCAGATTCTTTACCGTCTGACCCACCAGGGAAGCCCTCAGTATTAACAGTGCCTTCTAAAATTGCATTCACTGCCTGATATATCTCCCTGCACAGATCTGGAGCAGAAATAAGCTGGTTCAATTCAGATAAAAAATGCTCTGTTCTGACAGGGACTAACTTCTCTGTTTCCTGCCCTGCAGGAGCAGTAGAATTTTCCTTGAACTATGTGACCTTGGGCAAATTAACCTCATGACTTTATTTCAGCTAAAATGAATGGTTGAGCTAAATGGTGTTCTTTTAAAGTGAAGCATCTTTTGACTGGTTTGCTTAAAGTAAAATATAATTTCAATGCACTGCACTTGAAGAAAACTGATATAAATGGCCCTCTGAAGTAAAGGATGACTTTGTGTGTGTCATGAAAATGTTCCTCAGAGGTTCAACACAGACTTAATGTCTTCACCTCAGACAACTGTGTACACAATTATAATCAGAGTTGAGATTCTTGTATTTCTAGAATGAATTAATAAATGGCCAATGACTAATATTATTTTCTAGTTCTCATATTTCCAAACTAATAAGAACTGAGAAAATTCTCCCATTAGACTTTATAGTGTCTGAGGACTAGATTAATTGGAAAACTGATTTTTGGCTTGCTAAAATCTGGAATGGTGTGAAACCATGCCTAAGTCAATTTTCTTAACAAAAAGTGTAGAAATTAGGAAAGTAAAATTTTAATCTCACATCCTAGTTCCCCCACCACTACTCACCTAAAAGTCTTAAGAATGGTTATTACATTCTCTACTTTGTCTTCAGTTCCCATCGCTATCACATGCTTTACCAGAGGTCTGGACATCAGGAAAGAAAAAGCAGATGTCCTCTGCCCAGGCGGCTGCCCTCTGGAGGAATTCTCCGTGTTTGGGCACATAGTGTACGCGTCTGTATCTAGCATATGTGGTGCCGCTCTCCACAGGTAAGCCCAGATACACCAAGGGGAGAGAAAAACACGTGTGATTATTTCCTTTCCCTCATTAGCCATCTGGACACCCCTCCTACCTACTCTTTCTTTTGGTACCAATCTTGGCCACAGAAGATGGATACATTTTTAAGATTTTCCTGGATCTCCTTGAATCACCAGCTACATAAGGGAAGCTTTCTAACTAAAGGCAAATTGCATTATTTCTTAATAGCTAGCTTCCTGTGATTCTAAAACACTCCTAGGGCTTCCCTGGTAAAGAATCTGCCTCCAATGCAGGAGCTTTGGGTTCGATCCTTGGGTTGGGAAGATCCCCATGGAGAAGGAAATGGATACTCACTCCAGTATTCTTGCCTGGAGAATCCCATGGACAGAGGAGCCTGGCGGGAGCTACAGTTCATGGGGTCGCAAAGAGTCGGACATGACTGAGCAACTAAGCACAGAAAAGATTCCTAACCATGTACTATTACTGAGTTTTTACTATACAGCAGTCATTATTTTAACTTCCAAAACAACGGTGCAGCTGTACAAGGTAGGTACAATTGTACCCCATTTTACAGATGAGGAAACTGGATTCAGAGAGTTGTCAAGTATCTAGCCCAAGGTTACCACTGTTGCAAGTGCCAGAGCTGGGACTGAAAGCCCAGGTCTGCCTCCAGAGCCCATATTCATCACCACTCTGCTATCCTGCAAGAGAATGGCCAGGATGACACTTCTTTTCAATTAAGTCCAAAGACAGGTATTCTGGAAAACTAAGAAAATCATTTGATGCTCTTAATTCTGATCCTCTGAGCTATATGTAACAACAGGATACTGCAAGTATGTCCTTATTAACACTAAAGAAGTTTAACAGCACAAAATCATTTCCCTGGGCAGATTCTGTACCTCTGCAAGTTTTTAAAAAGGTTGACAGCATCCTTAGATGGCTTCCCTGCTGAGCTGTTTTCTTGATTAGTCAGAGCAATAGATGCAACATAGCAGTATAAAGTCAGTCGAGTGCCCCTGCAAAAGTGTGGATAGAATCTCAGCTGCTATTCTTGTGTTGCAGGGGGGTAATTGGCAACTCAGGGGGACCTGTGAGAATCTATAGCCTGCCAGGTCGAGAAAACTATTCCTCAGTAGTTGCCAATGGCATCCAGTCTCAGACGCTTTCCAGGTGGTCTGCTTCTTTCACAGTGACAAGTAGGTACAATTAAATTGTTCTTACTTTTACATAAATATTTTCTCCCTACGCGCCCCCCCCAAATTTTTCTGCTTTTCTCAGCTCAAACTCTTTGACTCTGATGGAAAAACTTGTGATCAAGCCTGGAGAGGTCAACTATGAGTTAAAGTCAGGGGATATAAGGGTCAGGGACACACTCAAACCAAACGGGTGAATCGAAGGAAAAATCATCTTGCTGCCAGAAGATGGCAATAGAAACTTGAATAGCCTGCAGTCAGAATGCCCTGACATTTAACAAATAACCCTAAAAAAAGAATGAGTGTGAATTCATATTATGATGACCTCTTAAAAATATGATAGTCGAGTCATTTTGGTTCTTTGAAACTAGATGCAGCAACTACTCCTGCAATTGCCACCACTCTATTACATTTATCATCCTACAGAACTCTAAATTATTCGTTATTCTTTGATGGTGAAGAGGGAAAACATAGTCTTCCTTTTGTTTTAACAGAAGGCAAAAGTGGTACCCAGGAAGCCACAGGACAAGCAGTGTCCACAGCACATCCAGCAACAGGTATGAAATACAGAGCCTGTCTCCTAGTTGCCTGGCACAGCATTGGGAAGTTACAAATAAGTGTTATTGACAGAAGCTCTCGTTTTTAAAATACTGATATTAAATAAACACAAAGCAAGTATCTTTACTGGTATACTGAGTAGGTAAACTTTCAGTATTATAGTTCAAATTCCTTATCTTTTATTTTCATTGGTAAAGTCTGGTACCAAATGTTCTCTTGAAGTCCTGCTGTTTCTCCCTGATTTGATAAACTATACTTGGAAACTGGTCTAAGTGTCTTGAACTTCTGGTTCCATTTGTCATATATATATAAAAAAAAAATGAGTGCATGTCTATCTTAAAAATAGCCAGGGATCGTCCTTTCAAAGACTGTGGCAATTTAAAGTAAAAGAAGCTAAGAACATTAGAATCTGAGTTTCCAATCCTGTCTCAATTATGGGTTTGGGATATCAAAGTCATGGATCAGGGGCACATTAAATATGTAGGTCTACTACAGTCCTGACTTGTTTCTTTTTGGAGGCATTACTTCCCTAGGCCAGAAAACCATGGTTTAAAAAAATTGATTTTTTTAAAAAAGATTTTTCAAGAATGCCACTCCTTATCCATGTGGGTTTCCTTCTGTGGAACTGTCTTCCTGTTGATAATGCCAAGTGCTTCTTTTGTTTTAGGTAAACGACTAAAGAAAACACCGGAGAAGAAAACTGGCAATAAGGGTAAGAGTCTGGATATCCATTTGAGAATATAACATTTTTTCTCTCTTCTTTCCTCCTCTTGAAACTGCTAATGGAAAGATTTGTTTGGGTGTTTACAGACTGTAAAGCAGACATTGCATTTCTGATTGATGGAAGTTTTAATATTGGGCAACGCCGATTTAATCTACAGAAGAATTTTGTTGGGAAAGTGGCTCTAATGTTGGGAATTGGAACCGAAGGACCGCACGTGGGCCTTGTTCAAGCCAGGTATCACCCTTGAGAAAATGGAAGACTTGAATGATGTCTTGAATGACAACAAATGATCTTTTTAGCGGGTACATTCATTTCAGTTTGGTATAAACATTCTGAGTTGCAGACAGTCTGGATTCTCAAACTGTAAAGTCAGAATCTAAGACTGCCTGAGCAGAATGGTAAGTGCTTCCTCTTTGGAATAAAAGGATTTAGAGAATTACATGCTACTATTTGAGGACCAGAAGGCAGGCTGAAGTCTTATTGCTCATATAGATTGCCTCTTGCACATCTACTTTGCTCAATTCCTAGTTTCTCTTCACTGAAGGAGGAAGCTGTGATGCTTATTTCTCTTTCCCATCCTGTTGTTACTCTTTTTAGCTCTTTCCATATTCCCTTGATTGGCAATCTGAAACTTAATCTTTTATTTTATAATAATATATACTGATGTCTTTTAGGATTATAATATGCTTATTAGAGAAAGCTTGAACAACATATAAAACACACAAAAAACAAATTTCCTAATATACCCCTCAGAGATAATCAATATAAAATGTTGTATTTCCTTTCAGTATTTTAAGAAAATATTTGATTATACTTATGTGCATTTCTTTTTCAAAAGCTCGGAAATAGAAGTCTTAAAACCTACTTTTTTACCCTTCAGTATTTTGAACACTTCATATCACAAATATTCTTCGAAAAATGAATATGTTCCTTAGCATGATTTATTTAACCATTCTATTGTTTTTTTCACAACTGTCCTGTGCTGAACATCCTGTGTCATCTTTGTGCCATCTCTGATGAGTTCATTAGGTTAGACTCCCAGAAGTGAGATTGGGTCAAATGGTTGTGACATTTTTAAGGCTTCTAATATAAACAGTTAAACTGTTTTCTAAAAAGTTGATTCAGTTTAAACTACTCTCAGTAGTGTGTAAGGGTGTCACTAGTAGCATTACAAATGTTTATGTTTCATTTGTTCTTATGTTATTTTTTACAATTGGTTCTTAATTTAGGTCAAACTTTTTTTAACTTTTGGTGTTTTTTTGGCCACACTATGCTGCATGTGGATCTTAGTTCCTCAACCACTGACTGACCCTGCAGCCCTTGAAGTGGAAGTTGAGTCTTAATTGCTGGATCACCAGGGAAGTCCCCTAGATAGAATTCTTTTGGTGTGAGAATCTTTACCTTTGTTATTTTTTATACATAATTTAACCACTGTCCCCCCGCCCAAAATTGAGCTGCTTATTCCATTCGTGGTATCAATTTATATAACTTTAGACAAATGTTTCTTTGATCTGTATGCTAATTCTAACATCTTTTCTACAATGCTTTGATTATAGCATTGTAGCTTTAGTGTACATTTTAACATCTCATAGGGCAAATTCCCCTCAATGTTTTTCTTCTAATACTTTTTCTTTGCTGTTTTTACCCATTTAGTTTTTCGAGATGAAAGTCTACACTACTTTGTAGACTCATACAAAGACTAGCTTCTCTATAAAACTTTCTGGTTTATAATTTTTCTATTTTATGAAGAACATTAGAATAGATGAACTATGTCAAGTTTATGTTTAAGTAGAATAAAAGAATGTCTCATTAAGGATACACAAATAAGACTCAACCACATAAATAATTTGGATAGTTGCAAAGTGACCATAAAAATGAAAAAGTATTGATTCATGACACCTGATTTTGTGACCCAACATTTTATCAGGCATGCAGAAATCATGCCACCAGAAATGCAGGAATACAATGAGTGCAATACTTGTCCTTCAAAAATCTTGACTTAAGGCAATTGATAATGCTAAGATCTTAAAATATTGCACTGATGAAATTTTGACTTATTTAAAAACTAAACACAATAAATTATGCTGTTTTTACTCAACATGGGCTCTAAAGAACAGAGTGGTTATAAAAGCTGAAGTTTATACTATATAAATAGTAAAATTTACTACTAAATCTAAAAAATCTCAAATCTATCAAAACATATGTAATTCTAAGATTGGCAAATGTCAATATCATCTAAGAAAAATTCAGTATTATAATACTTTATAATTTATTTGCTTATAAGTTCCCTCATTTTAAAAACTTTGGCCTTAGTGTCACTGAAATTGCCTTGTCTGATCAGAGAACCGCGTTAATAGACCGAGACTGTTCAGAGCTTCCAAGGTCCCTCCCTGAAGCAGACCTAGCCTCACATCCATCTGTGATTCAACTGTCTGGTGCCCAACTCTGCAGATTTTCATTGAGCTCATTGCCCTGAGCTACTTGGTTCAGGTGTTTCGTATAGTTTAGGAGCCAGGCAAACCTGAATTTTAAATGTGGTTTTTTTTTGAGGGGGGTAAGTTACCTAAATGTTTTGGGCCTCAATTTTTTCATTTATTAATTGGGATAATAATTCCTACCTTGTAGAGTTATGATGAAGTGAGATTAGACTTGTAGCAGGTATTCAGCATATTACTCAGAATACAGTAAACCCTCAGGGAAGCAATTGTTTTTATTACATTTCTGAAAGAACCCTAAAACTTCAAGTGAAGATGCCATACCTTAGTTGCCTGTATGCTGTGAAATTAAGAAAATTAGGCATTGTCCAATTTAAGGATTTTTTAAAAGGTACATAATGTTCCTGGTTTATCTTTCCAATTCTCTCTGGATAACTTTTTTTTTCTTTTTAACCTAGTGAACATCCTAAAATAGAATTTTACTTGAAAAACTTTACATCAGCCAAAGATGTTTTGTTTGCCATAAAGGAAGTAGGTTTCAGAGGGGGTAATTCCAATACAGGTGAGTAGACTTTGGTACCTGGAGAGTGACATAGAGAAGGTTATGAATGATCAGACACATAAGACAGTGTTATGCTATTTTATATAAGCAGACGTGAACCTCTTCCCCCTGGAATTGATCTTGGTTAGGTCTGCATTTGATCATCTATTTAATTTTTAATGGAAAAGGTACCAAAGGGTTTACTGATATTGCTCATTAGAAAAACAAAAACATGACATTGTGACTTACAATCCTCAGATAGGGCAGATGTCACATTAGAGAAGTACCTGTTTAGAATGTTTAAAAGAAATGAAGATCGGCAGACTCATCTAATGAATGCAGATGTGACAGAACGAGAGAACTCTGGACCTTCTGAGGGGAGACTTCTGTTCTGAGTCTATAGTGGTACTAATCAGTCACTAAGGGGCTGGATGGAGAGAACAGGTACAGAAGTGGGAGTCAGTTCTGTGTTTCTGACTGGTGATTGATGTAAAGAAAGGAAATGTGAGGCTTCTGGGAGGTGATGGGGGATGTAGTGTGGGTTGTGAAGACAAGGCCTGATGGATAATTACACTTTCCCATCCGATGCATCTGTTAAAGAACTGAGCTCTATATAAGTTAAATTCTTAAACTTCAAAGCATGAAGTTGGTACAGGGACATAGGAATGTCATTTGAGCAGTGCTGCTGTTCTAGTTTGCTTCTTTTTCAAACCTAGGAAAAGCCTTGAAGCATACTGCCCAGAAATTCTTCACCGCGGACACTGGAGTGAGAAAAGGGATTCCCAAAGTGGTGGTGGTATTTATTGATGGCTGGCCTTCTGATGACATCGAGGAAGCAGGCATTGTGGCCAGAGAGTTTGGCGTCAATGTATTTATAGTTTCTGTGGCTAAGCCTATCCCTGAGGAACTGGGGATGGTTCAGGATGTTGCATTTGTTGACAAGGTAGAGTTGAGAGATGTCTTCTGTTATAGTAGTGACTCAGTTTTGGACCTCAACGGGTAGCGCTGACTGGCCCATATCTGGATTAACTTTGAACATTCAAGATTTAACATTTTCATAATTTTAAAGAAAACAACTTGTAATTCCTTTGGTTATCTTTTATGTGTCTCTCCCATTAGGCCGTCTGTCGGAATAACGGCTTCTTCTCTTACCACATGCCCAATTGGTTTGGCACCACAAAATACGTAAAGCCTCTGGTACAGAAGCTCTGCACTCACGAGCAAATGATGTGCAGCAAGACCTGTTATAACTCAGTGAACATTGCCTTTCTGATCGATGGCTCCAGTAGTGTTGGAGAAAGTAACTTCCGCCTCATGCTTGAATTTGTTTCCAACATAGCTAAGACTTTTGAAATCTCAGACATTGGTGCTAAGATAGCTGCGGTACAGTTCACCTATGATCAGCGCACAGAGTTCAGTTTCACTGACTATAGCACCAAAGAGAATGTCCTAGCTGTTATCAGAAACATCCGCTACATGAGTGGTGGGACAGCTACTGGGGATGCCATTTCCTTTACTGTTAGAAATGTGTTTGGTCCCATGCGAGACAGCCCCAACAAGAACTTCCTGGTGATAGTCACAGATGGGCAGTCCTATGATGATGTTCGAGGGCCTGCTGCTGCTGCACATGATGCAGGTAAGGTCCATGCCCTTCACAGGGGAAGGGAACTGGGAGGGCTTCAGTCAAATCTAGGGTAAAGACAAGCTTGAATATTTGTTGTATTGAACATATACAGGATGGGTCACTGGTCTATGAGTTTTACCCAGTATTAACTGATTTTATGGTCAGAACAGCCCTACTAAATCTCATTCTATAGATAAAGAAACATACTCTAATCTCACCTAGTAAGTGGTGAGGCCAGTATTAAAACCCAGGCAGAGTATTAAAACCCCAAGGGACTGGGTGGTTAAGGCTCTGTGCTTCCACAAGGAGCACAGTTCTGATTCCTGGTTGGGGAGTTAAGATCCCACATCTTGTGTGATGTGACCCCAGAAAATTAAAGATAAAAATAAAAAATTTTGTAATCCTCTAAAAAACACAAAACAAACACCCAGGCAAGCCTGGCTGGATTCATACTCCTAATAACCACAGTATTTTGGGGAGAATTGCTATGAGAACTCTGTCATATACGATTGTTCATATTTGGCTCAAACTTAAGACTATTTAACCTCAAATTACAGTTTATCATAGCTTACTACGAATCTATTTGATCATTTATCCTAACTTTTAGTTTTCAGTCTGGCATGTATTTTCTAAGATCACCAATAAAGACTAATCCTATTCTATTTAGATTTCCTTTTTAGAGTCTTCCCCTCCCCACCCCCCACCTTGAGATAGTGAAATTCTATTATAAAAGGATATAAAAAGTTTTTTTCTTACCCTAACCTTAACATTACTGTTGGCAAATACCACTTGTTCATGAAAACATTAAGTATGTGTGTTGCTGAGATCAAACAGGCCAACAAAAAGCTGAGATTTCCTTTCCTGGGATAAAAACCGAGTGATTGGGAGTCCAAAAATACAAAAATGCTAATTTTGGAGGAGGGAATAGTCTTACATTTTCTTCTCCTCTGTGCTTCCTTTTCTCTACTAATTCCTAATGACATTTCCTACTTCCCTGGTGGCTCAGCTGGTAAAGAATCTACCTGCAATGCGGGAGACCTGGGTTTGACTCCTGGTTTGGGAAGATGCCCTGGAGAAGGGAAACGCTACCCACACCAGTATTCTGGCCTGGAGAATTCCAAGGGGGCCACAGTCGGACACAACTGAGCAATTTTCACTTCACTTTATACATTTATTAGCACCTGTGCTAATGCACTTGTGTACTTTTATAGGTATTGATGGACTTGTTTATTAAGTAGGACAGAGAATGGATACACATAATTTTATATTTACATTGGCTTGTTTCTATACATCTGGCTCACTGTATTCCTCAACTAACTTATATTGAAGATCTATTTGCTATCATACTCCTTAAAAGTATAGCTTACTCAAATTATTCTAACAGGATTGGATTTAGGCTAACTTTGAACTAAATAAATTCAAATATATCCTCCCTGTATGATTAATTGAACTTAAGGAAGTTGGGCCACACTATTTTCATGAAAGTTATTGTTTAGTGGTAGTGAAGTGAGAGTTAACAAGTCAGAAAAATTAGATGGACTTTCAGGGCTAGATCACAGTTGTTTTGGTTTAACTGCAATTATATACTTGGCCTGACCTAGACAATCTGAACCTGAATATAGAATGAAGAGTGAAGAAAACTGAAGGGGAAAAATGTTTACTTTTTTTTTGCCAGGGAGAGGGGATGGTAGGATTAGCTGCTGGTGATAAATCAGAATTATTTCAAGCAGCTTTTACATCATCTAAACCTGTTTTATTTCTATCTTAAGTACTTACAACTTTATATAACTAGGAGGCTGAAGCTTTGGATAGGAAGGGAGTAGCTATTTTAGAAACTCTCAAAACTTTATGGGGATTGCACTCAGTATAATAGATGGTAGTCTCCATTTCATAGGTATTTCTTTCTGGATGTTTTCATATTAATACTTTGGCCATGTTCCATGGCATGCGGGTTCCCCAACCAGAAACTGAACCTTCACCTCTTGTAGTGAAAGCAAGGTCTTTAACCACTGGACTGCCTAAGGAGTCCCTGGATGCTGTATCAGAAAACTTTTGCTTTGAGATTAAAGAAAGTGAAAGTGAAGTCGCTCAGTCGTGGCAGACTCTTTGAGACCCCATGGACTGCAGCCTACCAGGCTCCTCTGTCCATGGGATTTTCCAGGCAAGAGTATTGGAGTGGGTTGCCTTATCCTCCTCCAGGGGATCTTCCCACCCCAGGGATCGAACCCAGGTCTCCCAGGTTGTAGGCAGACGGTTTACCGTCTGAGCCACCAGGGAAGTTTTTTTTTTTTTTTTACTGGCCAGTTTGCTAATATAACACATACAGAATGAAATGGGAGAAAGTCATCATTCAACAAGAGGACTAGTCGTCATTCCCCAGATAAGAGCTTTAGAAGACTTACCTCATTTGTATGCCACATCTCCTGTGTCATTCTGTCTTGCTGTATTATACTGGCCCTGACTCCAGTACGATGAGTAACTGATGACACCAGGTGGTCCTTTCTCATGCCAAACTCAGAGGGGAAGTTTTCACCATTTCACTAAATATGTTTGTTCTTATTTTTAGATTATCAGGTAAAGAAAGCTTCCTTCTCTTTCTAGTTGTGTACTGTCATGAATGGACACTGAACTTTGTTATCAAATTATTTTTTACTTTCAGTGATCATGTATCTGTTAAGATGGTAAATTACATTGACGGCAAAACTTCTGGTTCTGACTAAATTGGTTAGCCAGTCTCATCACAATGACTGTTAAAAACCTATCCAATGATTTGGTACAGGGGATTTAAGGTAGTTTCATGTGCAACTGTGTACTTATGTGTGAAAAATATATACATGTAATTTTATGCTTCCCTTTGTTAGGAAGATCCCCTGGAGAAGGGAATGACAGCCCACTCCAGCATTCTTGCCTGGAGAATCCCCATGGACAGAGCCTGGCGGCCTACAGTCCATGGGGTTGCTAGGAGTCAGACGCGACTGAACAATTCATGTTGTAATTTTATCCAACTGTAACTTGGTTTTAACTCACTTAAAAATACTTCCATTGTAGGTATCACCATCTTCTCTGTTGGTGTGGCTTGGGCACCTCTGGATGACCTGAAAGATATGGCCTCTAAACCAAAGGAGTCGCATGCTTTCTTCACAAGAGAGTTCACAGGATTAGAACCAATTGTTTCTGATGTGATCAGAGGCATCTGTAGAGATTTCTTAGAATCCCAGCAATAGTCATGACATTTTGACAACTGAAAGAAAAAGTGCAAGGGGATATAATGTATAAGTTGTATTCTAGTAATACTGAAATACTACATAGCATACTAAAATCAGACAAAACTATTAAAGATGGCAAAAATGTAAGCAAATAAGCATTCATTTAAAGATACCTTCTAATTACTATTTAGGCTTGATTGTTCAGAATGCTTCATAATCACGATCCTTAGAAACTCAGGAAGGAGACAGTGTAGATTCAGAGTTCTATTTTAACAGGCATATTAAATGTATAAATATGCAAATTCTATATAGCTCAATAAAAGAACTTGATATTTAGACCCAAAGCAACATTCCTTTTCTAATTATTACATATATAAGGAAAATGAAAGACAAATAGAGAAAAGCTCCTTAACTTAAAATATATTTTGACCCAAGTAATGTCTTAAAGCCAATCAACAGTATAGATGTTACTTAATATACTGAAGTTGTACTTACAGATGAAATGGAAGCAATTTAGGCTATCAAGCCTCTTTGTATTTTCATAACTTATAGCAAATATCACACTGAACAAGAGAGCAGCATTTGCCTGGTATTTTTCTATTTATATCCTTAATTTTATTGTGTGCTGATATATTTGGCTTGTACTCTGAAACTCATCAATGTATTGAAAACATATTAAGTTGGTAAAATTTTACTTACCACTTAAAAGCATTCAGCTTTAAAGAAAAGCACATCTTCCAAACAGCTGAACTTCAGGAAAGACTATTTAAGCAATAAAACTGCTAGTGACTTAAGGAGCCTGACTTACTGTTCTACGTGTCTCTCCCTAGTGCATGGTAAAATTTTTTTAACATTAACTACTTCATGTGGAAAGACCGAGTTTTTTCTTAAAATCACGCAGTAAGACTTTTTTTTCAATTACTTACTGAATGCCTTCTGTTCTAGGCATTATTCATAGCCGGTACCAGGTTAAACAGTAGGAAATACTTTTGAGTACTTAGTTCAACAAAGTTGTTTTGTAATTAACAGTATTTTTACTTAAACGTGCTTGTGAAGTTGGTTCGTAAGAACACTGATCCAAACTCCCTTAATGTAACTATCATTACCCCACCAAGAACTCTCCCCACATAGAAGTGCCGTGGTATCCTATCCCATCTTCTTTAAAACCGTGTTTTCTAGTTCTTCTCACACATATACCAATCCTATCTGAAATGGTTTACAACCACCCAAACCAGTTAACCTGGAAAAGATGTTAACTGGTTGGAATATTACTCCAATAAATCTTTTGAATCTAACAATTTTATAGTTTGTGTAAAAGGAATGAAAGGGCTATGTATCAGAGGCAGAAGTGAAACTTCTTTTGACACTACATAAAAATTTGACAAAAGGGAGAATGCGAAGTCAATGACTCCCCTGACCAACACCCCATGCCCCTTATAAAGCCACAAATATGACCAATTCATGTAACAAGAACTTTCATTTAGCAACAGAAAAACAGGTTTAACATTTTTTTCCATAGTAGATAACTTACAGCTGAGAAGACCACTCCTTAAAAAATTTAAATGCCCAGCCTCTAGTCATTAGCTCTTTTAAAAATTTTACAAGGAACAAGTTTTGAGGTAAACAGGGAAGCTTATATTTTGACCTCAAGAGCAACAAGAGAGCATAAATGAACACTTTAAGTTACTATCAACTTTTTAGAAGTAAACATAGTCAAGATAAAGGGTTAACTAAAAAATAAAAGAGGATTTTTAAAATGATATAATTCAACTTTGCAGGTACGCCTAACATCAATTATGCTAGCCGATTTATAACCTTTAATTTAATAATGAGATCTTAGTGTTCAGTGAATAACAGAATATGAAAAAAGTACATGAATAATATGAAAATATTAAATATTGAAAAAGTTAACATGTGAAAGTCTGTATATAAAAATATTCTTAAACTTTTATGTATAAATCACTATTTAATAGTCAAATGTATTTACATAATTTCCTATAAGTCACAAAGAACACCAAATGAAAATAAGATATTCTTTTTGCATCATTTTAGTCTCTTCCAAATGTTTAATGCTGTAGAGAAAATACAACCGAAGTAGTTAAGAGAAAAACATATACTGTTTTTATGCATTTCAGTTTTAATACATTCCAAAATGTATTCATTAATTCATTAATGGTGAATGTTTATGCATTGCCATAATGATAATCACATTTCAGTTGAAACAATAATCATTGCCTTGGAACAGCTGTCAGAAACAATACTAAGCTTTGGAAAGCTTAAATCTTAAATTATTAAAAAAAAGGGGGGGTCGGGGAGAGGAAGACAAACTGCATTTCTAAGTTGAATCTTCAACTGAGAAAACCACACCCCAATATTTTAAGGAATACTTCTGAAAAGTTTTAGTGTTTCACCAGCCATGACTAAAACTGCCACTTGAATTTTCAAAGTAAAATTTTCAAAGTGGCAAAATAGTTCAAAGTATGTATAATTTTTTTTTTGCAGTAAGCATTCAAATAGAATAGAATGCCTACTATTAGGCATATTAGAATAGAATTTGCCAAATTTTTCTAATGTTTTCAAATGTTACCTTCTAATTCCATTTGTAATCCCCTTCAAAGAAAAAGAATATTACTTGTTGCAGTAAAAGTTTGAAGGTATTAATACGTAACACCACTTACAAGGATAAGTTTTAACTAATGAGTAATACAGTTTATTCTCTGCTGAACTCTTCTGTAGGAAACAGGTTTGGCTAGATAGGAAAAACAACACTATTAAATGAAATTCAGACTTATTATAGTAGTAGGATAGCTTAAGGATATGATATAAAACTACATCTCTGCAACTTTTTTAAAAATTATTTTGAATTATCTAAACTTAACTTTAATAGAAGATTTTTTTTTAAATCCCCAAATGGGGTGAAATACTTTTAAAAAGCATTCTTAATAGTATGAACTGCTCTAATCTTGCTGAAGATTATCAATAAACAGTACAAAATTTAAAAGAAGAGCATAGAAATGAAGGACTCACTGAGAAATTATCTCCATTTCCTAGTTTAACCATGGAGAGTAAAGATTGCACTTTATTATTCAACACAAAATAATGTAGCCAACAGGTACATACAGGTACACAATTTAATATTTATTATATGCATTTTATATACATTGTTTTTCAACAGCGGTACGTTCGCTATGTGGTACAATCTTAAAAATTTGCTGATTCATAGTTTGTAAAACAAAAACCTTACAAAACTCATCAAAACTCGCAAACTGATCAGAAAAGTTTTTTGGAAGACTAGAAAAAATACTTTATTGTCTTAATCATGCATTACACAAACAAAATCTTTAGTTACACCATAAAATTAAGCACATCTGAAAAAATAAAACAGGGATAACTATTCCAAACACAGCAGATTTCTGTATCCTGATTCAACTATTTTTGTATCCTATTTGTATTTCAAATTTTACTCCAAATATTTTAAAACAAGATAGTTTTGTCTGGAATTATGGTAAACCAAGATGTGTATCTAGGGGAGTCACCTTGGTTTGTAACTTAAACTATAAAATATTCCATTTTTAGTCTATTTTAGACTATCAAAGAGTTCCAAAATAGATATACAGTTTCCTTTAGCACATTAATAAAAGGATATAAAGACCAACAAAAAGTGAAATAAATAATAGGCTATTAGCAAGATGGATAATCCTTGATAAATAAACTTGTAAATACAGTAAGATGTACAAAATATCACATAGTGATAGGATGCCAAGATTAGGTTTTTTTATTTTTTATTTTTTAAGAGTTCATTTGGAGTACTTAACCCCACCGTTTCATTTTAATACACTTAATAGTCCTTGGTTTAAGAAGACAGTTACGTGATGATGATGGTGATTTAGCATCTTTATGGAAAGACTTAGCTGAGCTGTATTATGCAAAAGAAGGAAAGAGTGTGGTTACACGGCAGCGGGTCAGTGAGATCTCTGTGTTTCAGGGTTGTATAATGCAGAAAAACTTCAATACAATCTTGAGCACTGTTGTGACAGGCTAAATATATAAAAAGACTTATAAAAACTAGAATTTTATCCAAACATTTTGTGCAACTAATGCTAAAATATCTTAAGTTAAATTTTCTTTTTTTATTTTTTTTTTAAAGCAAAATAAGTTTAAAAGGGAATCTGTGGCATTCAACCGATAAACAGAAGATCACTAAGAGATGAAAAAAGCTACTCTTGGAGCTCACTTCCCCCCAACAAGAGCACCACATTCCTAACCCTAAGGCAGCACACAGAGTCCAAAACAAAAGTCTTTTTGTCAGATCAGACTCCACATTGGCTTAAAGATACCTAAAAGACAGACATACGCTCAGTTCATATCCAGTACAGGCCACAAATAATGGAGTCCTTTTTTTGTCCCACGAAATACAGTAATTACAATTAAATTAATGAGCCTGACGTTAAGATGTGATTTCCACCAATTTATGCCTGCCCAAATAGCCTTCACCAGGCAGATCATACATATGTAGTGTCGTATTAGTAACTTTTGATGGCAGTGATGCAGACCCTTTGTGTCCAAGCAAATCTGCTGTTACGATGAGTTTTTGTTGATTCACACAAATACTTTGGCAAGGGCATCAGCCCCTGCACTAGCAATATATGCTTTTGATGGATGGAAAGCAACATCATAAATTGATTCATCTAGTTTCTTCCTATGTGCTGTTATTTCCTGCACACATGTCTTGCTGTCCAAATTCCACAATCTAATAGAACAGTCATGGCCTGTAAAAGAAGAAATAAAAAGTTACTGAGTAATAATTCTATGATAAAATTTGTGGGCAGGACAGAAAATTCAGACTTACTTCCAGACATCAAATAGATTCCATTAGGATCTACTGCTAGACTTGTAACAGCATCCAAATGAGCTACCATAGAATGGATCACTTTACCTAAATAAAACATAACAGAGAAGATTAAGTTTTCAAATAGCTACTAACTTGGGCAATCAGAAACCATAATACAACATCAACATAAAACAATCTCAGCAACAATAAATAACATACAATTTAGCATTTTAAACATTTAAGAGGGTACAATTCGGTGGCTTTTAGAACTTTCATCATGTACAATCATCACAAGTATCTAGTTCAGAACATTTTCATCTCTGCCAAAGGAAACCCTGTACCCACTAAGCAGTCAGTCCCCATTCCTCGCTTCCAAGTCCCTGGTAAGCACTAATCCCTTTTCTCTATGGACTGGCCTATTCTGAATGCTTCATACAAATGAAATCGTACAATAACATGTGGCTTTTTGGGTCTGCCTTCTGTCCTTTAGTTCCTCCACTACAATATTCTGAAGAGAATTTTAATTCTAATGTAGAACTTTCCCAATTACTTCAAAAGACATCTGTGTAACATGAAACTGATGGTATTTGGTAGTGGAAAACAATGACTATAGAGCTGCATTAAAAGCTTAAGGTCATACAAAGGGGAATTAAGAGTGAAAACAGAATCTTTCTCATTAAGAGATGCTTTATTTAAGAGATTGTTTTATACACAGAGTTAATGTTAAATCACCAAAGAATACATTCCTATCTAAAGATTCTGATAGCATCACTTTTCTTTTGAAATGTGAATCATCTTATACCTAAGAAACAAGAAAGGGGAGAAGGGTAGGAGTACATGAGAGAAATTACTCTGGATTTCCCCAGATAGTAACAAAAGCACTATTCTAGAAAATGTAATTTAATTTCACTGAATTCTTGGCAAGCAAACAGATTCAATACTGAGTTGAAACTTAAAAACAAGTTGTGAATGTAAATTGTGTTGCATACTTTGGGGCAAGGGCATCAGCCTCTGCATTGGCAACATACACTTCTGATGACTGAAAGGTGATTTAAGTTGATTCACTCAAGAAACAATAAAATGGCAAATACTGATATCTTAAAAGATTTCCTCCCTTTTGGAGAATGGATACATGTGTACATATGGCTGAGTCCTTTTGCTTAAACTATCCCACCTGAAACTATCACAACACTGTTAACTGGCTATTCTCCAATATAAAATAAAAAGTTAAAAAATTTCCTCTCCTTTCATTCAGCAATGAGTCTTTATTACTAAAATGCCTGGGCTTCTCCTAATGAGAGATGGAGGTCTTTCTCCAGAATTCTATTTACAGTCATTTGATACGCTGCTTATCCCCTGAAACGTTCCACACTGAGACATGAAACAGACCTACTTTTGTTATCTTCCATGCGGCTTCGGTCACTGACTTGAACATAAACCCACAACATAATCAAATGTGCAAAAAGTTACTCTGAAGAACATAAAAAGCCTGCGACTTTCTGGCAATACTACAAGCTTATCAATTAAAGACAAAATTAGGCCACATTTGTCTGTTTTTCATCAATATTAACCAAGTAACCGTAACAATTTCTCTCTACTATCCTGAGAAACAAAAATCATTCAACATACTATTATGCTAAGCTGCTTCAGCTGTGTCCAACTCTTTGAGACCCTATGGACAGCAGGCCACCAGGCTCCTCTGTCCATGGGATTCTGCAGGCAAGAATACTGGAGTGGGTTGCCATTTCCTACTCCAGGGGATCTTCCGGACCCAGGGAGCAAACCCGTGTCATTTTCATCTCCTGCACTGTCAGGTGGGTCCTTTACCTCTATGCCACCTGGGAAACATCACAACATACTATTAGTCCAACATAATTCATCTACTGGCTCTAGAATCTATTCCCAATTTTTTTAAAAAAAAATTCAGAGTATGAAGAGCTGGCCTCCAGCCCGATAATCTCAAAACATTAGGGGGATGACTATGAAGTATCATTAGCTTCCCTTAATACATTAATTCTGTGATGGTGACTCTTAACTCACAGATCTAGTTCTGACTTCTCTTGTGAGAATGATTGTACATCTCCTATGTTTATCATGTCTTAAACCAAAGAATTTTTTCATCCCTAACTATGACATGTTAAGTCAATTTACAGTCAACCCTCCTCTACACAGTCATGAAGTCACTTCAAAATGTGAGTGTACCTTCAGATTGGACCAATTATAAGGAGGTGCAACTGTAAATCAAGTTGGATGCTGGGTTTCCACTAGTGACCAGAGAAGTTAAAGTTTCTCACCCTTCCTTCACCAGCATACATATGCAGCTTCTCACATTTAACCAAACCCACCTTTGCTCCACGGCTCAGCTACCATCTCTCTTCCTCCACACCAAGATCCTTTCTTCCTACAACTCAGGAAAAAGAGGACACATTCTCTTCCCTGGCACCTTAAGCCCTTTGACTTGTACAATTTATGAAATGAAGAAACAGACTGATACCAGTGTCTCACTTACAGAAAGCAATATACGACTTGTCTGTAAGATTCGAGGGGACAGGACACACAGTTTTATTCACCGAAGATCAAGAAATGTGCTGAGGATCTGGCAGATACTCGGAAGTTTTTCTGAATGAATGAGGCCATAACCAATTCAGGACCCTCTTCCTCCAACTCCCATGCATTCCTCCCAGGTTCACCCATTAGCTAAGTCTTGGTCACAGCACATGCAATTCAAATTTGTGTCTCTACCAAAATTTCAAAAATCACGAGCCTTGAAGATCTCTCTGAAACAAACAGTAGAACTGAAACTTCTAAATCCTCTGTAGTCAAGGATCTACCATACACTGTGACTTGAGTATCTTTCTAAACCAATATTGCACCCAGGTCAAATATTCAAGTGGTTTTCATAGCGCATAGTGTAAACAAAAACCCATTATGCTCAGCTTGGCTCGGAAAAATCTGGCTCAGTAGTTTCTGCTTTCCTTCTCCAAACTCACTTACCTCTTTGGCTTTACCTCTAAGAAACTTCTGTTCCCAGCCCAAATTCCCCTTCTGTGCTTCTACTCGAAATATACCCTTATCTGAAATTTCCTACTAACTTCTTCACTTAAAAACAAACAAAAACCTTACCATTCTTGCAAGGAAAAACGTAAGCCTTTACTCTACGGAGACTCATTCATCTTACCGCATTACGCGTGAGCATGTGTATGCGTGCACTCACTCACACTGTTTTCCCCAGGCAACAATAAGACCTCAGAAAGCAGAAGTGACTTACACAAGATAGTAGCTAGTGCAGTGCAAAATACCAGACGTACTTTTGTTGTTAAAATTTAAATACTCACTGAGTCCATTCATACAATCACTTTCTATAATGTTTCAGGTAAGAAATCCAATGAGTTACTATTCATTTGATAGAACAGTATCATATTAAATATTTAGCTAACCATCAACACCACTTATGGGGATATTTGAGTGTATCGTATCTAAATGAACTGCCAGTTTTCAAGACGAATTTCATTAAAAAGAATACATATGAACTCATTTTACAATTTGACTCAAGTGATGTATATATGTGTATATCTGTGTATGAGAGAGAGAAAATGAGAGGTGAAATTTTCCATTGTTTAGAGTCTAGTGCTTTAATTACCTTCACAGTACAGATAAGGTACTAGCTAGTTATAGTTAACACAGAGAATTAAGTGGTAGAATTTGTAAACAATCTAAAAGTCTACGGGCACCTTATTTCTGATTTCTGCTGGACAAAAAGCTTTAAAGAATTTCTTTTTCCTTTTACTGTAACTACTAAAATTCCTAAACCTTTCCTTACAAATGTAAACTTTCAATAATTAATACAAAGAATCTTTTTAGAAATATACTAAAAGAAATTATCTCTCTGCTCTTGCAGTAAAGGAAGATCTTTAAATTTCATAAAAATGTTTGAAGAACTGATTTGATACAGTGTTAAATTGAGACATTTACATGAATATGAATCTTCTTTCCTGTACAACATATAGACCTATGAGTCTCCATTCTCTTCTCAACTTGTTCTACTGAGTTCAAAGGAATCTGTCCAAGAAAAGTGTTATTTGAAGAAAGATATTTATCTAAAACTCAGAAAGAGTAAAAATTACAACCATGTCCTATATAAGCTACAAAGAAAAACTTACAATTATTATCGTCTTGCTTGATAATTTGTTGCCCTGCAATGATTTCAATTAACACTTTAGTTTCTTATTTGGAAGTATTTCAATACTCCTCTAATTGTTTTAGCTTATCAAAGAAGCCTCTCTTTGTTCTCAGACTTTTCCAGAAAGAGAGCAAACAATACGAAGTATTTTGGGTAACGACAAATGATACAAATATCCTTAAACAAACAACTCTATGGCCAAATTAAAATTTAACTTGATTTCTATATAATTGGTATGTTTCCTTAACAACCAAGAAGTACAGGAAAGATGACAATAAACAATTGCCACTGTATCATCATTTCATCCACTGATAATTTTAAGAACGTATTTAAAATGCCCAAACTAGAAAGTGATCTTGTATGTTATACTAATTCACAACAGAATATAAAGATAAAAATTTCAGACAGAAGGGTTTATAACTGTCATCACATGAAGAAATCATAATAGGTAAGCAAGATATTTTGGGCTTTGCTGGTAGCCCAGACAATAAAGAATCTGCCTGCAATGTAGGAGACCGGGGGTTTGATCCCTGGGTCAGGAAGATCCTCGAGAGAAGGAAATGGCAACCCGCTCCAGTATTCTTGCCTGGAGAATTCCATGGACCAAGGACCCTGGCAGGTACAGTCTATGGGGTTGCAAAGAGTCAGACATGACTGAGCAACTAACACTAACAAGGGTAAAAATTAACAAACATTGTAAGTGTGCTACATTAAGTAAAGCAAAAATCTGAGTTAAGACAGTTTAACTTCACAATTTTCAAGCTAGGAAGTCAATACAGAAAATAAGATAACCTACTTACCCGTTTTATTGTCAAAAAATTTGATGTGTCTATCTTCATGAGCAGTTATTGTAACAGGAAGTGTGGGATGACTTACTACTCTGTTAATGTGATTACTGGATTGTAAACCTAAAAAGCAAAGGAGGAAAACACATCAAAATTCAAACCTTCACTGTAATGTGGAATCTAAAGAAAAGACATACAAACACAACAAACCAGATTCACAGACACAGGAAACACACAGGGGAGGGAGTGGCAGGGCAAGGGGTGAAGAGGATTAAGAGGTACACACCTCCAGTTACACAGTGAATAAGCCAAGGTGATATAATATTACAGCATAAGGAATACGGTCAATAATATTTCAATGAGAAACATTATGTAGTACACCTAGTTTAATACTGTCCATCAATATTAATATTGTCCATCAAAAAAGAAACAAAAACTTCAATTGGAAGTTAAATGATGACCTTTGCTGCTGCTGCTGCTGCTGCTAAGTCGCTTCCATCGTGTCCGACTCTGTGTGACCCATAGACGGCAGCCTACCAGGCTCTTCCGTCCCTGGGATTCTCCAGGCAAGAATACTGGAGCGGGTTGCCATTTCCTTCTCCAATGCATGAGCAGTCTTACCAAAACATAAGAATCACTAAAAACTAAAGCTTTTATATATAAAACAAAAAATCTGAGAAATAAAACTAAGATGCTAAAGATATACAATTTCTCAAAAAATATTTAAGCCAGTATGTCTTATAATG
Source organism: Antilocapra americana (assembly GCA_007570785.1). Lineage (NCBI taxonomy): Eukaryota > Metazoa > Chordata > Mammalia > Artiodactyla > Antilocapridae > Antilocapra > Antilocapra americana. The sequence goes on from ML661902.1 coordinate 3,147,053, forward strand.
TAGATGGATAACACTATGCTCAAGTTTAGAAAAAAACTGAAAGTATTTTAATGCAGGCTGTCATACAGGGTGGTTTAGAATTTTTAAATTATCCCAAATCCACAAATCATTGCTTTGAATAAATAGTCCAGAAAAGAATTGAGTCAATTAATGAAGGAAAAAAATTCATAAGTGATAATTACGTGTTTGCAAGAACAAACTCTATCCCTCCCACAATGACCAAAAAAACCCAAAGAACTGGAATCGATGTTCTTAGGAATGAGACCTTTTCTTTACTGCAAAGTTCTTAATTTTTGTTCAGATTAGTGATGAGGGGGAAAAGAGAGAGACCAAAACTAATGGGAAAATATTGTCAGCATGTATTAGACTAAGTAAACTGATCATTTTATACATATACAAGAACTCGTCACTGAACTTGAACACACTGAAAATAATAATCTATGTAAGAGGAAGAAACTAGGGTTGAAAAAAGACACTGCATATAATTTGTTTTTAGATTTGATCACAGAACCATTTAAATATTTTTTATAATTATAAAGTAACTTTTAAAAGAGCAATCATGAAAAATCAGAAGTAAAACTAAACAAATGAACTTAACTGTATAGCCAATTGGCATTTTAAGCACAAGCGATTTTTAAAAGCACAATAATTAGATTGTCTGTATCTAGTAGAATATATCCTCTATTTGTAATGAAATTCTTTTTGGTGGTATTGCAAGTATTGCTCTGAGATGACTTTATCTGTACTGTTAGATAAATTAGATGAGAAATTGTGATCATTTTGCAGAGAATCAAGAGTTTTGATACTGTTAAAATAAGATAAAAATATAAAACCAATGAGATAAATCTGAATCAGAATTGGAAGCATCTGAATAGAATTTATCAGTCTTTTTCTTTACTAAAAAGGCACTCTTCAGCTCTGTCTACTGAAAAAGTCTAAACCAATGGCCAACTCAAGAGCCAAGAAAACCATGAGAACTGACTCAATAGCAGAGCACCTATCTCGTAGTCTCTAAATGTCATTTTCCACTAAAAGAAACCATGGCTCCTTAGAGAAATGGCTCATTTCAGATCTGGGAGCAAAACGAGCAAGATGAACCTAAAGCATCTTGTCGTATCAGAAAGAAAAGCATCAACAACTAAGAGGGTTATGTAACAAGGGGAGACTTAGGAGCCAACCTGATTAAGCTCTCACTAGCCAAAGATGAAATAATCTGAGTAGCAATAAAGATAATACCTGTAACAGACTGAAATACATAAAATGCACTTATTCCAAGAAAGATTATAATGATAAAACAACACCCCAAAGACTGACTTCACTGTCACCTTTGGTGGATACTAGGGAATCACTTCGTCATTTTAAAAACTAGTAAAGGGGAAGAGTGGGAAGTAATCATTTATCTTGCCTTTCCTTTACAATTGCTAACTCCAGGTAACCAAATTACTGATGAGGATTGTTCCTTTTTATAGAAGCAATCTAGCTAGTAAGTGTAAAAGAAATGATAAAATTAGAAAATAATTTTTGAACAGTTAATGAATTAATGGATCCAAGCAATGACTAGAAACTAAGAGAAAGACAAACCAAAGAATATTTACTTCTGATAAAAATTCACAAATTATTATAAAATAGTCTTGCCAAAAACACTTAAAAACTTTAAAATGAAGACAAATAAAATTTTGACCCTAAATTTGAATAAGTCTCCAGATGTATAAACAATTTACAGGAAATAAAATGAACAGGAGGAGCACATTAAATGATACTGCAAGGATGCAACTGGTAAAATTCAAACTATGGGACACTCTACTCAATCTCTTCAGTTAAAAAAAAAAAAAGCAAGGGAAATATAAAAGATAGAGGAGGAATCTACAGATGAAAACAGACATGAGAGACCTACCAACCAATCACAGTGCATGGGCCTTATTTGGATCCCTATTTGAATAAACTGTAAAATACATATACCACATTCTATACTTATTCTATACTTACAACCTTGGCCATTTACATGGAACTATTAGAGTTGGAAGATAGGTTCATTATATATTTCTCTACTTCCACATGTGTTTTCACTAAAAACCTAAAATCATTTCACTTGTCTTCTTTTACATTTACATTTGCTCTACTCACTTACCTGTCCCCACATACTTATCCAAGTTTTTAAACATAATTTGAGGAAATAGCAGAAATAAAGTAAATAAGTACACATTGAAAGTTATTCTTTTTTCATTCTAAATTCAAATAGTAAAAATATAAAAAGTAAAAGGTTACCCTCTATTGTAAAACAATCCTTTTTAAGGTTTCAACCTTACCAGAAAACTTACCAGAATCCAACTGTGATGAAAGCATCACCAAAGACTGTGATGTTTCTAAATCATAAATTACTGTACTACCAGTGCTGAAAGAGGTCACCATATGCGCTGGATCACAGCCTATAAAGTCAACTGATGTAGGTATTCCATGCTCTGAAAGGAGCCCAAAGAGATACAAGGTAAAGACAATAATTTAGAAATATCTGCTTTTCTAATAAGAAAAGGAAATTTGAGTATTCTTGAAATAATGTTAATAATGAAAAAGCAATTGTGTTAGGATGATGAGATATAAGAGGTAACTTGTTCCCATTTATTAGAAGTTTTTGTAACATTATAAGAAAAATAAATCTAGAGAGCCCTTAAAGAAAGGCAGACAAACAAAAGCTATTGCTCTCCTATGCATTTTCTTCTAAGAGACAAAAATCCTAGGTGAGTTTACTGGCCCATCTGCAATTTTTTAGAAGTTTTTTTTCATGTGGATCATTTAATAACTCTTTTATTGAATTTGTTACAATTTTGCTTTTGTTATTTTTTTTGCCACAAGCCATGTAGGATCTTAGGTCCCTGACTAGGGATCAAACCTGCACTCCCAACATTGAAAGGCTAACCACTGGACTGCCAGGGAAGTCCTGCCATTATATTTCTGACTGTAAAATGATAAAACAGCATTCATATACCACTACCTTGGGAGATTGTTCACCTGTCTGACACTGGTTAGCTTCAAGTAGCAAATGCAAATAATAATTTTGGATCTGTGAAAATGAAGCTTTGGACTCTGGAATTCACTGATGCAGTACTATCCTTAAGTAGCTCAAGCATCAATTTCTCTCTTTAACATGTTAATAAATTCAACTGTCCAGATCAATGCACAATTATGTGAATTCTGGAGTGAGCAAGAAACAAATTATCTAAATGAATTTTCACCTCAAAAGCTTAGGTAAATTAAAAAATTAGTGGAATCACTGAAGTATCTAGAGATTCAACAAAATAAAGCATAAATGTTCAAATGTTCATCTAAAATGCTTTAAAACTATTTATAGTAAAAGGTATGATTTTAAAAAATAACTTGGAAAATAATGCCAATATACAAGTAATATAAACAGATGCAAATAAATATTGTCACAATGTAGATTAACTCCTTCTTTGACAGGAAAAGATCAGAAATCAAGCATGTAACTAACCCATTTTGCACCTCCCAGGTAAGGGTCTAGTTCAATGATTACAGCTAGACTTCTCAACCAGTGTGCTCATATGTGGTTTACAGGTTTGCCTGAGACCATGAGCCTCTCCATCTTTGTGAATATCTACCTGGAGCTGCTGGAGAGCCTTCTGCTGTTCCTATGAGTAGCCTCATTTACCTACTCAATTATTAGATACAAATAGTTCTATTCTTTAAATAGGACATGTCCTGAAAAAGGTCAAAAAAGCATTGAGCTACAGGATATACTTGGAAAGCATTCCTGGTGGTCCAGTGTTAAGAATCTGCCTGCTAATGCAGGGGACACAGGTTCGATCCCGGATCTGGGAAGATCCCACATCCCAAGACATGTGGGATCTTCCCAGATCCTGCCAAAACCCAAGCACCAAAACTACTGAGTCTATGTACCCCCAAACTACTGAGTCCATGTGCCCCAAAACTACTGAGTCTATGTGCCCTAGAGCCTTGCTCCAAAACAAGAGAAGCCCTAGCATCACAACTACAGTAGCCCCTGCTTGCTGCAACTTAAGAGAAGGCCCACATGCAGCAATGAAGACTCCGGACAGCCAAAAGTAAATTTTTTTTTTTTTTAAAGGCACTGAGCTACAGGGTATTCTTGCAAAGCACCTTTCTTGTTTATAAAAATACGACTAGGAATAAAAAGATTATCACAGATTTATAAAATTCTTTCAGTATCTCTTTTGAGTAGTCAGGAAGTAGTGAAGAAAAACTACTTTGTTCTTTTTACCTTCTAAATTGAAAAAAAAAAAAAGATATTTTTCAAAGAGGCAAAATTTACTTGCCTTTGTCTCCATTGTAAGTGCAAATACATGGCAATTTTTCTTGTGGACTCCATAATCTAACAGTGCCATCTGCTGAACAAGACAGTAATTGATTTTTTATGCCACTATAAGCAAGACCCCAGACAGCATCTGTATGAGCAACTAAAGTGCCAGCCAGAACATTTGGCTCTGTAATGAAAGAAACAAAACAAAAATTAGCTAAAAGAATGTTAAAGGAAATGCTTTTGTACATAAAGATAACTACATAATTAAGTACAAAGACTACACATAAAGGTCATAAGATAAACCAATGTGTAAACAGTGGCCATCTCTCAGTTGTGGAGTCTATGGGATATTTGTATGCTACCTTCTAATACTTTCCTGTATTTCTGCAAATTTCTAAAAACGGAACATCCACTTTTAAATAAACAGCTTTACTGAGTGAGATAACTCCCATGCCATAAAACTCACCAGTTTAAAGTGTCAGTGTAATGATCTTTAATATATTCACCAAGTTGTACAGTTATCACCATATCAGTTTTAGGGCAACTTCATCACTTATTAGCTATTGCCCCCAATTTTCCTCTCTGCCTTTCTGCAGCCCTAGGCAACCACTCCATACTTTGTTTCTGTACATTTGCCTGTCCCAGACCTTTTATACAAATGGCCTTTCCTGACTGCCCTCTCTCACTCAGCATAATGTTTCCAAGGCTCACCTGTGTTGTACCATGTATCAGTGCTCCATTTCCCTTCACTACCAAATAATATTCCAGGGTGTGGGTACACTACATTTTCTTTACCCATTCATCATTTGATAGACAATGGGGCTAATAACATTGAACATCATTTGTCCTACAATTCTATTTCTCTACTGAATTCCCACTTTCCACAATTATTTCTCACAGTTCATAACATCCCTTTCTCATGAATGATTACCTCTCATAATAAATTCACTGTGTAAATACAGCACTGAAAGAGGAACCTTTCCTTTACCCTTCTGTCACCCAGCCTATAAATCAACTAGTGTCTCAATTCATATTCTCCATGTTTCCAGATACAAGTAAGGAATTACCCTCCATTCTTGAAAGGGCAATTCCACCAAGTACTCTGGATTTCATTTCCAACACTAATTTGCTTTCATGTTTAGTTTTCTTCTATACAGATTATCCTTGTCCTTGGGATCATTATCACAGCAAACAAATATGCTTCAAAATCTCTAAACCTAACAAACAAAACTTACATCAACCTCCAACAAAACAGCAGAAAAGCATATTCAGTAAATATGCTTTCTTACCTTCCGTTTACTTTCTAATCATTCTGATACTATCACCACAACAAAACAACCCTTACTAAAATCATCAATGATGAGTTCTATCAAATTTAATAAAGTTTCCCTTCCTTCTTTCCTTCATCACTTTGCTTTTCATCCATAGAGTATACCTTGGAAGGTCATCCACAGGTCCCTTTACCTTGTGGTCTCAGCCCCAACATCCAACCTCTGTCCAGCCAAAACCTGGGTAATCAATTACTTTTCTATACTTAATATTATTAGACCTCTCAGCAACATTTCAAAGTGCAGACTGCTTTCTTCTTCTCAAAATGGCTTCTTTTGGTATGATTTCACTTTCCTGAATGTCCTCCTATTCCACAGGTATGCGTTCTTAGTTTTTTTTTTGTTAACTCTCTTGCTTTAGTCATCCCACCCTCACATGTCAGAGTCCCTCAGGAGTCTGCCTTCTCACAACTGATGGTATCTACTTGATATCACCTTCCTCTGAACATGCTTAAAAACCAAACTCAGCATCCTTTATCTTCTCACATTCCCATTTCAATAAGCTACCATCATATACTCAGTTGCTCATGTCAAAAATGCAGAAGTGGTGATGGAAAAAAGTTCTGAATTAGTGGCAATGGTTGTATAACCCTGTGAATATGGTAAAAACTACTGAACAGTACAATTCAAAAGGGTGAATCCTGTATGGGAATTATACCTCAATAAAGCTGTTAAAAAAAGGATGACTAATCCATCGCTTTATCCACTAAATCCAATTTATCAATAGATTCTGTTTATTCTACTCTATCTCCCCAGTATGTCTTAAATCCACTTCTCTCCAACTACTCTATTTCCACTCTACTCTTGGCAACATCATCTTCTCACCTAATCTATCAGATCACCATGTTACAACTTTATAACATTACCTTGGTATTCCTTTCTCTACTCTTCTCATCCCCAATCTATTTTCCCTGCAAAAGCCAGAGTTATCTTTAAATCCTACTCTCCAGGTCACTTACTGGCTTAAAATTGTTCACTAACAGTTAACTTTTATATAGATTTTGGCTTGAATGTGCTTATTTTAGACTATATCTAAAGACGACTTTGGCTATTACTGTCTTATGTGACTATCTTCATATCATTTATCACAATTTGTACCTATCCATCCCCTTGCATATGTGTTTAAAACCTGGCTTTTTTTGTATTAGACTAATTCTCATTTCTCAATGTATGCTTTAATACCTGGCAAATTTAGGCGCTCAGTGTCTTAAATAAAAGACCAAATAGTTCTTAAATCTTTTAAAATGAACCATTAAGTAGACCATTTTTTATTTAACCATTCTCATAACAAACATTCATTTTAATGTTTTTATAGTTATAAACAATGCCCTTATAATTATATTTAAATATACGCACAGGTATTTCTGTTGGACAGATTCTAAAAATGGCATTCATGAATGACGTTTCAGTTTTTTTAAATTAAGAAATTTTTGTCCCTCAAGTTCACTGATTTATACTCTTATGTCCTTACTTGTTTCTACATGCATGCTCAGTCATGAAGTCATGTCTAACTCTTTGCCACCCCGTGGACTGTAGCATGCCAGACTCCTCTGTCCATGGAATTTCCTAGGCAAGAATACTGGAGTGGGTTGCCATTTCCTCTTCCAGGGGATCTTCCTGACCCAAGGATTGAACGTGAGTCTCCTGCAATGGCAGGTGGATGCCTTACCACTGCATCATCTGAGAACTCCCATTTGTTTCTGTAGTCTTGCACTAAATATTTCTGAACTACATAAAGTAGCTAAGTTGTAAAAATTATTCCTTACATTAAATTTCTCTTTTCCAGTACTGAAATTAATGCTTTAATTAATATAGTTTTTAAAAACTTTTTTCAACACAATATAGGAAATACCAACTTACAGGCTAAAATACTTATGGCATGGTATTTCTTAATTTTTCTCTTTAATAAGGCAAATTACAAGTAAATGGAAAGACTAAATGACAAGACTAATACATATTTAAATAATCTTTAATATTCAAGGTGATTATTTCTTTCAGTGCAATTCACTTAAAAAGATAACATCTTGAGCCTTTTACTTACCATACGTATCATACGGATCCACATTAGGACTAGGCATATTCCACCACTGGATAGTTGCGTCAGTACCACCACTAAAACACTGCTCTCCATTAGAACTAATAGCTAGTGACAGAACAGGACCACTATCACAGGAAAAGAGGGAAAAAATTACTGAGAAAGCCTACCGAGAAACTTACATTTGCACCCCTCCCAACCTCTCTCTCAATTTACCTGGTATCTAAAACTGTTTAAGTTAACATGTACATTTAAATAGTACTAATTATATTCTCATTAATACAATTATTAATCAAATGTAGTATTATTCAACTAATATGCCTTTCTTAATGTAAACCGAACATTATGAAAAAATTACAAGGCTTTAGGAGTGATAAATAATAGTTAACAATAATTATGGCTGTTAATCAAGTACTAATTCAATAAAACTTACATGTGGGCCCTAAATGTGTAGATAGGCTCTACATCTAAAGAGGCACTCCTAAAAGAGGGGAGAAGAAAGGGGAGGGGAGAAGATAAATAATGGTAAATCACTGGTTGATATACAAGAGTCATTAGGAAAGATCAAATAAGTGCATAAAAGATACAGAACATAAAGAAGAATAATTACTTATAATTAGCAAATTTGGAAGAAAAAAAACATAGGCTAACATTAAAATACTTGCTTTTTGGCAGGAACTGTTTTTTGCAAGTTCCAAAGTTTCAGAGTATGGTCCTCAGAGGCAGTAACCAGCACAGGTTCTACAGGATGAAAAGCTAATGCCCGAACTCCATCAAAATGGCTACGTAGTGTATACTTGGGATTCCACGTCTTTCGAAAGGCATCTTTATTGGCAGGCAACTAAAAAGAAAGAGCACGGTATTTAGTGGTAAAAGTAGTTAACTGATAGGCATATGGAGTTTTTGTTTGTTTTGGTGTGTTTAAAATATACATTCAAAACTGCTTTTGCAAAAATGTCCACTGGAAATTTAGCACACCTTAAAAACTTTATATCTTTATCATTTAATAAGAACTAAGAAGAATCATTTCATTAGCTTTCAAATACTTAGATCAAATGAGTCCTTTAATCTGTTTAACCTAATCATCAAGGTAAACCCAAAGTCCTACTAAACATTAAAATGAGGGAAAAAACAAAACACACAAAGCAACTACCATGTTGCAACATTTTACATGAAAACAAAAATTAAATAAATTACTACCAAAAATCCAAGGGTACAATATTAACAATACAGTTGTCATTTAGAAAATCAGCATGTGACATTTTTCAAGGCAGCAAGTTAAAGTACTTTTCAAAAGTTTGAACTAAAGACACTTTGTTCATATTGATAAGAGGTTAATCTTTTTACCTTCATTTCTCCATCTGTAAAGACAGGCTGTGAAACCACTTCTAAAGCAGTCAAAAGGTTATTATAGAATTTATTTGCTTACATACTTTAAAAGTATTAATGAGAATAATCCAGCCCTCCAAGGCTGATGTCTTTAAAAAGCATTCTAACATAAGTATAAAATATAGAAGAAAAATGTTCGTAAAAGGAAAAATTAATTTGCTGAAAATCTGTAAATTCACTAACACAAAATCTAAATATAGTTAACTCTCAATTGAGTGTTTATTGTCTCTAAAAAATTTAATCCAAGACTAGTTTCACCTCTAACATTGTCTTTTCCATCCCCTCTTTATCCTCTCCCCATCCCGCAAATGAAAGACTAAGTATTTAGGAAATGACTAACTTTAACATTATCCTTTAAAAAAAGTTCAAAACTAAAATGTGTTTTAAGAATTATCCTGAAAGCAGATAAGTGATTCAGGTTACCTATTTTTCTCTTGTTAACAGCAAAGTATGGTTTAATTTGAGTAGGTAATTGAGAGTTGACTACTAAAGGTAGGCATTTATCAACCAATATTTTTAGGTAATCAATCACCCCAAACTCCTAATACACCACAATACCCAAGAAAAATTTAAATACCACAAAGAAAGTAGTTGTAAGAAAAAAACTATATATCACTTCAAATAAACACAATGTCACACTTTATCTTTTCCATGCACCTTGACATTAATTCTGTTTTATAAGTGTTTCCAAAAAATAAGGAGCCTTCTATTAAATCATTAAAAAATTAAAAATAAAACTGCACTTACATCATAACTATAGTCTGCATCATTTGTTACCGTCAAGTCTGCAAGGTCTCCAAGGCCCAGTACACTTAACAAAACATCATCAGAACCCATAATAAATGACTTGCCTCCTCCAGATGGAAACGTTATTGGTTCAGCTATAAAGAACAAAACCGCTTCTTAAATGCTGAAAAATCATACAGTACAAGACAATATTGTGGGGGAATGTAAGCACTTAACAGTTATAATATTCAGTAATATAATTAATTTTTATTTTCCCACTTCCCTCATTTCTTCTACTAAAAAAATCCTATTACTGTGTAGTAATAAACAAGTGTTTTATTTATTTCAGAACTGAGCATAATTTCCCACAAATAAAATAGGCACTTGATATTATTTCAGGGTGGGAGCTTTGTCTACTTATATCCCTTTGGTACAACTATAGTTATAGTATTTTTTAAACATAATAGGTTGTTGCTGAGTCCTTTCGCTTTCCATCATATTTGTTTGAAAGTGCTAGGTATTCTCATCCCTGATAAAAATTTAATACAAGTATCATGGGTTAATAGTTTCCAGTCTCTTATACAGTGTATAGGCTTACTGAAGCAAAGCCTGCAACTGCTCAGATTTCTCAGTGGTCTAGGAAAAGGGCGGCGCCACCTTTGGTGTCAGTTTCTTTTCCCTAAATGGTTAATCCATGTGATCTTTAGAATGCCTTCCAGTTTTCAAACTCTGTCTATGCTTTATTATTTTGACTTCTTTTTTATTGAATATACTCTTAAAATAAATAATCTACACTGACTATAGCACTTTAAACTTCTGATACTTTGACCCATTAAAATCAAATACTACTTTGTATTGTTATTATAGTTATAGTATAAGCAACAATTCTCCATATCATTTCAAACATGCTTTGAAAGCAAAATTTTAATCCTAAGATACAAGGGGGAAAGTACCTAAATCATTGTAATACGAAACAGCATTTAAAGTCCATTTAAACACATTTAAAGTCCATGAGCAATTTTAAAAGGGAAACATAAAAATTCACGCTAATTGTTAATTCTGAAAATTTTTCATGAAAAATGATATAAATTTAAAACACTATAGGAAACAGATATGAAATATCAGTCATCACTAACACTACTGAAAACATTCTGAGAAGATACAAGTCTGCTTCTTTTAGATTTTTACCACTGTAAAAGTAAATTCATCCTTATTTATAGTATCTTATTTTATTATTTAATAATCTGTAATATAAAAGTAAACTACATAATTTGATTTAAATAGGATCCTGAATGACATTTGTAAAATGAAGCTATGTGTCAGCAACTGACACAGAGTAAATCTGACAGAAAATATATGTACGGATAGTAGTAGTTAATTTTGTAAGTTAAACCTACTGAACCTAAATGATCTGTAGCACGGATCCTTCCTACCAGTATCTAGTATGCAGTTATTGGTAATATGAGAAGACGCTGAGAATTATAAAACCAATAGTTTAAAATTATGTTTAATTAAGAACAGTTATATAAAATTCATTAAGGTAATACTTTCTCAAAGCATTTTTAGCCAGTACATGTTTTTCTTTTATGAACATAATTTGTTTGTAAAACAAGTTAGAATAAAATGCCAAAATTCCTCCCACTCACAAACACTCAATAAAAGAACTTTTGATAAAAGCCCAATAAACTTTAACATCATAACTAATTATTATGCATTATATATTCTTTATGTAGAGATATTTCCAATCAGTTATTGACCAATTTAAGAGCATATGAAGGGAAATGTCTACCCAATATTAGCTGGTTTTACTAGAGTTTTATATTAATTATATTAAGCAAAAGTATTATACCAATTTGTAATGAACCACACAACTACATTTCTCTATCTAAATATACACATATTTTACTTATTTATATATAGCAAACTATCCTGCTCACTTGGCATACTGCATATACATCGCAGCGAATAAAATCTTTTAAGCTATATTTCTACTTTCCACAATCACCCATTACTGTGGCATACAGTAAGCACAGTAAATACTCTGCCCTTGTTTTTTTGCAGAAGGAAATTAATTTTTATTCTATAAATTCATTTTATTAATATTAACATAATTACCTACAGCACATGATTGCAAAGAATTGAAATATTATCTATTCAAAGAGAAATAAAATTATTAAAATAAGAAATTTTTAATGATGGAAACTATGATACCTTTTATTAGAGAGCCTAAAAGATTTCATTAAGCAATTTAAGACTATTATCATATTAGCATTTCCCTTTATGGAAATCTTAGGGTCTACATAGTGAGGTCTTATAGCAAGGTCCTTTTTGCACTTCTTTAACTAATTATTCTTTTTATGGACAATAATGACAAAGGTAACCTGTAGCTAACATATCAAGCTCTTCCTATCTCCTTCAATTTTTATTAAATCTAAAGAACACAGCTCAGTAACTGACTCCACTCATGCCAGGGGCAACATGGTATAAATACACCTTAAGTCTTTACCAAAAATAGTCTGAAAGGCTGTAATGTATAAATTTCTCTCCCTGGAAACAAACTTTCTTCCTTTACAAAATGAAGTATGAAACGGCCTTTAATAGGAATGCATAATTGAAGATGGACCCTGAAAATAAGAGATTATGAATGCTAATGCTCCCCTCTTAGTTCTAAGTCAAAGCTGAACTTAATCTTTTGTAGTAACAAATTCTAATAGTATTTACCCTTTAAATAGTGTAATAAGGCTCATGCTTATCTTTCCACCTCTTCATCCTTCCACTATTAACAAAGAGTCAGATCACTTACAGGAAAATAGTGTAACAGTGGTAAAGAGATCTATGGAAAATCAACAAACTATTTTACTTGTCCTAGTGCTTTTCATGCTTTAATATGCTTTGTTTTGGTTTTATTATTTTACAAATTTTTCTTCACCCTTCCTCAAATATTCTTAGATTATGATGAGTGGTAAATACACGCAGAGACAACTTTAAAGGAAAATGTAATATTATTTAGCTTTAAGCCATATGTGCTAGTAGAGAACTCAGCAGAGAATAAGATGTATTCAAAATTTTTTGACTGGGGCATGAAATTACCTTACAAAGCAAAGCAGAAATATCAATAAAATTCCATATATACATCAAATTATTAGATAATAGATTATCTTTTATGTATTATATGTCACAATAAACCTTAGGTAAAAATTCATTCTCATAACTTAGAATTATAACTTTCTCAACCTAGATATATAAAGTACTCAAGTATATCCATGTTATCTTCAGCTAAAATCAGTTATGGGAAAAAAAGCCTAAACAGTAGTTTAAATTCCTGCCCATTTCTAATTTAGGCAAATTTTTAAAAATTCCTTACCATATTGTACATGCTTGGTACCAGGTTAAAGAATAAGATGTTGCCTTATTCTATAAAATGGTTAAATTAGGCAATCATTAGATACATTTTTAGAAATAATATATACATAAAGTTTCAAGCACAATGTTTGGCACTTAGCTGTCTCCTAGTAAGTGATAGTTATTTTGAGTTGCTAAATTTAACCAATATGACAAGTAACTAAATAATTATTTCCCATATGTACTATTTTAAGTCTTTTTTAAAATACTAATTTCCTAATACTAGATCTGCAAACTGAAGTCCCAGTTCAGAAAGGACTTTGAGATCATACATAATAGAAACAATTTCACCTAACATCAAAAGCAAAAAAATCATAAAGAAGCAAAAGTCAAAAATTTCAAAATTTCTAAGACAATTACACCAAGAACTTGCCCAAAACCTTCTCTGAAGATCATATAAGCTCATCTTCAGCATTTTAAAACAGCAGCAAACTTATAATATTAAGGAGATGTGATTTGGAATTAATGTCATCTGCAATGTAAATAAACATGGTAGCTAAATTTTGTACCTTCCTCTGCTCTTGCACCTTCATGATCAGTCATTCTAGTAGAGGCTGACCTAGACTGATTTATGATTCCTGAAGGGATGAGGGGCAGCTCATCATCTCCCAGATCAGCTATCGTGTCGTGGAGTTTTGTCCTGTTGACCCCTGTAAATTAATGTCAGCAGTAGATGTTCATTTAACAGCTACCGCTTGACTTGCTAGCACCCTTAAAAACCAACTTATTACCAAAACAGGCTATTTTTAAGAAGTTCCAGTTATTAAAGACCTCATCTAATCAAAGATGTTTTCAATATTCCATATCAACCCCCCACCAAAATACGGAAATAATTTTAATATTTAAGATAGTTCCTATTTCTGAGGAGATACATATATATATATAAATAGGAGACACATAAACAAAATTGAGTTTTTTATCACTAAATCTAAGTTCTGTAAGCTCAGACACAGAAAATATCATTAGAACAAAAAAATTTTGGTATTTAAGTTAACATTTAACAGTGTAAAGAATAAAACAGGAGATTTTTCAACTTAATCCATTATTTTAAAATGTTAACAAAGAAATATGCAAAAATGATTTTAAGAGGGTGCAACAAACAATTAACTTTCCCTGTGTTTATGTGGATATTTTCCTGCTATAGTCACACAAATCTGTCATTAACAAATCAACTCCAATTTTCCTCAAATGTTTTTTTCTCTTTTCCCAAATTTGAAAGACCTAATTTACCCATGAGCTCTCAGTTTTCCACAATATGAAAAGTCAATCACAGTCCATAAGCTTAAAGAGAGAATTTCAACTGGTACATGGATAATTCAGGCCAAAATATGCAAAGCTCAGGACCATCTAATACCATGGGATCTCTTTAACTATGAACTTCAGAAATGACAGAACGATCATTTCTCTTATGTATTTTGAAAGATAATAGTTTTAAAAGAAAATGCTTTATAGTCAACATATAAGTAAAACAAAATAGGCACATCCAAGGCCATACACTAAGACTATATTTACTAATGTTAATACTGATGGACTAATTAAAAGATTATATAATCACTAAATTTTACTACAGTTATTAGAATATTAGCAATTCCAAAGAAACTATCATACATCTGTGTATCCCTAACAGAACGCCAGGTACTACGATGGTAAGACTTAATGGAAATAGGTGAATCTTACACATTTATTACCTTCATTTTTTAATTTATTAACTATTTCACAGCAATCCCTAACTTTTTAGAAATGCTTAAGTAACTCTTTCTACAATGTGTCAGTAGTCTGAATTTTCTAAAGTATATAATGGAGAAACTCAGTTATTATCTGAGGATTTTCTCCCTGACAAAGTGACTAAATAAATTCTCTAATTAATGAAAAACTGCCAACTGGATGTCTAACCATCAGTGAAGAAGAGAAATGTTATCCTTTCTCACAAAATAGCTATCCTCTGTAACTTTCCCATTTATGAGTACCAACACCACTGATTAGATTTCTGTTCTTAAAATTCCATAACCAAATCCTAAGAATTCCTTTTCAGCTTATAAGCGGAGATGAAGGAGAATTTATGTGGGGGGGGTGGAAATCAACCCTCCTTTCATGTGCTCTTCAGATCAGTCTCTTTCTTGCTGTTGATTATATTCTACTCAATCCTTTCATTCTCACAAATTACTGCAGAGGGTTCCTAATTGGTTTTCCTATCTCCCAACTCCATTTGCCTTCCATCATATTTGAATACTTTGGGTAGATTAGTTTTCCAAAATCATCACACTGATCTTATCACTCCTTATTCTGAAACCACAAGCAGCACTTCAACACTCTTTGAATCAAAGCTAACTAAACTTCTGTACTTAACCCTGCATGTGCTCCATGCTGATCCTATCCAATCTCATCTTTTAGTGCTACATAATACAGATCTCCCTAATTTTCAAGTCAGAGCAGTTTCCTTATAGCATATTCACCAGGGTTTCTTCTACCGTATTCTTATCATATCTGTCTTTACCTATTCCCCAGAAAGGTGAGAATACTTCTTGCATCCACTTCCATCTCCTCCACGAGGCTTCTGTTGATCTTCCTCTGCTCACTCTAATTATACTTACATAAACCATAAACTTTTACTTCATTAGATACTACTTACAAATAATTTCATCATATGATAAATATAATAAAGACAAGAAAAAGTTTTATGATTACAGATACTATCAAGTCACATCTTCCTGAACACCTGGACTAGGAAATATGGAAGAACAGGAAAGTAGGAAACAACATGAAAGTAAATGTTCATGTTAGAGGAAACTGACCAAACAGCCCACCCTGGCCAGGCACCACAGCAACCACTTATATGAGTTATTTTACAACAGGAGGCCCTGGTAAGGAACATGGAACTAAAAAGCCACCACCAATCAGAAGAACTTTGAACAGGTCAAAAGGAGACGCCAGTCCTTATGTCCTACCAACCTTCCTGAATCTTCCTTGCTGGAATCCATCTTGGATGAGGGATGATCAGGCCATCAGGAAAGACTTTGTGTCAGAATGACTGGCCAGAGACAACCTGGAAACTAATCCCACCACTAAAACACCTGAGACTATCAGCCATGTGGCAGAGCAGTCCTCCTGGGTTCCCATACCTTCCTGTGTTCCAGCAAAGGGCCTCTTTCCAATAAACTCTCCTGCTCTGTGAGCATGTGTGTCTCCTCTGACAATTCATTCCTAAGTATTAGACAAGAGTCCACTCTTGGGCCTGGGGAAGGGATCCCCCTTCCTGCAACATTCAAAGGTTCCCAAATCATATAATAATTATTATTATTTTTGTTTTGTATACTACAGCCAAACATTAAGTTTCTGTGTGGAACAGTGGCAAATTTAAGAAAAAGACAGAATTGTCCCTGCTTTAATTCTAGCTTCTCAAAAATTGCTAAAAGATGAAAGCAGATTCCTTAACCAGAAGTTAAGTCTTATCTAGCACCTGCCACGTAGAACATCTTTCAACTAACAACACATTTAATGTTCCTTTATTCTCTTTCTAAATCTAATATTCTAAATATAATAATTTTAACAGATGCAAATTTCAAATAAGAGTTTTGAAGTCTGACTTGCAATGAGAAAACTATAATGGTATTAGTGTAATAGATCATACACAATGTTATTAAAATGTTCAATGGCATAACTGAAGAAGACTCACTAGGTATTAAACAAAAACTGATTCTCAACTACTGCTCTGTAATCTATAGAGGAAATACTCTTCCTAATTTTAACAGCAAGAAAAACTGTTTTTCTACCACTATGAATTATACAACAACCCATCTACCTCATAGCCACAGCCATCAAGTCTATACCAACGCACAATCCTCTGAATAGATTCTAGGAAAATGAAAAACAGTACGCTGTGTAAAAGCCAAACTACAGATGGACTGACAACTGCTGTTGTTAGCATTTTTAAATTCACACTCACAAATATACACACTCATGACATGAAATTTATCTTTCCATTACTCTATTATTATAAGTAAAACAGTATTTTTTTTAAACTGAATCTAACATTTTCCCTTCTCCAATATGCCTCTCTTTGTTAATTGGCCTTATATTATGAAGTGAAGCAGGCAATCTAGAAAAGGTTTAAATTTATTTTAAAATAAAAGGGTTTAGTTATATCATGTTTGCTAGATTTGTTATATGTTCTATCATCCTAATTTAAAGAAAGTTTTTACATGACAACTGTCATCTTAAAAAAAATGACATCACAGTATTAAGGAAAAACTAGGTTAGCTGCAAAGTGATTCTGCAGTTTAAAAATGTGTACTGACTGAAAAGAGCATCAAACTGATACTTTCTGCCCCTTGTCAAAATGCTTCAATTATTTTCTTGGGGGAGGAAAAGAAAAAAGACAGAGAAATCTGACTTGAAGAACCGAATGGTCTGTTTTAATAGTGTGAAACTGAAGCCAGAAATAGAAAACAACTGCATCTCTTAGCTGAAAGTAATACTCCTTTACTATGAAACAACTGTTTGTCTTTGATTTGATGCTGGATACTGAATGGTTTTATGGACTCCTTATACTCTCCAAAATAGAGGCAGCTTAATCATCATAGTCACTTTATAGTATGTGTCAAGGTGCTTTCATAGGCCTATTGAAAGTTACTGATACAAAATAATTTCTCTTTAAATGTTCTAAAATGTCTAATATAAAGATATTTGTACTTAAGTCATACTCTACAAAAATTTCATTCCCTCTTGAAAATTTGTTATCCTGAATCTGGAATAGGAAATGACAAATACTAATATGAAACTGAAAAAAGAAGAAAAAAAAAAAAAGGAAAACTAAAAAATTATCCAGGGATACAAAAGTTTTCCAATGTATGATAACCAAGTCAGGAGATATATAGCTATTCAATACAAGAGTAAAGAAAAGAAGGGGAATGACAAATCTTATTCTACACATGGAAGACAGAAAAGTTAAGATAAGTAAGAACAATTTAGACAAATTCATTGACCAAGACTCAGATCTGTAAACATACATAGTTCAGAATGTGAACCTTTGAAATGGAGATCTTTCCCTATCTTTGAAATAAGAGAAGCATGTAAATCTTTTGAAGAAAGAATATGAAATAATCTAAGCTTTCTTTATAAGACACAATTTTATAAACACAAAATAGTATAGCAGTAACAAAAAGCAAGAATAAGAGCATTTATCAAAAGAAAACATAATCCAAATTTAAACTTTCCACGTTGAAAAAAACTGACACAAATATTGAAGTCTTAAAAAGATTAATACCTCCTCTTTCATATTCTAAATAAAGTTTCCAAACTTCAGATGTTCTATCCTTATTTCAGTTGCTATACACAGTGTGGTTTGTTATTGATTTACATGTTTTTACTTAGATATGAAACACAGCAAAAAAAGAGACCACAGAAAGCTAGAAAAGTCCTATCAAAGATTTTAACAAAGGATTAACTCAGAACTCCCCCCTCACTTTCTTCCCCAATTACAGAAAGCTTAGAACATATTTAAAGATGACAGAAAACAAAGTTTTAGATTCGATAATAATATTGTATCAGTTAATTCCCTGATTTCCACCAGTGTACTGTGGTCTTATGTATTTACCACATTGTACTATGGTCTTATGTATTTACCACAAATACCTAAGAGAACGCATTTGTGGTAAAGTAACGCACTAAAGTACATAAGGAGCAACATCTCTACTACTTACTTAGTTTTCTGAAGTGTTCAAAATAATAAATGTACATATTGAAAGAGACAAGAGTATGAAGCAAATGGAGTAAAATTTTACCATTTAAAGAAATCATGAAAGTGCATGAAATTCTTACAATTTTTCCTTATGTTTGAAGTTATGTCAAAAGAAAATGTTACAAGGAAAAGGAAGCTTAACTCTTCTGAAGCTTGAGACCAAAATAACTGTAACAAGTCTCTTTAGTTTCATTGTCTTCATTTTTAGAAATACTAATTGAAAAGTGTATGTCACTTAGAAAGAAATTAATACTGAATTGTGTTTACAGTCCAAAGCAAGGCCGTTCACTTTTAAGTCATTCTTTTTGCCTAAGGTAGGAAATGGAGTGAACAAGCTGGAAGACAGATAAACATTACCTTCCTGGCTTCTGATTTCAGAACCCTTTCCATTTAAGTGTCAAATCATGGTTGAGACTTTACAAAGTTAAAAACTAGGCCCTTTAAGAAAAAAAGGCATTTAGATTGGATTACATCTGCTGAATTCACATGCTAAAGTTAAGCAAATAATTTTCTTCTAAGAAGCTGGAAAAATATGCAGAAACTGAGTGCTATGATCCAAAAGGTGTGACTAATTCACACTTTGGAATAAAGGAAAAAAAGAAAAGGCTACAGTTTATAAATTAGTCTAACTTATACAAAGCCACATCTGGGAAAACATCAGAAAACCCAATGAAAACAGATAATAAAAATGCTAAGTAAATTTCACGAATTCCATCTTTTCACGAAAACTGTATCTTAGCATTAATATGGTATTCTACCTGGATTAAGATCTAAATTTACTACCCATCAATTTAAAGAAAAATTTATTTCCACGGCAGGGATTCAAAGCCAACATTTTTACAGTGAATTCTATATTTAACAGTTAAAAGTTTTAACTAATTCACAAAGAAAGTGTAAAAAGAAACAATTATTTCCTAATTATTCATTCCTGAGACACTGTTGGAAACCTCATCTTTTTATCTACATACATGGGTAACCATAAAAGCACTGGTGTTTATAAAAACACTAAAAATGAGAAACAATATAATGGATTAACTAACGGAGACTAGATTAAATCCACAAAATGCAATACTACCTAACCAGTCAAACTGTATTTAGATCAGTCATCTAATCTAATGAAAATTTTTAAAAAATTAGTTAAAAACAATGATATTCTTGCTGGAAATTTTTAAAGGAGGTTTATGCATAAATATCTTCAGAAAAAGCTGGAAGAATATATGACAAATATACTCTGAGTTACCAAACTACAAGTGATTTTTACTTTTTTTCTTTGTGTCTCTCTATAATACTTACGTTAAGCATATATTACTTCTATGGCTATTTAAACAAAGTTAGCTCATTTTAAAAAAGACACAAAACAAAAATTAAAGGGGATTGGTTGAATAACACGGCACACATTTTGATAAGAAAACAGTATTGAGACATGAAAACCTCAGGGCAGGAATCCGAGGTCTCCAGGTCCTGATTTAATCACAGTAGTTTCCTTTTGCCCATTTCTCATATTAGGTTCTGAAATATACTGTTTGACATCAGGGTAGCTTTGTTTAAAGAAATTTGAAAATGTTTTATGGCAGAATATTTACTGACATGAAAGGATATTTTCTGTGAAGTGTAAGCTGAGTAGGCAAATTAACAAAACTGTATGCTATGATCCTACTAAATAAAATTAATTAAAATTGTATGGGAATTTTAGACTTTAGTTTCAGTTCATCAGTTTCTAACAGTTTCTAAACAGGTATTTCTTTTTCAATAAAAAACAATTTTAGAAAAATGTAAAACCTAAAACAAAAAAACCCTTAAGTTGACTTATATCTTCTTTCTAAACCTCAAAAAGGAACTGGCATACCTTGGAGATGTTGAGGGTTCAGTTCTAGATCACTGCAATAAAGCAAGTATCACAATAAAACAAGTCACACAGATTTTTGTGGGTTTCCTAGTGCATATAAAAGGTATGTGCTAGGACTTCCCTGGTGGTCTAGTGGCTGAAACTCTTCGTTCCCAATGCAAAGGGCCAGGGTTTGATCCCTGATCAGGGAACTAGATTCCGCAGCTGGAACTAAAAATCCCACATGCCCCAAGAAGAATGAAGATCGCACATCTAAGACCTGGTGCAGCCAAAAATAAATAAATACTTACAAAAAAAAGTCATGTGTACACTATACCGTACTAAGTATGCAATAGCATTACGCCTTTGAAGAACATACATGTCATAACTGAAAATATTCTACTCATTAAAAAAACAAAAAAAAGCAGGATTGCCAGAAACCTTCAGTTTGTGTAAAAAACTAAACAAAACAAAATAAAAAACCCTGGTGGTTCAGTAGTAAAGAATCTTCCTGCCAGTGCAGGAGACACAGATTCGATCCCTGAGTCAGAAAGATCCCCTAGAGAAGGAAATGACAACCCATTCCAGCACTCTTGCCTAGGAAATCCTGTGGACAGAGGAGCCTGGTGGGCTACAGTCCATGGGGTCGCACAAGAGTTGGACACGACTTAGCAACTAAACAACAACAGATACAGATCTAAACATTCCATCAGGAAAAAAATGGGGTGTCTATATTTGGAATTAAAATCAACACTGCCTATCATTTTCTAAAGAAATCTTCAGCATATAAGTTAGCTTATGAATAACATACACAAAATCAGTAACATAATATTTAAGTAAACTACTTCATTTCTTAAAAAAAAAATCTAAACCCTAAAATTCTAATGTCATTGCATCTATATTACAATGTTCAATCATGCAAAAGTACTTTTACACTCAACATGCATTAATTATATAGGGAAGAGATGTTAAAGCTGAAACACAGTCTCTGCCCAGCATTAAACGTCTTTAAACACACTAAGCAATTCAATGGACAGTAAGAAATTTCTTAGAGAACAGTCTGTATTCACACGCAACAACATAAATTAGCATAAGGTTATAAAAGAAAAGTGCTTAACAGGTAAAATTTCCAAAACTCCTTATTTTACTCTACAATACATTAAACCACTCAAAAACTGCTTTACTGGAGGAAACTTATATCCTTTTCCACTGCAACTGCCATTTCATACACTAATATTTTTGTCACCAGGAAAGGAGCATTAAAGAATATCTATATGGTTTTTGCCACTGTCATCTGTATTCTCCTAGACACAGTCAAAAAAGTTAAGACTAGAGGAATCAATGGCCAGCCAGTTCAAAATAAAGTAAATTTCAGTTTCCTCATTTAGTACTTTTAGGTCTGAAGATGATTTTCATGTGGCTGTTCTTAAGCCTGATTCAGAAAATGGAAATGAATTACTTTGTTGAGAGGTTCTGTAGCTAAATATATACTTTCAAAATACATTGGTCAAGATATTAACTGTGAAAAATACAGCAAGGCACCCAAAGCTACTTAGCTATTAACCAAACAAACCCTACTGCCAGCACTACCTTACTCCCCTGACCTTACTCTACCAGAGTAGCCAAGAAAATACTACCTAGGAGAGCTTTGTTTCTTTTGCTACTGTTACTGTTTGTGGTTGGCTGAAGAGTAGAAAGTACAAGCTATGGAAAGGGCTTTCCCATGTGCTGTATTTCAGAATTCTAAGAAACTAAGAAATGTAACCTGGATAAGACCTAGTTATAGCAGTAATACTCTATCAAAAATAGAGAAATTTATACTTTCTTCCTTTTTAACAAATTTCTATTATTTTTCATCTGAAGGCCAATATTCTTGAGAGTTCTGCAAACTTTTTAAAGTTTAAAATACAGACAAAAACCTTAAAATCTTTCCTTCATCCTGATCCACATATTTAAAATAATATCCCACTTGATTTTCCCATAATACCTCCTAAATTATATTCAAACAAATTTCAAATATACAACAGACAAAGTTTAAAGTTAGTTGCCCCTTGTATGAAACATAAAGAAGTTAAAGACAAAAAAATCAAAATTGAAGATTTTTTTTTCTCAAAGATTGGAACACAAAAATTATAATAGAATCTGCACTTACTCTTCACCCCTTTCTTCCCCTTTCGTTCCTTCTTGTACTGTTCCTTCAGTTTACTTATTAGTCCCTGGTCTACATCCCAAACCTCAGTAGTTGGGGAGAGGTCATCTTTATCTACATGCAGCATATTATTAAAAGAAAAAAAATCAGCAGTTGGCAATGCAAGCTGTTGGCAATAAACTGTTATAGCTTTATATAATCATAATAAAAATGTACTGACAGTACAGACTCAAAGTACTTTAAAGGTGCAGTCTCAGTTTTGGTATTCACAAGTCAAACTCTGAAAGCCCATCTCACAAGTTTCTAAATATTAGTACTACAAACAATAGTTAAATGGTGCTTCATTTCTATGAATTACGAATTTGAAGGTTATTATTCTTGTGGTAAATGATATTTTTACAATGGACTGACATCAGAAATCTAATGTTACAAAAAATAGATCACTGCATCTTTATAAAAATGTTAATAAAAAATTATTCAGCCGGCATCATAAAAGCAAACGAATGAATTACATGCGAACTACTCATAAAAGTGCAAGCTGGAAAGGTCAGTGATGTTTTATTGATGAAAATATGCATGCACCTTCTGTCACATTGATTCTGCATGCACAAGATAACTGTACTAATGGAGAGGCATTCTAGTCCAATATAATACATACATGTAATTCCAAAATACGTCTCAAATAATCCATACAAAGCATTCAGAGAATCTCACCTCTGTCCCCACCCCAACCAAATAGTTCAACATCTCATTACCTTCTTCCATTGGTCTACAACTAAGATTAGCAAACAAAAAAACTCAAATTCCACTGAAGAACTTTTTTAAAGAGTTGATATGTTTAGGGTAAGATAAAAGCAGTGACAAGCATGGAGAAGTGAAAACATACATTGCTGTACATCTGTTACAGATGGTACTTCAGCTATTGTAGCTGAATAAACAAATCCATATTTGTTTTAAGTAAATATATGTGCTTATAAAAAATTTACCCTATAGAATACGAGAGGAAAACAGCATTAAAAAAAAGCAAAACAAAAATATCTTTATTTGAATTATTTTAGGTATTAAAGGCTTTTTCATCTTTTAAGTTTTAAACTGTTACTTTTTAAGTTTAGAGCTGTTATTTGGAAGTTTAACATTCTGTTAAAGATCAATGAAGTTAGTTTACATAACCCTGTTACTAAATAAAAATTATACCAAAACACATAAGCTAAATCAAGAAGACTGATATAAAAGGGAGATTTTAGATAAAATATACTTTGACAATTTTGATAACTTATTATATTTCTGGCTTATAAGTCTTATAAACTCCATAGGCCTCAATGTACGGTGGACATAAAAAACATCCCTTTTCCATACAGACAGTTATTTGTAGCAAACATAAAAGATCCTCATATTTAAATGGTACACAAAGGAATTCCTTGGCGGGTCAGTGGTTAGGACCTGGAGCTTTCACTGCCTGTAAAGTTTGATTCCTGATCAGAATTAAGATTCTGCAAGCCTCTTAGGGGGGAAAAAGAAAGGGTACACAGAAATTCAATTTTCTGTACCTTGAGCTTTTCCTACTATAACGGCCATCATTTTCTACCTTATGGTACTATAATCTTAGGTAGTCAGTGTGTAAAAAGCTAAACTCAAAACTTTAATATGCTAACTTGAATTACCTGAAACTAGGTTATCAAAGCCTGAAATTTACACATATGAGTATCAAATCTGCAAACTCTAATGCTGTCGTAATACTGAGAAAATTCTCTTTTCCTGTACTCTGCTCATGAATTTCCTGAAAATGATGTTATATCAAGAATTGTTCTGTCAAGTTATCTAATACACTAAGAAAAAATGTGATCTAAAGAATTAACTGCTTTGTGCTCATCTTAATAAAGCTAGTAACTTTTATTTTTAAAAGGGACAAACTGACACATTTGGAGCAAATTTTGTTAACCTCATAGAAACGACAACAAAAAACTTCAGTGGTATAAACTTTACAAATGAAATTAAATAGGAGTTTTTTAAAAGACCTCTGTATAAAAAGTAAAACTGTGAATGCTCTAACTGGAGTAGCAAACAGTAGTGAAGTGAGAAAGCAAAGGGAATAAAAAAGGATAAGCTTAAGAAAAATAGAAATATTACTTGCAAGATAAACCTGAATCTAGAAAACAAAGGTAAACTTAAGGCAGTGCAGAGAACAGGTTGGTGAATGCATATGTGCACAAACATCCTGAAACTTGCCTGGTAAGTAACAGCTGATTTGATATTGCTTATAAGAAATAGTTAAGAGCAAAAAGGAAGAGGCAGCATAATCTTCTACATATTAACGCTGTTTTAAAAAAATCTAGGGGGAAAAAATACCAAGAAATGAGGTTGAATAAGTTATGGGAACTTTTTTTTTAATAAGAAAACACAAAGATACACACAAAAAATTGATCCTTGACAACTCAAAACCACAAAAGCCTTAAATTCTATTGTGGTGATTCTAACTACCAAAGCAAAGGAATTAAATCTACTTAATGTACCATAAACTTGAAACTAATTTTATTCAAATATTTAGTACTTTATCCATTTAAACAGTCAGTATTTTGTAGTCCTATAAATTCTACAGACCACAGTTTCAAAGTATAGCAGACAATAACTAAACATCTTTAAAATGTTTAGCAAATTTAGAAATGTTCACCAGTATTTCTGATTATGCCAAGAATTAAGAACTATTGAAATTAAACCCAGACTATCCTTTCAGACAAAAAAGATTTTAAAAGCTTTCTAAAAAGGAGTGGTTTCATAGAATAAAAGAATTCAAAATCAGAGATATTTGAGTACTATGCTAGTATACAAAATAAAAATAACACAGACTATCCAATGTGGGTGAATACAGGGATGTTTTATTATGACACACTATTAAGAAAGAAAGGAAAAAAAAAATCTGTCCTTGACCCAGTAACTTAAATCTGAAAATCACTTTATCATTTGTAGGTAAACTCAAATTTTAAACAAGTAAATATAAAGGGATATTTGTATATTCAGCCTCTTTGCTTTGGGAAAAAACTGAATATGACACCTATTGAGTAAAAATTCAAAATTCAAAAACGCTACATAGATCCTTTATAAAAAACACTGCATAGATCCTGTGAGTTTTCATTTCTCAGGGAAAGAAACTACTTGAATCATTTTGTTCTTAACAGAGTCCTTTCCTTCTTAAGAGTTTAAAGTGTTTTAAAGATACTTTAGACTTGTCTGGAAGGAAGAGACTTTGTTGGTTACTTCCATTACACAAAAAGATTCAGGTCACTCTCAAATATTAGTAACAAAAGTAAATAAAAGTATCGACAGTTGTCATTCACTAATTAGGTCCTCTCTTGAAACTGTTCTACAGTCAAGTTTTTGGACAGAAAGACCAATCAACTGCACACTTTTTATGATAGAAGTAATGCCATTTTATACAAATTAAATTCCTGAAATTTTTATATATATTTCTGATGGACAATTAAACTTCCAACAATTTTAGGCAAAGAGAATAGGAATGGAAATGTGCCAAGATTTAGCTGTACAAGTCTGGAAACTGCTTCTGATCTTTTTTTCTCCCTTTAATAATCTAAATAAGCACCAGTAGTACCCAGATAAATAATTGAACATAATGACAGAATATTATGCACTTATTAAAAATGATGTCACAGAAGAATAATAAGTGGAAGTGTGGGTTATAAACCAGCACACAGAAAAATCCTGTTAAATACAGACAGATAGATATAAATATTAATCATGATTCTCTGTACATAGCAGTGTTATTAATGATTTTTCATTTTCTTCCATACATGTATCTGTGGGTTCTAAACCTCCAAAAAAACCAAATGAATTATAAGATAATTAAATATTTATATAATTTAAATATATTTCTATAATTATTTTAAAATCTAGAAAAAAATAAATAGTACTTTAGAAACTGTTAGAAAAAAATAAGGTTATGTCCAACAATGATAGATTGCACAGGAAAGTAAGAAGAAAACTAGATATTTTTACTGTCCTCTTGAGCAAGACTAATTCTTAAGAAGAGTAAACTTGGCAATTTTCAAAGCGTAAGTACAAAAATGTATATTCAACGTCTAGAAGACAACTGTGGAAGTTGTGTTATTTTTTTAATTTTCAATTAATAGGCCTCCTTTCCTTCCACTTAAGAGAAGATCTGAAAAATCATGCTTGAGAATCATAAACAATAAGGATGCTGATAACAAAATCCAGACCTTTTAAGTACTCAATTTGTATCAGGACAGTCAATAAACGTTATCTCTCAGGTTCTGTCTCTCCTGCTATTAGCAATATTCAGCTTAAATATATACATGAGGCATTTTTATAAACTGAAGTGTGTCTCCTTATCACCAAAGTAGTTTTTAAAAATGTAGTGATAATTCCTCTTGCTAGTAACTAAGCAATTTTGGTATTCATGTAAAATATGCATTAAAATACTTATTACCCTTCTCCAATAAAGCTGAGTTCTCCCGACCAGGTACTGAATGAACTTTTTTTTTTTTGGTGTGCCTATTATTAACACGTTTTTAAAATTTATTTTTAATTGAGGATAATTGTTTAACCATGTTGTGGTTTCTGCCATATAATGTGAAATCAGCCATAAGTACAGAATGAACATTTTTAATTGAAACATCATACTGGACCTCAGCTATTATCTTAAAATATTTTGTACACTTTTTATTTTACTTCCTAATGGGCTTTTTAAACCCTGCATAAATAGAATTGTTTTAGCCCTTTTAGTTATAGCTGGATTATTATTAGCAGTAGATATCACTTCCAAAGGCTAGGCTCTTAACACGTTTGTACAGTGAGTATTATATGTAATAAAGTTTAATAGTTTCAATAAATCTTGTTCATTATTGAGCCATTATTCAGAATTAATAGCTTTATTGTTTGTATGCAAGCTCAGTCGTGTCTGACTATTTGCAACCCAATGGATTTGGGTTTCAAGAAGGTGACTGCCGAAAAGAGTCACCTTCTTGAAACCCAAATTCATTACCAAATTAAATCATGGGAATGTTTAAAACTGTGTACATGCTTAAAAAAAAATCTGTTAAGAAGAAAGGAACTGGATTTCTAAATTAACTGAATGTTTCAATTTTAAATCAAGATAAATTTCAAATATCAAAATCCACCAAAAGCCATATATTAAACAGTTTAGCCACCAAATCTAAATAAACTGATACAAAATACTCTGAAATTACTGAATACCACTTTTCTCCTTGCTCTCAGTTTAACTGCCAGCATACATTCAGATACACACATTCCACATACAATATTTAATAAAATACATCTTCAAGGCCTAGATGTTTTCCCACCCCCATATTTCTTTATCACCTTACCCCATTCGGTGCCATCCCCTGAACTTCGTGCTTCTCCAGCTCCTTCACCATCTTCAGCAGTTACTAAAAAATCAAATTCTTTCAGTGCTTCCTCAGTATCAGGATCATCAGTTAGGTCAGCAGCTAAACCTTCATTACCTATCTTAAAAGGAACATAAGCCAAGAATTACCTTTATGTTAAAATGTAAAGGTATCCTTTATGTTTTCACACAATTATTTTTACTTTTGCACCCCCATTTTTAGGTTATTTAGAAACAAAAATCTTAAGATTTTCCAGAGAGTTCAACAATCTCAAATTATATACTAGATAAATGTTTGTCAATAGTGCTCCAAAGTGTGATCCAAGTAATGTGGCAGTAAGAATGGTTAAAATATTGATCTTCAACTATGATGATCCTCACAAAGAACATCTCTAATTACAAAAGATTTATGGGTAACTCTTATGAAAGAACTGTGCAGTCCCTTACACCCCAGTATGTTGTGTTGAATCGCCCTCATTCACTGAAAGCTGCACCTGTAGTCCATAACTCATAAGGATATGGCACAGTTAATAAGGACATTAATGCAAGTCAATAGCTGTGGTATTTATAGTAATGCTTCTCAGAACAACATCAGCCAAAAAAAAAAAAAAAATCAAAATCTCTATTCACTCATGTTTCGCATGAGTATGTGGCAGAAACGCTGAAAACTGCTTTCATGGACTGGAAGCTTTTGAAGAGCACTGGAATTTTCCCCAAATTACTAAAATCCCAAAGAACTACAATGGAATTCAAAACCACAGTTGAAATACTGTCCACTACTATGATAATTCACACATGTGTCATCTAATCTATTTTTGCTCTTATAACTAATCTGTATCAACACTAAAATACATCAATCTGTTTCCCAGGTTATAAGCAAAAGAAAACTTTCATTAATCCTTAACAAAGAGTGAAGAGTGTTGAGACAAACATTTACAATTCTTAGTTTTATTTCCTCAACCAGGGAGTATCAACCCACATCAGTTACAACTTATCACTTGTTTATGTACCTCAAGAGATACTCTACAGCAGTGATTCTTAATTGTGATAGGATAGTTTTTTTTTCAAAAATGTTTCAAAACACTGGATTAGTCCCATAAAAACAGACCCTTTTTTGCCAATTAGTTAATAATACAATAGATAATAATTTCTACTATATGTAGGGTAATTCAATAAGAACTATATAAAACACTTTCAAATGACATAATAAAAAGACATCAATAACTTCCAGTGTAACGTAAGACATCTTGAAATTTTCTATTCCATACACATGACTAAATACATTGTAGTTAATAAGAGAATTCTTACTTTGTGTTTATTTATCCGATGTTTGTCTTTTCCTTCTGGGATGCCTTCAATCATGTCATTTTCCTCTTCTTCGTCGCTGTCATCAGCATTTTCTAAGAAATTGAATGTCTCAAGAACATCACCAGAAGTCCTGTAAGAGAGGAAAAAGATGAATCAAAATATTCCAGTGATAAATATTTCTTTCCATCTCCTATTTTTAAACAGTACTTGAAGGTAGTAGACAGATTCAAATTAATTTAATGTATTATATAAATATTCTACCCCAAAATGAAAGATCATTTATGTTCTACAGTTAAAGATGTTAAGTTTCTATAATAATACTTTAAGTAATTACAGCATCAAAGTAAAAGCCCTATAGTTAAAAAGCACTCAAAAGTAGTATTATTTCTCAAAATAAAGCTATTTTAATTAAGCAACTTGAACTCAGCATTTCTTTTAGCTCTACAGCCTTTTACAGTGTGGCCCAACTATTTAAGGACTAAAACTGAAGTTCAATTTATGAGGCTACTCAGATTTAAAGTAATGGTAAATTAGATATAGAACATTTCAATCCTTTTCACAGATTTTTTTTACTTACAAAACAGGATTATTAATATACTAAAGAAACACTTTCAAGTGTTTCAGAACCACTCTTACAACAGGTTAACAGTCATAATCTATTTTAATCTATTGTCATTTTAAAACTATAATCTGAATTCCTCATCTATGTACAAAAAACAGTTTTCAAATAGTTGTTTAAATGTCTAAAAACAGAGGCTGCAACAGAACAGTAAAGGCTTCAGCTGAACATAGTCTCTCATAATGAAAGTCTCAATTCCTCCACAGACTAAGCTGCCTGAATTTGGCCATGTCATTTAAACACTTTGGCTTCAATTTCTTTACCTGTGGGAATTAAACTAGATGATCTCAAATATCCTGACCAATACGAACAGTACATGGTAACAAAAAGAATAATAGTCTAAAACTTAGGGGTTTTTTTGCCCCTCCCTGACTGGTTCTATTAGTCTAATTAAGGATATAATACAATTCAGACTAGTTTTTAATAGCACTTTGATATAGGGTCTTAATAGGTCTACTATACAGTGCCTAATCCAGTATATGGTTCAATGACCTGCATAAAAACTGAATGCAGAATGATACTTTTTTCCCAAGTGCAAATCAATAAGAACAAACAAAAAACTACCATAATAACAAAACACACACTTTTCAGCTCAACATCAATATGTCTCAATATTGGGGTATTAAATGAAAGGCAAAGAAAATATTTGACAAAATCAGCACATCAATGACAGAAAACTTTAAGAATCATAAATTTAACACATGACAGTTTTGTTCTGAACTTTGATAAATTAAGTACTATCATTTCTTAGATATGAATTCCTGTCTCTAAAATGAAAATGTTTTACGTTTTTAAAATTGTATTTGATCACAGCAACACACACACAAGACTTTAAAAAGTCAAAGAGAGCATAATCAATAAAAGAAATAACTGATGAACCTTCCAAAATTAAAACCCCTTAAAGAAAAGTCTAAAGATTGGGGAAATGTATTTGCAAACCACACATTCAATGAAGGACTATATACAGAACACTTAAATCTTAATAGTATCAAAAAAACAATGAGCATGAAGGGATTATTCAAAAAATTTCAGTAAAAAAAGACATGTGTATGGTATACACATATGCTCAACATCATTAGTCTTTAGGGAAATGGAAACTAAAGCAACCAGGGACTGTGAAGGGTCTGAGACTTTGCCCCACTTGCAAGCTAATATACTCTTGAGGTGTTTCTTTTTAGCATTCATGATGATGACCTTTGTATGGATTTTTTAAAATTAATTTTATAGTGCAACCAGGGAAAACCCTTTCACTGTGGCAACAAACATGCCTGGAAATATATTCTATAAATATACTCCATAAATTTTTAAAAATTACTACTTTAATAATCTTTTCAACACAATTTTACCTGTTCTCTGTTTCTGACACTCCTATTCAGATGTTTGCCCTCTGGGACCCATCTTTATATTTTCCTATCTTTTCAGTCCTACTTTCTTTTTTTCCCCTTTGCTCTTTTCTGGGATAGTCTTTTAACCTTATCATCCAAGTTCTATATAAAATTTATTTAAATCACACTTTAAGATTTCTATTAGCTCTTTTTTGACTTCTTATCAAACCTTATAAAAGAGCATCTTATTGTTTTATGGATGTATTATTTTTCTCAGTGCTTACAGGAGAGTAAACTTTTGAAAGTCTCCTCTGAGCTCCTTTTTTTGATTTGGTTCTTCCGGTCTCCAATTTTCACACCAAAGTCTTTTCTTAACCGTTAGCATTTAACAGTGAAGCACAGAAAAGCTAACTGGATATACTGTGTACATGGGTGAGGCTTGTCATGTAGCTTAGCTTCACGTCTGTGTAAAAGAGCAGAAACCCAAACATTTCATTGGCAGATCCCAACTGTCAGTATCAGAAAGTTTTCTCTACCATTAATAGATCATATTTCTGCCTGGAAGGGATTTAAGACCAGCTGCCAACATACCAGAAGCCAAGGAGAAGAAAATAAGAGATCTCACTGCTTAGCTAGATATTTTCAGATTCTCCTCCAGTCTTCAATGTTGCAGCTCACCCTACAAGTGCCTGACTTCTTAAAGAAATCAGAACTTACTGGAATATGTCAGAAATCAGAATTCACCAGAAAACATATCAACATTCTTTGGGATAGGGGAGGGGTTTTCAAATGGCTACACAGGACAAAAGAGGGAGTTTGATGGGAATTTACTGTATGTCTCAGGAAACAGGGGCTCTGTATCAACCTAGAGGGTGGGATAGGGTGGGAGGTGGAAGGGAAGTTCAGGAGGGAGGGAGTATATGCATACCTATGGCTGATTCATGTTGAGGTTTGACAGAAAACAACAAAATTCTGGAAAGCAATTATCCTTCAATTAAAATTTAAATATATATATTTATATATTTAAAAAAAGGGAGTCTGAAATTTTCATAAATTTGAAACTTGCCTCTTCTCTAAACTTGAAACTAATTCTCTATTAATAACTCCCTCTAAGATGTACCTGATACTGCTAATTCCTTAGCTTTTATTACTTTATCTGCATTTTGAGATGTGAATTGCCTTCTTTTTTTTCTTTCCAGATTTCAAAATTATTAAGTTCTCCCTATCTGATGGACAGCATAGCCTCTCATTCTTCCTATGTACTCAATTTACTGCTTTTATGTGTTAACGTATCTTTAAAAAAAAGTCTTTAACGAACATCTTAAAGAATCCATAAAGCACAAAAGTAAAACGTCTCTTTAATTCACCATGCTTAAGTGGACATCTACATCTGCAATTTTATTTTATTTTTTTTTTCTTTGCCAACTATCCTTTTTCATTCTAAAAATATGATCAACAGAATTTTTAAAATTATATATCCAGATGAAGGGAAAATAGAGTGAAGTCAAGAGTAAGGCTGTTAAGTAAAAGAGTAAAAAAGAGTCAGTGCATTTTCTAGAAATG
This sequence comes from Antilocapra americana, assembly GCA_007570785.1. Lineage (NCBI taxonomy): Eukaryota > Metazoa > Chordata > Mammalia > Artiodactyla > Antilocapridae > Antilocapra > Antilocapra americana. The sequence continues at coordinate 3,180,127 of ML661902.1, forward strand.
AAGGAACCCCACAAGTATGGCAAGATTCAGTCAGAGTAAACAGAAAGAGAGCAACTACTAGAAGTTGAAAGGTAAATCAGACCATACTATTTCTAACAATATGGCTAACAATTTATCATTTTTCTTCTGTTGAATATGAAGACTGGTTCAAATTTTTACTAAGTAAGAATATGATAGATATCTATTTGTTGGTATCTCTATCAATATACTAGATCATATTTCTTAGAATTTTCAAAGGCCCTGATCCTAGCTGAACCATACACACCTACATTAATACAGACTTGCAATATAGTAAGCTGGTACAAATGTAATTGCAGTTTTTGCACTATTGAAATTTCCCATTTCATACTGGAACATATCCTTAAATAAATGTGATTATGTTTTATGTCATTTTAATGTGCATTTTTGCTAACGACTTACAAAATGCTGTTTTTTATTTTAGACTATGGGAATAATGTTAAGACAAAAAAGCAAATTTGAGCAATTTTCTTATTCAAACAGGCCATAAAGCAGCAGAAACAACTCACAACAACAACCATGCATTTGGCCCAGGAACTGGTAACAAATGTACAGCGCAGCAGTGGGTCAGGAAGTTTGGCAAGGAGACGAGAGCCTTGAAGACGAGAGGAGCCGTGGCCAGCCATCGGAGGTTGACAAGGACCAACTGAGAGCATCAAAGCCGATCCTCTCAAACTACACAAGAACCTGCTGAAGAAATCAACATCAGCCATTCTATGGCTGTTCAGCATTTGAAGCAAATTGGAAAGGTAAAAAAGCTTGATTAAATGGGTGCCTCATCAGCTGACTAGAAATCAAAAAATCGTCCTTTTGAAGTGTTGTCTTTTCTTATTCTACTCAACATCGAACCATTTCCTGATTGGATTGTGACATGTGACAAAAGTGGATTTTATGTAACAGGCAACAACTAGCTCAAGTGGGTGGACTGAGAAGAAGCTCTTAACGCCTTACCAAAGCCAAACTTGCACCAAAAAAAGGTCATGGTCACACTGTCTGGTGCTCTGCTACAGGTCTGATCCATTACAGCTTTCTGAACCCTGGTGAAATCATTACATCTGAGAAGTCTGCTCAGCAAATTGATGCGATACACAGTAAACTTCAATGTCCGCAGCTGACACTGGTCAACAGAAAGGCCCCAATTCTTCTCCACAACACCTTACTGCACACTGAACAACCAACATTTCAAAAATTGAACAAAGTGGGCTACAAAGTTTTGCCTCATTTGCCACATTCACTTGACCTCTTGACTACCACTTCTTCAAGCATCTTGACAACTTTTTGCAGGGAAAACACTTCCACAACCAGCAGGATGTAGAAAATTGCTTTCCAATAGTTTGTTGAATTCCAAAACACAGATTTTTAAGCTATAGGAGTAAACAACCTTATTTCTCACTAACAAAAATGTGTTGAGTGTAATGATTCCTATTTTGATTAATAAAGATGTGTCTGAGCCTAGTTATAGTAATTTAAAATTCACAGTCCAAAATTACAATTATTTTTGCACCAACCTAATACAAGTATACTCATTAAGAAGGAAATCAGCCTTGATTAAAAACAATTATTACATAAAAGTCCTTGGACAGATAAATGGATAAGAAAAATGTGGTAAATACAGTCAACAAATTATTATTTAGACATAAAAAAGAAAATCCTTGGCAGAAATGAAACCAACATTGTAAAAAAATTATCCGTCAATTAAAGAAAATTTTGCAAATAAATAAATGATTTTTAAAAATAAATAAAATCCTTACTGATAGCAGAACAATTAAAAAAAAAAAAAAGAAAGAAAACCTTGTCATATGCTACAACATGAGTGAACCTTTAGGACATCATGCTAAGTGAAATAAGCCAGGCACAGGAAGATAAACACTGTGTGATTCCACTTACATACTTAAAGTAGTCATTCACAGAAACAAAGTCAAACGGTGGTTCCCAGGTACTAGTGGGAGGAGGAAATAGGGAGTCGCTATTCAATGAGTATGGAGTTTTAGTTATGCAGATGAAAAGCTTCTAGAGAAGTGCTCTACAATACTGTGCTTACATAGTTAACAACACTGCACTGTGCACTTAAAAGTTTTTAAGGCAGATCTCATGTTATGTGCTTTTTACCACAACAGAAAACAAAAAACAAAAAATTATTAATCTTGTAAAGGTAAGAAGCTTTACAAGGAGAAGATATAGTCTGCTATGGATCTTTAATTCAAATTCAGGTGTGATACACTAAACTGCATTCCCCTCAAGTATTTATAAATCCTATTAACTACTTAGCCTGGTTAACTGACAAATTTAGTTCTTAAAAACATAGTAATATCCTTGCTTTTTCTCATATGCTATGAAAATTCTGATTCCTGAAATCCAGAGTAAAGAAAATAAGGACTCTATTAGATGTCAAATTGTTTTTATTAGAGACCTTATTTCTCAGAAATAAAATCCCAAAACTAAAGGCTTATATTAACCTGAAAGTTATCAACATATCACAATATATATCTAAGGTATGAAGCAATGCTAGTTTATAAACTGTACATATTATTTTCTTAAGCTCTACATGAACTCATTTTAATTTTTTCCATTCTCCTTTTCTTTGTCCTTCCGACCTATGAAATTCAAGGCAATAACTAATGGCAGAAAATGAAAAAAGTTCCACTGGCTTGACTATTTGCATTTATCAAATCTGCACTGTAATCAAAAGTATATTAGGTAGATGTATTGATGAGAATGTAGAGAAACCAGAATTCTTATACATTTCTGGTGGTGATGTGCAATAGTCCAGCCACTTTGGAAAAGAATTTGGAAATTCATCAAAAAGGTAAACACCAAGTTATTGTATGACTTAGCAACTCAACTCCTAGGTATAAACCCAAGAGACCTGAAAACATATGTCCACATTTCCAGACTGATGTTCAAAGCAGCATTATTCATTATTCCAAAATGTGGAACCAATGGACAAGCCCACCAGTTGGACAAAGAATGGATAAACAAAATGTGATACATCCACAGAAAAGAGTATTACTTGGCAATGAAAGAAATGAATTACTGACACATGCTGTAACATGGATTTTAAAAACACTATGCTAATGGAAAGTAGCTACTCACAAAATAACTATTTACATAAAATGTCTAGAATAAGCAAATCCAGAGAGACAAAGTAGATTAACGATTGCCTAGGACTGGTGAGTGAGAGGTATATAGTAAAGATGGGGAGTGGCAGCTAATGAGTACAAGGCTTCTTTACGGAGCAATGAAAAATTTCAAAACTCAGATTATGGTGATGCTTGAATAACTTTTTGAATACCCTAAAAACTGTTAAACTTATATCCTTTAATGAGTGAAATTTATGGGAGGTGAATTGTATCTTAACAAAGACATTAAAATTTTAAACTATATCTGGTAGCTTTCTGAGCCTGAACACAATGCAAAGCCTTGTTTCTTTCACAACAGTGACTGACTAAATAATTACTATTCTAATCAGAGAGTAGTATTAAGTTTATTCAAAACACTCTAACAAAAATCTAAAAATCAAGGTGTTCAAGTAACTCCAAACTACATGAAATCACTCTTAAGTTTTAATTTTGCACCTATTTCAGAGATATTTCAGTCATTCTCTTGGCATCAAAACTTCAAGATACATAAATTTAAAAAGTACCTAAATAAACAGCTTATTTGTCCATGATGCCATTTAGGAAAAAACATTTTAAATCTGAACTTTACATGCTTCTTTCTTAAAGAACTTTTAAAATTTTTACATGTTTCTTTTAAAAACATCTATTTATTTATTTGGCTGCGCCAGGTCTTAGTTTGCAGCATGCAAACTCTTTATTGTGGCATGTGGGATCAAGTTCCCTGACTAGGGATCAATCCCAAGCCTCCCTGCATTGAGACTGGAAATTTAGCTATTAGACCACCAAGGATGATCCTCTGCATGCTTTAAAAATTGTTAACAGTAGTGACAAAAAGCTAAAGAGATTCATAATACCTGTTATATAAAAAATGTTAACCTATGCACTGAAGAACTGATGCTTTCGAATTGTGGTGCTGAAGACTCTTCAGAGTCCCTTGGATAGCAAGGAGATCGAAACAGTCTGTCCTAAAGGAAATCAACCCTGAATATTCAATGGAAGAACTGATGCTGAAGCTCCAATACTCCGGCCATCTGATGCCAAGAGTCAATTCAGTAGAAAACTTTCTGATGCTGGGAAAGATTGAAGGCAGGAGAAGGGGGCAACAGAGGATGAGAATGTTGGATGGTATCAATGACACAATGTACATGAGTTTGGGCAAGCCCCAGGAAACAGTGAAGGGTAGGGAAGCCTGGCGTGGTGTAATCCATAGAGTTGCAAAAAGTTGGACACAACTCAGCAACTGAGCAACAACAAACAAGTACTGTTCATACCTTTTGATTTCTTGTCCTTTTTGCTTAGGAGATTCACCTCCATTCAGGATCTGTTCTAAATTCTTTGTCTCTACTGATCCATTTGGTTCTGAATTGGACAGTCCAAGTAATGATCTTACCCGCTGAGACCGTACATCTAATATTGTATCTGTATAACCTACTTCCTGAAGATATCTGTAAGAGAAAATTAAAAATATTAAAATCCCATAATTTGTTAATACCTGCAAACTGTTAAATGAAAATCACATCAAAAGACTTTAAAAAATCCATAATACTCCAAACTATACTCTTCCTTTCCTTAATACCTTTCTTCTCTATAGACTAGTTCCAGTTTTGTTTTGTTTTTCTTTTTAAAGGGCTGATAACAAACCAAAATTTAATTGAGAAAGCATATAGATGGCTAATACTAATTAAGAGCCAATTATCCTGAAGCCTAAAAAGCCCTAGAGCTTTTAGGAGCCGATCATATGTTAGTCCAAAAAAAAAAAAAAAAATCTAGAAAGTTGTAAAAGATGAATAGAACCAAACCTCTGAACAATGATAGGCCACCTTGAAAGCTTGGATCTTAGCTAGAGGTTAATGGATAGTTTCTCCTTCTAAGATCTAAGATCTCATTGCAGTCCTATAGACCGACCTGTGTTTTTCAAATGTTCCTTCTTAGCTAAAGCAGGTTACCTAACAAGGACATACTATGAGACCTAAAATATAGATAATGGTAATGAGCGAGCTTGTGTGACAAATTCTAAAATTTCTTACCAAAGTACTGATTTTGACAGGCTAAGGGAAGATGTTAAAAAGAAGCCTTATATATTACTGACAAAATAACAAAAGATTTTTAAGTGAAAGCTAAAGACAGGGAGACTGGTTAGGACTCTAACACAGCAAGAAGTAAAAGTGGAGAAGAGAAAAAAATGTGAGAAAAATAAGATAAAATCCAAGTAACTTGCTACAAAAGTAAATATAGCTATAAATTAAGAAGAAAATTTTGGAAACTTCAGGTTTCTAGCTGAGATGACTGAATGGTGATTCTACTCAATAAAATGAATAGTAAGGGCCAGAATCTGGTTTTACAGAGTATCCATCAAATAATCATGTACTATCTATCAAAGTGGTAATATTTATTAGGTACAATGATAAGAAAGATGAAAAGCTCAGAAAACAATGGACTGGGTGTACAGATCTGGGAGCCGTTAGTGTTTGGTGATATTTGAAGCCATGAAGTTACCCAGAGAAAAAGCATAAAGAAAAACAGAAACCTTGGGGACAAAAACAGCTAAAGTGCTGGAAAAGTAAGAGAAACAGAAAGGAAAATTAAAAGAAAGACTATGAAAAATTAGGATTAAAAAAAAAAAACAGCAAAGAGTAATTTTAAGAAAAACCGAGTTTCAAAAAGAAATGAGGAGTTTATGTCAAGTATTTCCAAAGGATCAAATGAACAAAAGGGACTCATAAATATGTTTGTGATAGAAGCTTCAGGGAAATATGAAAATGGAAAACTAGCTGAGAAATGAATAAGCAAGACTATTGATATAAATTATTTTTAGAGAAAGGTAAGAAGAGACAGACTATAAAGCCAGACAACAGGATTAGGCATTTATGAGAGAAATTCTATGTAACTGTTTTCCCGAGAGCTGGCAAACTCTCCTAAAAAAATGTCATCTTCTTTTGGGGAAAAAAAACTCCATATTCTAACCATGTGGTCTTAAAAGGCCATCAAAATCTTAAACAAACCAGGTAAAAACAACTGACTTGGTAGTTATTCGATCAAGTGAAGACAAATTTAAGCCTCAGAAAGTATTCTGAATAAAACAAGGGATCCTCTGTCAGATGGAGAGAAGTGGTTTTCAGGAGAAAAGAATAAAACTGATACACAGAGGAGGAGAACGCCAAAGAATTTAAAGTCATATCCTGGATGCTCCACTGCCTGAGAAATCTTCAAGTGATGCTTCAGCTCTTGTGTTCTTGACTCTCAGCACTTCCCTTATCTCAGCTAGCTACCCTAGCATCCTGCCAAGCAATCATCTGTTTTTATTAAAACTTGAATTTTAGTCTCCAAGAGTTCAGACTGAAAAAAATTTCTTTGAATAGAACACTAGGAACTGAGATTATAAATATGAGGTTTAAATACATTTACAGCAGGAAAAGCAAGAAATGACAAGTTCTCAGCTGACAGCCTTCGTATTTTCAGTGAAGAACCTAAGGTGCTCTAATGAGAGTAAGGAAGAATGGGTTGAGATGCAGTGCAAGTTTAGGAGGCCAAACTGAGGCCAACAGGAGCAAGAGATGACAAGGGATAAGGAAAAAGGCTCTATGAAATGTTTGGACAGGAAACTATGTATGTGTAACGGCATTCACACAATTCTATGACTTTTCTCCAAGAATTAATTAGAAACAGAAGCAACAGTATGACTGAACTAGGGCTGAGATCCTGCAGATAGGTACAGTAAAATGATTGGTGGGGTGAGGAGGGTTAATAAGCGGGCAACAAGAAAGCTAAGGGTATTGGCAAAAGGGTAAAGGATCATGGGGTCTAAGCAGGAGCTACAGAAGTAACAAAAAGAAACGAAAACCCTACCACAAGAAAAAAACAAATTCGAACCAACCACTGGTAGAGGAGATATGGAAAATGAAGCAGTCAAGATAAGATCTGAGGGCAAATAACAGGGGAACCAGATTAAGAGAACTGGAATACAAACTGTCAGATCATTCCAGAGGTAGAACAGTTATAGGTTATAATAAGACCAAGGGTCTGACCACACTTCACTGGGTTACTGAAACAAAGGTAAAGATATCTAGGATTGAGAAGGGTGAATAATTACAAATTACCTAAGATTTCAGTTGCATTCAAGTACCAAAGTTTTCAAAACACAAGCGAAAAGATCAAATAAATCTTTATTTATTTTAATTGATAAACAGTGAAAAGATTTGCCACAGAAGTACTTCTAATAGAGCAAAGAATTAAAACATCAATAAAGTTCCTCAAAAATTCAAGTAAATGTAGTAAGTAAGCCAGTGCTGAAAAGTTTCTGGCACCCAGTTAAATTCCTTCTCTAAATCAGTTACAATCTCACTTAAAACCAAATATGTGAATTCTGCAGTGACAGGAATGAGTGTGTCTGTAAGTATGAATCCCCTATTGTTTCTGACATTCTATTCCACAAATAAGAAAATAAGATCATTCTGAAAAATTGTTTAAAGAAACATTCATAGGATACAAACTTTAAAACGATTGAAAATAACAAAACAAAAAAGAAACAATATGAGAGCCATACACATTGTCCCACTACCATTAAATAATTTTCACTTGCCAGGTAACTGAGGAAACACTATCATACCTAAATCCGTAAAGCTGAAAATGAACCATTCATTACTCACTGTCTTAACAGTTGTCTGCCTTGCTTCCACGTTAACTGGCTATTCTGAGGTGCTGTGGGAGCCTCTGTGTCTTTGGTTTCTTCTAAAAATTAATAACAACAAAACAAGACAAGTTTCATACATGTTACTTCAACTCCTGATAATGCTGCCGAAGTTATCATAAAGTCCCACAAAAATATACCAAAATATTTTATAAAGGATATAAGAAAATTAACTTTTTTATTGAGTGTTAAATGTGGGTTATTTGTTTTAAGTGTTTATCATTCAAAAAGAGTTTAATGAACAGTGTAACTTCAGATGAGTTAACTTCTCAACAAGGATCTCCAGAGTGGTTCTTAAAACTTTATTGGCATTAATGATATAGAAACATTTTCCTGTAATTTCCCATTATAAAAATGAAGATAAAGCAAGAATACAGGGCAACAGACGAAAAGCACTCACAGTGAATGTTAAAAACTCTTACCATGGCTTACTGTCATTAGTCTCCTAGACTCCTCAGAGTCATGTGAACAAATAGCTACTGGCAGGAATTCAAATATTCTTTGAAGGCATAACTTCTCTAGCCCTAACAATCCATTATTATTATCCTCTCATTCTTTCCCTATCTTTAGAAATATCTATAATTTCTAGAATTATCTCCTTCTTATAGCCCCCATTTTTATGACTATTTCCTATTTATATCACTTTATTTTTAAATCACATATAACATAAAATCATTGGCCAAAAGAATACATTTAAAAAAAGAATGTAATTGACCCAAATCCCATCACTGAGAGTTAATATTTAAAATTTTCTTATTCCATATTTTCCATCTGAAGATAACATACGTGAGCGTCTCTTCTTCTTATAAAAAAAAAAAAAAAAAAGCGTGACCTGAACGGCACTAAAGCTGCTTTTAACACTTAATAGATCTTAAACACTTTATCACAATAAGTATAGATTAATATCACATAATTATATAATATTCTATAGAGAGTATATACCTATTTAACCATTCCTTAATGTTGAAACTTGGCTCCAGTTTTCACTGTTGCTAAAGGATATTCTTGAAATACACCCAAGCATATATATAGTTCAATGAATTTTTTAACACACCCATGTAAACAGTACCGAGATTAAGAAACAAAACACCATCAGCACCCCAGAAAACGTTCATCATGCCCTTTTCCAATTCACTAGATACTCCTTAGAAAGTATCAACACTATCCTGGTTTCTCAGCACAGGTTAACTTTTGAATTTGATATATACGAAACCATTTATATCAATTTTCAAAAATTTATTGTGACCCACTCATGTTGTCAAGTTTGTTGTTCATTTGCTAAGTCCTGTCCAACTCTTTGCAATTCCATCGACTGCAGCATGCCAGGCTCCTCCATTCTCCACTATCTCCCAGAATTTGCTCAAATTCATGTCTACTGAGTCAGTAACACTATCTAACCATCTCATTCTCTGCTGCCCCTTTCTCCTTTTGCCTTCAATCTTTCCCAGCATCAGGGTCTTTTACAATGAGTCAGGTCTTGTCCAATGAATCAGCTCTTCACATCAGGTGGCCAAAGTATTATAGCATTAGCATCAGTTCTTCCAGTGATTATTTAAGGTTGATTTCCTTCAGGATTGACTGCTTTGAGCTCCTTAAAACCCAAGGGAGACACTCAAGAGTCTTCCCCAGCACAAAAGCATCAATTCTCTAGCACTCAGCCTTCTTTATGGTCCAACTCACCCATCTATACGTGACTACTGGAAAAACCACAGCCTTGACTAGCTGGTCTAAAGAGTCAAAGAAGAGAATGAAAAAACTAGCTTGAAACTCAACATTAAAATACTAAAATCACAGCATCTGGTCCCTTCACTTCATGGCAAACAGAAGGGAAAAGTGGAAGCTGTCAGGTTTGTTGTTGTTGCTGTTCGAGTTGCTAAGCTGTGGCCGACTCTTTGTGACTCCAAGGACTGCAGCACCCCAAGCTTACCTGTCCTTTACTATCTCCCGGAGTTTGCTCAAATTCATGTCTACCGAGTCAGTGATACAATCTAACCATCACTTTGGTTATAATTATTTTTCTTGCTAAATAACATTTTCTTACACTAAAATACCACAACATAGTTATCTATCCTATTGATAGAGAACATATGAGTTGTTTCCAGTTTTTCACTATTAAAAGTAATAACACTATGAATATTCTTAAACTATTAAAAGTAATAATACTATGAGTGTTCTTGTGATGAACATTTCAAGGAGTGGAATTACTGTGCCACAGGACATGCTTGTGTTCCCTTTAGCAATACAGTTATCTTCTGCTTTTCAAAAGCTTTATGTCACTTTACTTTTTTTCTTGTTTAAGGATTTATTTCTGGCTGTGCTGGGTCCTCATCGCTGTACACAGACGGACTTGCTCTAGTTGCAGCGAGTGGGGGCTACTCTTCATTGTGGTGCCTGGGCTTCTCTTGCTGCAAAACACAGGCTATCGGTGCCCAGGTTCCAGGAGTTGCAGTGTGGGGGCTCAGTAATTGTGGTACATGAGCTCTCAGCAGCTGTGCAGCATGTGGTAATTTCCCGGACCAGGGATGGAACCCATGACCCCTGCACACTGGCAGATAGATTCTCAACCAACTAGACCACCAGCAAAGCTCTCACATCACTTTTTTGAAAGACCTGTATGTAATACCTGTTTTCACTAGCCTAACTGAAAAAAAAAAATTCAGAGACCTTTTTTCACTTTTTATGAAAAAAGGTTAGAAAGAAAAACAGCCTCTTCAGCATTTGTTTTCCAGTAAGCTGTTGAAAAATGGCAGCACGCACACACAAGCAGCAAGAAAGGCACCACCAAGGTCCATATTGAGCCTCACAAGTTTGAATTGTGACAGTTCCCATCTGTGCTTTATCTTCATTTATTTTGTGCACCATTAGCAAGATGAGTCCAAAGGTAAATTATAACTTTGCCTTATGTCACCTTGGCTTATGAATGGGAAGGCTCTACTTTTGGATAGTGGGGGAAATTTGTATTGACATCACTTTCAGAGCAGTTTTATCAATTTAGAATTCCAATACCAGTAGGAGCAAAATTCCTGGCTGATCCACACCCTCAGCAACACTGAAAAAAAAACAAAACATTTTTTCTCCTTTCACCATTGTGATAGGTAATGTATTGTGGTTTTTAAGTTGCATTTCCTCAATAACTAATACATTTGAGTATCATTTCATATACTTACTGGCCATTTATTTTATTAGTGACTTTTCAAGTCTTTCTGTCCCTATTTCTACTGGTGTAGATTTTTTCCCCAAAATGGAGGGAAATAGGAGTTCATCTTGTACTTCTTTCAAAACAGTATTTTGTACATCTTCCTTTAACATTTTGATTTAAGTATAAAAAAGACAATACTGATTCAACGTGTATCTCTATCTATACTTTGACATAACTTTGTCCTGTTGTTGGCAGAGTGTATTTTTGCCCATTCCTTTGTCTGTTTTCCACTAAACATCTTGAGTAGCTTTTCTACATCAGTAAAAATGATTTACTTTGTTATTATTGTGGCTCCTATAAACAAAATACTTGGATGCTATTTTATTCTTCAATTTAAGAAAGTTTTAATAGTTAAGTTTACACTGGGAAGGTCCCCTGCAGAAGGGAAATGCTACCCACTCTAGTATTCTGGCCTGGAGAATTCTATGAACTGTATAGTCCACGGGGTTGCAAAGAGTCAGACACAACTGAGCCACTTTCACTTTATGCAGATAAAAACAGATGTGTCTTTATTCTATTCCTGCTGTGGGCAGGAGAGATTATCTGCTAATGACTTGACTTTATACAAACTTACACCAAAACCAGTTAGCCAACTGTGATTCTAGCTCTAGGAACAATGGTGCTGCAACTAGCCCCTTCACATTTACACAGACCAAGTGAGGAGAACAGTCCTTAAGTTACAGAAAGCAGGGGATTTCCTGGCAGTCCAGGGAACTGGCTAGAATTCAGCGCTTTCAATGCTAGGGTCTAGGATCAATACCTGGTTGGGGAACTAAACCTGTAAGCCACATAACACAGCACAGGCAAAACAAAAAAGAAAATTGACTGCTTATTTTCTGAATACTCTAGCCATATTAGAAAGAAAATGAGTTAAAGGAAAGCTATGAAGGCATCAGGTTTCCTCTACTGTGAACCACTGTACTCCCTCAAACTATGGTAGGACTGCTATAGTAAATAAAGTATTACTGAAAATATACAGGTTTTACATCTTATATCACCTACTGTTCCTTTTCTAAGGAAGACGTAATCTTGTCCCTGACTCATCAGAGTGAGTCTTCATAACCACTTAAAAGCTAGATCAAAGGAAACCCATGCCACTACTATCTTGCTCTCTTAATTTTATATATGACAACAACTAGGAAAATAAGTGTGTGTGTCTCTGTTAGTCGCTCAGTTATGTCTGACTCTGACCCCATGAACTTATAGACCACCAGTCTCCTCTGTCCATGGGATTCTCCAACAGTACTGGACTAGGTTGCCATTCCCTTCTCCAGGGGATCTTCCCAACCCAGGGATCAAACCCGGGCTGACTGCACTGCAGGCAAGTTCTTTACTCCTGAGCCATCAGGAAGACAGGAAGATACGGTGTGGTGCTAAAACTGGTAAGTGGAAAAGACCTAAAAATAAATCAGCTTCAGATTGTACATATAGGGTGTTTCTGCCAAGTTTTTCTTAAGTATTTAATATTAAAGTAAAAGCCAATTAGCTAACTTTTTACAAATCTACTATAACATTTAACTGTAAAAATAAAAATTCATACTTTTCTTATTTTCCCTATTAAATATGCTTTCTTTAACTTCATTAGGTATGAAAGCAACTATAACTTTCCCAGTGGCTCAATGATAAAGAATCTACCTACAACGCAGGAGACTTACAGAATACGCGAGTTTGACCTCTGGGTCGGGAAGATCCTCTGGAGTAGGAAATGGCAACCCACTCCAATATTCTTGCCTGGGAAATTCCATGGGCAGAGGAGCCTGGTGGGCTCAATCCACGGTGTCACAAAAGACTTGGACATGTCTGAGTGACTAAACAACAACAAAGCAACTATACAAGAAGAAAAATTGTATATTCAAATGAAAACATATTTTTTCCTTATCTTAGTAACCAGCAGCCAAGAACAGTATAGAATTCAGTTTGCTTGCACTAGCAAATGCATATATAAATGGGCTCTATATGTATATCAGAAAAAGAAAATAATAGTAATATTCCCAAATATTATATAAATCAAAAGATTCGTTCCTTATTAAACTTTTAGTCTACTCAAACTGTAATCATGTGGAACTCTAAAATCAACACTAAACTGTTGGCCTTTTCTTATATCCAGCTTTACTCTTCCCTGCATAATTGTTCATCACATTCTACTCTTACACTCACTATTTTAGTAAAGAATAAGGTCAACTGGAGAAAACATCTTCCTTCTCGTATATTTATCTGGCTGCCTCCATAGTCCCCCAATTCAAATTTTCAATTTCTTTAGGACTAAACTGAGTTAATCACTGCTTCTCTAGGAAAAAAAAAGGTAACTTTTTAATAGTACAAAATTAAGTTTATGTAGGGGTTTCCTGGTGGCTCAGGCAGTAAAGAATCTGCCTGGATTGGGACGATCTCCTGGAGAAGGGAATGGCAATCCACTCCAGTATTCTTGCCTGGAAAATTCTATGGACAGAGGAATGCGGTGGGCCAGTCCATGGGGTCTCAAAGAGTCAGACACGACTGAGCAACAACACACACAAATTTAAGTAGAATCAAACAAAAAGTGCCTATAGGTAGTACAGAGAGTTATTCATTCCCTTATACTTCTAATTGTGACCAAAAATACAGTTTTACACAGGTTTCAAAACAAGAAAAATAAGACAAATAACCTCAGGACTGATGAGGAGGTAGATGAAACTAACTTTTATTCATTATTTTCCTTCAAATTCTAGAAAGCATTATAATAGTTATCTAAGTAACCAATGTTATCAAACCAAAATGGAGGTAAAGAGAACATGTCTGTTAACCAAAAGTGAGTTTAAACCATTTTTTCTAGAATGGAGAGCAGAGATTAACAGAAGAGTCAAGTTTACCTGATTCAAAGGTTGGCATTTTCAAGTCACCTTGGTTCAGTTCTGTGCCATATTTTAATTTGTGATATTTTGCCCTGAAAATTTAATAATAAATTGTTGAAAAAAAAAAACCCTTTATTTTCCTTTCTACACAGTTTAACAACTACTGGTATATATTTCTTCAATGACAAATTAAAAAAAGCATATGAATGTCAGTTTCTTTAAACTTTAGTTGCAAAAGAAGTTAGAGGAAAAAAATACACTGCGTGTACAAGCAAAAAAAAAAAAAAAGATAAATTATCCAAATAAGATACACACTTATTTTATCTTAAAGATAAATTTTTCCTAATTTGTTTAAAAAAAAAAAGCAACCCCCCCCAAACTTAAGACTCTACAATAAAAAATATTACTTCAATTAAAAGATTTTAATCTTTTTTCTTTGGCCATATATGGATCAAATCAAAATATCATCCTTTATTTTGGGCAAATCTTTGTATCTTTCAGAAAGTTTTCAAATACACTGTACAATAATATGTGAGAATATTGTTCTACTTTTACTCAAACAAGAAAATAAGGGTCACCTACCTTTCTTGTTTTAATGCATACTCTAACATCTTTATTCTTCTCACTAAATCCTTCTTCAAGTTTTCTTGACCTTTTCTTTCTCCTTGCAAAAATGCTATCCGAGCCTAAAAATATAAAAAGTTCATTTATTTTTATTTTTTAACTATACACAGGAAATTGAACAAAGGAAAACAATAAACATAAAATTCTGTACTTTTATTCATGATAGCAAGATTTAAAATTCATAGAAGTAGTTGATCAAACTTTCTTTGTTAGAAAATAGTCACTTTAAAATAACTATAAATTAGCTATTTGCCTATAATCCTTATGGTCTCTAATACTAACAATTTTCACATAATTTTAAAAGGAAATTTTATATGTAAAAATTACACCTAATTCCTAACAAGCAAGTTACAAAGAATGGAAAGTTGTCATATTCACATTTTTCCTCAAATTATATATTGGTCGTTTTAAAAAGTTGTATTGCCTCAAAAGCATTTCTTTCATGAAACATTTAAAAATTTATAATCTTCCCCTTTCTGACTACCACACTTCAGAATGTTTCAACTCTTGAAACAATTATCCAAAGTATTACAAGTATTAGGTTGGTGAAAAAGTAATTGCAGCTTTGGACCCAGAATTTAAAATCATTATTAACTACGCTCAAACACATCTTCATTGATCAAAATAGGAACCATTATAATCAACACATTTTTTGCAAATGACAGATGTATTTGTTTATTCCTATACCATAAAAACCTAAGCTTCAAGACTCAAACTCTTGAAAGCATTTTTGCATCCTGCTGGTTGTAGAAGCATTTTTCCTGCAAAAAGTTGTCAAGATGCTTTAAGATGTGGTAGTTGGTTGGCAAGAGATCAGGTGAAGGAACCAAAACTTCAGAACCCAATACATTCAACTTTTGAAGTGTGGGTTGTGTGACATGTGGTCAGGCACTGCTGTGGAGAAGAACTGGGCCCTTTCTCTTGACCAGTGTTGGCTGTAGGTGATGCAGATTTCCATGTATCTCATCAATTTGCTGAGCATATTTCTCAAATGTAATGGTTTCACTGGGATTCAGAAAGCTGTTGTGGACCAGACGGTCAGCAGACCACCAAACAGTGACATGATCTTTTTTTGGTGCAAGTTTGGCTTTGGGAAATGCTCTGGAGCTTCTTCTTGATCCAACCACTGAGCTGACTGTTGGCAGCTGTCATACAAAACCACTTTTCATCACACGTCATAATCCCATTAAGAAATGGTTTGTTGTTGTTGAGTAGAATAAGAGAAGACAACACTTCAAAAGAACAATTTTTAAAATTTCTGGTTAACTAATGAGGCACTCATTTATCAAAGTTTTTCACT
Source organism: Antilocapra americana (assembly GCA_007570785.1). Classification (NCBI taxonomy): domain Eukaryota; kingdom Metazoa; phylum Chordata; class Mammalia; order Artiodactyla; family Antilocapridae; genus Antilocapra; species Antilocapra americana. The sequence goes on from ML661902.1 coordinate 3,195,905, forward strand.
TTTTCAATTTGCTTCAAATTTTGAATGACTGTAGAATGGTTGACACTGAGTTCTTCGGTAACATCTTGCGTAGTTTTAAGAGGATCAACTTTGATGATCCTCTCAACTGGTCTTGTCAACTTTCAATGATCAGCCACTTCGCCCCTTATCTTCAAGGCTCTAGTTTCCTTTGCAAAGCTTCTTGTACCACCACTGCACTATACCTTCATTGGCAGTTCCTGGGCCAAATGCACTGATGATGCTGTGAGCTGTCTAAACCACTTTACATCTCGTTGTGAACTTGAATAAGAAAATCACTCAAATTTGCTTTTTGTCTAACATAAATTCCCTAGTGTAAAATACATATAAAGTAAACAGCAAGTAATGAGTCATTAACAAGAAAAAATGCACATTAAAATGATAATATAATCACATTTAAGAATGTATTCCAATATCAATGGTAAAGTTCAAGAATATAAAATGGCAATTATTTTCTGCAATTACTTCTCACACTGAACAATTGAAGTTATATGTTCAACAACTTCATTATTTTCTACTGTCATTTTTCTACAGTGATTTTTTTTTTCCTTTTAATTGCCTTATTACTCAGAGATACAATTCTCTATCTTTTTCTGGCCCGTCCCAGAATGTCAGCCTCCTTTATTTACCCACATTAAAGGGTGATACATTTAAGAAGACAGGCATCTGTATGAAGTATTTCCTGTTATAAACATGTGTGCAATAAAAGTAATTTTTATCGTTTTGCTGAGATGACCAATACATGTATTTCTTCTTTAAGAGAAAGTAAGCTACTCAATAATCTAAATTATGGTTAATTTAAAAAGTTGTTTTTTTTAATTTCAGTTAACATGCAATCAGCACAAATGAATTCATCTGGATGATTTAACACGTTAAGTTTGGGAAAATTAAGTAAAATTACCCACAACTACAGAAGACCTGAAAATGATACACAGCTATATAACATATAGTCTAAATGCAAGTTTCAAAACAAAAATAAAGATATAGGAGCAATGATAAAGACTCATAACTTAATAATATAGACTAAGATCTATAAGAGAAAAGTACTTCTGACTCTTAAGCTGTGAAGCAAAGGTAAAATATGCCAATTTCATTATACAGAATCAAGAATTTCTGATTGAGGGTTTTCTTCTGTATTGGCTTAAAAAAAAAAAAAAATCACGTACTGTATGTAACTCCAAATTCCAGATCTCAGAAGTATTTTACAATTAGCACCAGAAGAAGATGAAAGAAGTCCATTCTATTCTGCTTCTTAATAAGTAGTAACTGGTGATTTTCTGATTGAAAAAGGCACTAAAAACTTTAAAAATTCTTTTTTGGAATTTTGGTATTAAAAAATTATCCATACCTAGAGAATCCAATTAATGAAACAAAGAAGCACAAATCATGTAAAATAACAGAAACACAGAAACAGTTTCTGAACAGGAGCTGAAAGGGGATAATTTACAAAGACACAAGACAACAAAATGGTAAGAATACATTAAAATGAAACCTTAAAAGGACATGCCGCTGCTGCTGCTAAGTCACTTCAATCGTGTCCAACTCTTGGCGACCCCATGGATTGCAGCCCACCAGTCTCCTCTGTCCATGGGGTTTTCCAGGCAAGAGTACTGGAGTGGGGTGCCACTGCCTTCTCCGCTGATATACTCTACTAGCCTAGTCTAACACAAAATACTTGAAGAGGGGGGTAAAAAAAAAAAAAGATTAATGATGGAAAAGACATAACTACTAGAACTGACCTTACAATTTGTACAGACTAAAAAGGTAAAGATTATGTCTTATGGTGATAATAAGGGCCAACTGAGTAACAGATTTGGCATTTAGTAAAGGATCATGGAAAGCTACGACAAACCTAGACTGTGTTAAAAATCAAAGACATCACTTTGGCAACAAAGGTCTGTATAGTTAATGCTATGGTCTTTGCAGTGGTCATACATGGATGTGAGAGACATGTATGGATATAAGAGCTGGACAATAAAGAAGGCAGAGTGCCAAAGACTTGATGCTTTCAAACTGTGGTGCTAGAGAAGACTCTTGAGAGTCCCTTAAAAAGCAAGGATATCAAACCAGTAAATCCTAAAGGAAATCAATCCCAAATACTCATTGGAAGGACTGATGCTGATAGCTGAAGCTCCAATACTTTGGCCACCTGGTATGAATAGCTAGCTGATTCACTGGAAAAAACCTTGATGCTGGGAAAGACTGAAGGCAGAAAAGAGGGCAACAGAGGATAAGATGGTTGGATGGCATCACTGATTCAGTGGACATGAACTTGGACCATCTCCCGGAGATTATGAGGGACAGGGAAGCCTGGTGTGCTGCAGCCCATGGGGTTGTGAAGAGGCGGACATGGCTTGGCAAATGAATAACAACAGCAATAAAGGATCAAGGACAACAGATTTTTCGATTGTTTTTACAGGTCATGATGCACCATTAACAGAATCATCTTTGCAAATAACCTTTTAAAAAGTAACTGCAAAAACCATCTTTACAATAGCATCAAAACCCCAAAGTACCTAGTAATAAACCAAAGATATAAAAAAATCTCTGCACAAAAAGTTTAAAACTTTAAAGGAGACATAAAAGATAAATGTACTAGCAAACTCACTACTGGAAAATATCAATTTTCACACACACATTAACCAAAACGATTAACAATTTTTATAATTGAAACAATTAATGTAATTCCAATATACTACCAAAGTGTGTGGGCAGAACTGGAAAAGCTGATAATGAAGTCTTTGAAGGGTTGCAAGAATTACCAAAATGTGATATTTGGAAACATAAAAGGAGCAATGCTTTTGGGAAAACGGCATCAACAGACTTGCTTGACAGAAGGGTTGTCATAAATCTCCAGTATGTAAAAAAATGCAATAAAATGAAGTGTGCCAGCAAATGTTTTTATGATATATCTCTTCATAATCTCAGATTAAGGAAAGATTTCTTGAATAAGATAAAGACACTAGGGACTTCTCAGGTGGTCCAGTGGCTAAGGCTCTGTGCTCCCAATGCAGAGGGGTTCAACTTCTGCTCAGAGAACTAGATACCACATGTCACAGCTAAAAATTTCCACATGCCTCAGTGAAGACCCCGTCTGCCACAGCAAAGATCCAGCATAGCCAATAGATAACTAAATTGTATCTTTAAAAGACACTAACAATAAAGAAAGGGATAGATAGATCCACTGCAATTAAAGACCTTCTTTTCAAGATAGAGCAGGGACTGGCAGGCAACCTTTTGGACAATCTCAAGTGAAAAATATTTAAAAAAAAAATTAGAAGAGGCAACAAAGACCCAATGTGACTTGCAAAGCCTAGTATATTTACTATTAAAGTTTGCAAACCTTCTGATATTAGACAAAACAGACTTTAAATGATAAAAGGCTGTAAAAGACAAAGAACACTGTATACTAAAAAGAGGTTCAATACAACAAGAAAGCTAAGATCACGGCATCCAGTCCCATCACTTCATGGCAAATAGATGGGGAAACAGTGGCTGACTTTATTTTCTTGGGCTCCAAAAATCACTGCAGATGGTGACTGCAGCCATTAAATCAAAAGACGCTTGCTCCTTGGAAGAAAAGTTATGACCAATCTAGACAACATATTAAAAAGCAGAGACATTACTTTGCTAACAAAGGTCCGTCTAGTCAAAGCTATGGTTTTTCCAGTAGTCATGTATCAGTTTGAGAGTTGGACTATAAAGAAAGCGGAGTGCCGAAGAATTGATGCTTTTGAACTGTGATGCTGGAGAAGACTCTTGAGTCCCTTAGACTGCAAGGAGATCCAACCAGTCCATCCTAAAGGAGATCAGTCCTGAATATTCATGGGAAGGACTGATGCTGAAGCTGAAACTCCAATACTCGGGTCACCTGATACAAAGAAATGATTCACCTGAAAAGACCCTGATGCTGGGAAAGATTGAAGGCAGGAGGAGAAGGGGATGACAGAGGATGAAATGGTTGGATGGCATCACTGACACAATGGATGTGAGTTTGAGGAAGCTCCAGGAGTTGGTGATGGACGGGGAAGCAGAGAAGCCGGGTGTGCTGCAGTCCATGGGGTTGCAAGGAGTTGGACATGACTGAGTGACTGAACTGACAATAAGAAAATATAATAATTATATTTATGCACCCAATGATCCACTTCAGTAACATATAGAAGTACAAGACCAAAAATAAGGAAATAGAGGACCTGAACAACTCAATAAACCAACTAGATCTAACAGATATATAGGAAACACTCTATCCAACAACAGCAGAATACATTCTTCTCAAATATACATGGGATATTTTCAAAGATAGACCATACATCAGAATACCAAATCAAGCCTAATCAATTTTAAAACATAAATAGCATTAAAAACATTTCCTGTGGGACTTCCTCAGTGGTCCAGTGGTTAAGAATCCACCTGCCATTGCAAGGGACACAATTTCAATACCTGGTCCATGATGATTCCACATGTCACAGGTCAACTAAAGCCCATATGCCAAAACTACTGAAGCTCACATGCTCTAGAGCCGGTGCTCTGCAATAACAGAAGCCACTGCGATGAGAAGCCAGTACACCACAACTAGAAAGTAGCCCCCACTCGCCATAACTAAAGTTCATGAACCAACGAAGACCCAGCAGAGCCAAATAAATAAATGTATTTTTTAAATTCTTATGATCACAGTAGATAAAGCTAGAAATCAATAACAGAAAGAAAACTTAAAAAGCCACAAACCCTTGGAAATTAAACAACACACTCTTAAAAAACTAATAAAACAAAGAAATCATCAGGAAAATTTAAAAAGGAATGAAAATAAAAAACACAAAACTTACCAAAACTTATGAGACACAGCAAAAGCAGTGCTAAATGAAAAACTTACAGCTATAAAGACCTACATTAAGAAGCAAGAAAAAACATCATATCAACAACCTAACTTAAAAACTGAAAAAATTTCAAACAATGAACTAAACCCAAAGCTAGCAAAAGGAAAGAAATAATAAAGACTAAAGCACAGAAATAAAATGGAGAAGGGAAAAATACCAAAAAAAAAGAAAAAAGTCAACAAAATCAAAACTTAGTTCTTCAAAAGGATCAACAAAGCCCACAAACCGTTACCTGGACTGACTAAGGAAAAACACACACACCCACAGCCAAACTCAGAAATGAAAGGCAGGAAGACATTACAACCAATTCTACAGAAATAAAAAGGATTATACAAGTACCACAAACAATTGTACACCAACCAACAAATTGTATAACTTAGAAACACAAAATTCACCAGGAATGAATAATGAAAAAAAGAGAAAATCTGAAAAGGCCTATAATTAATAAAAAGATTAAATCAATAATTAAAAATTTCCCTACAAAGAAAATCTCTGGACTGATTGCTTTACTAGTGAATTCTACCAAACATTTAAAAATTTAACACAAATACTTAAAACATTTCCAAAAATTTTAAAGGGACATTCTTTAGATCAACGAGGCCGGTATTGCCCCAAAAGGCAAAGTTAAAAACACTGCAAGAAAACCACAGATACTTATCAGTAATAAATACTGATGCAAAAATCCTCAAGAAAATACCAGTATATCAAATTCAGCAGCGTATTATAAAGATTACAAATCATGACCAAGAGAGATTTATTCCTGGAATGCAAGGATGGTTCAACACAAGGAAACCAACGAATATAAAGTACTATATGAAAAGAATAAAGGAGGGGGGAAAATGACCATTTCAACTGATGCAGAAAAAAAATTTGATGCAACTAAACATCCTTTTCTTGATTAAAAAAAAAACTGTCAATAAACTAGGAACAAAAAGGAAACTCTCAACATAATAAAAGCCATTTATGAAAAACTACAATGAACATCATACCAAGACTGAAAGCCTCTACTCAAAAATCAGAGCAAAGAGACCTGCTTATACACTCTTGTTCAATGTAGTAGTAGAAGTCATACACAGAATAATGAAACAAGGAAAACGAAAGGAACCTAAGTTAAAAAGGAAGAAGAAAAATTATCTCTGTTCAGATGTTATATGTAAAACAAATCCAAAATATTCCACAAGTCTGTTACTACAAAGCAAAATACCGAGACACAGTCGATACACAACCATGAAAGAAAATTGTGAAAACGATTTCATTTACAAAAGCACCAAAAAGAACAAAATACTTAATGTAACACTTATACAAGAAGGTGAAAGATTGCTAAAATAAAAACTAAAAGTATTGCTGAATGAAATAAAAGACAGAAATAAGTGTGAACACATTCCACATTTGTGAATTAGAAGACTATTAATAAAATGTCAATACTACCCAACTGATCTACAGATTAAGTGAAATCTCTATCAAAACCCCAAGGTACTCACTGGATCTATGTATTATCATCTGAGCTATACAATTATCAGTATATGATTATCACATATAAATCTAAAAACATTTGTGACACTGACAGCACAGCAATTTTTTAAATTGCAAGACCACTAGAGATCACTAGTGCAAAGCATCCAGCACTGACTCAGCTAAAATACTATCAACCTGAAGTATTTTTGTTAGTGTAGTTTCCAACATTTCTAAAATAAGAGTATTTTACTTAAAATAAAAACTTAAGAAAACGTTTTATTGTAAGATTTTTTTCTTACTTTAAGCAGTATTTAAACTGAATGCAAACACTGGATATAGGTGATTTTATCTAATGATTTTAAAACATTCTTTAAAATTCATTAGAAAACACAAATATTTAGAAACTACAACATCATTAAGCTCAAATTAACAGATAAGGAACTGAAAAGTATTAAATACTTTAGATATGGAAGAAGACTGAACACAAAGTCAGGTTACAGCAACTAATAAATTCATAATATTAATATTTAAAATAGTATGCTCTCAACAAATGTTAGTACTTTCTTCCCTTAAGGGGCAACTCAAATTATACAGGTGATTCTGTTCTAAGCACTTAAATATTTGGGGTTAAGCCGTGTTCAGCTGTTAATAATTCAAGGTACAAGTAGAGAGTCAGGTGGACCCATGGAATTTTATATGAATGCAAAACACAGGAAAGTTAGTAATTTATGTAAGTTTCAATAACCAGCTAATTAGAAACATCAAGAAGGCTAGATTTTACACACACAAACACACTTAGATTCATGATTCAGTGTGTTGAGGAAATGGACCTATACAGAAATTTTTGTATAACCATCTTGAAATTCAAGCACTCAGTCCCCACTTAACAAGGTACAGTACACTCAAAAAGTATACTGTACAGGATACTAAAAAAGTATACTATCTTCTCAAGAAGAATGAACAAAAAAAGCGTGCCTGCAACAGCCTGTAAGATTTTTCGTAAAAATAACCTTTTCCAATTTTATATATAGCTAACAATTACAAGGAAATGTGAAACACAAAATACTAAGATTTCCAGAGGCAAATAAAACTTGTACTTTTTTAATCTCTGCTATTTATAAATGAGTCTAATACAAAATTTAACAGAAATACTACAACCACCCTCCAAAATTCCAACATAATTTTACACAGCAATAGTTGGTTTAAAGCATAGTAGACTTTCAATTTTAAACAATCAAATCTATATCTCATTAAATTCTCATTTACCTGGCATCTGAAAGCATAAAGCCCATTTTCTACAACAGAAGTGTTTACCCTTTAAAGGTGTAAAACCATAAACCATTTTAATGGACTTTTAAAAAACACATGTTTAGGGAACTCCTTGGGCTTCCTTGGTGGCTCAGTCAGTAAAGAATCTGCCTGCAGCGCAGGAGACCAGGGTTCAATCCCTGAGTCAGGAAGATCCTCTGGAGTAGGAAATAGCAAGCCACTCCAGTATTCTTACCTGGAAAATCCCATGGATAGAGAAGCCTGGCAGCCTACAGCCCATGGGGTCGCAAGAGTCGGCTATGACTTAGCCACTAAACCACCACTATACTGGCAGTCCAATGGTTTAGACTATGCACTTTCACTGTTGTTGCCCAGGTTCAACACCTGGTCTGGCAACTAAGATCCTGCAAGCTGTGCAGCATTGACAAATAAATAAATTCATAAATAAGTAAAGTTTTTACAAAATGTTTTAATAGAAAAAATAAAAGCATGTGTTTAGTGACATCTTGACCAATTTAAAAAAACTTTTATAAATGAGATCTGAAACTCAAAAGCTTTTGCACAGCAAAGGAAACAATAAAACAAAAAACCACAGACAGGGAGAAAATATTTGCAAATGATGTGACCAACAAGGGATAAATCTCCCAAATCTACAAATAGCTCATGAAGCTTAATATCATCAAAACTAACAACTCAATCAAAAAATGGGGAGAAGACCTAAATAGACATTTCTCCAAGGACAGCCAAGATGCACATGAAAAGATATTCAACATTGCTATTAGAGAAATGCAAATCAAAACTATAATGAGATATCACCTCACACCAGTCGAAAAACCCACAAACAATAAATGCTAGAGGGTGTGGAGAGAAGGGAACCCTCCTACACTGTTAGTGGAAATATAAATTGGTACAACGATTATGGAGAACAGTATGGAGGTTCCTTAAAAAAACTAGAAATAAGAGTTGCTACCATATGAGCCTGCAAGCCCACTCCTGGGCATATACCCAGGGAAAACATGATCTGAAAGGATACATGCGCTCCACTGTCTATTACAACACTGTTTACAACAGCCAAGACATGGAAGCAACCTAAATGTCCACCGACAGAGGATAAATATGTGGTACATATATACAAGGAAGCATTTCTCAGACTTTAAAAAGAATGAAGTAAGGCCATTTGCAGCAACAGTGGATGGACCTAGAGAGTGTCTTACTGAGTGAACTAAGTTAGACGGAGAAACAAACATCGTGTGGCACCCCTTAACTGCAGAACCTACAAAGACACGATACAAATGTACTTCTTTACAAAACAGAGACAGAGCTGGGGCTTTCCTGGTGGTCCAGAGGTTAAGAATCCACCTGCCAATGCAGGGGACATGGGTTCAGCCCATGGTCCAGGAAGATTCCACATGCCACGGGCAACTAAGCCCATGCAGCACAACCACTGGAGCCCATGTGCTCTAGAGCCCATGCTCCACAAGAGAGACAGAGACCCAGCACAGACAAAAACAAATTAAAAAAAAAAAAAATCTTCACAGCAACATCAAAAAAATACCATCAAAACCCAGAAACAGACTCACAGGCTTAAGAGAATGAACTTAATGGTTGCTGGGGGTTGGAGGGGTGGGTTGAGGAATGGCAGGGGAAAGGAATAGTTAGGAGTTTAGGATGGGCAGGTACACAACGCTATATTTAAAATGGATAACCATGTTTTGAGACATCAACAAAGGCAAGCACCTTACACACTAGATGGTGGTGACATGATCAATGAATGCCCTGTGCTTCATCCCAGCTGCTACTGGCCCTAGCATCAAGAAGTGGGACTTGGAGGGCAAAATCATTTTGGATGAACTGAAGCAAGAGGTTATCAATACCAGCAGCAAGGCAGAGCCTCCCCAGTGTACCTCTGGCCTGGTGTGCTGATGGCCAGATTCTATTCGCTGGCTACATGTAAAACCTGTTGTGAGTTTGGCAGGTGACCATGGCACCCACTAGAAACAAACATGGTAGAGCTTTAAAAATTTAAAAGAATGGATACATACACATGTATGGCTGAGTTCCTTTGCTGTCCACCTGAAACTGTCACAACATTGTTAACTGGCTATACTCTAATACAAAATAGCGAGTTTAATAAAATTAGTATTACCTTTCCAAAAAAAGATGTTACCAATAACATCAATACGAATTCATAAAGAGACTAAAATATTGCAAAAGCCAGTAACATTAATGGCAGTGATTTAGAATCTGAAGAATGACAATACATGGACACATCCCCTTAGCTGCACAGAATCATTTCTTATCAGCTTATAACCTTATCAGCTCATCCTATTTTGTACCAGGCTAGGAAGCCTAAGAATAAATTGACACTACTTGTCTAACATACTTTATTGTTACTTATGTATCTTTGAAAAGAGAATGAAATTCTTTTAAGAATACTGCTCGGTATAAATTTTTTAAAAACTAAATGGGAAAAGCTTCTATACAAGCCACTTTCAGATTTTATTACTTGCTTCATATCTGTGCTGACAAGACTGATTCTTTGGGGAAACCAGTAACAAAAGAATGTTGACTTAAAAGGAAGATTACTGTACTACTATAAAAGAGCAAAATGGCTTTTACATGACTACAATTGGGAAGGGAACATTTTTCTTGTTACTACTGGAGGGCAAACTTTTGTTATGAAGACTGTTAGGTTTCTTGAAATTATTTTTTTAACCCCCTAAGAGATATTTCTAACTTTTTAATGAAAATAATTATAAGTAATAATTTTATAAGTGAGTTTTCAAGAATAGCTTTATTATCCTTCCTCTTAAAGTACTTCCAATAATCAATTATGGTTATACTAACCAGGAATGCAAATCAATAACCAGTCAATTGCCATCAAAAAGCCTACAAATAATAAATGCTGGAGAGGGTGCGAAGAAAAGGGAACCCTCCTACACTGTTAGTGGGAATATAAATTGGTACACAGCCACCATGGAGAACAGTATAGAGGTCCCTTAACTAAAAATAGAGGCTTCACTGATGACTCAGTGGTAAAGAATCCACCAGCCAATGCAAGAGACGCGGGTTTTCCCTGAACTGGGAAGATCCCACATGCCACAGAGCAACTAAGCCCATGTGCCACAACTATTAGAGCTGGCACTCTAGAGCCAGGGGATCCTCAACAGCTGAGCCCATGTCCCTGGTTCGATTCCTGGGTCAGGAAGATCTGCTGGAGAAGGGATAGGTACCCACTCCAGTGTTCTCAGGCTTCCCAGTGGCTCAGCTGGTAAAGAATCCGCCTGCAATGTGGGAGACCTGGGTTCAAACCCTGGGCTGGGAAGATTCCCTGAAGAAGGGGAAGGCTACTCACTCCAGTATTCTGGCCTAGAGAATTTCATGGACTGTATACTCCATGGGGTCACAAAGAATCGGACACGACTGAGTGACTTTCACTTGCTTAAAAGGCACATCCTTGAGGACGGAAGGCAGACCCACACTGGTGTTTCTGTTGTGGCTGATGATAACACAAACCCAGTAAACCCACTGTTTACTGGGCAGTGGGAACTTTAACGAACAGAATTTCCAAAATAAAAACAAACATTTTGTACATGTATTCCTTTAGGTAAGGAGTTGTGTCAGGGGTAGTAACAAAGATTGAAGAACCCTGTAATGAACTGAGCATATTAAAAGACCCTGCAAAGGCTGAAGTCTGTGCAAAGAGCCCATGCTCGGCAACAAAAGTAGCAAAGGCAATGAGCAGCCCAAAACAGTAACTAGAAGTTAAGCCCCTGCCCATCGGGACTAGAGAAAAGCCCACAAAGCAGCGAAGAACCAGCACAGCCCAAAATTAATTAATTTATTTAAATTATATTTTAAAAAGTCTAAAAACAGGGTTACCATATGATCCAGCAATCCCATTCCTGGTAACATATCTGGAAAAGAAGAAAACTCTTAACTTGAAAACATACATGCATCCCAATGTTCACAGCAACATTATTAAGAGTAATTAAGTGCCCATCACCAGACAACTGATTTAAGATGTATTGTGTGTGTGTTTATATATACAGTGAATACACAATGAAATATTACATAAATATATACACTATTTGCAACAACATGGATGGACCTAGAGAATATCATACTAAGTTCAGAGAAAGAATAATATACATTACTTATATGCGAAATCTAAAAAATTATACAAATGAACTTATTTACAAAACAGAAACAGACTCAAAGACAGAAAACAAATTTAAGGTTACCAACTGGGAAGTGGGGGGCATAAATTAGGAGTTTAGGATTAAGAGATATATAAAATAGATAAACAACAAGGTATAGCACAGGGAACTACATTCAGTGTCTTGCAATAACCTATAATGGAAAAGAATCTGAAAAAGAATACATATGCATATACATATTTAAAAATGAATCTTTGTGTTGTACACCTGAAATTAACATTGTAAATAAACTATACTTTGGGAAAAAAAAGAGACTAAACAAAAAAAAATATTTTTATAGGCTTTTTTGGTCAAATCATGTCCACATGTTGCAATCTGCTATGTCTCTTAAGGACGGGGAATCTTAAATAGCATGGAGAATTGTTTTCAGGTGAAAAAAGTAACAAAGGAATAGAAAATACAATGCAGAGTGAAAAAAAATCTAGACACTTACTACAAAATTACAAAGTTAAAATGTGAAAAGACAAAATAATTAGTGATGATAGAAGGCAGAAGGGTAGTCACTTCTAGGAGTCAGTGTAGGGGGGTTGCGGGTGCAGACTGACCAAGTGAAAATGAGACAGACACATTTAGGGCACTGGCGACATTATCTTGAACTGACTGGTAGTTACACTGGTGCACAATCTGTGAAAATTCATCAATTTGTATGTTTAAGATTGGAGTATTTTACTACATGAATTTACAAGTTCAGACAGAAATACATTAAAAGTATCACTCAACACATACCTCAATGCCAAAATATTATCTCTGGGTGCCTGGATAAGCAATTTTTGTTTTCTTTTCTAGACGTTTCTACAGTCAAGTCTCCCACAATTAAAAGAAAAATATTTTAAAATCAAGAATGCCACTATGACTTTCCTGGGGGCACAGTGAGTAAGAATATGCCTGCCTGTGCAGGGGACATAGGTTTGATCCCTGGTCAGGAAGATTCCATACGCCACAGAGCAGCTAAGCGTGTGCACTGCAACTGCCCGGCCTGAGTGCTGCAGCTAATGAAGCTGGCACGTTCTGAGGCTTGCAAAATGAATGAAAAACTAGTATTTTACACACACACAAACACACAAAGAACACTGCTACGGGGAACTTCCAATAGTGGTTAGGACTTGGGGCTTTCACTGAGGTGGCCCGAGGTTCAATCCCTTTCCAGGAACTAAGATCCCGTAAGTCTTGGAACAGCCAAAAAAAAAAAAAAATTACTATCAATTTTAACGTTCCCTCTAAACATTCATTTATCTTCTCTCTGCTCACACTGATAAAAATTTACATAATTTTTTCTGCCACACAATTGTCCACCTGCTGAATTTCAGGTTTTGAATAGCTCTGTTACTAGTTAAAACAAATGAATATTAAAATCCAACTTTTGTTCTCTGGCTAAAGAGAAATATAGAGTTTATATGTGCATTTTGTATAATATATAGTGGTCTATATGCAGTACACCGGTGTATGTGCAACACACCTGTCTAAGCATGCGAGATACACCACACACACACACACAGAGTGTGAGCAGTCCTTCACATAAATTAACTCCCTTAGCAAAACTCTGCTCAAATATCATCTTCTCAGTGAGACCTATTCTAACTAATCCTTTAAAAATTACAAACTGTCCTACATTTCCATATATTCTCAATTGCTCTAATCCTCCTCTACTTTTTTTCTTACCACAACACTTATTCATTTTCTAACAATAATTTCTTATTTATTCATACAGTTTTTCTATTAATTTATTTACTTATTATTGCTTGTCTCCTCCCTTCAGTTCCATGAGAGCAGGAATCTTTGATAGCTTAGTTCATGGTTATATCCCATTTAGGAAAGTGTGGGACAACTAGCAGGCCAGATGGGACGGGTGGGAAAGAAGGAAAGAAAAACAAAAAAAAAAGGCCTGTGCGAAGTTCAATAACATTCTGAGATGGATGAGAATTAGAAGGAAAATTATGGTGATGAACAGCATCTTATTAAGATTATAAATTAAAATTAGTGAAGTATCTTCTCAAGAGTAAGGATTCAAAACTTCTATACTCAGCTGCTTTCATCACAGTTATCTTCATACACATTTGTATTTTTCTATTATATAATAATGTGAGTGAACTACAAGTTCTGCCTGACCCCAAAACAAGTATTTATCTACTAACAGATTTATATTGACTAGATATCACCAGGTAAATAGACTAGTAGACTAGTCCATCTAGACCAGGTAGACTAGTCCATCACAAATACTTATACTAAACAGCAATCTGTCAAAACTACAACTTACAAAACAAATTAGGAGGTATTTCATTACAAGACTCACTATGGAACTTTTTTTTTAAACTTAATAAGTGCATTCAAAGGAATTCAATATAACATGAAAAGCAAAGTGAATCTTTGAAGGTTGAAGTGATCAAAATGTCCTCCCAAGAGTTGATGGTATCAAACACTTTCTTCAGAAGAAATCTAATTTCTATCATAATTGATAATATTTTTCTTCTACACAAAGTCTCCCTTTCTTCCTTGCTTGCCTGCACATGTGCACACACACACTATGACTTCATCTTCACTAAAACATTCATAAAGTTTAAGTGGGTACTTTTAAGTAATCTAACATCAACCTCTTTAACTTAAAACACTGAAGAGAGAGATTCTCAAACTACAGCAATATACAAACCTCTTTAAAAAGAAGAAATGTTTCTTCGGTTTATAAAAAGTATAATTCTACTGTTATTTAAACCTACACAAACATAAAACCTTTTAAAATTAGTTTTATTGGAATAGAGTTTATACATTTAGGTAAACACATACAAATCTTATGTAAGTATAAAGCCAAATAAACCAAAAACTAAATACAAAGTGTCTAACAAATTTCACCTGAACACAAACACTTAAAAATAAATGGCATGGCTTTGCTGAATAAATCTCTGCTCATAATACAAAAATGGCACTAAATGCATTAGCATAAGCCTCCTTTTAGACTGCAATGCTTGTACTAAATGTCTCATGATAATAACACATGTAAAATTTTCTCAATTTCACATAATTATAAAACATTAATTCAACATGCTAAAAAAAAGCATTTGGTCTCCACTAAGAACTCAGAGGCATCTTACTCATTAAGGCTGGTACTTCTATTCTTTTCTGTAATATTACCACCTACCAATCAAAACAGTAACACCTGGCACCACCAAAAACAAATACAAATGCACATTCTAACCACAGCATCAAATGAAAGCATTTAATTGTGAGTCAGATGATCTAGAACACGTTTAGGAGAATCTACCACAGAAAATAAAATTGGTGCATTTCAAAATTCTATAGCACTTTCAGACCTCATTTGGTAATTATATGTCCCCTGTATGATCCTAGCAGCAAATAAAGTGAAGAGTTTCCACTATCTGGTAACCCATAGTGGTCTTGAAGAAGCTCCCAAACCTAACTGTGGAATTATCTTCTAGAAAGTTTAAAAATAAACCAGATTCATTTGTCCAAAATGAATTCAGGACTGATGAAAATGATATACTCCAAAAGCTGACTTTATTATTATTGCTGTTGTCACTGAAGTATTTACATACTATTTACCATTATTCCCAGGAGAAGCAACAAAATGACTTTTAAAGGCTATAAAAACCTTTTGCTCAGTTTCAGAATCCTGCTAGCCTCTTGTTAGAAATTTCTGTAAGAAACTAATTAAGGTAAGGAGTACTGATAAAAGGATACTAGTCTAGGAGTTTCGAAACTTACTTTCCAATCCTTACTTGTCCCTAGCTTCAAAATCCCTTAGGCTCACTCATTCTCAGCTTCCTCATCTGTCAAATGAGAGGGCAGAATTAGATGTCTTCTTAAGACAGAAATGGTATGGACCTAACAGAAGCAAAACATATTAAGAAGAGGTGGCAAGAATACACAAAGGAACTGTACAAAAAAGATCTTTATGACCCAGATAATCATGATGGTGTGATCACTCACCTAGAGTCAGACATCTTGGAGTGCGATGTCAAGCGGGCCTTAGGAAGCATCATTATGAACAAAGCTAGTGGAGGTGGTGGAATTCCAGTTGAGCTATTTCAAATCCTGAAAGATGATGCTGTGAAAGTGCTGCACTCAATACGCCAGCAAATTTGGAAAACTCAGCAGTGGCCACAGGACTGGAAAAGTCAGTTTTCATTCCAATCCCAAAGAAAGGTAATGCCAAAGAATGTTCAAACTATTGCACAATTGCACTCATCTCACACGCTAGTAAAGTAATGCTCAAAGTTTTCAAGCCAGGCTTCAACAGTATGTGAACTGTGAACTTCCAGATGTTCAAGCTGGATTTAGAAAAGGCAGAGGAACCAGAGATCATATTGCCAACATCTGCTGGCTCATCAGAAAAGCAAAAGAGTTCCAGAAAAACATCTACTTCTGCTTTATTGACTACACCAAAGCCTTTGACTGTATGATCACAACAAACTGTGGAAAATTCTTAAAGAGATGGGAATACCAGACCACCCGACCTGCCTCTTGAGAAACCTGTATGCAGGTTAGGAAGCAACAGTTAGAACGGAACATGGAACAACAGACTGGTTCCAAATTGGGAAAGGAGTACATTAAGGCTGTTTATTGTCACCCTGCTTATTTAACTTATATGCAGAGTACCTCATGAGAAATGCTGGGCTGGATGAAGCACAAGCTGGAATCAAGATTGCCAGGAGAAATATCAGTAACCTCAGATATGCAGATGACACCACCCTTATGGCAGAAAGTGAAGAACTAGAGCCTCTTGACAAAAGTTGAAGAGGACAGTGAAAAAGTTGGCTTAAAGGTCAACATTCAAAAAATGAAGATCATGGCATCTGGTCCCATCACTTCATGGCAAATAGATGGGGAAACAATGAAAACAGTGACAGACTTTATTTTCTTAGGCTCCAAAATCACTGCAGATGGTGACTGCAGATATGAAATTAAAAGGTGCTTGCTCCTTGGAAGAAAACTTATGATCAACCTAGACAGAATATTAAAAAGCAGAGCCATTACTTTGCCAACAAAGGTCCATCTAGTCAAAGCTATGGTTTTCCAGTAGTCATGTATGGATGGGAGAGTTGGACTATAAAGAAAGTTAAGCACCGAAGAATTGATGCTTTTGAACTGTGGTATTGAAGAAGACTCTTGAGAGTTCCTTGGACTGCAAGGAGATCCAACCAGTCCATCCTAAAGGAACTCACTCCTGAATATTCATGGGAAAGACTGATGCTAAAGCTGAAAACCCAATACTCTGGCCACCTGATGCAAAGAACTGACTCAACTGAAAAGACTCTGATGCTGGGAAAGATTGAAGATTGGAGAAGGGTACAACAGAGGATGAGATGGTTCAATGGCATCACGACTCAATGGACATGAGTTTGGGTAGGCCCCAGGAGTTGGTGATGGACAGGGAGGCCTGACGTGCTGCAGTCCATGGGGTCGCAACGAGTCAAGCCATGACTGAGCGAATGAACTGAACTAAGACCTGCTAGTTTTAAATTTCAATTTCCAATATTAATATTTCAGGATTCTATAATGACAGTCTAATTATTAAAATGGTAACTAAGTATACAAATCAAAAGTAAACTAGCTCAGTTTTTCAAAAATGCCTTAGGAAAAATTGTCTATCTTATGAATAAAACTGTATATAGTTCTTGAATTATATTTTACACTCTAATAAAAAAGCGTTTTAAAGAAAACAACAACTTAAAAATATTTTATAAAAAAATTATAATCAAAAACTCACATGAAGCTATATGTAGCAGATACTCAAGTGCTATGCAGATCTCCTTTCAGAAGTGAAGGATTTCTTGTCCAGTTGCTGGAAAACAGCCTTCACCTGTCAGGTCTTTTCAGGAAGTGCCTCAGCTAAAGACAGCTGCATGCCTGAGCAGCCTTCATGGAGCAGCTGATCAAAACAGAGGTTTAAGGGTCCAGCACCTTGTCACAATTTTGGACAACCCAGCAGGTTATCCCAGCTTCAGAGTTTCTCAAGGGGACAACAGTAACTTTTGTTGATAATACAATTCAGCACAATTTATCCTTTCTGCTTCCTTTCCATTTCTTCTACTGACGTTGATCCTAAGAACATTCGTTAATAAACTTCTGTGTGTTAAACACAGTTAACATACCTAGGAACCCTACTTGTAGCCATTGGTGAGGAGAATGATCGAAGAAAATAAGCTAAAACAAAGCTTTGGAGTTGGGTCACAATACACATAGCCACCCAGATGCCAAAGGACACTATCACCGGTGATGAATATACAGAACCCTAGCACAAAGTGGCAGTGCAAAGCTTCCTCCCAGGAAGCTTCAACTGTTGGTAAACTGGGTAGTTTTCCTGTGGAGAGAATGCATATGTTGGCAAACTTTTTCTTTTTCTTTTTTTTTAATAGGGCCGGATAATTTCATATTCTTCTTTGTCGTTTCTGTTTTACAACTCTTTAAAAATAGGGCTTGACAAAAATAGGCAAGCCCCAGAGGCGTTTGGCCTGCACGTCATAGTTTGCCAGTCCCTGAACTTAGAAAGTGCAATGTATCAGATATTTGAGAAATATAAAGAAAACAGTAATTATCAACACCATAAAAACAGGTTGTTGATGCTAAAGGCAACTGACTCTTCAGAAAAACATAGCGGGAGATAAAAATGAGTAATAGGGAATTAAAAACTAAACGTCAAAAAGCCAGGTTCTTTGGTAGCATAAAATCTCTACAAAAGGCTAAGGACCAAGACTTATTGTAAAAGTAGCAGGGCTTCAAGGGGAAGGCAATGGCAACCCACTCTAGTACTCTTGCCTGGAAAATCCCATGGACAGAGGAGCCTGGTAGGCTGCAGTCGGAGATGACTGAGCAACTTCACTTTCACTTTCCATTTTCATGCATTGGAGAAGGAAATGGCAACCCACTCAGTGTTCTTGCCTGGAGAATCCCAGAGACGGGGGAGCCTGGTGGGCTGCCATCTATGGGGTCGCAGAGAGTCAGACACGACTGAAGCGACTTAGTAGCAGCAGCAGGGCTTCAAAGAAAGTTAAAGTCTATGTCTGCTATGCCAAGGTTAAGGCCTGCATACGAAACAAGAACAAACTGGAACCCTGAAAAAATGATATGAAGACATGGACTGATTAACCTCAAAGTTCTCAATCCTCAGGTTCCTTGAATCCTCTGAACTTGGAGAAGGAATCCATACATTCTCAAGTGCAACTGATATTCCCATCAGCAAGAATTACCAACTAAAGACATATAAAATTATCTTCTTCATAAAAGCAGTGAGAATAGAGGCAAAAGCTGGAAGAATCATCTTTTTCAAACTATGAAAATTACAAAAAATTGAAGCAATCTGGGGAATGTTTATTCAGCAATATGGCTGAATCTTGGTAAGAACTGCAGGCTTTGTGGCTGTTTCCATTCTAACCCCTTCACAGTTCTGTGAAAACCTGCAATCATAGTGAATATCGATAAACACCAGAGGCGGCTCAACAGAACGGGAGCTTCTTCAGTCCTACTCCCAGGGAAGTCTCATTATTTGATATGTCTGGGCCTAGAAGACCATACTATCAAAGCTGTCTTTATGTGACCTGACCTAGGGCTCATCCAGAGTAAACAGCCTTCTTTCTGGTCAAAAACAATCAATCAGAGGCAGCAGTGAAACACTGCAGCAGAGATTACGGACAATTTTTGAGTCAAACAAGAGCATGATCAAAAAGCTGGAGAATGAGATGTCCATGGGGGCTTTGGAAAGCTCCAGCGTATTCTTGGGACTCTAGAAGGCCACACTCACACATAACCTGCGCATATTCTCAGGAAAGAGTTGTGAAAGCCCTCAAGGCTCACTGCTGGCGAACACTTAGGCTCTGCACAAGCAAGGAAAAACAAACCTATAAATGGCTAAGCTGAATGCTGAAGGCATGCTTCAACATACACATTGAGGCCTTTAGCAAAGACTAGGAGATTTACATCATTCAGGCATCCAAGTAAACCTATGCCTGTTCATTACTTTAACCACTAAGTTAACTATGCAGACACTTTAGTGACCACATAGAACAGACTTTATAGTATTAATACCAAAAAGTCACTCACGTACACACATAAATAATCAATCCATCACAGGGAGAAAATATGATTTCTACAGCTGCCACATTATTTAAAATATCCAGTTTTGACAAAAATTAAAAGCATGCAAAGAAACAAGAAAGTATATTCTACACACACACAATGGCAGGGTGGGCACACGTGGCAATATACACTATTCCTGAGGAAGCCCAGACACTGAACTTAACTAGAATAAGACTTTAAATCATTTAAGTATGTTAAAACAACTAAAGGAGAGTATGAGAACAATGTCTCAACCAAATTGACAATTTTAATATACAAAAAATATTTCCTAAAAAGGATCAAATAGAAATTAATCAACTGACATCAGTCTGAGAAACAGAATGGAAAAGAAAGAAAAAAAAAACCAACAACTACAATAGATCAGAGACTCAGAAACCTGTGGGACACCATTAACAATACTGACCTACACATAATAGACAGGAGACAAACAAAAGGACAAAGTATTTGAAGAAATTAAGGCCAAAATTTTCTCAAATTTGAAAAAAAAAAACCCATACACATTCAAGAGGATCAAAAAGTTTCAAACAGTATAAACTCAGAAGAGATCCACACCCAATATGTACAATCAAACTGCTGAAAGAGAAAAAAGCAATTTATCACAAATAAAGGCTCCTCCCAAGACGAACAGCTTATTTATCAGAAATCACAGAGACAGTGGGATGATATACTCAAAGTGGTGTGGAAAAAAATCAATCAATAATTCTATATCCAACAAGACATCCCTTAGAATTGTAGAAGGCATTCCTAATCAATAAAAACCGAATAAGCTGT
Source organism: Antilocapra americana (assembly GCA_007570785.1). NCBI lineage: Eukaryota > Metazoa > Chordata > Mammalia > Artiodactyla > Antilocapridae > Antilocapra > Antilocapra americana. Next base: position 3,216,597 of record ML661902.1, read on the forward strand.
TACCAGTAGACTTGCCCTAAAAGAAATAAAAGGAGCACTTTAGCTGAAATGACACTAAATAGCAATTCAAATACATTATGAAAATACAAAGCACCAGTACAAGTAACTTCATAAATAACTCCTTTTTTCCTATCCAACTTGAAAGACAAAAGCATCAAGTGATAATTAGAAGGATGATTTATGACTATACAATGGATAAAGATGTAGCTTGTAGGATAATGACAACACAATGGAGGGGGAAGGGAATGGAGCTCTATAGGAAGAGTTTAATATGCTCTTGTAACTGAACTAGCATTCCAACTAGAATTGATGCTTTTGAACTGTGGTGTTGGAGAAGACTCTTGAGAGTCCCTTGGACTGCAAGGAGATCCAACTAATCCATCCTAAAGGAGATCAGTCCTGCATAGTCATTGGAAGAACTGATGCTGAAGCTGAAACTCCAATACTTTGGCCACCTGATGCGAAGAGCTGACTCATTTGAAAAGACCCTGATGCTGGGAAAGACTGACGGTAGGAGGAGAAGGGGATGACAGAGGACGGGATGGTTGGATGGCACCACCGACTCAATGGACCTGGGTTTGGATGGACTCCGGGAGTTGGTGATGGACAGGGAGGCCTGGCGTGCTGTGGTTCATGGGGTCATGACTCAGCGACTGAACTGATCTGAATCTCAGCAGTGGTATCTTCCCCAGGGACCCTGTGAAATAGTAATCTCTTTCTTACACATAAATCCCCTCAACATTATTCTCTCTGCTTCACTTTCCTGAGTATCACTTATCCCCATCTGACAAACTTTATTATTCTTTCTCTGCTTGCTAGAATTTAACCTTAACAAGGCCTGTGACTTTACTTTATAGCTTTATCCTCAGTGCGTCACACACATCTACTAAGGCAAACACCCCCAAAATAAACAAATGAACAGTCAGTACAGCTAAGCTTTGTAAGAAATGTCTCCCATTAAGAGTAGCCTAAGAGAAAGGAACTATGTGCACATGTACAATCTGTAGATTGAGAAGGAGGAACTTTATAAGTTTTCTATGCTCTCTGTTAAGTAGGAGGCAAAAACAACTGCTGGGTCGTAGGGGGAAACAGTAGGGTGGAAGATTTATGGAGAGTAGCTAGCTGCCTTGCACGTTTCTGTTGAAATTAAAATATAAGTTAGAGTCAAATTCTGAATTCTGAGCACTACTGCCTTAAAACAGCAGTCATGTGATTTCATGTAAACTGTAAACCAAAATTTCATGCATTCTTGTAACTTAAAAAGTACTCCATAAAAACAATCAGAAGGATCAGTAAAAAGAAATGAATGCCTTGAATAGAGTTTGAAAAAAGCATCATACTAGTCTATAACCTTTAAGTAATGAATGTACCAGTTTTACTAAGTAAAAGTTAGTTATATCTATAGATGTGAAAGCAAAGTCTTGAAGAGGTATCTGTACACCTATGTTTTAGCAGTGTTATCACAGCTAAAAAGTGGAAGCAACCCAAATATCCACCAGCTGACAAATGGATAAACAAACTGTGGTAATGTATATAATAGAATATTATCCACCCTTAAAAACAGAGGAAATTTTGACACAAGCTACAATATGGGTGAACCTTGAGGACCTAATGTGAGTGATATAAACCAGTCAGAAAAAGACAAATACTGATGCATTCCATTTATATGATGTACCTAGAATAATTAAATTTATAGAGACAGAAAACAGAATGATGGCTGCCAGGAGTAGGGGGACAGGGGAATGAATAGTTACGGTTTAACAGATATAGGGTTTCAGTTTCACAGGATGAATAGGGTTCTAGGTATTAACTATGATGACGGTTGCACTATATGAATGTACTTAATACCACTGATGTACTTAAAAATGATTTAAGACAGTAAACTGTTGTGTTTTTGTTATGTTGTTCAGTCACTAAGCCATGTCCAACTCTTTGCAACCCCATGAACTACAGCTCAACAGGCTTCCCTGTCTTTCATTATCTCCCTGAGTTTTCTCAAAATCATGTGCATTGAGTCAGTGATGCCATTCAACCATCTCATCCTCTGTCGGCCCCTTCTCCTCTTGCCCTCAGATTTTCACAGCATCAGGGTCTTTTCCAATGAGTTGGTTCTTTGCAATAGGTGGCCAAAGTATCAGAGCTTCAGCATCAGTCCTTCCAGCGAATATTCAGGGTTGATTTCCTTTAGGATTGACTGATTTGATCTCCCTGATGTTCAAGGGGCTCTCAAGAACCTTCTGTAGCACCACAGTTTGAGAGCATCAGTTCTTTGGTGCTCAGCCTTCTTTACGGTCCAACTCCCCTACATCCACACATGATTACTGGAAAAACCATAGCTTTGAATACATGGACCTTTGTCAACTAAGTGATGTTGTGTATTTTACCACAATAAAAAACTGGGAGGGAAGTCCATTATTTTAGTATGTATTAAAGTGAAAGTTGCTCAGTCGTATCCGACTGTTTGCGTCCCCTTGGACTATAGGCCAGAATACTGGAGGGGGTAGCCTTTTCCTTCTCCAGGGGATCTTCCCAACCCAGTGATCAAACCCAGGTCTCCCGCATTGCAGGTAGATTCTTTACCAGTTGAGCCATAAGGGAAGCCCATGTATTAAAGGGCAGCATAAATAATATAGTTATTTTAAAAGAAAAAAAAATTTCTTTAGAGACTGACTTAAATAAAATAAATTTATACCACATGTCATGTATTTGTTTATATTAGATAGCACAACAGACACTAAAGCTTTGAGATTCCGACACAGAGAAGGGGACTTTTAACATCTAATTTAGAAAAACTAGTATTTACAAACACCAGAAACAATGAAAACAGCAGCAAAGAACACAAGGGCACTATAACCCTTGTGTTATAGCATGGCTATAGATATAGCATGGCTACAGGAGTAACCAAAGAACAATCAAGTACCCAAAGTTTACTTAAGCCTGGTAAACTGGAAAATGGTAAGAATCTAGGGAGAGAGACTTTTCTGGTGGTCCAGGCTTAAGAATCTGCATTCCAATGAAGGGGATGTGGATTCAATCCCTTTTACAGGAAATAAGATCCCACGTGCCATGGAGCAACCAAGTCTGTGTGCAACACAACTGAAGAGAAGCTTGTGCACTGCAACTAAGGTTCAGCACAGCGAAAGAAAATCTAGGGATGACTATAACAGAAGACATAAGAAATAAGAAAGATTCTGGAAAGAACAGGATGACTTGAAGAAAACTAGAGTCCAAAAAGTTAATCAGAGATAGAATACTATCCTGCAGGTAGGCTCTAAACAAAATGCAACACAAGAACAGTAAATTATTTCCATATAGATGAAATTTGAAAAAATGACAATGATGGACATTTGAGTCTGACAGCAGTCTACATATGAAGTTATCTGAGTAACTCAGAGAATAACAACTGAGAGACCAATTACAAACAGTTAAAGATTTAAGAAAACAAACTTAGGGAAAGGCCAAGGATTTGGCCTTACAATCAATGACTTTTAAAAACCAGTATTATGAAGGCCATTCCAGGAAAAAAGGGAAATGAAAATGAGTTTTAAGAAAAGGGCCAGGGCTTTCCTGGTGGTCCGACAGATAAGAATCCTCCTGTCAATGTAGAAGACACATTCAATCCCTGGCTTGAGAAAATTCCACATGATGCTGCAGGGCAACGAGGCCCATGGGCCACAGCCACTGAGACTGCTCTCTAGAGCCCACAAGCCACAACTACTGAGCCTGCACAGTCTGGAGCTCGTACTTTGCGACAAGAAGTCATTGTTATGAAAAGTTCTCATACCACAGCTATAGAGAATCTGTGCAACAATGAAGACCCAGCACAGCCAAAAATAAGTAAGAAAATGCCTTTCCAATGTCAAGATAACAGGACTGAAAAATTATTAGTTGAAGAAAATATCTCAGAAAAAAGACCAAAATGAGAAATTCAGGAAAAGAGAAGAAAAATTTTAAATCAGTAGGTCCATCATCAATTGAACAAAAAAATCATCCTAAGGACTGGACTGCAATAATCCTTCTCAAAAAAGTTTAGTACTACCTCCCCTAAGGGGCTGTTTGGAAACATCTAGGGACATTTCTAGTTGTCCTCAAAACTAGTGGGTTATTTTGACATCTAGTTCCTGGGAGCCAGAGTGCTCAACACCCCCACAACCCAATACAGCCCAACACAAAAATGGTACTACCTAAAAGCCCATGAGAAATACTGGACTATGGAGAGAAAGAATTCTCTCAATGCCTGACATGGTATGTATTCTCACAAAATTTATCACCACCAGTATAAACAAAAGATACCTAGAAAAATTCAAATAACACATACAAGAAAAAAAGGATCAAGAATCTGAGCAGAGACTTCTCTGGTGGTTCAGTGGCTTAGACTCCGCACTCCCAATGCACAGGGCCCAGGCTCCAATCCTGGTCAGGACACTAGACTCCACATGATGCAACCAGGAGTTCACATGCTGCAACTGAAGATTCCAGGCGCCCTAACTAAAAGATCATGCACGCCACAATGGGGAGTGAAGATTCTGCATGCCGCAACTAAGACCTGGAGCAACCAAGTAAATGAATACTTAAAAAAAAAAAAAAAAAAAGAAAAAAAAAAAAAAAAAAAAAAGCAAACAAAAAAACAGAATCTGAACAGCATCAGACTCTTCAAAAGCTATACTGAAAGTTCAAAGACAAGAGAAATGTCTTCCGAATGTTGACAGAAACTTATTTCCAGTCAAACTACCAATCAAGTATGAAAACAAAAGATTTATTTTTCTTTAAAAAGATATAAGTCCCTAAAATTTACCTCCTGTGCAACTTTTCTCAAGAAAACAACCAAATAACATATTTCAGCCAAATAAAGAACTAAATAAGCCAAACAGGAGGCAGAAAGGGAGCCAATATAAAAAGGTGGAGGTTGGGGGGTCGGAAGGGTGGTGGTGGTGTAGGAGATTCCCCTTTATGAAGAGGGCAGAAGTTTCAAAATAGTAACTATACACAAAAGTCTAGATCAGAGCAAGGAGAATGACAGTTTTGAAGTAAGTTCTCCCCACTCCAATTCCTCCACAAAAAGAGGCAGAACTAACAGACAATGTGATGTGCTGGAGTCTGAAAACAGATTAGTAAAAGCTTTTAGAAAAATAGCAATAGGTAACATTGAAAACTAAGCAAATTTAAAAAAAGATCACGGAGGGGCAAGTAACTCCAAGAAAAACAAAAACTCTACAGGAAAGGAACAGGACTCATAGTACACTTTTTGATACATAAATTATTATACTTGACTCATTATTTGTATGGTCATAATAACATAAAAGTTAATGATTTAACTAACTTTATTACCTATATTGAAATATGGTAAAAGGAGACATGAAAAGTGTGATAAACTCTCACAGAATAGACAGGGTTAGGTCCTTTATCCAGGGATTCAGGCATCCACTGGAGGTCTTGGAATATACCTTCTGCTGATAAAAGAGGACTACTATAGAGAAAAAGTTCTGTAAAGATATACACCCAAAAGCAGTGCTTTTCCTAGAAAACTAAGATTACCAAAAAAGTTACTACATTTGACATTTCTGTAGCCTTACTTTCATATATTACTTTAACAATAACTAAGAATTAAAAACTAATGTAAAAAATTTACAAAATAAATAAAAGCAAGTAAGTCCAACCACACAACAAAAATTCAAAACATCATAAAATAAAATCTTCATGAATAAATAATGGTATTTGTTAAGCTTTTAAAGAAATCAATCAAAAAAGAAAACAGCTAAAAGATAACTCATTATAAATACCAAGTTCAACTTGCTGTTTTATGCTAAAGTATCCTTCAAGTGTCTATGTCCCCCTCTTCCTCTCCTCTCTTTATACACATGCATAAAGAAACAATTCATTTCTGAAATATTTGTTTCAATAAAAGAAAATACCTACCTTATAATGTTAACTGGATCTTTTTTTTTTAATAAGGAAAACAGAAAAGTTGCCAATAATCCTATGACCCAAAGATCACAAAGGTTGTTTTAAAACATTCGTACTGGGTTGTTCAATGTCTTTTTTAACATAGCTGATTTCACACATAACATGGACCTCTGCTTCTTAGCGTATCAGAAGCATTGTCTAGTCATTAAACATTCTTCATAAAAATCATTCACTATTTTTGAGAGAAAATAGTAACCCCCACTCCCATACATTAATCGCAAGCACAGATTCATTTTAACTGAAGTTGTGATCTCTCTTACACTCCATTTCCCACAAGGGGGAAACAGAACTTCTTTTGAATACCTTATAATAAAAAACAAAGTTTGGTTTCATCCCAATATCAAATGAGATGAGGGAAGAGCAGTCATTTACTACTGGTGTTATCTCTATCTGGTGGGTTTTTTCCCCCATCATGTACTACAAAAATTACAACTTAGTTTCTCATATCAAACAACTTAGTGAAATGTCCTCAGCGACTTCACTCATTTAACAAATATTTAGCAAACACCTATTATGAGGCTCCACTGGTGGCTCAGTGGTAAAGAATCCCTCTGCAATGTAAGAAGACACCGGTTGAATCCCTGGGTCTGCAAGATCCCCTAGAGAAAGAAATGGCAACCCCCCTGGATCGAGTATCCTTGCCTGGGAAATCCCATGAACAGAGGAGTCTGATGGGGTATAGTCCATGGTGTTGCAAGAGTTAGACACAGCTTAGCAACGAAACCACAACCACTACCACCATTATGTGCCAGACCCTTTACTGTCACATTAGGTACACATGAGTTTTTTAAGAAAAGATACAGCCCTCCTTTCAAAAAGTTTGCAATCAATCTTAAAGAGGGAAAGGAGTATTTTTAAAATTATAAGTTACAGTAGATATTAAGAACAAAATGACCAGGGTATAGCAATATATGCAAAGTATAAAGATGTGCAATTATATACTTTTTAGAATCTCAACTGTACCCCACCCTCTCTTTTTTAATTAAAGGGTTATGAAAGTCTGGTCTACTTTTTAACAGTCTGGGAAAAAAACCAACAAAGGTTAATTTAAGCCACTCTGAAATAGCTTTATTGTCTGAGACAACTGTTGGTGGCATATTATCACACCCATCCATTGTTTCTCTATCACTGTGTTTATTCCTCTTCTCATCCACCCATCCCTTTTTTTCCTATTTCATCTTTCTTTGTTTTGTCTTTCTCACTCCTTATTTCTTCAGGATTTCAGTAACAGACTTACAGCTTAAACAGAACTGGTTAATTAATGGTTTTCACAGCTAAAACATTTGTGATCCCTAACTTAAAATTCAGACTTAAATGCAAGCCATGAAACAACAAAGCATCATACAAAATTTAAATACTACAAAACAAAAAAGCAATATAATAGTTTTTTTGAGGCAGAAGGCTGGTTGCTCACACATTTAAGAACACAGTGCAAGGACTTCCTAGTGGTCTGAGGAACAGTCAGGGAACTAGATCCCACACGAGCAACTAAGAACCAGCACAGCCAAATAAATAAATAATTTTTCTTTAAGTTATAAATGTTTTCTGAAACTTCAACATAACCATTCAGCAACAGTGGCGTAGTTAAGTCAACTACGGCATGTACACGAAGTAGACTACTATGCAGCTGGTATTAAAAAACAAAAATTGAGAATGTTCTCCACTAACAGACTTCAAATTCTAGGAAATGGTAAATGAAAACGCAAAGTGTAAAACAGGTATATAGTTTATGAGCTTTTGCATCAGAAAGAGAAGAAAATCAGTATGCTTATTTGTTTACATCTATCTGCCAAAGAAACAGGATGCGGGACTTCCCTGGTGGGCTAGTGGTTAAGAATTCTCCTGCCAGTGCAGGAGACACGAGTTCAATTCCTGATTTAGGAAGATTTCATATGCTGTGGTGCAAACTAAGCCTTTCAACACAATGACTGAGGCCACCATCCAGAGCCCAAGCTGCAACTACTGAGACCAGGAGCAGCAGCTATGAAGCCCATGTGCCTGGAACCTGCGCTCTGCAATGAGAGAAGCCACTGCAATGAGAAGCCTGCGTACCACAACGAAGAGCAGCTCCACTCACCACAACTAGAGAAAGCCCTCACAGCAACAGAGACTCAGTACAGCCAAAAATAAGTAAATAAATAAAAAGCTTTTAAAAGAAAAAATACACTGGAAGGATTCATATAGTACTAATGAAAGTGGTTACTAATGCAGAACTAAGGGTTGTCAGGCTCATGGTAGTACAAGATTTAATTTTGTCATGTATTAACTAATCAGAAAATAAAGAATCCAAAAATGTTTTAAAAACTTTTACAAAGTCTATCTAAAGATGATCCAAAATCTCACTACGCATTTATAATTGCTCAGTTACATACAGCCTTTTAAATTTTGTGACACTGAGCTTATTCATTTAGTCATTTGTTTACAATTCTTTACTACTGAGGTAGTCCCAGAATTACCTGAAGATGGCAAATGTATCGGTCAAAAGCAACTCAGCAGCACCTGGATTCATTACCTGTTTACTGTTTTATGTTGAACAAGTCATTTAAACTCTTGCCCATGTTTCCTTCTAAAACAGAAATGCTTGTTATCTATGATTTAGGGAGGGAACAGAAAACACTCATTAAATTTTAACAGGTGTGGGACTTTCCTGATGGTCCTGTGGCTAAGACTCCATCCTCCCTCCCAATGCAGAGAGCCCAAGTTCTATCTCTGGTCAGTGAACTAGACCCCACATGCTGAAACTAAGAGTTTGCACCCCACAACTAAGACTTGGTGCAGCCAAATAAAAATAAATAATTTAAAAACCGTTAACAGGTGTTATTTTTTTTTTTATTGTGTTGGTTCTGCCATACATTGACATGAATCTGCCATGGGTATACATATGTTCCCCTTCCAGAATCCCCCTCCCGATTCCCTCTCTCTGGGTCATCCCAGTGCACCAGCCCTGAGCATCAAACCTGGGCTGGCAATTGATTTCACATATGATAATTTACATGTTTCAATGCCGTTCTCCCATATCATCCCACCCTTGCCCTCTCCCATAGACTCCAAAAGACTGTTCTACACATCTGCGTTTCTTTTGCTGTCTCGCATACAGGGTTCTCGTTACCATCTTTCTAAATTCTATATATATGCATTAGTATACTGTATTTTTGTTTTTCCTTCTGACTTACTTCACTCTGTATAATAGGCTCCAGTTCCGCCCACCTGAGTAGAACTGAGTCAAATGAATTATTTTTAATGGCTGAGTAATATTCCATTGTGTATATGTACCACAGCTTTCTTATCCATTTGTCAGTTGATGGGCATCTAGGTCGCTTCCATGTCCTGGCTATTGTAAACAATGCGGCGATAAACATTGGGGTACAGGTGTCTCTTTCAATTCTGGTTTCCTCGGTGTGTATGCCCAGCAGTGGGATTGCTGGGTCATATGGCAGGTCTATTTTCAGTTTTTAAAGGAATCTCCACACTGTTCTCCATAGTGGCTGTACTAGTTTGCATTCCCACCAACAGTGTAAGAGGGTTCCCTTTCCTCCACATCCTCTCCAGCATTTATTGCTTTTGACTTTTGGATGGCAGCCATTGTGACTGGTGTAAAGTGGTACCTCATTGTGGTTTTGATTTGCATTTCTCTGATAATGAGTGATGTTGAGCATCTTTCCATGTGTTTGTTAGCCATTTTTATGTCTTCTTTGGAGAAATGTCTGTTTAGTTCTTTGGCCCACTTTTTGATTGGGTCGTTTATTTTTCTGGAATGGAGCTGCAGGAGTTGCTTGTATATTTTTGAGATTAATTGTTTGTCCGTTGCTTCGTTTGCTATTATTTTCTCCCATTCTGAAGGCTGCCTTTTCACCTTGCTTTTAGTTTCCTTTGTTATGCAGAAGCTTTTCATTAATTAGGTGTTATTCTTAAACAGTTCTTTTTAATGGACACATACTGCTTTCATCTATGTAATCAAACACCACAGTGTTTCAAATGAATCCAACAAAAATTTGCAGCATACTCAAAATCCAGTAAGTTCTTATTAACAAGTAATTTCAATGTACTGGAAAGGAGGAAGTGAAAATAAAAAAAGAAAAGTACAACAATGTAAACATACACAGTGCAAGCAACTGTGAGTGCAGAGAAGGGGTGATACATTGCTCGCTTAACCTATCAGTAGAACGAATGGCAACCTTAGAGGGAAAGAGGTTAGAGAACTGGGTTTTACCAAAATCCTCAAGTGACTTTTATCATGCAGGTTCCCAGATCTGGCTGAGTATCAGAATCACCAGCTATACGTTTTAAAAACACAGATTCCACCTCCAGACTACTGAATCACAATGACCAGCAAATGACTGTGAGAATCTGTATCATGATTATTAACTAGGTATTGGAAACACCATAGATCTTACTCACTTACAATTAGAGACTACTATTTTATTTTATCTTCAGATAAAATAAATTTAATCATTGCCTTTGGTAGCTTCACTGGAAGGACAAGTAAAGGGAAGGTGATATTATAATTACTCGTTCCTTTAAATTATGTCATTATAGCACCCTTTAAGATAAATACGTGTTATAAGTCATGACTACCACTTACTGAATAATTAAGTCATAAATGACTGGAAACAAAGCCCAATACTATTCCATCCCATGAATGTCAAGAGGAGGAGATACAGAGAATTCAGTTTTTAAAAAGGCAAAAGCTCTGAACAGATACCTCACCAAAGATGACATACAGATGGCAAATAAGGTGCTCAACACCATATGTCATTAGCAGAATTTCAAATTAAAACAAGGTATCACTATACACCTATTAGAATAGCTAAAATTCAAAATAAAGACATCAAATGCTGACGAAATATGGAGCAACAAAAACTGTTCATCAGTGATGGCGGATACACAAAACAGGTACAGCCACTTTGGAAAACTGTTTGGCAGTTTCCTAAAAAACTAAACATACTCTTACCATACACTGGAGCAATAAAGCTCCTTGCCATATGCCTAAATTACGAGTAAATGTCGATGTGCCATTACTCATAATTGCCAAAACTTAGAAGCAACGAAGTTGTCCTTCAATAAGGTGAGGAAACAAATAATCTGTGGTACAAATGTACAATGAAATATTAATTCAGCATTAAAAAGATCAGGCCAAAAAAAAAGTTAAGGAGGAACCTTAAATGTACACCACCAGTCAAAGAAATCCATGTGAAAAAACTACATACTGTATGATTCTGATTATGCGATCTTTTAGAAAAAACTTAACTATGGAAGACAGTTAAGAAGAGCACGAGTTGTGATTTCCCTGGCAGTTCAGTGGATGATGCTCCACACTTCTACTCCAGGGGAGCACAGGTTGGATCCCACATGCTGTGCAGTGCAACCAAAACCAAACAACAAAACAACAATAAAGAGAGCAGGATTTGTTACACATTTGGGTTAGGGAGGAAGGAGTAAGTGGAGCACAGGGGATTTGGGGGGCAGGAAAAATCATTGTTTACCATAAAAGTAGATATGCATGTGATTATATACTTGTCAAATCACAAAGAATACATAGGACAGAAAGTGAACTACGGACTTTAGTTGATAATGTTGGGTCAGCGTTGGTTTATCAATTTTAACAAATGTACCACACCAGTGAAGCTTCTAAAGTTAGGGGAGGTTTTGATGGGCAAGGCGTTATATGGAAACTACTTTCAGCTAAATTTTGCTATAAAGCCAACATTGCCCATAAAACTAAAGTCTAAACAAAAAACAAAAATACAAAAGCCTCAACAACTAAACAAAATTGCTCTAAAATCTACACTATGAGAGAGAAAGAGAACTTGCCAAAAAAAATTAAAAGGCATTAAAAAATTTTTTTAGTAAGAAAACTATATTTTAAAGTTGAAAAAAAGTAACAGAGGCCCTGTGCATTGCTGGTGGGAAAGTAAAATGAGGCAGTCACATTGGAAAACATTTTGGCAGGTTCCTCAAAAAAGTTGAACATGACCTAGCAATTCCATTCCTAGGTATATAATAGGATTGATAACCAACATTCACACAAAAACTTGTGCATATGTTAGTAAAAAGTGTAATAGAAACACTCAAATATACACCAACCGACAGACAAAATGCAGTATATCCATACAATAGATTATTCAGCCATAATAAGAAATAAAGTACTGTATAATCTGCGACACATGGTTGAACCTTGAAAACATTTCCTTATGGAAAGGATCTATTCACAAGCTACATATTGTATGATTCCTTTTATATGCAATGTCCAGAATAGGCAAATCCTTGAGATATAAAGATTACTCTTATAGAGACAGAAATCAGTGATTGCCAAGGCAAAGGGGGAATTGGGACTAATTGCTAATAGAGACTAACTGCTAAACTGGGTTCATCTGCAAGTGATAAAAATGTTTTGAGATTACAGAGTGATGATGAGGACACAACATAGTCATATACTAAAAACCACAGAAATGTAGTCAGTCTTCTGTATCCACAGATTCTGCATCCATAGTGGATTCAACCAACTGTGCATGGAATATAGTCAGAAAAAAGAAACTTCAGAAAGATCCAAAAATCAAAACTTAAATTTGCAACTGCAGGCAACTATTTACATTGTATTTACAACTACTTACATTGTATTAGGTATTATAAGTAATTTAAAAATAATTTAAAGTATAGGAAGAATATGCAAATACACTATTTTTTTTTAAAGGACTTCAGAATCCAGAGATAGAGGGGTAAGGTGGGTGGGGGAGTCCTGGAACCAATCACTTCACAGATACTGAGGGACAATTGTGAATTCTATCGCAACTTCGTTTTTTAAAAATTTAGGGTGGCCCTAATGGATGAATGTTCCAAAGTTACTTAACATCAACAGCTATAACATCAGGAAAGATGTTTTGTGCTTTCTGACAGAAGACCTCATCACCACCTGTGAAGTATTCTCGTTCTCCAACACCACCCCAAAGAAGAAAATAAGCCAGTTTGGATCAAGCCCCTATATCCAACTAACTAAATTACAGGGGAAAACAAACAGGACAACAGAAAGGATTAAACTGCATCAGGGAAGCATGCAGGAAAACACAGACTCTGGGAATCTCTACAGGACCAGAGACTGATTTCAACAGAAGGTAGCAAGGAAAAGGAAGAAAGATGGAGGAGGTGGTTTCAATCACAATGTGTTATCTGAATCCTGATTCAAACAAACTGTTTAAAGATAAGGGTGAAAACTAGGATTCAAACAGCAGGTATTTGATAATATTAAGAAATTATTCATTTTTCTTAATAATTTGGTGATGCAACTACAACAATTCTCTTTTAAAGTCCTTATCTTTTAAATATATACTGAAATATGCATGGATGAAATTAATTGCATGTTTCTGGGATTTGCTTCAAAATAATTTGGGATAGGGTGGTGGACACCTCTTTGTTGCAGAGTTTCTGGGCTTCTCATTGCAGTGGTTTCTCTTGTGCCAGAGCATGGGCTCCAAGAGCAAGGGCTTCAGTAGTTGTGGTGCACAAGCTTAATTTCTCTCCGGCATGGTTGAATCTTCCCAGATCAGGGACTGAACCACGTTCACTGCATTGGCAGGCAGAGTCTTATCCACTGTACCACAAGGGAAGTCCTAATAACTATGTTATTTTTGAATATGTTTAAAACTCTTTATCATCTTTAAAAATTAAAGAGTATATATAATACAATCATACTTACAATATAAAGGATAGACTCTTAAGAGAGGAGCATATATGGAGGAAAAGTGCTAGCTTTCTCCAGAGAAATCACACAGGAGGAATACCCTGAACCAAAACAACAGTAGTAAAAGAATTACAAGCACTGATTAAATCAGGGTTATTTCTTCAGGTCAGTAGTTAGGCTTCAAAGATATTAAAAGCCAAAAAAAATTGTTTTTTAACTAGAAAAAGCTCCAAAGCTTTCAGTCTATATGTAAAGGAGACTCTTTCTAAAAAATTAACAAAATTGAATCACTAAAGTCAAGTTCACACGTCCAATGAAGATCTTTTCTGCCTCAGAACTTCTTCTAATGCTGTTGCTTTCCTCTGAAATACCTATGATTGGGTATTCATACTTAAGATCTAAAAGTATACATATCCCCATAGAGGCTTCACAAAATAAAATGAGTTATGGGTACATCATACTAAATGCTGGGCTGGATGACTCACAAGCTGGAATCAAGATTGCCGGGAGAAATATAAACAGTCTCAGATACCCACATGATACCACTTTAATTGCAGAAAGTGAAGAACTAAAGAGTCTCTTGATGAAAGTGAGAGAGGTGAGTGAAAAAGCTGGCTTAAAACTCAACATTCAAAAAATGAAGATCATGGCATCTGGTCATATCACTTCATGGCAAACAGATGGGGAAAAAGTGGAAACAGTGACAAATTTAATAATATTTTGGGCTCCAAAATCAATGTGGACAGTGACTGCAGCCACAAAATTAAAAGATGCTTGCTCCTTGGAACAAAAGCTATGACAAACCTAGACTGTGCATTAAAAAGCAGTGATACCATCACTCTGCCAACAAAGGTCCATATAGAAAGCTATGGTTTTTCCAGTAGTCATGTATGGATGTGAGAGTTGGACCAGAGAGAAGGCTGAGCACTGAAGAACTGATGCTTTTCAACTGTGGTGCCAGAGAAAACTTGAGAGTCCCTTGGACAGCAAGGAGATCAAACCAGTCAATCCTAAAGGAAATCAACCCTGGATATTCACTGTAAGGACTGAAGCTGAAGCTCCGACACTTCGGCCACCTGATGCAAAGAGCTAACTCACTGGAAAAGACACTGATACTGTGAAAGATTGAGGGCAAGAGGAGAAGCGGGTAACAGGATGAAATGGCTGGATGGCATCACTGACTCAATGGACATGAGTTTGAGCAAACCCCGGGAGATAGTGAAGGACATGGAAATCTGGCGTGCTGCAGTTCACAAGGTTGCAAAAGTTCGGGCACGACTTATTGACTGAACAACAAGGTATGTATTAACTTAAAATAATTCTTCGCATATAAAAACTGCTCAATAATTGCTTAGTGAAAGCTCACTATCTACACAGGTTTCCCATCACTATTCATTTTCTCAACACCCTGTTAATTTCTGATTTATCACATTTTATTATATCTAGAGTATATGTATGGGCCTAACAGAAGCAGAAGATATTAAGAAGAGGTGGCAAGAATACACAGAAAAACTTCACAAAAAAGATCTTCACGACTCAGATAATCACGATGGTGTGGTCATTCACACTCAGCTAGAGCCAGAAAACATGGAAGGTGAAGTCAAGAGGGCCTTAGAAAGCCTCACTACAAACAAAGCTAGTGGAGGTGATGGAATTCAAGTTGAGCTATTTCAAATCCTAAAAGATGATGCTGTGGAAGTGCTGCACTCAATATGCCAGCAAATTTGGAAAACTCAGCAATGGCCACAGGACTGGAAAAGATCAGTTTACATTCCTATCCCAAAGAAAGGCAATGCCAAAAAATGCTCAAACTACCACACAATTGCACTCATTTCACACGCTAGTAAAGTAATGCTCAAAATTCTCCAAGCCAGGCTTCAGCAATACATGAACCGTGAATTTCCAGATGTTCAAGCTGGTTTTAGAAAAGGCAGAGGAACCACAGATCAAATTGCCAACATCCGCTGGATTATCGAAAAAGCAAGAGAGTTCCAGAAAAACATCTACTTCTGCTTTTTTGACTATGCCAAAGCCTTTGACTGTGTGGATCACAATAAACTGTGGAAAATTCTGAAAGAGGTGGGAATACCAGACTCTTTGACTTGTCTTTTGAGAAACCTGTATGCAGGTCAGGAAGCACAGTTAGAACTGGACATGGAACAACAGACTGGTTCCAAATAGGAAAAGGAGTACATCAAGGCTGTACATTGTCACCCTGCTTATTTAACTTACATGCAGAGTACATCATGAGAAACGCTGGGCTTGAAGAAGCACAAGCTGGAATCAATAATGCCAGAAGAACTATCAATAACCTCAGATATGCAAACGACACCACCCTTATGGCAGAAAGTGAAGAGGAACTAAAAAGCCTCTTGCTGAAAGTAAAAGAAGAGAGTGAAAAGTTGGCTTAACGCTCAACATTAAGAAAAGTAAGATTATGGCATCTGGTCCCATCACTTCACGGGAAATAGATGAGGAAACAGTGGAAAAAGTGTCAGACTTTATTTTTCTGGGCTCTAAAATCACTGCAGATGGTGACTGCAGCCATGCAATCAAAAGACGCCTACTCCTTGGAAGGAAAGTTATGGCCAACCTGGATAGCATATTGAAAAGCAGAGACATTACTTTGCCAACAAAGATTCGTCTAGTCAAGGTTATGGTTTTTCCAGTAGTCACGTATGGATTTGAGAGTTGGACAGTGAAAAAGGCTGAGCACCGAAGAATTGATGCTTTTGAACCGTGGTGTTGGAGAAGACTCTTGAGAGTCCCTTGGACTGCAAGGAGATGCAACAAGTCCATCCTAAAGGAGATCAGTCCTGGGTGTTCATTGGAAGAACTGATGTTGAAGCTGAAACTCCCAATACTTTGGCCACCTCATGCGAAGAGTTGACTCACTGGAAAAGATTCTGAGACTGGGAAGGATTGGGTGCAGGAGGAGAGGGGGAAGACAGAGGATGAGATGGCTGGATGGCATCACCGACTCGATGGACATGGGTTTGGGTGGACTCCGGGAGTTGGTGATGGACAGGGAGGCCTGGTGTGCTGAGGTTCATGGGGTCGCAAAGAGTCAGACCCAACTGAGCGACTGAACTGAACTGAACTGAGAGTACAATCTCCAACAGCAGCAAGTTCCCTGCTTCATACACCATTATATATCCAGTACACAGCAAAGTAACACTCAAAATATATTCACTGATAATCATACTAGAATCAATAAACTCAACATTTTTAGAAGAACCTACTGATCTCTTTAGAATCTACCAATGGGAAGGATGATAATAAACATTAACAAAAACAAGGAATAAAGGAGAATGATCAAGTTAAGTGTGACTCGGTTGGCGGAAAGAGGCAGGCATTTGAGATGAAATGAATAATGGATGTATTAAATCCGAAGCAGAAAATTTAAACAGAAAGTTAGAAATATTTCTGAGACATCTGAAAGTAAACGATACAGTAGTAGCTAACAATACGGCTTCCAGAGGCAGCCTGCCTAGGTTTAAATTCCAGCTCTGCTACTCTTACATTACTTAACCTCCAGGCCCAATAGCCTAGCATCAAACTAAACAAAATAACAACAAAAGAAATCAACTGTGCCAAACTCCTTGGGTTTTTAGGATTTAAGGACTAAATACTGAAGCACTGGAAGAACACATAGCAAAAACAAGCAAGCAAGAAAAAAAAAAACCCACTGTGTATTTCAGAATTTACAGTAAAAATAAAAAGAACCAGAAACCCAGGTAAGAATAACTGCAACTAAAGTAGAAGAAATATATAAAAAAGATAAGTAGATCAAAAGGAAAATAAAGGATTACAGAGTAGAGACCAAAGAAAAGGATTTTGAGAAAGAAACTGTCAACAGAAGTGCTGGTTAAGTACTTATAATGTGTAAGAAGGTAGCAAGATTTGGCAATTTGAAAATCAAGCACCAATAGAAAAAAGTGTTCCATTAAGCTCAGTTAGGAGTAATGAGACAATAGAGCAAAAAGATTATACAGGATTAAAAAGTAAATGGAGAAAAGAATTATGTATTAATGGTCTCCAGACTTTTTGTTTTCAAAGACTTCAAACACAGGGAGAATATGACATAAGATTATAGACTCTTAATTCTATCAAATTTTTTTTTTACTCTGTCACCATCCTTTGAAATAGAAAAGTTGCATAACAACAAGACTTTATGAAGGCTAAATCTCTCAATAAAAGAAGTACTTTAATGAAAACTCTTTTTTTGTAATTTCATAGTAGATTCACAAAAATCTTGTAATAAAAAAGGAACAGCATTTGCAAATCATTATTCTAGACTATCTGAAGGAAACTGACAATAATAGATTAGAAGGGAAACACTGCTCCCAATTCAAAAGGAAGAAATCAAGTTACGTCTGAGAGAACTATCTCCTATTAACTTAAGATCTTTAGGTGGCAATATCTGTCTCATTATGACAAATCTGTATGCCAGAGTATGCAAACACAGACGCTAAAAGTTTACATTTGCTGGAAAATTAGTAATGTTAGAATACAAACACCAGGACTATATTTCCTACCTATCATATTTTTACAGTTGGCAAACAAGCATTTTATACATAATAAGTGCATTTATAGCACTAACTACAGAAAAAAAATCAGGACTTATTTGCAATGTATACAAACTAGACCTGCCCATGTCATGGGGGCTCAATAAAACTTTTTTGAAACCTACTCAAGTGGTGGCATACGTTGTTATTTAGTTGCTAAGTCATGTGGGACTCTTTGTAAACCCCATGGACAGTTTCCCACCAGGCTCCTATGTCCATGGGATTTCCCAGGCAAGAATACTGGAGTAGGTTGATATTTCTTTCTCCAGATGATTCCCCACCCAGGGACTGAACCGACATCTCTATAATAAATTGAAAATAGGATTCTATTTCTACAAAAAACACCAAGACAATGTAACACAGCAGTTTCAAGAGTGGTGAGAAGACCAAAGGCTTTGGATTCGGAAGAACCCAGGTTCAAATCTGAGCTGCAAAACAGTTACTTACATTGTTGAAGTGTGCCTCCTTATCTGTAAAATAGGAATGATATCGACCTCATCAGTTCAAAATACTGATGAAACGGCAGTTCCATTCTACATATTGCGAACTAGCTAAATCCTGCAAATAGTCCATTTTTTTCAAGTCTTAGGCCAATTCAATCCAAATCTCTGGAAGGTGAAACACACCTGCATATGGGGCGGGCTGGGGGGGTGGTTATCTGTGATTACCAGTAACACTCTCACTTAGAAATCACTGTCCTGGAGCCTTATTAACATAACAAAGTTTTTTTTTTTTTAACCTGAGTCCCAGGTAAGGAACTCTCACAAAAATAAGTTTTAAGACATTCTTTGGTTTAGTTCCAATCTTCTAAGGAGTTTTATCCAAAATTCCTTATACAGAGAAGAGAACCATACTGCGAAATTCTGGTTTAAAAACCTTTCCAAAGCCAGGAAAAACATAATCCACATTGAAATTTTACATCAAAAGGAGGTATACCTTAGCCTCTCTGTAGTCATTATTGAATAGTTTTAGCACTAAACACTTTAAGTAATGTATAGGTGAACAGTATACTCAAGGCTGTATACCAAGTGATATGCAAGTTACCTTACTTCTATGTTCTTTCTTAAAATTAAGTCTAAGTTTACAGTTTAAATCCATTCATGCTTCACTTAAACTCTCCCAATATATTTTTCATACATTTTAAAATGTACATCTCACAAGCATTTTTACTAAAGACTTAAGACATGTAAAACAAATCCAATATTCTAAATTAACTAAGTAGCCCAATAAAACATTATAGAGAAATATATAGAAAACACAATCATGCACGTTTTGTTCCAAAACAATCAGTGGGAAATAATAAAAATTCCTAGAGGGAGTGGGAAATCAACAGTCTACATAAACACTGTAGAACTTCTTCAAAGTAAGTAAACAAAAACTTTAAAATGCCTATATCCGAACTAATGTGCCAATAGTAGATAGACTGAAAGCAAGCAATCAAAACGAATTTTCCTTATAAGACTTGTGTCAAGAGAAGAATTAGTAGGCAAACCAAAAGCTATGGTAAACAATATAGATCTCAAGTTGCATAGATTTTACTAATTCAGACACAAGTAAGACATTTTGTCAAGCTTACCAATGACTAATGCAGTTACTAACTTAGCAAGTGTTTAAATTAAAGTTTTCCACAACAGTACAAACATTATATACACTATATTAGGGACTGGTGAAGTATTATTTAGTGAGCCTAGGCCTCAATGCATTTGTAAACGCAGTTTCAAAAATAAATATTTCACACTGAATATTAAGTTTGCACATTATGGTGTAATAGAAAGTTGTTCATCAACAGAACTCTAGATGTCCCAGATATTTTACAGCAGAGCACACACAAAAGAAACAACACTTCTGACATATTATATTTTTAAAAGCCCAATAGTGTATCAAAGCACTAAAACACTGAATTGCCAACCTGATAAAAGTGAATTCATTTTGGATAAAGTGTCAAAATATATGCTTTCTTACTTCTTAAAAGTTTGACTTTCCCCACTTTGTAGAGACAAAAAGTCTACTGGTTCAATATCAAACTGAAGATACAGGTCTTTGAGGACAACCCTTTTAAACTAATCCAATCTTCTTTCAACACTACATTTCCCTAATCATTCACCCCAGACATATATGACATGTATATCAGCGAACAATACCACATACACTCTAAATATACAGCAGTCTGAAGAACAGGTGCAGCACTATTTAGATGCATGCTTTTTTCCTTCTAAGCCTAAATTTGCCTTGGAAAGTGATTTTAAAATAAACATAAACATCCGAAAGAGTTGAACAAACCTTTTAAAAAGACGTAGCTCTTCTGAAATCCAAGACATAAGCCCTTTAACTACCAACGTCTGCCAAAAGTTAGGTGAACCAATATCTCAAAACTTTCACCTTAAGACCGAGACCGGCTCAATTATGAAGGATCCTAAGGATATTTAACTCTGCTTCCCCTGTGCGAGCCAGTAATGTGAAACAAATACGTTTTACTCCAAACTAGCATTAAATCTTTTCTCAGTCGTTTCCTGAAGACGGCACAGATAGTCTGGTTTGGCTTTTTGTGTGTGAAGACGGGAATGGAGGAGGCCAAGGCCTGGTGAAGGGTACTCTAAAACAAAGTACAGAGCAGCGTTGATGAGGCCGTCACTAAGGACGAACTCAAAGGGAATCGAAGTGAATAAGGCGGCATCCCAGATAAAAAGGTACTTAAAGTTGGCGGTAGGAAATGAAAACTTCACAGGTCAGCCGCAAGCCATTGTGCGCGGCAGCAGCCCCGGAAAGAAGCGTGGCTGTCAAAGAGTAAGGGATCCCAACTCCGGGGGAGGGGGGCAGTCACGCCAAGTCGGAAACAGGGGGGTGACCCGGGAGAAGGTGGTAAAATCCCCAACCCAGTCCCTCTCCTCGGGTTCTCCCATCTGAAGAGGCACAAACAGGAGCCAGCACAGAGCCCGACAGCCCCACGCCGCATTCTCCCACAGAGAGGAACTCGGGCCCAAGCCCCGGAGGCCCGCGCAGAACGCCTCCGGAGGAGCCCCCGCAGACGCCATACTAAAAGCCAAAATGGCTGCCCCAAGGAAGCCCGCACCGCGCAGCCAGTGAGGTCTGGTAACGAGCTTCTGCGGGAAAGGGGGAGGGCGGCTCTAGGAAGCGCAGTCTCCAGGACCATCGCCCCCCGAGCCAGACAGGTAGGTTAATCTCCGGCTCCCAAGGCCTCGAGCTCCCAGTGAGGGGAGTCCCGGCCCCACCCCCCCACGCCCGGCCGGGAACCCCGCCGCCGCAGCCGTCCCGCATCCCGACCCCGGCGAGGTACCTGTAGTTCGGCCCGCTCCACCTCCCAGTGCGCCCGCTCCATCTCGAACCGGGCCCACTCGTGCTGGATGTAGTGCAGGATCCCTGGGATAGTGTACTGCTGCGGCCGGGACAGCTCGGGGCCTGCCGCGGGACCCGCTCCCTCGGCGGCCGGAGGACCCCCGCCGCCCGCCGCTCCATTCCCCCCTGGCGACAGGCTCAGGTTCCCCCCGGGTCCTTGCTGCTGCCGTGGAGGGGCCGCCATCGCCGGGCCGCCACCACCGCCTCCGGCGAGCTCGTCCATTGTGTGTGGGGCCCCGGCCGGGGCGCAGGGCGAGACGCCGACGGCTGGGGGAAGGGCCGGAGAGGGTGGCCCCGCGCTAGCGGCGGGGCGGAGGCCGGCAGAGAGAGGGGCAGGGAGGGGGTCGTTGCTGTCTGCCTGCCGTGGGTCAGAGCAGGGAGCTGCCGGCCGCCGCCATTACAGTCCCTCCTCCATCTGCCCGTCTCACTCACTCACTTTAGGGGAAGGGGGGGGCCGCGGCGGGAGTGGGAAGCGGGGGCAGGGTTGGGAAGGGGATAGACGTAGGGCCGCCGCTCCCGCGCAGCATGCTGGGTAGAGAACGCCGAAGCCGCCGCTCGCCTAGTAGCCAAATAGAGTCCGGCCTCACCCTACGCAGGCGCACTGAGGGCGCAGTCGGCCTGCCGTTAGGGGCGGGGAAAGGGCTCGGCCCTGCCCCTAGGCCCGCCCCCAGGCTCGCCGGCGGGGTCTGGTGGCCGGGACTGGATTGTGGGCCGCCGACTCCGACGTTTGGGAGCTAGGCGGTTTCTGCCTTCCCAGGAGTCGGTTTCCCTCGCTCAGTCAACCCACTCAGCGCCGTTTCCCACTCAAGAGTTTCAGCGGCGCTCCTGCCTTCGCAGTTGGGTTTTAACCTGAGTGGTCCCTCTAGCCGGCCGCAGCCGGTCCGGGATTCCTGACGTTTCTTTCGCATTCCTTGCGTGTTTTTGGCAGTCCCAGAGGATCAGGCCTCTTTCTCTGCTTGTCACCCGCTCTTTCTCTGGTTTCCTAGCACCAGTCAGTTCCCGGGGCTTTGGGGACGTTCTCTTTTGACAAATAGCCCAGGTCCTCCCGGAAGTGAAGACTGATTCCCCGTCTCCGGGCGCCGGTTCCAAAGTCTGTGCTCCCAGTTGCAAGTTGCAACCTGTACCACTTTGCCTCCCCGTTTTCCAATTCTGGGGTGGGTTGTGTTTGGGGCGTTCGAGAGAGGAGCAGGAGCGATTGTTTTCATTTTTCTCTTGGGAGAAGGGAAGGTGAAAAACTTTAGATCTTGACAGTGGGTAGAGGGAGAAAGAAAACTAAAAAGAGTCTGATTAACAGACGTTTTAGAAGTAAATGGGCTCACAAATACTGTCGTTCATAGCAGAATCTTTTTTTTTAATTTGTTTATGTTAATTGGAGGCTAGGTACTTTACAATATTGTAGTGGTTTCGCCATACATTGACATGAATCAGCCATGGGTGTACATGTGTTCCCCATCTTGACCACCTCCCCACCCACCCCCACTCCCCGCCTCCCTCCCCATCCCATCCCTCTGGGTCATCTCAGTGCACCAGCCCTGAGCACCCTGTCTCATTCATTGAACCTGGACTGGCGATCTGTTTCACATATGATAATATACATATTTCGATGCTATTCTCTCAAATCATCCCATCCTTGCCTTCTCCCACAGAGTCCAAAAGACTGTTCCATACATCTGTGTCTCTTTTGCTGTCTCGCATACAGGGTTACCGTTACCATCTTTCTAAATTCCATATATATGCGTTAGTATACTGTATTGGTGTTTTTCTTCCTGACTTATTTTACTCTGTATAATAGGCTCTAGTTTCACCCACCTTATTAGAACTGATTAAAATGTATTCATTTTAATGGCTGAGTAATATTCCTTTGTGTATATGTACCACAGCTTTCTTATCCATTCATCTGCTAATGGACATCTAGGTTGCTTCCATGTCCTGGCTATTATAAACAGTTCATAGCAGAATCTTTTGATAGAAATAGAAAATAAGAGCATTGTAAAGACAAAATCCTAGATGAGTGGCTAAAAATGTTTTTCTCGGTTGTTTGCATGAATATAATATACACATAAAAGACAAGGTTAATCTTTTTAAGTACCATAGTATGTGTTTTTATGTGCTTAGGTTGCCAGAAAACATTCTTAATGAACTAGTAAGCTTCTAAAAGTTAATGAAGCTAATAATCATTTGGTTAAAAAATAGGACAAAATATTTAACAACCTAAGAGAAAAGATTCATTAATTATGGCTGTGCCAGGAAATCACCTATAAAATTCACTGCATTAATTTTTTTCTCTTCTCTACTACCAATAAAATTTTCACGACCATTTAGAGTGTAATTTCAGAGAGATAAAGTGATACATCTTGTTTTGTCGTGTCTGCTTTACTGCTATTATTGTTTAATGGAAAGCAGATTGGACTTCTTACCCTTGCTGCCATATTTTGTTTATATATGAAATAAGGTCTGACATCACAGCATTAAGAACTATCTCTTCATTTTATAGCAACCAACATACAACCTGCTTATCCAATCTTGTTCTTTTTCAAGGGCCTTCATAGCACGTAAGAAGTTTACAGACACTATACTGCCTCAAGACCTATTATACACCAGGAGGAATTTGTGAGAAGGTGTGGCTGACCTCTCTTACATTGGCATGAAAAGAAGAGGAATATACTAACATTTCCTGGTTGTACATCAAGCTCAAATAAAGACTGGGTTTATATTTTTCCTCCTCACCCACCTTCAAAACAACAAACTCTCTTCTAATACCCATCATGTTAACTGACTCTGCATTCAAACCTGAGGCCTAACAGTCATTCATCCTAGTACCTTCCAATCCCTTTCTCAGTAATATCTTATATCTGTCCCATTATCTTCATACATGTCTTAATTTAAACCTTTGCACCTCTACTCTTTACTCACCTTCCACTACCACTGATGTCTGAGTGATCTTCAAAAGGGAGGTCTGATCCTGTCATTCCCTGGTTACACTATTAATCATCATCAGATTTAGAATAAAGCTCAAATTCTAGCATAGCATATAAAAGTCCATCTTATTTCCTAATATACCATCACACCATCATGGTACCCCATTCTTTTCTCCAGCTAAACTGTACCATTTTGAGTTCGGAAAATAAATTATGCTGTTTCATTTCCAATAATTTAATACATGCTGTACCCAACTGGCTTTCCTTCCCATCTTCCTTCAAAACTCAAATATTTCCTCCTCCAAGAAGCTTATTATTTAGAGACCCTCTCTTAGTAATAGTATCCCATTCTGAACTCCTAATACTCACTACATTTATTTATTTATTTTATTTTTTAAAATTAATTTAATTGGAAGCTAATTATTTTACAGTATTGTGGTGGTTTTTGCTATACATTGATGTGAATCAGCTGTGGGTGTACATGTGTCCCCCATCCCAAACATCCCTCCCATCTCCCTCCTCATCCCATCCCTCTGGGTTGTCCCAGTGTACTGGCTTTGAGTGCCCCATTTCATGCTTGGAACTTGGACTGGTCGTTTGTTTTACATATGGTAATATACATGTTTCAATGCTATTCTCTCAAATCATCCCACCTTCACCTTCTCCCTCAGAATCCAAAAGTCTGTTCTTTGTATCTGTGTCTCTTTTGCAGTCTCACATATAGGGACATCGTTACCATCTTTCTAAATTCCATATATATGCATTAATATACTATATTGATGTTTTTCTTTTTGCTTACTTCACTCTGTATAATAGGCTCCAGTTTGATCCACCTGATTAGAACTGATTCAAATGTGTTCTTTTTAATGGCTGAGTAATATTCCATTGTGTGTGTGTACCACAGCTTTCTTATCCATTCATCTGCCGATGGATATCTAGGTTGCTTCCATGTCCTAGCTACTGTAATCAGTGCTGTGATGAACCTTGGGGCACATGTGTCTCTTTCAATTCTGGCTTCCTCTGTGTGTATGCCCAGCATGGGATTGCAGGGTAATATGGCAGTTCTATTTCCAGTTTTTTAAGGAATCTCCACACTGTTCTCCATAGTGGCTGTACTAGTTTGCATTCCCACCAAAAGTGTAAGAGGGTTCCCTTTTCTCTATACCCTCTCCAGCATTTATTGTTTGTAGACTTTTTGATAGCAGCCATTCTAACTGGCGTGAGATGGTACCTCATTGTGGTTTGATTTGCATTTCTCTGATAATGAGTGATGTTGAGCATCTTTTCATGTGTTAGTTATCTGTATGTCTTCTTTGGAGAAATGTCTGTTTAGTTCTTTGGCCCATTTTTTGATTGGGTTGTTTATTTTTCTGGTATTGAGTTGCATGAGCTGCTTGTATATTTTTGAGATTAATTCTTTGTCAGTTGTTTTGTTTGCTATTATTTTCTCCCACTCTGAAGGCTGTCTTTTCACTTTGTGTATAGTTTCCTTTGTAGTGCAAAAGCTTTTAAGTTTAACTAGGTCCCATTTGTTTATTTTTGCTTTTATTTCCATTACTCTGGGAAATGGATCCTAAAGGATCTTGCTGTGATTTATGTCAGAGAGTGTTTTGCCTATGTTTTCCTCTAAGAGTTTTATAGTTTCTGGTCTTACATTTAGATATTTAATCCATTTGAGTTTATTTTTGTGTATGATGTTAAAGAAAGTGTTCTAGTTTTATTCTTTTATAGATTATTGGCCAGTTTTCCCAGCACCACTTGTTAAAGAGATTGTCTTTTCTCCATTTTATATTTTTGCCTCCTTTGTCAAAGATAAGGTGTCCATAGGTACATGGATTTATCTCTGGCCTTTCTGTTTTGTTCCATTGATCTATATTTTTGTCTTTGTGCCAGTACCATACTGTCTTGATGACTATAGCTTTGTAGTATAGTCTGAAATCAGGCAGGTTGATTCCTCCAGTTCCATTCTTCTTTCTCAAGATTGCTTTGGCTATTCGAGGTTTTTTGTATTTCCATACAAATAGTGAAGGTATTTGTTCCAGTTCTGTGAAAAATACCATTGGTAGCTTGGTAGGGATTGCATTGAATCTATAGATTGCTTTATGTAGTATACTCATTTTCACTGTATTGATTCTTCCAGTCCATGAACATGGTGTATTTCTCCATCTATTTGTATCATCTTTGATTTCTTTCATCAGTGTTTTATAGTTTTCTATATACAGATCTTTTTTTTTTTTTGGTAGATTTATTCCTAAGTATTTTATTCTTTTCATTGCCACCATGAATGGGATTGTTTTCTAAATTTCTGTTTTCCCATTGTTAGTGTATAGGAATGCAAGGGATTTCTGTGTATTAATTTTATATGCTGCAACTTTACCATATTCATTGACTATCTCTAGTAATTTTCTGGTGGTGTCTTTAGGGTTTTCTTTGTAGAGGATCATGTCATCTGCAAACAGTGAGAGTTTTACTTCTTTTTTTTCCAATCTGGATTCCTTTTATTCTTTTTCTTCTCTGATTGCTGTGGCTAAAACTTCCAAAACTATGTTGAATAGTAGTGGTGAGAGTGGGCACCCTTGTCTTGTTCCTGACTTTAGGGGAAATGCTTTCAGTTTTTCACCATTGAGGATAATGTTTGCTGTGGGTTTATCACGTATGGTTTATCACATATGTTGAGATATGTTCCTTCTATGCTTGCTTTCTGGGGAATTTTTATCATTAATGGGTGTTGAATTTTGTCAAAGGCTTTCTCTGCATCTATGAGATAATCATATGGTTTTTATCCTTCAGTTTGTTAATGTACATTGTATTTAAGTTGTCTACATATGTATTCCTCAGTAACACTCGTACTAAACACTGTGAAAGCAAGACCTACACATACCAGCTACTATAAATCTTTGCTTTTATATTTTTTTTAAGTTTCTGAATTGGCAGCTTTTTTCAGATACTCTTCTTAGCCCTTGGTAATCCACTAAGAATCAGACAGACACAATCTCTGCCTTCACAGACTTTCCAGTCTAGTTTTAGGTAAATTACTTAGCACCAAGCTCTCTTACTTTTTCAGAATCTTGTCCACATCTGTCTTAAAACTGTCTCTTGTGCTCTCTATTTGAAGAATTCCAGTTGAACTTCTCTACATTCACTTTGTCTATGGTTTCGTAAATGTTAACAATGCAATCCTAAACCATATTCTTCCAGATCATAGTCATTTATCTGCAGATTGTAGCCTCCTGGAGGGGCAGGACCTATGCCTCTGTGCCTCTGTTGTTAGAAATGATAACCCCAGTACCTGACACAGTGAAATCTCCAATAAATGTTTGATGAATAACGTAAAATCAGACTGGACTTACGTAAATATTTTTTCCTCACCTCAATCATTTTTATCAGTTTTTGCTACTATTATACCAATTGTCTCTTGAGGTTCAGTGACCAGAACTGTCCTGAGTACTAACAGTAAAAGACACCAAAATCATCTCCTCTTTTGGGAGAATATATTTTACACCATTGATATTGTGCTTTGTGTACATGACTCCAGTGGACACTCTGCAGCAAGCTCCTAAAATCTTGGCCTCTGTAGATAATAAGCTTTCCCAAGTTCACCTACAACTCACCTGACTGGAATGTCCTCCCTAAACTGTGGCTGAGTCATTTCCTGTCTTTAGTAGCAACCTTTGAAACTTCGTATTTGTTGTATCATTTCATCAGTCTTGATCATCTCTCCTCCACTCCCAGTGATTCTCCCAGTTTCACTATACTGCTGCTGATGTTCAAGAATGCCTGCCTATTTATGTCTTTAATCAATTTTGAATTTTAAGGGGTTCCCCCCCATTAGCTAATCTTAAGACACCTATGTGCTTATTATATCTGACCCAAAGAGACTTTTCACATTGATATTTCATGTGCTCATGTGCATATATCAGCAAAAGTATGTTAAGGAATTCTGGCTTTTAAATAAGTCAGAGTGGCTTACACTCAGATACCTTCTCCCTAATTACTGCAATACCTGATGTACAAAGTGTTTTGACCCTGACTTGGAGAACTGTATGACTTCATGTAATTACTCACCTGAACATCTAGTTTCATGCCTTGCTGACTATGTACCTGACATCCTTCTAACAAAGAGCTCAGACTGGTTCACAGTCACTGGTCTAGTCATCTTTTTCCATCATCTGAAAAAATTGTGACAATATTCTTGTCTCCATGAAGAGAGAAAGCCGAGATAAGAGTTTTGGGTCACTTCCACAGCTCTTGGGCTTCCCTGGTAGCTCAGACGGTAAAGCGTCTGCCTACAATGCAGGAGACCCAGGTTTGATCCCTGGGTCGGGAAGATCCCCTGGAGAAGGAAATGGCAGCCCCTTCCAGTATTCTTGCCTGGAGAATCCCATGGACCTAGGAGCGGGGTAGGCTACAGTCCATGGGGTCACGAAGAGTCAGACAGGACTGAGCGACCTCACTTCACTCTCCCACAGCCCTTAGTAGAGTAGGGAGTGTGTTTCCACTCTTACATCAGTGAGTATGTGTGTTTATTTGAAAACAGAAAATAAGATTTTCCTTCACAGTTCTGCCTCCTCCTGTCTTGTCAGTGGATTCAATATTTACTATCTCTGGCTCACAAATTATTTACACTTTTGAAATCACTTTTAAGGTAGTTTGGTGGTGATACAGTCACTTGGGAAAACTTTATAGTATTTACATTTATAAATATAGACAACAAGCCAGTATTAGAGCCCAGAGAAAGATCTTTGAGAAAAAAGTTGGCATGTGTTCCAAAACCAAAGAAGCAAACTGTGCAATGCAGAAAGAACAGAAAAGGAGGCAGCTTTGACCTGCACCACGGTTTAACCTGCATAATAAGATCAGATACCTACTTCTCATTAAAGCTGCTGCCTGTGGCTAGGAAAAGTATAAAAATATATGCACGATACTTGAACTATTCAAATAGTGTATTGTGTGGAAAAGAAAAGGCAAAGCACCTTCGCAGATTATAGAAAGATAGGCACCAAAACCATTAGGAAATTCAGCATGCTATATAAAATTCCAATCCAAGTTCATTCCTGAATTGTCTCACGGGTAATATGAGTCAGAAGGCAGTAGGCTGTGATAATACTGTATAATAGCTAACTCATAGAGATGTCAAAACTGAAGGGGAAAAAAAAAGCATTGCGAAGAACCCAGTCCCTCCTGAACGTCGGCTTAAAAAGAACGACCAAGTCTGTAAACACTAGAACAAAATGACTGGAAAATGTGACAGTGGGACATTGCCAAAACTTTCCTCTGTAATAATTAACAATCTTGGAAATGTGGTCTGTCTCCTGTGGCAGCAGCGGGGAGAAGGTTCAAAAGGGTGGCCCCAGACATGGACACCTTGCCTGGGCAATCTCTGCTGAAGATAGTGTTTTGTTTGGAAAATGTTTTAAATTTGGCAAACATTCACAGAAACTTATTTTTTTTATAACAGCACATTTTTAAAGATGGTAACCTCTAGTTTTGTCTATTAATAGACTAACCTAAAGTACATGACAATTATCCTACCAAAAAAGATTCAAGAATTCCTTTGAGCATATCAAAATAACTCGTATTCCTCCTTTTGTATTATAGCTTTCAGTATAGTAATTGGATATTATAAAGTGTATTGTGTGTAGACGTTTTTATTTTGGATTCAGTCATGCAAAAATAGAAAAAAGTCTAATGAACTGCCATTTTCAACAATTACCGATATTTTGCTATTGTTATTTCACCTATTCCCCTTTTGTTTTTTCTGAGTGAGAAATTTTTTTGACTATTACAAAAGTTTAACAAAAAAGTTTACTGTGAAAATATACACTGCTTGATTTTTATATGGTAGTAAATCCAGCCCTTTAGAGATGGGACATGTGGAAGCAATTGATTTCTTTGATGCACACAAACTCTGTTTATACTCATTCCAAGGTTTCTAAAAATGATGAGACAATTTTCTCATATTACTGCCATTCCAGTATTGTTCTGTCACCCACCAGTTGCCACCTCCACACATGCATATATTGCATGATTCATGAATCAAATCCCCAAAGACTTCTTGGACATGCCCATCACCATTTGATTTCAGTGATAACTTCTTGTCCTTAGATTTTTTTTCAACTCAAGAGGGTGAGCCTTGCTCATGGCGTATACTCAGCAAGCTCAAAGATACCCTGAAACAGAATTCACGGCGTCCCTCACACTCCCACCCGTGCCCAGCCCTGGGAATGTTTTAAAGTAAATGCCAGGCATCATATTATTTCATTGGTATATACTTCTCTAAGTATTTTTAACACAGTAGGACCTTTTGTTTTTTTTCAACATGCCACAATACCATTATCACATCTATAAAATTAATGGTTATTCCATTATACAATCTAATCCCTAGTCCATAGTTTCCCCAAGTATGTTAAGAAAAAAAAAAATTTGTTTTAAAGTTGGTGACTTCAATCTAGGATCCAAACAAAATCTACATATTTCCTTTATTTGCTGTATCTTTAGGTTTTTTTGTTTGTTTGTTTTTGGATTTGTCTTCCTCTCAGCCCCACATCATCATGTCATTTATTTGTTGAAGAGATGAGATTATTTATCCTGTAGAATTTCCCACATTTGACTGATTGCATTTTTATTGTATTAGTTAGCATATTCCTTTCTCCTCCATATTGTGTATAAACTAGAAGTTAGGTCTAGACTGGGTTTGGTTCAGGTTTTAATATTTGGGGGTGAAAATACTTCTCTACTGGGACTGCAGTGTACTTTCTATTGCACCACAGCAGGCAGCACAGAATGCCCAATTGTCTCAATTTTACTCCTGTAATGTACTAAACTTGATCAGCCTGATCTAGCTATTGTCAGTGTTAGCTGAGCTAGCTAACTGTCTTTTGAAACATGTTATCGTGTTCTTCTCCAACGGTTTCTGGTCAGTATGGTGTCTGTCTTTCTATAAAAGAGTTTCCACTGGATGTTGCTGAGCCTCCAGGATCCTGGATGGGACCTTTCCTAGAACTCATTGGCACAAGAGGGCTTCCCTGGTGACTCAGTGATAGTCTGTCTTCAATGCAGGAGACGTAGGTTTGATCCCTGGGTTAGGAAGATCCCCTGGCAGAGGGAACGCAGCCCACTTCACTATTCTTGCCTGGGAAATCCCATAGAGAGAGGAGCCTGGCAGGCTACAGTCCATGGGGTTGCAAAGAGTTGGACTCGACTTAGCAACTAAACTACCACCACCACCATTGGCAAAAGAGATCCTGCCAGGCCTCCTCCGAGTTCTCAGTGTGGAACTCAGATTCTCTCTTGTGGTTCCCACTTCAAGCAGGGGAGGGAAGGGGTTCACCCTTCCTTTCAATGATGGCTTGGTGATTTCTGGGTTCCTTGGCTATTTTGACTGTTGTTATTGTTTAGTCGCTAAATTGTGTCTGACTCCTTTGCGACCCCATGGACTTGAAGCCCCACCAGGGTCCTCTGCCCATGGAAAAAAATGTCCAGGTTCCTCTGTCCAGGCGAAAATACTAGAGTGGGTTGCCATTTCCTTAATCTTCCCCACCCAGGAATCTAACCCCTATCTCCTACATTGGCAAATGGATTCTTTACCACTTAGCCACCTGGGAAGCCTCTTTTGACCCTTAACAAGACCACGTTTTCAGACCTCCACTTCTGCCATTAAAATAGCACAACTGTGGTTCCCTCATTCTGGTGTTAAGAGTAGATAGTGTTCTAGAGTTCCAGGGGATGTTTTTCACTTGGTTTTTGGTAAAGATGTTACTGTACAGTCTTTTCTTTTTTCGCATTCCTCTTGGCTCTTACTGTTTTCTGTGAGAGGATCCTAGAAACATCCAAAACGGCTCTGCTACTATTTCTTCTCCCTCACTTCTCTGCATTCTTGGTATTTCAAAGTTTAAGTTGCCTGCTAGTTGACCTACATTTACTTATCAGATTCCTGCTATTGAAATAGCTTATTTGACTTCTATTAAAATAATTGTGACTTTTTCTAGTCTGAGATGTGCAGTATATAAAGCCAGTATAAGTTCAAGTATGAATATCCTCTGGAAACAGTTGGGCAGGCTCTCATCTGACAGCTTTAATCTCTTCTTTACATTTTTAGCCAGGAGATGTACCATGTTGCTATACTTTGTTGTGAAATTCAGAAAAGCAAAAAGTGGTGCTGGGTAAAGGGCCGCCAAGCAGGCCACCTGAAAGGCTCTGTGTTTACCCTGACACCTGATCTGAACAAGAACGATAGTAAATTCAAATACATGTCTGCAGACTTACCCTGGACAGCGTTTGCCGGGTATGTTTTATTTATTGGAAGTAGAAAGGGAGATTAGCTGAACTTTCTAAGAGAGTAAGTCAGACAGAAGAATTTTGGAAGTTGAGGTGTGATCACAAATGTTAAACACACTGTTACAAATGGAGCAGTAGGAGCTTTACTGTCTTAAAGTTGCGCGTGACCTGATTGAGCTACTTCTCAGACTTTAGGCTCCATGTTGAGATCAACTAAGAGCAAATTGTCTGTTAGAATCACACCTTTTGTGATATGCTCTGGAGTCAAGATGAAAACTGCCAAAATATTCATATTAGCCAGTGAAAGCTTTTGAATCGAGGATACAACTGGGTAGAACTTGATTTACAGTAGTGAATGGGGAGTGAAATTGTGTGTCCATGGTCGTAATAATAGCTGTCACTGAATCTCTGGAGTCTTGAGGCAAACCTGGAGATTAAGAGCAGTGAGAGCACAGATGCTGGAGCCCTGCGAACACGATTGGGTCCTCCCTCAGCCATTTTACTCAGTGACCTTTGGCGAGTGACTAAGTTTTCATATCTGTGAAGTGGACATAAAAACAGTCCCTAACTCATAAAGCTATCACTCGAATTAAAAGTATTCAAAATAGCACTTGTGTGGTTGGTAAACACCGTGTAAGTGTTTTCTATTGTTATTATCTGTAACAAGAGTAGTTTTATTGGGTTTTTAGCACATCTTATCAGAAAGGGTGAATAATGCCTCTCAGGTTATAGCAGTGGAGTTCCTTCATGACCACCATCAAATATTGGGAGCGTTAGTTACTTATTTGAATTAGAGTTAGTTGTGGCCATGTAACTAACAAAAAAGATGTATCCTATTGGTTGAGTAAACTGATCCCCAAATTTAAGTTGAATACAGCCATTTTTATGTTCCGTTGTTTCTCTGAAAGTGCTTATCTGCAAAATGGAGCCATAATTCTCTAGTGATATCCTTAGGACTAAAAAATGTTCATGTAACTTTTAATAGTGCTTCATTTTAACTTAGGACACACTTTAATTAAGACCTTAATAATGTGAATCTATCAATATAGTTTTATAGTATTGTTTTCTTACATATTTTTAAGGAAAATATCCACATTGTTACTAATTTGCCCCCCTCTCCAAGTAATGTGAACATTAGAGAAAAAGACTTTATAATGTTGAAACAAATTAATTGCAGGTAAATTAACGGAGTGATGGTTTTATAGAAACATTTTCCATAATTTGAGTTTTGCACTTTAATTTATAATTGTCTTTCCTATAGACTTCATAGTACTATAGACATTTTTCTTTTTCTTTCCTTTTTTTTGGCTGCATGGCATGTATTTCCCTAATTAGGGATTGAACCTGGGTCCCCCTGTAGGGGACATTGAACAGCCTTATGGCTGCCAGGAAAGTCGATAGACATTTGTATATAAGATTCCTCTGTGCCCCAGAGAGGTTTTGTTTATTTGTTTGTTTCTTCTTTGTTTGACGTAAAACTGTAGGAGCCATCAGCAAATCAAAATTTAATTCTCAATTCCTTTAGCTTGATTTGAATTTAAAATCTGTAACATTGTGTTTGACCTTGTAAGGATATTTACACACTTATCACTTGAACTCTAACACAGAACTATTTGAGAGAGGGAAAAATGTATAAGAATAATCTCTGTATGTCTTTCACAGTTTTCATTGAAAATCAGATGTCTAACAAGTTTTGACAAACCTAATTTAAGAAATGCAGAGTTAAGTTTATCAAAATCCAGAACTTCTTGTTAGAAGTATTTCCAATCTGAGAAATAACTTGATATACCATTTTATGGGAGTGGAAAGTAATACATAGTATTACTTTAGCCTACTGGAGTTCTTCCTTACTGATGCATTGTAACATTATAGTATCAAATCCTGGAAGGAGCCCTCTATAAGACCCTAGACCTCTGCCCCCCACTGCCTCCTCTCTAAAATTAAGATACTAAATGTCTTTATTAATCAAAAAATTCTATGAAGATTTTTAGTTGCTAAATACAAATATTTAATTTGCGTGGCTGATTTTAACCAAACAATTTGGAATAAGATTAACTACCAGAAGTATCTCTTCACTATTTCTAGGCCATGCCTATGTTTCGTCAAAGTAAACATTTAATTCCCTTTTTTAATGTTATTTTAAATTTCAGAATAAGCTACCCTCAACATTAAAAGAATTTAATTTTAGAAGAAAACTTTTTATTTTGATTTTGAAAGATGCCTGTTGTTATCTCCATTTTGTGTAGTAATGGGAAGGTTGAGTCTGGTTACTTACCTGAAAGCAACTTTTCTATTCTAAGAGTGGAAGGTAAGATAACAACCACAAGAACAGACTGTGATCTCCAGCCTTTAACATTTTCTTTCCTTAAACTTCACAGCTCCCACTACTACCAGATCTGATAACACCTCTCTGGCAAATGACTAACAGTCTGTTCTCAATTCCTCCATCCCCCACTCCACACACACACACATGACTAATGAATAAAAATAAAGCAAGCACTTTCAAAGGGACAATATAATGGTCTATTTATAGTATATAAAGTTTTCATCCTTAGTTTTTGAAATATGGCTTTTCTCCCCTGCTTCAGTCACATTGCTGTAAAGATACCCCTTGATTTAGGATAGAAAGTCTGATACTTGGACATCTCTGAAAATACAACATCTGTCCTTTTCAGTGAAACTTTCAGCTTGTCTCGGCTTTTATTTATGTATGTGTTTTACATGTGTGTGAAGTGGTATCTTGTGGTTTTAATTTGCATTTTCCTAAGTATTAATGATGTTGATGTACAAATAACTATGCTTATTTGGATTTTAAATTCTTAAACCAGAATTCAGTGAGACTTTTCTTCTTTTTTTTGGCCATGCTGCAGGGCATGCAGGATATTAGTTGCCTGAACAGGGATTGAGCCTGTGCCCCCTGCAGTGGAAGTACAGAGTCTTAACCAGTGGACCACCAGGGAAATTCTGATAAGACTTTTTGATCAATTTACCAAAATGGCTTTAGATCAAGATTTGAGGGTAACATGAAGCTTTAGAAAATCTTCAGATAGACTACCAGAAAAATGGTAGACCAGACTATTAAGGTTTATTCTCAAAGCACTTTCATAATTTTTCTGCAAAATTGTCAGCTCTAGGGTTCCCACAAGTCCTGAATTTGATTGGAATTTAACATTTTAAAATATTTTAATGATTTTAAAACTACTTAAGTAAAATAGCAGCCTGCAAGCAAAATAAGTCAAATGTGATTGAAATATTTCTTGAGCAACCCATGGATTTAGCAGAAAGTGAAAGTTTCAGCTGAAGCTGCTTCAACATGCATTCTAAATCATAAAGGAGTGATTTAGACAGAGATAGGGAGCAAGGAGGAGAATGGATGGAAAGAAAAGCAGATGGTGATGGATTCCTGGAAGGCAAATTTCCGTAGTCTTAGAACCGCAGGAGGAAGAACATGCACCCTACACTGGGGATGAAGTCTTGAGGTGGGAAAGGGGGAACTCTGCTAAGTGCTTTACGTTTCCTTCATCTCTTTAGGTCCTAACAAAAAGTCTGGGAAGCAACTGTCTTTATTCCCCAGTTGGTAGATGAGAAAACTGAATTATCATAGAATTCCAGTAAGTAAAGAAACAAGCCATTTTAGTGTATAAAAAAGAATATATAACATATGAATTCCAAGGGAAGTGCTCCAAATTAGATGCAAATCTGCTACTGACCAGTATTATTTCTCTCATTTATGGACAGAGAAATTCAGAAATAGCTAAATAACTTGGAGGCCTATGGAATGAAACAACATGGTATGGCAAATAGTTTCTAGCACTTGTTTTTATGTTTTTCTTGGGCTAGACCATACTGATTAGATGTTCTCAGCACATCGATTTTGAAAAACAATATGTATTTTAGAGAAGTATGGCATTTAGAAATGCCGCAGTAAATGAGACAATAGCTTCATTATTAAACATTTATTTCTGAGTTGGCTGATTTTGTAAAATTATATATTGCAGCTCAACATTTTTTAAGCAAACTTTTTTTATGTGTAACACAATAAGTAAGACATGTCTTAAAACTTGGGGAAGAAAGCAAAGTAAGGATGGAGAACTAAGACTGCCCCTAATTCTACCATCCAGATTTAAGCAAATACATTTTGATATAACTGCTTCCTTTCATGTTTATTATAGTAGCTTTGAACATCATATAATATACATGTGCATATATAATCTTAGTAAATTTACAAAGCCGTGTAGATATTACCATGCAGATAAATCCAGATTTTGAAGATTTTCATCATCCTGCAAAGGAACCCCATTCTTGTTTTCCCCCAAAACTTTCTCTCCTGGCCCTAGGTTAACTACTAATATGCATTCTATCACTATAGATTAACCTTTTCTGGGCATTTCATATTAATAGACTTTGTGCAATAGTATTTTGCATCTGGCTTCTTTCATTTAATGTATTGTTTTAAAAGTTCATCTATTTTGTATTAATAGCACAGCAATATGTTCTTATTTGTTATTGAATAGTTTTCCCCTGTCTGTAGATATGCCACATTTCTTTTAATCCATTCATTAGCTGGTGGACATTTGGTTTGTTTCTATTTTTTGTCTATTAAGAGTAATGCTTTTATGAACATTCATGTACCAGTTATTTTTATGGATATATGTTTTCATTTCTCTTCAGTATATATTTAGAGGTAGAATTTCTGGATAAAATGGTCAGTTCATCTTTCACATTTTTAAAGAAACTGCCAGTTTGTTTTCTACAGGAGCTATAACATTTATGCATAGCACAAAATGAATATACAGAAATCTGTTACATTTCTAAATGCTGACAGTGAGCTATAAGAAGGAGAAATTAAGGAAACAACACCATTAATCATCACATCATAATTCCCTGTCAGTCCACTGCCCTTTCACTGGGGGTGAATGTGGGTTCCATCCTTGATTGGGGAACTAAGATCCCACAAGCCACATGGCACAGAAAGAATAAAATACCTGGAAATAAACCTACCTAAGAGGTAAAAGACTTGTACTTGGAAAACCAGCAGACACTGATGAAAGGAGCTGAAGATGACACAAAGAGATAGAAAGATATATTGTGTTCTTGGATAGGAGGAATCGATATTGTTAAAATGACCATACTACCCAAGGCAGTCTACAGATTCAGTGCAATTCCTGTCAAAATACCAATGGCATTTTTCACAGCACTGGAACAAATAATTTAAAACTGTGTATAGAAACACAGAAGACCCTGAATAGCCTAACCACTAGGCTACAAGGGAACCTCCTATATTTATAATAATTTTTGATTTATGAAAGGGTTGCAAAGATCGTACATAGAATTTCTATATAGCCTCACCTATCTTCCCCAGTATTGTATTCTTGTGTTACTGTGGTACATTTGTCATAAAAAAACAACATAGGTAGCATTATTATTAACCAGACTTGGGCTGTTCAGTTTTTCATCAATGTCCTTTTCTATTCTGTGAGCCCTTGCAGGATACCTCATTGCATATAGTCATTATCTCCTTAATCTTCTCTGACCTGTGACTGGTTCTCCTGCCTTCATTGTTCTTAATGATCTTGACTGTTTGAGGGAGTACAACTCAGATATTTTTTAGAATGTCCTTTAATGTGGGTTTATTGTATTTTCTCATCAGTAGAATGGGTTATGGGTTTAGGAAAAAATATCACAGAAGTGAAGTATTCTCACCATGCCATATGGTGGAGGGATATGACATCATTGATGATTTAGCCTTCATTGCTTGGCTCAGGTAGTGTGTGTGCCAGATTTTCAAATGTAAAGATACTATTTTTTTTTAAGGCTGTTAGTGAATTTGTTACACTTTAGCTTCTGTTTTATGTTTTGGTGTTTTGACTGTAAGGCATGTGGGATCTTAGCTCCCCGACCAGGGATCGAACCCACACCCGCTGCATTGGAAGACTAAGTCTTAACCACTGGACCTCCAGAGAAGTTCCTAAAGTTACTAGTTTCCATTCCCATCTTCTGTTTTTTGAAAGTGAATCACTCTGCTCTGCTCAGCTCACTCTCAAATGGATGGGGGAGTGGGAGAGGAATTAAGCTCCACCTCCTGCAGTAGAGAGTATCAAAATGTATGTTTGGGATTCTTCTGTCTCATTTATTTATTTAAGTCAGTATGTACTCGTGTATGGGGCTTCCCAGGTGACATAGTGATAAAGAATGCACCTGCCAATGCAGGAGATGTGGGTTCAGTCCCTGGGTCGGAAAGATCCCCTGAAGAAGGAAATGGCAACCCACTCCAGTATTCTTGCCCGGAAAATTCCATGGACAGGAGAGCCTGGCAGGCTACAGTCCATGGGGTCACAACGAGTTGGATGGATACAACTACGCGACTGAACTCACACGCAGGCGCTCATGTATACTTATTTTATACTTTGAGTTATAGTCCAGTACTATGTTATTTGCTATTCACATCTTTCTAGTTTTAGCTGTTGGAAGCTCTTCCACGTTGTCTGATGTATCAGTCTGTCTCTTCTTAGCACCTTTATTGTGATATAATTCACATAGCATAAAGGTCATCCATTTGAAGTATGTTATTCAGTTCTTTTAATACACTCACGTATTTGTGCAACCATCACCGTGACCCTACACTTCTCAGAACTCACCCTTCAAGCCTGCATCCCCTGGCAACCCTTTATCTACTTTCTGTCTCTGTAGATTTGCCCGTTCTGGACATTTCATATAAATAGACTGGGTCCTCTTTGTGACAGCTTCTTTCAGCTTAGCACAGTGTTTTTAAGGTTCACCTGTTTGGTATCTTTTTATTTTTCTTTTTGTTTTTTTTTTGTTGTTGTTGTTTGTTTTATTTCTTATTGTTTTTGCATGGTTTCTGTCTGGCCTTTTTTAATCTTTATTCAGATGTTCCTCCTACATAGTTTTAATCATATGAGTATAAATTTGGTGTTCTGCTTTTGTGACTTAACAGTATGTTGTCTATATTTTCCCATTCATCTCATAATCTGCATATTTATTTTAATGGTAAAAGGACACCGTGGTATTCATTTAACTTGATTCTTAGTTTGTAGTATCTAGGCTTGTTTCATTTTTCACTACTGTAAATGATATTGCTTTAAAAACTTTTTCATGCATATGCATTTTTAATTATATCTTAGGATAGATCCCCAAGACTGAAATGCTTGAGTTGAATGAAAATTTTCATGATTCTTTTTATTGCATTCTACCAGGTTACATTATAGAAAACTGACAACAAACTAATTATGTTGTTGTTCAGTTGCCAAGTCATGGCCAAGTCTTTGTGACCCAATGGACTGCAGCAGGCCAGGCTTCCTTGTCCTTTACTACTCCTGGAATTTGCTCAAACTCATGTCCATTGAGTCGGTGATGCCATCCAACCATCTCACCCTCTGTTGTCCCCTTCTCCTCCTTCCTGAAATCTTTACCAGCGTCAGGGTCTTTTCCAATTAATAACAAATTAAGAGATCACTAATAATTAGTACATATCTGTCTCCTTATATAACCTTATCAGCACTTTTTTCTAATTTAACACACATAAAGGAAGGAAATGAAAGAAGTCAGTGCGCTAAGTATTTTACAAGAACTGTATTCTACTTCATTTAATCCTTGCCACCGCTTTGTAAGTTGGTTGTTATTCTCAGTTGACAGTGCAAGGACTGAGTGCCAAAGGCCCTTGGAGTTATAGCCAAAGGGCAGATACCAAAGATCAAGTGGTAGAAGATTATAGAAATTCAAACCATTTCATTAAGAACCGAGCCCAGAGCAGGAGTGGGAGCCAAGGCACTGAACCAATGGGACAAAGACTCAGGAAGGCCTAAGCTAGATTGGTTCAACAGGAAGTCTCTCTCTTATTTTTTGGCTGTGCCGGGTCTTCCTTGCTGTGCACAGGCTCTCTAGTTGCGGTGAGCGAGGGTACTCCTTGTTGCAGTGCACCAGTTTCTCATTGCAGTGTCTCCTCTTGTTGTGGAGCATGGGCTCTAGATGCATGGGCTTCACTAGTTGCAGCCGATGGGCTCTGGAGCACGGACTCAGTAGTTGTGGCGTGAGGGCTTAGTTGCTCCGTGGCATGTGGAATCTTCATGGACCCGGGTCCAGCCCATGTCCCTTGCATTGACGGGCAGATTCTTATCCACTGTACCAACAGGAAAGTTCAACAGGAAGTCCTTTTGATGCATTCAAAAATACATCTCTTGGACTTCCCTGTGGTCCAGTAGTTAAGAATCTACCTGCCAATACAGGGGACACGAGTTCAATCCCTGATCCAGGAACATCCCACATGCCATAGGGAGATCTGAATAAAGTATAAACTTCAGTTAATAATAATGTATCAATTTCATTAATTATAACATAAGAAAGTTATGACCAACCTAGACAGCATATTAAAAGGCAGAGACATTACTTTGCCAACAAAGGTCCGTCTCGTCAAGGCTATGGTTTTTCCAGTAGTCATGGATGAATGTGAGAGTTGGACTATAAAGAAAGCTGAGCGCCAAAGAGTTGATGCTTTTGAACTCTGATGTTGGGGAAGACTCCTGAGAGTCCCTTAGACTGCAAGGAGATCCAACCAGTCCATCCTAAAGGAGATCAGTCCTGAATATTCACTGGAAGGACTGATGTTGAAGCTGAAACTCCAATACTTTGGGCACTTGATGTGAAGAGCTGACTCATTTGAAAAGACCCTGATGCTGGCAGAGATTGAAGGTGGGAGGAGAAGGGGACGACAGAGGATGAGGTGGTTGGATGGCATCACCGACTCAATGGACATGAGTTTGGGTAAACTCAGGGAGTTGGTGATGGACAGGGAGGCCTGGCGTGCTGCAGTCCATGGAGTCGCAAAGAGTTGGACACGACTGCGTGACTGAACTGAACTGAACTGATATACCGTACCATCTAAAATGTTGATAATAGGGGAAATTCTTTGTGGAATATATGAAAACACTCTATATGTCCTTGAATTTTTTTCTGTGAATCTAAAACTGTTCTAAAAAATAAAATCTATGGAATTGAAAGACATCAGTGGGCCACAGCTAGCATTTTTTCCTCAATATTTTATTATGACGTTTTTCAAATATACTACAAAGTTGTAAAGAATTTCACAGTGATTTCTCATGTACTTGCCATTGCATTTTACCATTAATCTTTTACTATTTCATCCATCCCTCAGTATCCACGTGGGATTGGTTCCAGGGCTCTCACACATACCAAAACCTGTGAATGCTCAAGTTCTTTATATAAAATGGTGTCATGTTTGCATACAATTTACACACATCCTTTGTCTACTTTAATTTAAAGTAATCTAGAAATAGCTCTAAGTTACTTATAATACCTGGTACAATGTAAA
This sequence comes from Antilocapra americana, assembly GCA_007570785.1. Lineage (NCBI taxonomy): Eukaryota > Metazoa > Chordata > Mammalia > Artiodactyla > Antilocapridae > Antilocapra > Antilocapra americana. The sequence goes on from ML661902.1 coordinate 3,258,702, forward strand.
TGCTACGTAAATAGTTGCCATCGCACAGCATATTCAAGTTTTGCTTTTTGTAACTTACTGGAATTTTTTCCCCAAATATTTTCAATCTGTGGTTGATTGAATATGTGGATATAGAACCCACAGATTTAGAGGGCTGACTATACTTAATCATACACCTAACTGTCTACCTATGTACCTACCCATCCATCAATTTATCTTAGCTTTTTCGTTTAAATTATAGGGAGTTTCCTGGTGGCCTCATGGTTAAGATTGTGGGCTTTCTCTGCAGTGGCCCCAGGTTCAATCCCTGGTCAGGGAACTGAGATCCCTCAAGCCATACAGCGTGCCCCCCCAAATAAAACAAAGTAAATTGTAGCCATCAGTACATTTTCCCCAAATACCTCAGCATATGTATCATTAACTAGAATATTAGTTATTTTATGTAAAATTTGTATGTATAAAAGGATAAATCTTTACATCTGGTGAGTTTTGAAAAAAAATCCATGTCTATGTAATCCAAACTCCCCACAACTGCATTTTTTTTTACACAATGAAATGTCATAGAAGATACTAGAGTACAGTCCACAAAGTGTGAGCAAGTATTGTTTTATGAACTTCTGCTCAGATACGTATGTACCCGTATATGTAAAATATGTCACAGTATAAACTATATCACAAGAAACTCATTGGTCTGGTTGGGGAACTCAGAATATAATTGAATAGTGATTATTTAGGGTGACAGATTTTATAAAATGCAGTGATGATTTAAAAGAAAAGATAGCCAACAGTTTGTGGTTAGAAAGAGAGATTGGGATAGCCAGAAAAGGCTTATCTCAGGAAAAGGTGATACATTATCCTAATGATGTGGGCCAAGACTTAGGTAGCGCTCACGTGATGACAACTGCCAAACACTGTTCCAAGGATGTTACATATACTAACTACTGCTCACAGCCTAGAAGGTCTAATAGTACTAATATTATTCCCATTGGACTTCAGATTGAGTACAGGAAGATTAAGTAATTTGCCCAGAATCACAAGGCTAATAAGTAGTAGAGCCAGTCAAGTTCTGTCTGGTTAGTTCATGCTTTTGACTATTACACTCTATGACTACTATATAATTTTTTTTGGTGGAAATAGGCTTTTTAACTTGGGAGATTTTATTTCAGTCACTTTCATGGGGCCAGAAGAAAAGGTTTTGTTTGATATTACCTGAGTGTGTGTGTGTTTTACAATATTGTGATTCCGGCGTACGTAGAAAACATTTAGAGCTCGAAAGGATGTCGTTGTTCAGTTGTGAAGTTTCATGTCCGACTCTTTGCAACCCTGTGGGCCTGCCAGACCCCTCTGTCCATGGGGTTCTCCAGGCAAGAATACTGGAATGGGTTGTCATTTCCTTCTCCAGGAGAGCCATCATCAAATATCATCTTCGTTTCTAGAAACTTCCTGCCCTATTGTTTTCAAGTAGTGAATTGTTTGGTATTTTCCAAATTAATTGTGCAGCAGCTTTAGAAAAGATAATGTCGAGTTGATCATTCCCATGGCTACCTGAAGTTGATGCTTATTAAGCTTAAATGAACGTTTAATGACATTAATACACCGAGTGAGGCAGAGGCAACGTGATAAATTAAAGGCAGTGTTATGAGTCAAGAGAGCAGAATTCAGGACTCCACTCCACATCTCAGGTTACTGGTTTTCCATAAAGGGAGTGCACATCAGAGATGACAGATACGAGGTATGTATGTTGCCACACCCTGCTTCCTAACTCGCAGCTGACATTACTAATTATTCATGACATTGTTTTGTTCAGAACCTGAAAAGAGCTTCAGAATCCTCCCCAACACAGTGCTCGAAGCACTTAGTTCAGTTAATCACAGCTGGCACCCAAGCTGAAATATGTTTATCATCTTTGGATATGATAACTATAAAGATTCTTCCAGTTCTAACTCCCAGAAATATAGCATCAGAAATATAAAAACTGTGCTCAATTCAATAATTAGTTCCATTTTTTCCAGTCTCTCTTCTCTCTAAGCATTAAGTTTATGTCATGTAGGGGGCTCGTACCCTGCTGTGACTCTACCAACCTCCCCTAACCTTGGCCTGTAGGCATCCTAGCACCCTCTGTGTAATGTCTTTCCCAGTAAAGTTTCCTTTCTTTATTCTTCCTTGATTTTTCATGTACATTCACACAAGTGCTTGGGTGTAGAATCTCCTAACTTCTTGGCAATCAGAACTTCTTCCCCAGCCTGTGTGTTGTTGAATGCAAAGTTTAACAGAGGAAGTTCATACCTGCTCCCTGACCACTCCTAGCTCTTGTCTAAGCATATTCCTTCTTATTGCCCTACCCTGGTTTCATAGTTATTTAATCTCCCTCCTCCCTCATAATTAGTAACCAGGATAGGTGCTTAAGTCATTCATCCTCAGTTCTCAAACATGTACCTGTCTCCAAGTCTCTGCAATGTATATTTTGGTGTTGTATATTTTATAGTACAAATAGTTTACAGTTTTGCTTGTCCACTTTATTACCACTGTGTAATCCTACCAGTTATAAACTGTGTAATTGTTTATGAGCGTGCAAAGAAAAAAAGATGTATTCAAGTCTTTAGATGCCTTCAGCTACTATTTTCAAAACTTGCGTCCTAATGAGTATCAGTTCAGCACGTCCTTGTTTGTCATCCTTCTTCTTGAAGTCAGTGGGAAGGAATGCTGTGCTTACAAGGTAGAAACCAATTTGATCCCTTGGTGTAGCATCTTAGTGGGGTCATTTTACATCTCATTTTACCACTTAATGCAGCTAGGGCATTTAAAGGCAAAGGTTTGGTCATGAGTACCTTTGAGACAATATTTTTTTTTTTTGTCATTTACCCAGCAATTGAAACCCAGGGTATATTTCTGACTTTTGTAAAGATGGTTTTAAAATAACTTTGCTGAAAGGGAGTAAAAGAAAGGATGGTAATCTTAATTTATTAGTCATCTGCCATAATTTACTGGCAGTCATTTGTAAGGAGAATAAAAGCACTTACTGCCAGATGATTAAATAACACAGAGGATGTTGCAATCCCACCTAGAGTAGTGACTTTATCTTCCTGGAAAAGAGAGTGAATGACCGCAGGCCTCCCCCATGGCCCTGCTGTCAAGTCCCCAGCTGAGCTGGTCTAGATGGCATCCTGTTCTGCGTGAATGCAGCAGCCCCAAGCTTTGCCAGCCTGGATCCGGTTCTAACCTGCTCTTAATGTTTGGAATTGTTTTGAGATAACCACCTGTGTGACAGGGTTTAGGATACAAGAGTTGAGCTGAGAGGGCAAAAATATAAAACTTAGTTCAAGTATTATAATCTGTTGTAACTCTTCTGTAAAATTATCCCAACTTTTAAAATTTCACTTAAGTACTAATTGTGCTTAACCTTAGTCTTTTGCACTAATTTTCAAAGATATTGCAAAATGTGACTATGATACTATATAGTATTGTCTTTAGATGAGACAGCTCTGATGCTCATGATAAAAGAACTGGCCATTGGTCAATATTGTGTGCTTCTGCACTGATTATTTGGAAAACTAGTTAAGTATAAGAACAGTGAACATGAACTGCAGTATAGCTGAGTTGGAAATAAAACCGTAAGCTTGAACCCCTAGGAGTAGGAGTGTTAGGGGTCTGTCTTGTCCTCTGAACTGTGTCTCATCCCTGATACACAGTCTTCCAGGGATGCTGGGCACCATAAAATCCATTGAATTCGATTTGCTTGTCCTTAAAATGGGAATAACAGAAGTCCATGCTGCAGAAAATTGTAGGAACTAAATAATGTTTGTAAATTACTCAGTACAGGACATTGTAGGACTTGTTGTAGGGCCTTGTTTGAGGACTTTGACAAATAATTGATGTTACTGTGGCTCCCAGCACTAATGAAAGAAGAACTTCAGTACAGATCCTTTCTCCACTGTCCATAGAATAAAGTTCATATTCCTTAGCATCACTTCTAAAGCCAATTTTATCTTACGTGAGCAGCTCAGCTTCCTATGACCATTCTTCCTGCCCCTTGACCTGCAACCAAAGTGAACTTTCCCAGAGCTTTCATTCCCCTAATTTCTGTGCCTCAGAGTCTCCCTCTGGTCTTGCTTAAATGCCCCTTCTCTGGGAAGCCGTTCCCAATTCTCCAGTGATGCTCCTTGCCCCTCCCTTTTGTGCACCACCGAAGTTTGCCTGTCCCAGTAAAACTTATCCCTTTGTAATGCTGTTACTTACTTACCTGCCTAGCACCTTTGCTAGATGTCATGATTGGGAGATCAGAAATCATCACTTCTTCATCTCCATCATCTCTGGTGCTTGACATGTAGTTGGCATCCAAGAAGGTTGATGAAACAATGGAATGAATATGAGTAGAAGCACTGTGGATAGTCAAAAATGTTTTTGGAGGATAACTAATGAAAATTTATCTTTATTTATTAAAACCTCATTTAGTTCACAGGAGTGAAGACCAATGTTATCAGGAGACATTTTACTTCTGGTTTATCTGTGGAACACATTTAGTACGATTCTGGAGAAATTTGATCTTTTCTTTCTGTTGTTCTTTTTGTTCTTCAGGTTCTGGTTACAGCTACCTCTTGCAATATCTTTTGAATTATACTTGGAGAAATAGTGGCCAGAGGAAAAAAAAAATGATAAAATTTTTCCTCATGGTGAATAAACAAGGGCAGACCCGACTTTCTAAGTACTATGAACATGTGGAGATTAATAAGCGTACACTTCTGGAAACAGAAGTCATAAAGAGCTGTCTCTCTCGATCCAATGAACAAGTAAGTCTGATTCTCTCTTTCATCTCTGCATGCAACTCAGTGTGGCAGATTTGTTATTATTGAGTCTCAAGGGCCATCATTTTCTTTGAACCCCATTCTTTCAATAGCTATTAGAGAAAATAACAAATGAAGTGAAATGAAGACTGATGCACAGCTCTCTTTACATCCCCTTAAGGAAAATAAAAGCAAAGAAAACCAGGGAAAGTCTTGGGTTCGTAGTTAGGTCAGCATATTTGTCTCATTGCACTATGGAAGTGGCAAATTTACTCCTGCTAACAGACGTACCTTCTTTTTTTGTTCATGAGAACTGAGCTCTTGTAACTCTCAGGAGTGCCTGAAGCAGGTGCCTTTCTTTAAGCCAAAAGATGAGGTCAAATGACCAGGATAGAGGGAGACACTGAAGACCCACTTTGTGCCAGAGGATAATAACATGATTCTCATGTGGAGTGGAGTGTTTTTTATTCTGCTTCTCATTTTTATAAATTTTACCACCAACATAAAACTGGAACAAGTAATTTAAAAACAAAACAAACTTGATTTGAACTTGTCTTATTATATAGATGAGAGAAATGATAGTTAGCAAGTGCATGTGAAACAACTAATTGATCCATTCTGCCCAAATTGAGGTTAAATTGAATCATTAAAATAATACTAAATGGGAATTTAAAAACCTGAGTCTACTTTTACAAGGGATTCTAATTGGAGAATTACTTAGTCCAGGCCCTAAACTTGGAATCCTTTGGAAATCATGGAGCAAACTAAGGCAAAATCAGAAAGCCTATATAAATCACCCATTAATTTGCCATTTCTCCATTTCACTGACTAAGTAGAAAGGCTGCTTGTAGGAACCACTGGTAAGTCATAAAATATTAAGGTACATCAGTGCTCAGAAGTGACGCATCGACAGTGTGTTTCCCTTGGCTTCTAAATTGATTTTCCAGTCGGAACATCTCAGAGTCCTCTTTGAATTACTGCTTTGGCCTGCCATGGCACACGCTGCTTTATGTAGTTGTCAAAAGGAAACTGAAGCTATTAAAGAACTGTGTTAATAGCCATAGACTTTAAGTAAGGGTAAACAGACTGCAGAAGGATTTCTGTTTGAATCTTTCTACAGGATGCAGGCACTCCACAACTTCAAACATTATTTTCACTGATAGGTTACCCTCTGAAATATATGCTTTGGAATGAGTATACCGTTAGATAGTTTTGAAGCATTCTAAATTATCTTAGATCTTAAAGGGAAGCCAGAAGTAACACAGTCTCAGCCTCATTTTTTATTTTATCCACAAAGGTGCTTTGATACTTTTTTTTTTTTTTGAATGTCCGAGACTCCTGAGAGGCTTTGAAAAATGTTCCTCAGTTCTTTCAAATAGGAAGTGATTCCTTGAAAGATCTGACTGAGCAGAAATTATACTGGCTCTGCAGTGAACCTAAAGCTGTAGAATGGTCCTAGCTTTAATGGTTTTTATCCTAAGTTCAAATAAAAGCCTCAAGCCCTTCCATTATATAGATTGTCGAATGGCTTTCCATGGAAAAAAATGCCATAATCAAAGCTTGCAGCTTCAGGAATTCCCTGGCGGTGAATAGGACTAGGATTCTTCTGCCATGTCCATGGTTTTGGTCCATGGTCAGGGAACTAAGATCCTGCATGCCACGCAGTGCGGTCAAAAAAAAAAAACCTTGAAGCTTCATTCCCAGGTATGTCTGAATGTCATAGAGCAACATATCCCAGTGCAAAAAGTGATACAGTTCTTAATCACGTTTGGTCAAGCAAATCCAGAAGTCTAAAGGAAGGGCAACACTGTACCTTCATCCTGCTGGTTGAATTCCTATCCACCCAGCATCTTCCCCTCCCCTCTTTATATAACGGTGTTAGGGGAGAGATGAATGGGAAGTGACTTGTTTTCTCCAGTAGTCAATAGTGGTAAGTTATTTATTAATTCTTATAAAGCACTATTTACAATGGACGATTTTTGTCTAGTATCTGTCACATAAAAACCACCTTTAAATAATTTTTAAAAAGAGCCTGTGTTGCGCTGTGCTTAGTCACTCAGCCATGTTCTGACTCTTTGCAACCCCATGGACTGCTAGGCTCCTCTGTCCACGGAGATTCTCCAGACAAGATTCCTGGAATGGGTTGCCATGCCCTCCTCCAGGGGATGTTTCCAACCCAGGGACCTAACTCGTGTCATTTATGTCTCCTGCATTAGCAGGTGGGTCCTTTACCACTGGCGCCACCTGCGAAGCCCCGTGTAACATCGTAGTATTGTATATTTCTAGGAATGTGTTGATAGATACTCAGATCAGAACCTAGAATTATGCATGCCATTTTGAAGAAATCCCTGTCAACCTTAGAAATTAATACCTAATTGTGTTTTGTCTAGTGCTCTTTCATTGAATATAAGGACTTTAAGCTGATATACCGGCAGTACGCAGCTCTCTTCATTGTGGTTGGAGTTAATGACACAGAGGTAAGATAATAGAAGAACTTATGGAAAATATAAGAAAATTAGGAATAACAGTCTGCTTTTTCTTCCTCTTTAAATTGACATTTTCTTCCTCACTTACCTCCATGAGCATTATCTTGACTCTGGAAGGATACTGTTTTATTTGTTTTTTGTTTTAAGGATATTGGGTTTTTGTCAAGGCTGGGGAAAGCTATGTGGAAGAGATGAACTAGAATTTTTCTTGGATTAGATGAGCAGTTTGTGAAGAAGCATGAGACCACAGAATGCCTTCCTTGACCCTAAGCAATGCCAGTTTCCTGCCCTCATTTTGTGTGGTACAAGGCGGCTGCTTAGCCAAGGGTAGAGGCCAGACAATTGTGGTGTTAAACCTAGGCTGACATGACAGAAGCCAGAGCAAACTGTGACTGTGAATGTGCTGTGATTACTTCTCATCAGATGCAGTTCACCTTTTAGGAAATGTCAGGCTCAGATCAATAGCCCCTTTGGCCATGGAATCCCTAAAAAGGGTGTTTAAGATCTAAAATATTTTGAAATCTCAGTTGATTGTTTTTCACCCATGCACCAAACTTTGAAACAGTTTCCCCATCTTCTACAGATAGAAAAGTGACAACATGAAGACCCTGAAGGGAAAAACAGCAACTGGCTTTAGCTGTAGGTCTTGAAGTCAGAGAGTAAACCTCAAAACTCTGATCACTAGACTCAATCTAGTTTCAATTCAGCTAGTTTCATCACAGACTTTTCAAAAAAATCTTAGAGGTTAAGGTCTTCTACATTCCCCTGTTGATTAGCTTCCTTTAAACAAATAAATCCTAGATTTATTCTGAATATTTGTCGATAGGAAGCTACTTTGCTCACATTATCTGTCTACCAAGCCAAATGCTCTAAAACCTGGCTTCTGACGGGGCGGCTCCATGTCTGATTTCCCCATAGGTCACACTGAAACTATTTACACCATTCCTTTTTTATTTCAGAATGAGATGGCAATTTATGAATTCATCCATAACTTTGTGGAAGTTTTAGATGACTACTTCAGCCGAGTGGTGAGTCTAATCACTTAAAAATGGTTTTATCCTTTGCCCAATTTCCATTAAATAGGTCTATATAAAAAAACATGTGTTAATATAGAGCTTTAATGTGTAAAATTTAAAAATCAAATGATGCCAGATTTTCTTTACCTTTCCTTCTAGCTCATCCAAAGTGTTAGAAACTATGTATGTCTTAGATCTCTATACAAAGCCAGTTCTATAAGACTAAGAACCTCTGTGTCTTTCTCCAAATTAAGATATTTTGCTATCTAACTCAATCCCTTCTCTATTCTGCTTCCCCTCCGAGGACACCAAGACCCTTTTAGTTTAAGATTCATTTCCATGCAAACCCTTGCTGTGAGGATCAGAACCGACTTCCCTTAAGGAATACATGAGTTCCTTTCCAACAATCCTTTAACAGTTGTATTGAAATGTAACTTAACAACATACAATTCCCATTTAAAGTGGGTAGTTTTTAGTATGTACCCAGCAGTTTTGTAACCATCACCACAAAGTTTAAAATATTCCACCAACTCAAAAAGAAACACCATACCTGTTAGCCTTTCTCTCCCACTTACTTCCTCCACTTGCTCCAAGCCCTAGATAATCTCTTGCCTACTTTCTGTCTCTATAGGTCTGCCTATTCTAGACATTTTATATAAATAGAATTATATAAAGTTCAATAATACGTGGTCTTTTATGACTGAATTTTTTTACCTTAGCATAATGTTTTCAAGACAACATTGATCCATTGCAACCTCTGTCAGCACTCCTTTCCTTTTTATTGCTGAATAATATTCTATTCTGTGGATATAAAATATTTTGTTAATTCATTCTTCAGTTGATGGACATTTGGGTTATTTATACTTCTTGTCTATTATGAGTAATACCACTGTGAACACTAGTATACACGTTCTTTTGTGGAATCATGTTTTCAGTTCTCTTGGGTATATACCTAGGAGTAGAATTGGGGGGGTGATATGGTAACTCCATGTTTATCATTTTGATGAACTGCCAAACTGTTTTCAAAAATGGCTGCATGATTTAAATTCTCACCAGCAGTATATGAGAGTTCTAATTCTCCACATCCTCACCAAACCTTGTTATTATCTGTGTTTTTGATCATAGCCATCCTAGTGGGTATGAAATGGTATAAATAAGTTGTTATCCATTTTCACTAATGGATAACAGTATTGAGCATCTTTTCATGTGTTTATTGGTCGTCTGTATATCTTCTTTGGAGAAATGTTTGTTCACATCCTTTGCCCATTTTTCAATTGCATTATTTGTCTTTTTTATTGTTGAGTTGTGAAAGTTCTTGATGTAGTCTGAGTACAAATCTCTTGACGGATATGACTTGTAAATACTGTCTCATTCAGTGGTTTTCTTTTCCCTTTCTTGATGCTGTCTTTTGAAACACAATAGTTCTTAATTTGGAAGAAGGTAAATTATTCTGCTGCTTATGTTTTGGTGTCATGTCTAAAAAGGCTTTTGCCTAACCTAAGGTCATAAAGATTTACTCTTTATGTGTTCTTTTCTTTTTTCCCCAACTCAGACCTTATTGATTTCAGTGTTATATTTGTTTCATATATATAATAGTTTTAGCTCCTACTTCTAGGTCTTTGAGCCATTTCGAGTAATTTTCGTATGTGGTTTGAAGTAGGGGGTCTAACTTCCTTCTTTTCCATGTGAATATCCAGTTGTCCCTGGTGCCATTTGTGGAGAAGACTATTCTCCCCACCCCACTCCCATTTAATTATCTTGGCACCCTTGTCAAAAAAATCGATTGACCATAAAATCGAAAGGCTTTATGTCTGGATTTTCAGTTCTGGTCTTCTGTATGTTTCTGTATACAGATCTGTATGTTTATCCTTCTGCCAGTACCACTATATCTTGATGACTTTAGCTTTGTGGTTAGTTTGAAATCGAAAAGTCTTTTAAAAAAGAATCAGTGAAGACATTTTATTCTGCTACCACAGGCTTTCCTGAGGCTTGGTTAGACGTTTTTAAGAAGCAGTAGTGACACAGGCTAATTTTTCAAAATTGTTTTGTTTATTTCATTTTGCTCTTAAATAAAGAGATTAGGAAGGAACTGTTTCCAAGCTGCTTCCTCTTGAGGCAATGAGTGGAATCTGCTCCATAATTAGTAATCTTGAGTGCATTATAGGGCAAAACTCATGTTGCAAGTTGTATCTTCAGCCTAACTCCTAACGCCCAAAGTAAAGTTTGGCAAACTCCTTCTTTGTGGGACAGTCAACTAGCTAGTTTTCATTGCCTCATGCAGTTTGTTCTCAGTTTGAAAAGTATGGTTCCTAGACCAGCAATATAAGAATTACGTGGGAGTTTGTTAGAAAGATAAACTCTTGGCCTTCCCCAGACTATTGAATCAGTCTGGGTTGAGGTGCTGCAAACTGTGTTTTGACAAGCCTTCCAGGTGATTCTGATGCCGCTTCAGTTTGAGAGCCACTGTCTTAATGCATGAGGCTTGCTGTCAGCCGTTTCTTAATTCAGTGATTGGAGCCGGGAAGTAGCTGAGTGGCCTGTGACATGGTAGGTAGTGCGTTCAGCTAGGTAGGCACTGGTGCCCTCCAGAGCTGAAAGAGATGCTTATCTCTTGACCACCACTCTGTTAAGACAGACTGGTTGCAAGTCAGTCTGGCCATGGTTAGCCACTCTAAGAGAACACCTATCAAGTAGAATATAATTTCCCCAAATAGCAATGTTTTAAACCTGGGAGAATGAAGAGTGGGTCCAAGCTCTATCATTGCTTAGGTTTGTAAAATTATGATATTCAGTAACTGAGAATAAATAGCAGGTTGCTGAATGATAGCTGTTATTTTTGGGAGAGAGTCAGTGACCACATAAACCACAGAAGTGAAGATTAGAATTTAATTTAAGCCAGGTGATTATACAGAACTTGGAGAGTACTAAGGGATGACCCGGTTTAGGATGACAGTAGCAAAAAGAAGAGGAAGAGAGAGAAGAGTAGCATGGGAAATAAAAGGAAATCCATCCCACTCCTGGAGAATGCCTTGTCATCTAAGATTTATTTTTAGGTTTGTGAGTTTTAAACTTTCTTTCTTGGTCTATTTTTAATCATCAGAGTTTCCAGATCTTAAATTTGTAGATCAGTCTCATGCTGTCTGAGTTGAAAGAAGCATCTCAGCATCATGTTTCAATATAGAGCCAGCCCAGTTAGCTTCAAAAGAGGCAGGACTTATGTATCTGTGTCATCATTTGTGGATTTACCATAATTTATTAACTAGTCCTTCCTTTGATAGACACCTAGCTTGTTTTCAGTAATTTGCTACTATAAATAACATTACCCTGAATATCCTAGCACACATCACTGTGCCATTATCTAATTGTTTCATTAGGATAAACTTCTGGAAGTAAGACTGATAGATTCAAACTGTGTGCACATTATTACATTTTTTGATATACATATCAAATTACCTATGTTCTATAAAGGTTGAATTAGTTCATTCCCTCTACACTCTAAAAGTGAATTGTTCTGGCCTATAAATGTCCTCCAAATGGCAACCTATTTTTTTTAAATCACCATCCCAAACTCAGGGCCTCTGCACGCTCCAGCTCCTGCTTAGAGAGCAGTCCCTCCCCGCTGCTTCCAGGCTGGCGGCCAGAGCAGGCGCTGTCTCTGCTAAGTGACAGTGTCTCTGCAGCGTGTCCTGGTGTCTCCTTCTCATCCTTGGACTCTTTTCTCTTTTCCAGAGTGAACTAGATGTATCCTTTTTCAGTGCTGTGAGCCAAGTTTTCCACACTAGTTGGCAAAGGACAGGCTAGTCCCGATCAGGTAAGTGCCACTGGGTGGGAATCCAGAATTTGGAAGGCTTACCATCAATAGCTCTGACAAGACATAGAGGTACAGATGCTTTGCAGAAACCCTCTACCCTTTTGCACGACAATTCTTGTATTTTTCATATAGGGCAATGCTGCGATGGTGTTTAATGATCACTGTTATATATTGATTTAACTTACATATATGAAATAGACTTTTTCAGAATTCAAATAAAATAGCCAGAAAGGGCTTGGTCCTCTGACAGAGAATGGATTTTCATGGCTCCAGGTATAAATCTCCAGAAATTCCCCACATGATCAAGAAGGCTTCCAGGGATGATAAACTGGAAGGTTAAAGAAATTGCCTGGCTTGTGTTCATTTCCTTTTATAGCACAGGAAATTCTCCTTTTCTTCTCTTCCCCCTTTTAAATCAAAGTATCCGAGGGGCCCAAGAACAGCATGATTTGCTTAGAATACTGATTTTGGCAGGAGCCCACCGAGCTTTGTGTGAATGCTCTGGAGGCAAGTTGTCTTTTAATTTTTACTTAAGAAATCCACTTACCACTTGAAAGCAATAAATAGAATAGTTTTTTGAGAAAACATTAGGCTTGAATCTAAAATAGTAACATTAATTATAATAAATATACATTAATTAAGTTATGTATATATATATATACATATGTGCTGTGCTTGGTTGCTCAGTTGTGTCCAACTCTTTGCAACCCTATAGACTATAGCCCGCCAGGCTCCTCTGTCCATGGGGATTCTCCAGGAAAGACTACTGGAGTGGGTTGCCATGCCATTTTCCAGGGGATCTTCCCCACCCAGGGATTGAACTCGGGTCTCCCCCATTGCAGGTAGATTCTTTATCATCTGAGCCACCAGGGAAGCCCATATATACATATACACACACACATACATACCTATATTTATGTGTGTTATACACACACACACACACACACACACACATTAGAAACCTGTGTCCAGCACAAGTATGCCAGTATGTTCTGGGGAAATGGCTATTTACCTTTTACTCTGGATAGAAATTGGCATGTTGATCAAGTTCATTTGCAGGCTGTGTTTGGAAGCCTCTGTAAGTTAACCAGGGAAATCTGAGTGCCCTCTAGTGGGGAGTGACCTAAATCTGTGGGCCTTTTGACCTAGGAGACCCAAGACCAGGCTGCATATTAGGGTGTATTTTTATTCAGCATGTAATATTCCATTTTAACTAAATCTTTTAAAGCAATTCAAAATAAGTCTCTTCCTCCTTACACAGGAGAATAATAAAAATGCCTTTTGATTTAAGAAGTCATGGCACTGGTGATAATGAATCCACCTGCCAATGCAGGAGACTTGAGAGACACGTTTGATCCCTGGGTTGGGAAGATCCCCTGGAGGAAGGCGTGGCAGTGCACACCAGTATTCTTGCCTGGAGAATCCCATGGACAGAGGAGCCTAGAGGGCTACAGTCCATAGCATCACAAAGAGTCAGACATGACTGAAGCAACTTAGCATGCACACACAGTAAGTTAACAAAAGTATTTAATAGATATTTTGCCAGAAATAGACACCCAGGTTCTGCTTTCAGTCCTGCCACCAATTCGGTGTGTGTATCAGACAAAACACATAAACTCCTCATCTCAGAATGATGGAATTAAACTGGAAGAGCTTTAATACCCTCTCAACTTTAGTGTTTGATGTTGCCATGACTTTAAGTAACTGAGCTGAGTTGCCTTACACCTAGAGCAGGATGGGAGAGTCTTTCAAGTCTAGATACTCAGAATTCAAATGAGTCAGGTGTAGTGGGGCGTGCATTATAGTTGGACTCATCGTGTTGATGTGTCTTGTATACTGACTAGGTGTTTAATAGAAGTAGAGATGGGTTTGACTTTGTATCTGTCTAGTGTATACCATAGGTCAATGTAATGAGCTCCAGCATTCTTGTTTGAATTTAATTTTCACACCAAAGCACATGATTTCTATCTCTTCCCATCATTTTAGTTAGCTTCATTTTTGCCTTCTCTTCCACTCTGACCTTCTTAACCTATTTACCGTCCCTCAGCAGTTACTTAGGCACATCCACTTGACAGACTAGGAATTTTTCATCACTTAGAGAAGGGAGCTAAGTCTGCAGATCTGAAAGTGTATGCCTGTACTTGAAGTGAAGTTCACGTGGCCCTCCCGTGGTCTAAAAGCACAGCAGCTGGCAGGGCAAGGGCACCGGTCACATTACAAATGACATTACAAATCCACAACTTTTACAAAAAGTTGTAACTTTTTTGTGACTTTTACGAAAAAGTCACATTACAAATCCACAACTCTATTCTGCCTCATACATAGTTCTGTTTAAACTGTCACATCAAAGACATCCAGGGAAGACTTCTCCACACCAGTTTTTAACAGGAAGACAATGGAACCTTTTAGAGGTGCCGCCCATAGACATCCTGCGTCAGTGCTCTGGTGACTTGTACCTGGGAACCTGCCAGAGCAACCAACATCGTGCCCGGAAAGTAGCTTCCTTGGGCCTTGAAACGTTGAACCAGCAGCTGACCCAGTTGCAACCTGGAGCCAGCTACCCGGAACAGGTCGTGACCTTTGTGTTTGCTTAGATTAGGAGAGCCCTCCATGTCAGTCCATATGGGAACAGACGTGATTTAACCTTACGGAATTCCCAAGAAGCCCTTTACTCACAGTCTCTCTCTGGAGACATTACCACCCTGAAGCTTTTAAAAGAGGGGGCGCTTTTCCAGAGCCTGCAGGGTTAGACACTGGGAAATTCAAAGCACCATTTATATATATCCCTGGTACGGGCTTGTTCTACTTCTGGTAAGACTAACGTCATAGAACAAGGCAGATGGATTGTTAAAAAGAAACGACCTAAGCTCCAGAAATCAGGACAGAGATTCTGGCTTGTTGAAAACCCTTCTACTGAGTGGGAACTCTGTTGCAGAGTAGTGTCGGGTAGGGCAGCCTGCACCCCAGGGACCAGGCGCGACAGTGACCCAAATCACTCGTGTGCGCTGCACTGTAGCGGCTCCTGTACCCCCTTCACACTGCACCCCACCTCTGGGGCTGGTTGGTGCCTGAGGGCCTCTCTCAGCAGAGTTGGCCCTACCTGATGCTTTGGTAGACTGATCAAAGACTTCAAATTCCATGAATCAAGATCGTTCTTAGGAACCAACTGATGAGCCTCTCAAAATGTGTTCAGCTCCAGAGCCCCAGGTTTGCTGAACTCTCCAGACAATTCATAATTCAAAGGAGCAGTTCAACCCCCTTCTGCTAAATAGTCAGAGGGTGGGACCAATGAACAGCGCTGTGTAGGAGAAGTCCAGTTCCTCCCCAGCTCAGTGCACACCTGCTGTGTGTGAAGGCACCGAAAACCTTCACACCCCTTTTGGTATTTGGTGTTGAAGAGGCTTAAAAGCTTGGTTTATTTGGGCTAGAGTGGAATGCAGCAGGGCTGCCTTTAGACCTGTACAACCAGGGTCCCCTTCCTGGACCCTGTGCTTTGGAGGACTCCCTCTAGCTCTCCTCAGCAGCATCCCTCTCTGTGGGATAAGGGTGCTCACCCAGAAGCTGTAGGGTCCTGCATCCACTCCTTGACCACTCTTGAACTACTTGGGTCCCCAGAATTTAGTGGGTACCTGGACATCCCAGTGCCTGCCGCCAAGGCCTCTGCAAGCCTCTCTCCCATTCGTAACCCAGGACTGAGGGCAGGAATGATAGAGAGGCTGGGATGGTAACAGGGGTATTCCACACACATGCATGACAAGAAAAGTCAGGAATAGGCTAGGGTCTCTATATTCTTGTGACCACAAATACAGGCTAGGTCTAGAATCCAGAAATGTCTTCTTCATTCAAAAATATCTTTAAAAAAAAAATCTTTAGAACACTTATGTTTTTATTTCGCAAGTGCTTAAAGCCCAAAACCCTGAGCAATTAATTCCAGAACCTTAAAGCTCATATGGGTGATATGGAACATGCCTTCTTTACTACAGCTGAGGGTGGGGAGTAGGGAAGGCCTCCATTCTGTCTGCACTGTGACTCAGCTAGTTGCAGGGTGTACCCCAGGAAGAACAAAGGGACCTTATCAACAGTAAGCAATACTACCATCAGGCCCTGTCAGGCCCCAGTGGGGAGCGTATCTGTCGTTCCTTCATTACTTTCCTAAAATCCCAAATACCTGTAGAGGTCCAGAAACCAGAATAGGGCTTCTCCAAATGGGAGATAACTGCAGCCTGACTTAATGAGAAATCACAAAAGTACTTGTTCAACTTGGCGCTACAGAAATATTGGCAAGAAGACCAAAGAAATTCTCCAGGGAAGTCATCCAACACTGAAGCGGCAGCTTCTAAAGGAGCTGTTCTGTCAGAAATTTACAGTAATTAATTGTTATTACAAAAGAATTTCTTTTGAGGTATGGTGAAGCATGTGGTTACATCAGGAATAGTTTGAAAACATCAGAAAGGAGTAAACTAGCTTTCCTGTCCCTGAAGGTTACTTTTAGAGTCAGAGGGTTTGCTTACTTTGGAGCTAGAAGAACACGATATAATCATCAAGTTAAAGTCTCACTTTTTAGACGAGGGGGCTGAGGCTCAGGGGTGAGTACCTGCTCTGCCCCAAAGCTGCTCTGTGGATTGCTAACCCATAGTGCTGCTCTGTGACAGGGCAGGTGTTGGTCTCTGGGCTTCCAGGGCCTTTGATTCTAGGGCCGTAAATATGATAGATTAAATTCGACACAGTTTTGAAAATTCATAATCATCTGGAGTAGATGGTAGCAATTTCTCTCTAAGAAAGCTTGCATAAAGTGTCTGTCACCATTTGTTGTCTTGGTGTTTCCGAATTCCAGAGTTTTAGAGAAACACTGGGCTTTGTTTGGTTGAAGGAGTCAGAAACCATGAAACGTTTTGAAGAGAGCACCTGAATGTCTTGATAAGAGCTTGCTTTCCAAAAGCAAAGTTCACCTCAGAGATTTCTAAACTTTTTTTTTTTTTCCTTTTGAAACGCTGTCCATTGGAGGCAGGGCTGCAAGAGAAGAGAGCTGGCCCGTGGGCCCAAGGGAGTTTGTGCAGCTAATCCAGTCTCTGGGAAGGGCAGGCATGGAGGGGTCGGGGGCCATGGCCCTCTCCAGCATGAGTTCCAGTCAGGTTAGGAGCAGTTAGCCTCAGAATCAGGAACAGTCCCCAAGGGACTGTTCTAAGCCATTCACCTGGGAAAGGGATATGAGAGTTCCAGATTAAACAGTTCTGCCTTCGAGACTGTTTTGGCTCTCCCTAGCCTTCGCCATCTGTTTCCTTTATATGTGTTTCTGAATCATATAGACACCACAGTCACCCCCTACTATTTCTCCTCTCCCTCCTCACCAGGTCCCTGTCTTACCCCCACTCTTTGGGTTCCATGCTTCTGGTTCTGTTTCCTCAGGAACAGTGGAAGCAAGTTAAGAAAATCAACAGAGAGTTTGGGGGTGGGGAACCACAAGAAATGACAGGTTCATTGACCCCCAATTCTGACTTTTATATATGTGTTATTGTACATAAGCTTATGTAAACTAAAAAAAAAAAAAATCACACAAATCTTTGTTGCTCTCAGAATAGGAGTGGGTCTTTACGGAAAACCTACTTAACAAAAAAAGACAACACTGCTTTTCAGTGACCTGACTAACAAAAGACCATACAAAGCATAAAAGTGAACAGAAGACTATTACAGGGAGAACATATCCAAAACTATGCAGAATCCTCAAGATGATAATCTTCTTTACAGTAGTATTTGATTTTCTGTAGGCAATGTGAACAACTTAGCCCTTTGCAACTTAATCTAATTCTATGAGAAACTGAGTTAAAGTATAAAAAAAGAATACATTCCCCCCCACCATCCTACTTAAAGAACTTTGCTTAGCTATGATCTTTTAAAAAAAAGAAAAATAAGAAGACAAGGGATCTGAGGGCAAAAGTTTAGTTCCTAGGCGGGGTTCTTTATTGAATTGCTTGTCAGGTCCTCTTTGAGTGTATGCTGCTCAGTTTTCTCTTCCTAAAGGAGAACTAGACCACCACAGTGGTATTAAAATACTATGCTCAAGAAATGTTTTATGATCCAGAGATCAAAATTCCAATATATAAACCAGAAACATTTCAGTCACTTTAATTAAAAAATTGATTTCAAGTGGCACAAATATTACTGGGGCCCTACAGTATTCAACTCCAATCCACATTACCCAGAATTCAGAAAGGCTCTTAGGTTTCTGGGTTGAGAAAAGATGTGGCTTTATGAATCTGTTCTCTGAGAAGCTATTTTTAGTTCCTGTCAGCTCCAACCTTAGGGTGCCCATGAGAGGAAACAAATTTCCTCAAGAATTTTTTTAAGTCAGATGAGTTCAGTATAACCTGATGGTTGGACCCTCTTAAAATAGTCGTCATAGCTCATCACGTTAATAGACCATCAGCCTGTGCCTTTTTTGCCTCCTCCTATTCCAAACGTCAGGGCTGAGGTGTGTTTGCCTGTTTATTGCCATGGGCCTTGGCATATAGGGAATTTTTTTGTCTCTGCTCGCCTAGCTAGTAGCCCAAATGCCATTACTCTTGGCTTTGCCAGTGTGTACAAGTTGCTTATGAACCAAATCAAGATATGAACAACAGCTGGATTCTTATTTTAAAGGCGTCACATGATGCCAAGAGGAAAGCAGCCTTCAGGCTTTTGCCTCACATTGGATTTGGTCTGTGGTTTCCCTGTACAGAGCCAGAAACTTGCATGATTATTATGGGTTTGAGCCAGATGCTCAGATAGACAGGCTGTCACAGGCCCATAGTACAGAATGACCTCATTAAGCAACTCATGTTTCTAGGATGTTGGGAAATTCAGAACTCACTGAAGGATCTTGACCTTGTAATGTATAGATTCAAATAGCCTACATTAAAATGAGATCTCTTTCTATCTGAGCATCACCCTGGATGGACTGACATTTTCATAGGCGCTAGGCCTTAAAACAAGGTCCTACTGTATAGCAGAGAACTATATTGAGTGTCCTATGGTAAAACATTATGGAAAAGAACATTTAAAAAAGAATATTGTTTTTACATATATATGTATATATATGTATAACTGAATCACTTTGCTGTACAGCAGTAATTAACACATTGTACGTCAACTATAATTAAAAAACACCTTGCCACCAAAAAAATACAATGGGGGGATTCTATAGGGCATTTTTTCATGCAGCCACCTGTGCTTCTGCATTTTTTTATACCTCACTGTCATTCCTGCCTTGTTGTGGCTTCTAAGTTCTGGCTCTGGGTCCAGTGAACAGGATTAAGTCAAGGGCCTAATATTCCAGTCCCAGGTTGGCCATGGATAAAGCAATCATCCATCTAATTGGAAGACATTATTAATAGGTGTAACAGTAAAGCTTATTTTTTTTTTCCTTTTCTGGGTCACTTAAGGACAGTTCCCATGGGCTCCTGAAAAACAGTTTATCCTGCAGAAGGACTATTTTCACAGAGCTTAATGAGGTATTAACACAGAGCCTAATAGAAACTTAAAAGTCATTCACAGGATTGTCTCATTCTCTGTAGATGTACTTCACTAAATAAGTACAATAGCCTTGAACATCTGGAATTACTAGTGACTCATTTTACAAAGATTTACTATTATGAACTCTCCTTGTACGTTTAATCACCCCCTGTTCAATGAAGTCTGTCTATTTGAAATAATCTATCAGTTTTTGTTTTTTTAAAAAACAAAGATCCTGCTCTTTGGTAATGGAAACCTAAGATAGTGAAGTGTAGACTTTAGAAATGTTCAGCCATTGTCGTCATCACCCTCAGAGTTTCTCTCTTCCAGTTCAGTGTCACAAAGGAAAAGTTAGGTACTCAAATGAAGGGGCTCCTGGGGGAAGAATTTGGCTCTTTCTAATTAGCTAGATATCATAGTCTAACAACATTTTCTTCTTCCCCTATGCCCTGTCCTGACTTTCTACCAGGAACATTGGGCAGCTCAAGTGGCTCCATAATTCTCAAATGAGTATTTTTAGAACACCCCATTTATAAGGACTCCCTTGAAAATTGGAATTTTTATCTCCTTGGGAATTAAGTCAGCATTGCCTTGCTTTTCTTCATTCATTTCTCCTAGTGATTGTTTTTTTCTTTAGCCTGTCTCATGCTAAGGGTGCTGTGTTGAAAAGGCATTTGTTTTGGGGTGGAAGTTTGAGGGTGGAGGGAGGTTGTATACTCAGCAGTCTTGGGCCTCTCCTGAGAAGTCTGGAAGCAGAGCAGCCGAGCCAAAACTTTGGGTGTAAATTCCACAGTTACAGTTACTAGCCATGTGACCATGGACAATGGCTTTGAGCCTGTTTGTTCCTGTGTAAAATAGAATAATGTTAGCACATACATCACAGAAACAAAGAGAAGGCTTAAATAATATATGTAAAACACTCAACACAATGCCTGGAACATAATGAGTATTCAGTAAGTCATGGCTATTTACTATTATTATTGCTGTCTGGGAAGACATTGTTCTTGAGGTCTGGTCACACACTCTTACCAAAATTTCCTTGCTTTATTCTCCAGCTCTTAGTACATTCCCTCTCCCTCTGGCTAAAAGGTATATAGCTGCTCCATTTCTATGTCTATTGTCCAGTTAGCCTAACCAAGGCGAAACTAGGTGTATCTGTGTACATGAAGGTAATAATTTCTAGTATAAACACCAATTTTAATTTTAGGAAATCTGTTAAAAAAAACTTCATGCTTAGACTAATTTATACTAGAAAAATTCCAAGTCATAAGTTATTATTTACCAAATGTTAACATTTCTATAACTAATTTCCTTAATAATAACCCTAGATAATGTTTAATTTGGATAAAGTACACATCATTTTGGATGAGATGGTATTAAACGGCTGCATTGTGGAAACGAATCGGGCAAGAATTCTTGCCCCTCTACTAATTCTTGATAAGATGTCAGACAGCTGAAAACAGAGAGGCTCTGCCAGACAACATCAACTCAAAGGAAACGAGAATACCATGGAGTACCTCTCAACATTGCTAGCCCACAAGAACCTGGAAGACCAAACATTGCAAAATGGGCTATCCCTCCAAAGACTTTTAAACAGGTGTTTTCCACAGTTCCTAAACGGAAAACAAAAGTGTATTTTAAAATATGATGTACAAAGAAAAATTTCCTCTAAACAGAAAGACAAGTTTTATTTTCTGCCCATAAGCATTTTTTTTCCCTCACTTGTTTAGATTTTCTGTAGTACTAAGGGAAACTTTTTGGTCTCTGCTTGACTTTGCAAAGAGATAAATTCAGGAATAGCACCACCGGGTGGGAAAAAAATGTGAGAGCTCTCTGTTGGCCAATAAACTGTTAAAATTAACTTGAACATGCATAGCACTTTGAATAATAACTTTTCTGAATGCTGTGTTTTTCTTTAAAAAGTCAAAAGTTTACCAAATATGTGTACCTAATGAAAAATTCTTTCCAGTTTCTAAAAGCCTGTTACACATTTTATAGGTACTTAACAATTACAATGCCATCATGTAATTAACGCTATAAAGAATGTTACTATAATGAGTGGCCAAACATTCAAGACAGACCTTACTGCTATCCTGAAGGCTTCCCAGGTGGTTCAGTGATAAAGAATCCTGCCAATACAGGAAGACACAGATTCAATCCCTAGGTCAGAAGATCCCTTAGAGGAGGAAATGGCAACCTGCCCCAGTATTCTTGCCTGGATAATTCCATGGACAGAGGAGCCTGGTGGGCTACAGTCCTTGGAGCTGCAAAGAGTCAAGACACAACTGAGTGACTGAGCACACACAGAACTGACTATCCTGTGTGCCATATTGTAACGGGTTTATCTTATTAGTAACTTTATTGGTAAATGAAATTTAGTTCAAAGTCTAAAACTGGAATGCAAGAGAGTATCTGTTCAGGTTACTGTGAAATGAGTCTACCCATCTCTCTTTTATTCCTTCAACCCCTTCTCCTGGAATGTCCTAAAGCAAAGAAAACTGCTAAGCCACTATAGAAGGGCAATGCCCTGATCCTCCCAAACCTTTCTATAGGGGTGCTTTTGCTGCTTCATCAACAGTAGAAGATGCAGAACTGCCTTAGGTAAAAACACGTCCATGTGCACGTTAGGGGTAGGAAGGCAGATACAATGGAGGAAATAGAAATATAGTCTTGATACATGAAGGTATTGTGCCATCCTATGTAATTCCAAGAGTTACTTTACCTACAACAACCTACCCTCCAAGAGAGGATATAAATGGACACTTCAGGTACTAATTCATTTACTATTGATTTCTCTCTCACTCTCTCATGTACGTGTGGGAGGAACTTTGTTAAAATTCTTTGTTTCTAAAAGGTCACTTAACATACTTCAAAAGTTTGCACCTGTGAAGGCCAAGGCAACCAGTCAGTAATGAATGCCAAAAGCAGATCTTGTTCTGGACTCAGTTCAGGAAGGCAGAGGAAAGGCTTCTGACCTGCCAGAACAGTGAATGGTATACTTTGAGAAGCCAAGGTCTGGGGAAAGCCCAGTCTAGATCACAGTGCTTTGGAGGTCTTTCTGAGACATTAGTTGGGAAACACTGTCCTAGTTGATAGGCACTTAATCAGTAGCACATTCAGGTAACTGCTGAAACTGGTACACCAGAAGTAACGAGGGAGTGCATAAAATTAATTTTTGGGTCATTCCAAAATAGCATTTAAATAACATGTTGGCACAGATTTTAGTACCTTGAGAGAACAACAACAAAAAAAATACTAGGTAGATACCACTGGAAGAAATACTCCCTGTGGAGACCCAAGTAGATGTCTCGTAACACTTGACTCATACGGAATGAGCTGTAATGTGACTCCGTCTGTGACTGCCTGTGTCACCTCATTTCAGGTTTCTGGCTCAGCTGTGACTACCAGCTTAATGATTTTCCCACTCATGAAATTCATTTCTCACACTGGGCAGCTTTACCTTGTCCTTGGACTTTCCCTTCTACAGAAAGTTTCCTGGCATTTCAGAGTTACTCACGGTATAACAAGACTCATCAATTTTACCTGCTGTAGCAATGTGCTAGACCAGGATTCAGCAGACCTTTTCTGCAAAGGGCCAGATAGTAAGTATTTAAGGCTTTGTGGGCCATATGGTCTCTGCTGTAACCACTCAGTTCTGCCATTGTAATGCAAAAAGAGCCATAGATAATATATAAATAAATCAGCATGGCTATGTTCTAATAAAACCATTTATTTATGGACACTGAAATCTGAATTTCATAAAATGTTTACATCATATTATTAGTCTTTTGATTTTTTTCAACCACTTAAAAAACTCAAAACCATATTGAGTTCATGGTCTACACAAAAGCAAATGGCAGGTCAGAGTTTGCTGACCCCTGTGCTAGACTAGGGGCTTCCTAGGTGGCTAGTGGTATAGAATCCATCTGCTGATGCAGAAGCCGTAGGAGACACAGGCTCAGTTCCTGGGTTGGGAAGATCCCCTAAAGCAGGAAGTGGCAACCACTTCCAATATTCTTGCCTGGAGAATCCCATGGACAGAGGAGCAGCGGTGTGGGGGGAGACTGGGTGGGGGCGGGCTACAGTCCATGGAGTTGCAAAGAGTTAAGACGTGACTGAGCCACTGAGCACGCATGTACTTACTAGACGTAGTCTTGATAAAAGTTGGCTACTGACAGATGTTTTAGAGACTTAAATACCGGCAATACTACACACATAAACGATTTTAATTCTACCACTAATGTAAAGTTCTGGTCATGCATCCATGACTTTTTTGAGACAATCACAACTACTGCTTTTGGATTAAAGCATAGGTCATATGTTTAAATATTGCTTATGCTTTATTAATTTTTATTCTCACAGAGTACTGTGAAGCTAACAATAAGGTGAATTATTTAAATACTGCCTCTGATTACACAGTCACAATATTCTCATGCAGAGAATAGAAACACTACTCAAATGATTGACTGCAGTGGGAGAAATCTGTAATGTAGAAAGGGAATGTACCTTTTAACCAGGTAAATAGTGGGTGATTCCCCAAAATGCTTTTTACTCCTATAAAAGCCATCTGGCTAAATCAGGCCTAGTGACTTTACTTTTACCTAAATGCATAGATATGATAAATCAAAACAATTTGGAAAATGGAAATAGAGCCCCCCCTTTTAAAAAGGAGGAAACAGCATTATCCCAGTGGTTTCTTTTCACACCAACACAACATTCAAAAATTATTCTTGGATCTTAGACTTACACATCACTGGAGATACAATGGTAAGTAGCAGATTTGGTGTTTAACATAAAAACACGGCTATTTTTAGCTGAAGAATACTTTAAGACAGAATGTAAGAGTTGGATTACAAGCAAGTGGATGTGTGTTTCTGCTAGCTTTCCAGTTTCAGTAGTGTATTTACATAGAAAAATCATTTCTTCCTGTAGTAATTTCAAAATATGAAATGTCAGTGATTCAAAATGACAAGTATTTAAGCTCTCAGTCTGACGGCTGCAGTGAAACAGTCGCATGACACAGTTTTGTACGCTGCAAACATTTTAATGATTATTGTTGAGCATACATTTTGGAAATTTTTTTTTACTTCAAACTGCAACAAGTTAAATAAATGTTTATAATATACAAAGAAAATACAACCAAAAGTAAAACTTGCTTTAAGTGTGCCTTGCATCTAAACCAGTGTTTTTTCCTCCCCCCCTTAATATATCTTTTATTTTTGAACTGCGCAAACACACTTAAGAATTTGATCTTTGTAGTATGGCATTTAGGAAATAAAAATATACTCCCACCTCAAGGAAATAAAAAGGTTGTGCATGATTATATGCCAAACAAAAGAGAGAACACTAGATATACTCTGATAGTGCAGGCATCATTAAAGAGGAAAAGAAAAGGCTTGAGATGCTCATTAACTCTCTATGTTTTAAGGAAGCAGGATTTTTGACCAAGTAGCTTAAAAGCCAGCAAAACAGGGATCAGTGATGGCAACTGTAGTGTATGAAGTATGAAATGACAAACTTTACACAAATACACTGTTAGAAGTTTACCAGTGAACACTGAAGATCTGAAGCTGCTCTTTGGAACAGTCAAGTAGAACCACCTTATTCCAGTCACATGAGCCCTTGTAGCGACACAGTGTTCTGTGCTATGTACTTGCTGGCTGGATAGTTAAAGGATTGGTTTTGTCATTAGCAGCTAACAAACTTATTCCACATGTTCTTAAAGCCTTAATGGTGGAAAAAAAGGCAAGTGTCATTAGCATGTAGGACCATATACTTCTCTGCAAACAAACACAAGAGGTTTCACTAGAATTTTAAGTCTCTGACGTCTCCCATTGCACTTCAAAGCTCAATTGAGATGAAAGCCTTTCTCCATTGTAGCAGCTAGTAGACGCTCTCTCATGATCTCCTCAGAAGAGTATTCCGGCAACTTTAGATAATGCACGCATGTGTTCACTGAAGGGTAGCTTGCATCAGTAGCGTCAACCTACACAGAAACAGAATTGAAAATAATAGAAGACCATGACTTTAAATATGCATTTCTTTCAACCCTTAGGTAACTAAATTTAGTGTATATTGCCCAGTAGCTAGAGTTTTTACCTTGCGTACAACTGTGAGCCTGGGATGCAAGTTAGCCAGTCCCCCTGGGGGCAGAGTTGAACAACCAGTGGTAAACTGCAGAAATGCTTTCCTCTCGTCTGAAGACATACCACATAAAACCCGCACGAACCTAAGGAAGCCAGGGCTACAAGAAGAAAAACAGTTATAGTGATCTGATAGCTGATTTAAATGAAAAATACTACTACTACTTTATAAGCCAGCAATAACCCCCCAAAACAAATATCCACATGTCAAAAGAACCACACTTTCTAGAGACTTTTTAAGTATGAAATGAGCTGATACAAACTACTTAAAAAATATTCTTCAAAGACTGTCTTATAAAGGTAAGAAATACCAACAGCACATAAGAATAAACATGCAGCAAAGCCAGCACATCAGAGAAGCTCAAGATGAGCATGCACAGTTGGTCCAAATACGGCTACATGAGCAATGGGGATCTGAAATAATCCGTTTGTAACTGTTACAGTGAAATAAAGTATCACTATATGCCGCAAATGAATTTCATAACAATAATATTAAAGAAACCAGACCTTAGAGAACACATACTACATGATTTCATTTATTAAAGTTCAAAAAACAAGCAAACTTGTCAATGGAAATAGTGATTTAATGACTAGGAAATAGTAAATGGGGACAGGGACTTTAGGAGTTTTTTCTCATTCTGGGTACCGATTATGCAGGTGTGTCCATTCTGTGAAAATTCTTCAGGCTCTACATGCAATTTGTGTACTTATCTGTTACACTTCAATAAAAAGCTTACTTTAAAAAAGCTATATATACAATGTTACTTAAGTTTAAAATAATAATACTTTCTCATTTACATTACTTTGAAAACTTATAAATCACAACTAAATACAATTTCCTGATATGAGGCAAATAGGAGTGAATTGAGTGCTATTAGACATCGTTGGAAAATCAACAAAGCTAGAATGTGCACTATGGATTAGCTAATAATATGGAATCATGGATTTCCTAACAAGTATGGGTGAGAGAATCTCACTATGTACATTAATACACCGCAGAGTAAAGGTAGATGGTACATGCACCATATCCTCAAATGGTTCAGAAAAAAATTGTGTGTGTGTGTGTGTGTGCAGAGAGAGAAATAATGTAAAAGTATAGCAAAATGTAAGTACTGGTGATTCTGCATAAAGAATGCATAAGAATTCTTAACTATTCTCCAACTTTTCTGTAAGTTTTAAAATATTTAAAAATAAAGGTTAATATAAAAGCTGTAAAGCCTAAGGGTTTATGAATGACCCAACTGTTAAGATGATGAACAGTTAAAATACAGTGAGTAAAGGAATCTTAACATCAGCCAAGATTCAGGTGACTTTCTATATAAACTCAGGCTTATCAATGAATATGCATCTTGGTAATGGTGAGACTTAATTACTTTCTCATTTTATGCATATAATTCACTGAGTCATTTAAAGAACCTGCCATTCTAAGATAAACATAAACAATTTGTTTATCTTAGAAAATAACCAACACATACCTGTCACGTGTATAACCCAGCTTAGGTTCAGTATAATTAATAATATCCTCTGCTGCCCAGGATGGCGACTGATTTCCACAAAGAATCATTTGGACCTCTTCATGGCTGAAGGAACTTAATTTCTCCATTGGAAAAACTTTATTAAACCCATCTACATTTTACACACAGCAAAAAAAAAAAACAAAACACACACAACTGAGTTTCCAACTTATAATTTCAAAATCACAAACTTCAAATCAAAATACTCAACTAAATAGAAGACAAATACAAATATTTGAAAAAGCAAATAAAAAAGTAGCTTGAAATAAAAACTGTGCTAGGGTTTTAAGTACAGCAATCTTTGCTTAGCATCACAGATGTATAGATAGAGAATATTCAGACACTATGGTCAATAGCCAAATTCTGATAATTTCCTAACCAGTTCTTCATGTCATACAAGCCAGCCATTTTTAAAACTAGTAAGTGATAAACAGTTCAATATATTTTGCCTCACTCTTTCCCTGAAGACTTTAGGTTCTAATATGGATTAATTCATCCTGATCATGTATGCAACCTTATATCCACTTACAAATGAAAAAACAGAAGCCAAAGTAGGTCCCTCATTACTCAGGAAGAGCAAGCTTAGGGTATGCTACAGCTTGAAAATGTTTCAATCTGTTCTGGGTACCCTGTAGGACCTAACTGTTGGGAAGACAAAAAACTAGATGACAAATCTAGAGATTACTAGCACAGTCTAATTTTTGAGCATAGCAGTACCTTAATTTCGGCATCTCAAAGTAAAGAGAAGGATTAAGCTAAAGACCCTTAAAAATTACCTCTGAAGGCCTCCATCTGTTTCTGAATACCCGTATGCATGCAAAAGTCAAACATCAAATCCACATATTCTTCTGCATTATCCATTGTTATCATCTGTAAAGGAGAATTTGTCAAGGTAATTGTTAATATCTAGGAATATTTTAAGAGGATTTTTCTGAATTTACAAACATTTTAAAAGCAAAATTTGTACCTCATCTTCACCACTTGGCTTGAGATCCACAGCTGTAAAACCATATATTCTTGAGGAAGGGCAAAACTGGAAATTTAAACTGGGAGGGCAGGAAAAAAAAAAAGTTAGATTAACATTCAACTAACACTGGTGTTTAATTTTAAAACACTGCTGCCAAAACCATGAACCCTTCCCTACACTCAACAATGAGAAAATCACTCTACCAGATTAGATGTTATATATGGGGCCTTTTAAAATGCAAATCCCTGTATAGGGAAACTATCTGGACAACTGTTACTAAACCTGGTTTTGCAGAGGTTACATGAAACATCACTTTTCATGTTTCCATGTTACACTTTCTCCTTATGGCACAAAATTAATGAAATAAAGATTTCTTCCATGAATTACGGCAGCAACATGTTTATAAGATTTTTTTTTAAAAAAACAGGAACTGTTGCTTTACTTAAGTTGTTAATGCTCTGTTGTTATTCTCACCTCAAATCAAACCCTGAATATATTAAACATAACTTCTCAATATTATCAAAAGGAAGGAAGGAAAAAAAGGAAAGCAAAGCCTTGTAATCAATCCAAAATCACAGTTAAACATAACAAGGATATAATAATTACATTAATATAAACTAATAAAATTTTATGAAAAATCTGCAGTATCCAAGTTAGTTAATGCAGCCACTGGGGACCAGGCTTATTGCAAATTAATGAAGACAAAGGAACAAAGCTTTAGACCTTACTCATCCATTAGGCTGAAATATATATATAAGGGAATTAATATATATATAAAGCTTACCCTAAATCCTCTATGCTAAGTGGAGGCCCAGAACCTGAGGGATTCTTCAGCACTAGTTCTTGTAATTTTGTGTTCTTCTCATCTTCAGAAAGACCTTTGTTGCTTAAAATCTGGCGCCTCTTGATGGCAAGGTCTTTAATTTCTTTTAAAAATCTGGCTCTGTGTGGGTTTACCAGTTCAAAGTCTTCCCACGTTAAAATGCCATTAAACCAAGCAGGCGGTTTTGGTTTGGGGGGATCGAGAATGAATTCTGACTTTGACTCCTCCTCCAAGCTTCCTACGGAGAGCGAGTCATGCCCTTCTTCTGTGGAGGCCTCAGACTGACTCTCAGTGCAGTGAGCGTCTCTGTCACCTCGCGACTCATAAATGAGTTTGCTCATATTACTTTTAATGTCCCCCATACACATAAGTTTAAAGAAAGGTTTGGAAATAGGTAAGTCCACAAGTCTATTGTCCTGAATG
Source organism: Antilocapra americana (assembly GCA_007570785.1). Taxonomy (NCBI): domain Eukaryota; kingdom Metazoa; phylum Chordata; class Mammalia; order Artiodactyla; family Antilocapridae; genus Antilocapra; species Antilocapra americana. The sequence goes on from ML661902.1 coordinate 3,288,133, forward strand.
CATTTGGCCAAGAAAATTCCAAGGAAATGAAAGAGTTTTGTGATCCTTTCAAGTTCATCACTGTCTTGTGGAAATGGAGCCGTAAACAGTCCACATGATCTCTGTACATAGTATCCAGGAGGTTTCAATCCACCTCCAAGATCGACCTGAGTTTTTTAGGAGAAATGCAAATAAAATCAAAAGACCCATAAACATTAAACATCTTAACTGTGCTAGATAGTATCTATAAACACACTTTATTAAATATGTTTTGTTGACTAAATTTTATCTTTTAATAATATCAAGATTATTCAATAATAAAAGCAGAGTCAGAAAACCTGGCTTATGTTCTGAAAACATATCCAATTTTTAACTTTCTAAAAGCTTAATCGCAAATCAAATCATGAAATAGGAAATAAATCTTACGTGACGAGATTCATCATCTGGAAAGTTGTCATCACAAAGCCAAGCTCCCAAGTCAGTTCTCTGGAATTCTGCTGCTACCAGAGCGTAGAACTCTAACGTGGGCCCCAAACCAGTTCCTTCTTCTCCTAAAAATTCAACCTAAACATGAACAAATAAATTATGAGAGAAGTAAGCTTTTAAAAAATCATTTCTGTAATGATCCCATTCTTGCCAAAATCCAGTCCTACTGTAATACATGTTTTTTTAAAATAGCAGTAGTATAAGCCACACAACAATTTTTATTTTAGTTTTTCTAAAGAGAAATTTGATTTGTTGTACATTATTCCATATTCAAACACTGTGGTTAGCATCATTCATACATCAATTTACTTCTCACAACAAACCTACAAAATAAACTATCATCTCCTTTTCACATGAAAGCAAACCAAATTTTGGATAAAGAGGTTATATCATTTGCTTGAGGGAAATTATGGTATACAGATCTGTGTTTGTGTGTCTGTCTATGTGACACTAAAACCTAAACTCTTTCACTTATTTCTGACTTCCAGCAATCACTAAGGATTTTCATACATAGTCCATATATTCCAAAAATTTGAGGCAGCTTATAAAAATATACAGTACATGGTGAAATAGTAATTAAAAATTATCTACATTAGAGGACTATATGGATAAAAGAACAGATGAAGGCACAGAAATTTCTTCTTTCTTCTTTTTGACTGAGCCACATGGCGATTGAATTGGTGTCCCCTGCAATGGAAGTGTGGAGTCCTAACCACTGAACTGCCAGGGAATTCCCAGGCACAGAAATTTTAAAGTGAAAGCCATAAGCCTTATAAATTTTCTAGAGATGTATCATATTTACCACAGTCAGTGATCCAAAAAACAAACAAATCAGGTGACTGACATCTGTGACAGAAGAAGTATTTCTTTGTCTCTCATATATAAGGAATATAATTAACAATGCCCACAATAACATCTCTGCAGTAAACATACTGAATTCCCTACTGCCAACTGCTATAAAATTTCTCAATACAGAAATAAAAACCCATGACAGAATACCAAACACAAGTTAAACCATACTATAAAACACATGTGCTCCAAAAAAGCAGGTTATCTTGTGGCACAGCTTAATATAAAGGTGAAGTCTGGAGTATCATTATCCTTTCTGGAATACGATTACTGGGTTCAGGCTTTGCTGAATGAGCAGTGTCCTTCAAACGGACCAAGCACTCTGAGGGAAGATCTTTGCTGCTCAGTAAGCCATGAGATCCTGACCCTGAGGAGGTGTGCTGACATCCTCTCATGAAAGATGCCCTGCCAGAGGCAGGGGAATCCCTCTACACTTCTATCTAATGCAGTTTTTTTGTTCCCTAATGTAGTTTTTATGCGGTGTAAGAGATTCTCTAATTGTCATCCCTGCACACTAAAAGAAGTTTATATAGGGGTACCTCAAGAACTGATTTCCTATCTGCATGTATTTGCATGACATTCTCAGCCCACTCCATCAGTGATTCACCACGTGGAACTTTCACTCTTTCATGCTTGAGACGACCAACACGGAACTCTCCAGGATCATCTCGCCTCACACTACTTGTGGTCCTTGTTCTTTCCACAGTGGCCTCACGTCGGTTTTGTAGCCACACAATTGCTCTGAAATAGAAAAACATCTCTGTAGCGGTAGTCTACAACAACAGTTGATTGTACTACTATACAAGCAACAAAATTCAAAAGATTTAAGAATATTTTAAAATAGTGTTTTATCAGGTGATCAAATACACTAATCTATTTTTTTTCATCTCCTTAAACAAATTGAGAAAATACTGAGTCTGTATTTTCCCTTGTATTTTAAAAATTAGCAGATCAAAATAAAGGTCTGTGGTCCAATCCCACACAACACATAAAAATATTGACAGACTCATAATACCTAACAATATATATAAACATAATTTGGCCACCTCATGCGAAGAGCTGACTCATTGGAAAAGACCCTGATGCTAGGAAGGATTGGGGGCAGGAGAAGAAGGGGACGACAGAGGATGAGGTGGCTGAATGGCATCACCGACTCGATGGACATGGGTTTGGGTGGACTCCGCGAGTTGGTGATGGACAGGGAGGCCTGGCGTGCTGCAGTTCATGGGGTCGCAAAGAGTCGGACACGACTGAGCGACTGAACTGAACTGAACTGAAACCAGAGAATGTAAAAAATGGTTAAGCTGTCTTTATTAAATAACTGAATCCACCACTGAAACAGTATTGTGAGTCTGAAACATTTTCTTTCTAACAATGCAGAGCTAACCCATCTAGGATGAAAGAAAGACTCCTGAACTAAGAGAATAGTTGAAGAATAACAAGATCAAAGATCTACAACATGTGCTATAACTTTTTGGGTACCCTGAGACCAATCAGCTATATACTTTGAGGATCAATTTCCTCATTTATAAAAATCAGGGAGTTCCTGGTGGTCTAATGGTTAGCATTCAGTGTTCTTTACCGCCTACAGTGTTATATGTACAGATGCTTGGTAAAGGATATAAAATGGTACAACAAATGTAACTTATCAGGGAAACAGGTAGATCCATTTAAATGATAACTTTTTTACATCTACTTTGAAATTACTCTAGGTATTCAATCATTCAATAAATATTTACAGAGCAACTACAATGTGCTATATGGTACAATGAGAGCAGTGAACAAAACTGACAGAAACTCCTGCCCTCATGAAACTTTCATCTAATGAGACAGAAAAACAAAAAGTAAAATTTATAGTATGTTATATGGTAGCAAGAGAAGAATAATGGCCAAAACATATATGTTAATGTTATGTCAAAGCTATTTTCAAGCATTAAATTTTATATTCTTGGGAATTTCAGCAACTAAAAATAGATATAAACCACTTAAATACTGTACAATAAATGCTAGCTGATGGACAACATGGTACTTAAATCCACACTGTTCTAAGAGTGCTTATATCCAACCGGAAACCAAAAAATGTTTAAATGTTGCCAATTCTTTTTTTTTTTTTTTAATTTGGCCATGCCACACAGCTTGAAAGATCATAGTTCTCACCAATAGGAACTGAACCTTCACCCTTGGCAGTGAAGGTGTGGAGTCCAAACCACTGGACCATCAGGGAATTCCCAAATATTGACAACTCTTTACAAGAAACCAACATATTCCCTGCATCAGTCTTGATATAAAGTACATTTTAAGCTTATATAAAACATTAAAAAAGATATTTATTCCAAAAATATAAAAAGATACACTCCCTACCTCGATGCACCAAATGCTGTGCATGTGAAATAAAGCTGTCTAGTTTCAAACGGTATCAGAAAAGGACACTTGCTGGTTAACTGTTCACACCAGTCTGGCAGAGCTCCACTTGCCAAGGCCAACGGTTCCTGCAAATTAACAGATAACAAAGTCCTATTATCAAAAAAGACAAAAAGGGAGTCGATTCTTAACAGGAGAAATGGTGGGAGGAAGAAAAGGAAGGAGAGGCAATACTTTCAAAGTCCAACAGATTCAAGAGTTTAACTACTGGTTTTATTACCTCGATTTGCTGCAAAATTTTTGTTGTGATTTTTTTGCTAGTGAATTCATCTGGTGGAAAAGTAAACTGAGGCTGCTCATCACCTTCTGTAAAAGTAACAGAATCAATAAAAATATAAACTGACTTATTTGTTTAAATGCCACAGAAATGAAACAAGGATTCTTACAGACCTTCCTGGGATATTCTTGAGTAAGGGTCACTTGCAACTATATACAGAATACGCAGGAGCTGAAGGACATCTTCCACACCACATGAATTCTGCCCATTGCCTGCTTTGGCCTGAGGTTGTTCTTTTGTCAAATTAAGAATATCACTACTTTGAAGAGTAGAAATGGCCCCCTGGTTTAACCCAGACTTTGTTCCATGCTCACAAAAATCCTATAGAAACAGGAAAACCAGCCATTAATCATTTTCAAGAAAAACAATATATCATCCTATTAGTATTAATGTGAAAAAGCTTCAATTCTTTAAAAAAAAAAACTGCCTTCTTTTAAAATAAAAATATTATCACCCAAGTTAAGGCTTAATGTGTTCTAAACCAATAAAATTCTCAAAATATAACTACTGAAAGCTACAGTTAAAACTATGTATTTAGATCCAATGCCACAAACCATATTTGAAATTTTAGCATTGGCATATTAACAGTGTTAATTCAACCTCATTTTTTAGTATGTCCCAAAGAACTGCTCTTCTGCAAGAATACTTAAAAAGCTGCAAACAAAGCACAAAGCCATTCCCAATCAAAAGTGTCTTGATGCCAATATATACCTTATATGCAGCTATGAGCTGAGAACAATTTCTGTTTTTCCTAATACTTTTATTAGTGCCAGTTAATTTCCAGTGGCGCAGGAAAGCGGCGTCTGCATTCTTCTGCAGGTAGGTTATCAAGTCATTCTTTGGTAATTCATCAGTGCCAAGGTACTGTTCCACATGCTCTATAGACCAACAACCCTACAATAGGAAAAACCAAATGTTGGCCTTTCCTGATGATAAAGTCTATGCTATTTCACATGCATCTCATAAGGTGGCTTCAAGATCATGCATTTAAGCTAATCTGAAGAATCCCTTGTTGCTGATTTCTACGTCAATTGTTCAGCTGAAACACAGTGTTAGTTTTTCTTTACTTTTTTTTTTCTTTTACTAAGCAGCCAAGAATAAAGATTCATTTCCTAAAAATACTTACCATTTTTCCATTTTCCTTTTCTTTGTCAGAATCCTTCATTTCTCTGTACATAATTCTAAACATGAAGATATTATTCAAGTTAATTCATAAATCAAATGATTTGTGTTATTTCCAATAAGGCTTCAACTCTTTAGAAACATATGATGACGTCACTATATGCTTAAACACTGAACTCAGAGAATTTATTAAGAAAAAATGTATCATTTCTCTGCCTTTTGACTAAGATCAAGCCTATTAAGAAAAAATATTAATCTGTTAAACAAAGAAAAGTAGCAGAAATCACATTCCTGAAAAAGTTGTGGCTTATAAATTTAGCATTATTGAGAGGAAAACATATATCAAACCTGGAACTTTTAAAGAAATGAATATGCTAGATCTTATATTATAGCTTTCACATACTGTAAATTTTCAGCTTTATTCCAATTAAAACTGAAGGAAGAGTATGCCATGATGACCTTCTATTCTGTCTCAAAAAGACCTAGATTACTTTATTGAACATTATATAAGATTATCTCTGACATTAACAGAACATCAGATATAGAAACTAAGAAAAATAAAGTCACACAAAATGGCTATAATAGTTATAATATTAACTATATAAATTTAACATTTATAATAAATATATATAAATTTATATTACTACATAATAAATATTATGATAGATACTACCTACTGAGCACCCTCTACATCCCAGATAGTACTGAATCTACTTTATATATATTAATTTATGGATTCCTCACAACTACTCTCATTTCACAGAATAGAAAACAAAGTACTAAAATGTTATATAAATTTTGCCCAAGGTCATTGACAATTATTTGTTGAACAGAAAGAGAGATATGCTTAACTAAGAGACCCCAAACAAATATAGAAAATATTTACTATTTCATACACAATCCCAGTCAAAGAGTTCCACAATCATTACACAAGGAATTAGTCTAAAGTTCCTTCCAGTTGTAAGCTTTAACCTTTATATATCAGGAGTCAGAAATGTTCTTATCTATTCCTATAAACTGAGAGAACTTAATCTTTTCTGTTCTTACAATACAAAATATAGAAAATACAATACCTGGCTTATATACTATGAAAACATCTACTTAAAATATTAAGTTAAAATTTCTTACGTGTATGTTGGCTCCCAAATACGCCTAAGTTTATCTGATTTCACATTGCCATTACATGACAACTGAAGCAATTTCTGTACATAGTAAAAGATGGTTGATCTGAAATTAGTGAGTGGTAATTCAACTTCACGAGTTGTTCCAAGACCTGTTACTTTTAAAGTGAGGGCTAATCGAGGTGATGGAGTACATTCAACTTCTTCCAAAAGCTCTGAATGAGGAGTTCCTAAAAACACAGAAGATGTAAAAAACATTAAAACAAGCAGTCCAAAAAAAAAAACAACAAACCAGCAGTCCTGAAAGAGTACTGTGCCATCAGGAGACAGGTCACATGAAATCTAAGCCCTTCTGACATAAATAAGTTAAAGAGATCAGTTACTTAACATTCTCTTGGTTTCATTTTTTTTTAATGAGAAAAATATACCTATGTTACTTAAAGGATACTAGAGTAGAATTTATGCATATGATATGAATCTCTTGCTTTTATTATGATACACATGACAACTATATGAGTATTTCAGAAAATTTTGTTTTTATAAATGAGAAAACTCTAAAATTATCAATAATCTTACATCCAGAGAAAATCACAAAGACCTATCAACTTTTTATGTATACTGAATGAGTGTATTATGAAGTACATACACACAAAGACAATTAGGTTCATAATTATTTAGTGATGTACTCTCTTTTTAATCTCAGGAATCTTTTCCTCATATCATGATACAGTGTTATAAAGTATTATTTTATTCACTACATGACATTCCATTGTACTTTACCTGAGACAATTCCATTCTCAAAACATAATGAAGGTCATTTCCAAGTTTTTAAAAATACTTCTGTAATAATTTGTGTATACAGTGAATACTTCTATGATACCAATTTGTAGCAGTAAAAATATGAAATACATTGCTAAAGAGCTCTATCTAAAATTTGTACCATTTGTACTCCCTAGAATAGATTTTCCTATTTGAGACATCTTTATTCATACTCTTTCTTACCATTATACTACATTATATACCACAAGTTATACTATAAAGTGTACTTACTTTCACATTTAACGTAAGTATCTTTCTCTCAAATAAAAAGTACATTCCACACTAACATTTAAGTCTTCTTGAAGGATAATATATTGATTGCAATAGCTGACATTTATTGAGACACACATCAGGTACCATGCTAGGCACTTTCTATATTTTACCTTTAATCCTTTTAGCTACATGGTCAAACAAGGACTACTATTTTCCCCATATAACAGATGAGGAAAGTCAGGCTTGCACAGGGTATGGATTTGCCCAGTGTATTAGTTTCCTATTGCTGCTGTAACAAATGACCACAAACTGGGTGGTTTAAAACAACACAAATATATTATCTTACCATTCTAGAGGTAAGCAATCTAAAATGGGCTAGCAAGGCCTTCTTCCTTTTGGAGGCTCCAGGGAAGAATCCATTTCCTTGCTTCTGCTAGCATCCAGAGGCTTCCCATTTTCCTTGGCTCATGGCCCCTCGACACTATGATTACTGCTTTCTGACTTTGACCCTCCCGTCTCTCTCTTATGAGGACACTTGTGATTACATTGGGCTTATCCAAAAATCGATTTTTGGATAATCCTCATCTCAAGATTCTTAATCACATCTCCAAACTCTTTTCTCATGTTAAGGTGACATGTTCACAGACTCTAGAGGTGAGGACCTATACAGCTTTCGAGGCAGAGGCAGGAGGGCAGCGGAGTGCATGGGGCCGTTAGTGTGCCCACCACATCCGAAACAGAGCTGTAAGAGATGGAGCTACCACTCAGGGTGACTGACTCCAGAGGCCGTGACTAAAACCACTACAGAGCTTTTCAAAGAAAAGCCGAATGGGAGTAATGTTTAACAATTTTAATCTAGTAGAAAACAGAATACAAACTATCTACCTTTAAATGAAGCCTTACTTTACAATTTATACAAATGTAAAACAGTGCATTTTCAAAATACTGTAATTTAATAGTCAAGACACGGAAGCAATCTAAAGTCTAATGGATAAAGAAGAGGTGGTATCTATATATAGAACTGAATTAAATACATAATAATTATTAATAAATCAAATTTGTTAATTTATAAAATATTAATATTGATATTATCAATAAAAAAGAATTAAATAACACCATTTACAGCAACATGGACGAATCTAGACATGAACATACTAAGTATGTTACGGAATGACAAATAAGTGAAATAAGTCAGAGAAAGACAAATACCATATGATATGACTTAAATGTGTAACCTAAAATATGATAAAAATGAACTTATTTTTGAAACAGAAACAGATTCACAAATACAGAAACAAACTTATAATTTTCAAATGGGAAAGGCAGTGGAGGAGGGATAAATTAGAAGACTGGGATTAGCAGATACAAACTACTATGTATGAAATAAACAAGATCCTACTGCATAGCACAGGGAACTACATTCAATATCCTCTAATTAGCCATAAGGCAAAGAATATGAAAAAAAATACATATATGTATAACTGAATCGCTTTCCTATACAACAGAAAATCACACGACACTGTAAAGCAACTATATTTCAATAAAAAATAAAATATCTTCAATGCTATGTGGTGCTCTAAATGGGAAGGAAATCCAAAAGACAGGACATATGTACATGTGTAGCTGATTCACTGGCTGTACAGCAGAAACTAACACAACACTGAAAAGCAATTATACTCGAATAAAAACTGAAAAAATAAAATACTGTATTTTGTTCCTTTAAAAAAAAAAAGCTGTAGTTTTTAAGGATTTGTGGCTGATATGTAGTTCTTCCTGAAACCTGTTATTTATAATCTGCCTGTACTAGTAGTATCTTAATTTTCAAACTAAATAATAGTACTTATTACTTAATCTGGAATCTATTAAAATTAAGTAACAAAACATAAAACATCTTATACCTGGGGGTGGAATTTCTAAATCAGTTGTCTGCTGGACATTAGTTCGACCAGGTCTAGGATCAAAAGCAGGAACCAAAGCTGAAAACTGCCGCTTGAGTACGTAATCATCATCCCATGTTCTGCGGCGTCCCCCTTTAGTTTCGTATTCTTCCTCTTCCTATTAAGATAATTCAACGTTCAGAAAGACATTATAAAACTCTTCATCATTGCAACAATGGTATGCTATCTATAAAATAAGGTGGTATCTGTTGAGTACTTCTCTCTATAGGTATTTTATGTCCTTATTCAGCCATATTTCTTAAGCACAAAATGAGCCAGTACAAACATGTATAGATATATACACATTTCTTAATGATTTATCAAAAGTAAGTAGGTTTTGGAGAAAATGTTTATAAACAGGTTTTATGAATTGTGTTTAACAGCTTCTTTAAAGTTCTCAAAAATAATGGAAAAGACAAATGAAATTGTAAGAAGGCTTACGCTTTTGTAAATCAGCCCTTATTAACACTTTTGACAATAAAGTACACATGAATATTTTCTTAAAAAAAAAAGCAGCTTTACTGGTGGTTGCACAAATTTACATATGTGATAAAATGATAAAGGACCATACACACACACTGGGTCAACTTCTTGGTTTTGATACTGTATTTACGTAACATGTAACGATCGGAAGAAACTGGACAAAGGGCACACAAGACTTTTCAGTCTCTGAAACTCATTGTGAATGTATAATTATTTTTAAATATGCTTTAAAAAAAAATGTAAACCAAAATACATGCAAAACAGATACAGCGCTTGAAGCTGATTTAAATTACTTTGGGGCAAATAGTTCAAACAAGTTTGACAAAGTGTTGATTTGTCAAATGATGAGTCCTTGGGATTCACTGCAATAATCTTTCTACCTCGAGCATGTTTAAAACATCCCATAATAAAAGTTTTTTTAAGGAACATTTTTCTCCTCTTCTTCGCTTTTATTAATTTTATCAATAAAAAATTCAATGAATTATAAATATTATAAATGTCTGATGTAATAATTTTTAAACAATAATCATGTAAATATTAAACATACACATTTAGCTCCCTCCTAACACTTAAATTCTCCAAGCTAGGCTTCAGCAATACATGAATCGTGAACTTCCAGGTGTTCAAGCTGGTTTTAGAAAAGGCAGAGGAACCAGAATTCAAACTGCCAACATCGCTGGATCATCGAAACAGCAAGAGAGTTACAGAAAAACATCTATTTCTGCTTTATTGACTATACCAAAACCTTTGACTGTGTGGATCACAATAAATTATGGAAAATTCTGAAAGAGATGGGAATACCAAACCACCTGACCTGACTCTTGAGAAATCTGTATTCAGGTCATGAAGCAACAGTTAGAACTGGACATGGAACAACAGACTGGTTCCAAATAGGAAAAGGAGTACATCAAGGCTGTATATTGTCACCCTGCTTATTTAACTTATATGCAGAGCAATCATGGACTTTACCTGGTATATGGAACCCAAGTAGTTGGGCAAGTTTCCTTCTTTAGCTCTGGTTGCTTCCTGTCCTCACCCTGCCCCCTCTGTAGATTTTCCTAGACATTTCAGTCAGTGCTTTACTGTGAAAGGGAAAAACTCCACTCTAGGAAGGTAGACATGAAGATATTACCTGTTCCCCAATAGGTCGGCTCCCCGCTCCCGCTGGGACCTGTGGTAGCTGTGAGGTGACAGCATGGTGTGTTACATCAGAGCGGGATCCAGCTCGGCGCTGTAGGGACGGACGTCTCAGAATCTGATACAGAAAATGGAAAGGGACATGTCTAATTACGTGACTCATATATATCCCTCTTCAGCCTTGACCTGAACTATAAATCTATGTTATCAAAACTGTCATTAGAAAACTTAATTAGCCATGTATAGAAAAGTTTTAAATTCATCATATATAGTATACTAACATTCAGAAGAAACACGCCCATGCTCTATTTATTTTCCAAGAACGGTATACAAAAGCATTTCTTGGGAGTTCTCCACCCCACTAAAACCCAACTTAGGAGTAAATGCTTTAATATTCTAATATTTTATAAAAGGAAATTAAAACTATACATGAAGTTAAAATAAAAGGCATTTTCACGCAAAACTTCAATTTTTAAGACAATCATAGTTAACAAACACTAGGGGTTTTGGATCATACTGCCTAAGCTTGGGTCCTACTTTCCTACTTAACTCTTGATTCATTAGAGCAAATTATGTTTTCCATGTCTCTATCTTATAGATCTGTGTAAGGACTCATGAGATAATACAGATACTGTCTGCAAAACAGTAGATATCAGAAAATTCTAAGTAAAGCTTTTTTTTTGGTCCATGCCACATGGCATGTAGGATCTTAGTTCTCCAACCAGGGATCAAACCTGGCCCCCTATCTTAACCACTGAATTGCCAGGGGAAGTCCTGAAAATTGTATTATTTAGGATTACTGCAGTTCTTCACATTTTTAAACCTGTAAAAACATCAGCACATCTTTTACACTGGTGCTCTATTTTCATGCTTCAAAGTTTAACTAGAACGTTGCTTTTCTTCATTTCAATTATCAACATCCGATCTTAGTTAAGAAAATGGGGGATTCGCTCTCTACCATAACCTCCTCGTATTCTTGGTCCTCCTGATTGTCATCTTCATTTTCATCATCTTCCTCGTCTGGCTCAGGCAAGTCCTCATCATCATCTAGCTCAGCTAACAGAGTGCTGGCGCGGCAGCTATCAAGGAAATCTAGAAAACAAAACCAACAATCTTCCTCTTAACACAATTAACAAAGCATACCAGAGTAACCTTGTGAATCTGTTCTATAATACACAGGTAAAATTCAAAAAGTTCACGTATAAAGGCCACATTTAGTGATGTCACTCTTCTTCTACCACCACACACAAAGGATGAGTAACAACAGTAAACAGTCCCAAGCATGGCACAAAACGACATGGGATAAAGGATGCTAAAAAACTAAATCCGTATCCACAAATTCACTTTTTAAAAAGGTCAACAATATGGTAAATGTTAAAAAATAATAGCAGCCCTATCACCTTCTCTGTACAAGTCAGTGGAAACACAATGGTGGAAAGAGAACATTTTGGAATAATTCGCTGTGTCAACACGTATCTGTCTGAGTGCCTACTATGTGCCCAGAATTGCAGTAGGCACTAGGTATACATAGTTGTAAACCAGATAGACATGGTCTGAGCCTCCATGGAGCTTACGGGGAAAGAGACATTTAAAAGGTAAACAAATGAATACATAAATATAAACCATGAAAGGGAAAAGAACAGAATTTAAGTTGATCAGAGAGAACTGAATTTATCTATGTGACTGGAGAGATTGCTTAATGATAATGACTACTTAAAGATAACGCCTATTTAATATGGAATGATGTTAGGTACAGCTTTATATATCATCCAAATTATCTAGCACATAAAAAATAAACTTTAATCCCTTTTGTCTCCCTCCTTGTTAGGCTCTCTCCCCTGCATCCTTCAGTGAAGATTAGGTCAAATTTACACTGCCCCACATAATGAAGATGTTGAGCAGCTGTTCTCCATAGGAACTGAAAATAAAAAGAGGAATAATGGGGCTAAAACAGGAGTTTTTTAATTGGATCTGGAATTTAAAAAAAAAAACTTCTATGGATAAGGCAGTATATATACTACAAAAGAATATCCAAAAACCAATTTATAATTTAGTAGGAACTTGCATTCACAGGTTTCTGAACCAAATACAACTTTTAATGTCTAATAATTATAAAAGACTAAAAATTCAATGCCTTTTACTATCACTTGCAATTGCTTATAAGACACATACTGATTTCAGAATATTCACAGCTAAACTGGCAAAATTTTTTCCTTAATGACATAAAATAATCTTATAATTAATAGCATCTTAAATTTGAAATATATTACCCCTAACCTGCTGGCTCAGCAGTAGAAGAATCAGCCTGCAATGCAGGAGACAAAGGTTCAACTCTTGGGTCAGAAAGATCCCCTGGGGAAGGAAATGGCAACCCACTCTAGTACTCTAGGCTAGGAATTCCCATGGACAGAGGAGCTTGGCAGGCTACAGTCCATGGAGGCGGCAAAAGTCAGACAGAACAGAGTGACTAAACAACCTCAACCATGTAAAGTGCCATCCTGCATTTTAGGTAATGGTTCTCATGAAAATGATGCAGCAGTACACAAAAATAAATCAATTCTACTTTTCAGTTTATTTCTTAAAGGAAAAAATATGTAAGTGTGTGAATTCCGTTTTTCATGTGTTAAAATTCACTGAAGTCAGTGGTTTTACACTCATCTTCCCTTTTTTATCCTAGTATAAGGATATTATATAAGGCTTCCCTGGTGGCTCAGATGGTAAAGAATCTGCCTGCAATGTAGGAGACATGAGTTTGATCCCTGGGTTGGGATGATCCCCTGAAGAAGGGAATGGCTACCAACTCCAGTATTCTTGCCTAGGGAATTCCATGGACAGAGGAGCCTGGCGGGCTACAGTTCATAGGATCACAAAGACGCAAACACAACTAAGTGACTTAACATTTTCACTTAATAAGGATAGTATATATATTTAAAAAAGCTCCTTATTTCATACATTTGATATTACACAATCAAATCATGTCCCTCAAAACATAACACAAAGTTTGCATAGAAATTATTTTATAATGCAGATGTTACTCTGATCCTTCATACAACAGCACTGTCAGAGTCCTCCAGTTTTAAAAATGCAGAAAAGGAAATTTTAATCACCAAAGAATAATTTTTAAAAGGCAGTCAGTAGCCCTGACTCCTTAATATTCTTTCCCATTATTATACCTACAACTTTCTTAACCGTCCCATGATTTATTAACAGAACTAAAGCTTAGAGTTAACACAGTAATAGAGAGAAGCAGAAGGCCTCCAAGAGGAAAACCAAAGTAGAAATGCTTATCTGGTGAATTTATGATACTTTGGTGCAACTATCATCATCATTTTGCTACATACATATTTAACAGATAAAGTGGAAACAGAAATACAATGCTTTTTCTAAAACCATAGATCATCAGATCCAATTCTTAGCCTGGAATACAAGAGACCACATTCTCAAAACACTGAAAACATATTAAAATGATGCATACACAAGATAGTACTTAAAATATATCTTCATATAAACTTTTTATATTTGAAATTAACAAAAGTAATTTTGAGAAGATCAAGGATTGTGATAAAGGGTATTCTAAAACGATAATGATGGGAGTACAACCTTTTTGGAAGGAAATTCAACAATTGCTGTTTTAGGAGTTTACCCTAAGGAAATACACAAAAATACAAAGGATGCTCATTCATAACAATGCTGATGGTAATGAAAAACTGTAACTTAAAGATACAATCAATATTAAATAATGATCATGTAGTCAAACAGAGGAATATCTGGCAGCCATTCTATGTTGTAAAAACTCACTGAACTGTATTAAAATATTTTTACAGTGTACTCAATGAAAAGAGCTGTTTGGAAAGGATAGAATTCCTTTTTTCTTAAAGAACAGACACATCAAATGATATGTATCATATGACAGCAATGGTGGGGACTAGATCATTTTTATTTGCTTCAATATTTCCCTTCTATAAAAAATTTTACCGTTCTAATATGATGACTAGAAACATTTTAATTGAATCACTGACTACATACCACAGGACCTTCAATAATGTAACTATGAAACCTTCTAAGCAAGAACTAATTCATCTGAATATTTCAAATGTTACCTAAATAAAGAATAATTTCCAGAAGACTTTGATAACTGTTGTGATATGGTGGTTTATAATATGGAAAATCTGGTCTTCATCTCTGTTCTATATACTGAGCTTATTAAACTCTTGGAATTTCCTGAGATAAGAGCAATAGAGGTGTCGTTTGTTATTTATAACTGGAGTTGTTTTAATGAGACTTTTAGAAAGCCCTTAGGTAATCTGGATAGGGCTGGTTGTTAGTGGAACCAACCACAATCAGAGGACTGAACTTTCTTTTTTTTTTTTCTATTTTATTTTATTTTATTTTTTTTTTAATTATTGTTTTAGCCATACATTGTTATGATATCACCATGGGTTTACATATGCTTCCCCTCCGGGTCCCCCCTCCCTCCTCCCTCCCCCCCCGGGAAATCTCGCTGCACCAGTCCCGAGCATCAATCCTGGGCTGGCGATTGATTAGACACATGACAATTAACATGCTTCAATGCCCTTCTCCCATGAGGACTGAACTTTCATCTCGTCCCTTAGACCTAAAGGGAGAGGAGCTGGAGGCTGAGTCACCAACGGCTGGTAATTTAATCATTGGTGCCTAAATCATGAAATCTTCAAAAAATCAAAGCCCTGAAAGGCTGGGTGTTCAGAAAGCTTCCAGGCTGGTAGACATGAACACAATGACAGGCCAGGATGGCTCCTAAACTCCATGGGGATGGAAGGTCCTGTGCTTGGGACCTCCTGGACTTGAGACCTCCTGGACTCCTGTGCATCTCTTCCATCTGCCTGTTCCTGAGTTATATATTCTTCTCTTCTTTTTTTGGCTAGATCAAGCATCTCATGGGATCCTGTTCCCAATCCAGGGATGGAACCCCAGCCCCCTGGCAGTGGAAGCATAGAGTCCTAACCACTGGACTACCAGAGTATCCCCTATATATCCTTTTTATAAAAAACCAGGAACCCAGTACATAAAATGCTTTTCTGAACCCTGTGAGCCACTCCAGCAAATTAATCTAACCCAAAGAGGAGGCTGTGGAAACTTCCAGTTTATAGCCAGTCAGTGAGAAGCAGAGGTAACAATCTGGATTTGTGATTAGTAACTAAAGGGGCAAAGGTGAGGGGTGGGCAGTGTTGGAGAACTGAGATTTAACCTGTGGGATCTGATACTATCTCCAGGTAGGCAGGTAGTGTCAGAACTGTGGAAAAACTATGCACACACTTGGTAGTCAGAGGTGCAGAAGTGAAGTTGTCTGTGAGCAGGGGTACATGAGACACACAAGAGTATTTTTCCTCTTACATCAGTTTACAAAGCTTATTAGTCTATCACACTTCTTTTCGTATAAACATGTCAAATTATCACGGTTCTTCTAATAAAACTTCACTAGTGACAAAAGGTCAAGAAAAGCATGACACACAGAAGTTCCTAGATGTCTATTTAGAACTAGATAATTTAGCAGTTCTTCATATCATTTTGAGTTTTTTCATCACATATAAAGCTGCCATTTTTATAAGAGAATAATTATTTTCTAATCAAAAAATTAAAACATCCCAGGAGAAAAATGTGATAAAAACATCAACACATAAATAGCTAAATATTTTATACTGTAACTTACCATATAAGGAATATTCTGCTTCCTGACCTGTGTCACTCTCACTGGAGGTTGATGTGAGGCTGGTGGTTAAAGTATTACTTAAAGACTGACCAACTGATAAAACTGTCGTTGCTGTAGCCACATTGCTGCTGCTAGTAACACTGGATGTTGACATGGTCACTGTCGATGTAGTGCCGGGTGTCGTCAAATTAGGGAAACTCTGAGCACCCATAAGCGGAGAAGCTAAAGATAGAAATGAAGCAAGTTAGTGCATAAAAGGGAGGACTGTGTAAACCTTAGAAAAACTACATTCTATATTTATAAAAAAGAATACGGTCATGAAACACTGATTATTAAAAGGCTGAAAGGCAACAACTTTGGGAACCCAACTGAAATCCAACTAGAAATTCTTGTTTTTATAGCATTATTATTTTTTAGAATGTTAAGCCTAGCTTTTAAAATAAGTGAAACAGACACTGAAATTACTCCCAATGGTATTTTCCAAGTCAAATACTTTGACTCATTGGTAGCTTTAATTAGAATTAAAAACTTTCATAAGCTAGTATCAATTCAGGACCTAAGTAAAAGTTATGCCAGTATTATGCTCTGATTTTGACTGACTCTGATGACAGTTAACAGCCATCTATTTCCTCTTGTAATTATACTTGACAATCAGAGAAGTGAAAAACAGAAGTGTGTTATTTTATTCTTCAGAATTAGAATAAGAGGTTCTTTATCAGGTCCTGATCAGCATTCTTAAAATGTCACAATTCTTTAGAACTTAACCTTATATTCCTGAAGTGCTAAATGTGACACAGTTGTATGTAATAGGGTTTAATGATCTGGTTAAAGACTAGAGCCAGAATCCACTAAACAAATCCTACTTTGCATCCCTCAGAGTGGAAAAGCATCGGGTTCTATAAGGAAAAGCTCACTTACTTGCTGTGCTCATCACATTCCTCCCCAAAGTATTAGTGTTGTTATCACTGCTGCTTCGGCTTAGATTCATGTTGTTGGTGGCATTAGTCCGTGCTATGTTTGCCACTCTCCTTACAAAACTCTCCAAGCTAGATGTTTCTCTTGAGGACAGGTTAGGTACACTTGCACTAGAGCTCATAGGGGCCCCGGCAGCCAACAAAGAACTCACTGACAGTCTGTTACTTGCTGAAGAGCTAAGGGGCCGTTGTGAAGCTGCTTCTTTATTAGTTAACTCAGATACTGAACTAACATCAGGAGAACTAACACTAACAATTCCCATGGATATTGCACTAGACTCCCCAGGAGTACGAGCAGAACTATCAGGGCCTAACTTTCTTTCAGCATTTTCACTTCCCGTTTCCGCTGTTAAGGTGCTGGTACTTGCACTGGAAGATGACCCTACTTCTGTTTGAGGGACGTTTTCAGCAGATGAAAGAACAACAATTGGTTCATGGACATCAGCTCCTGAAACTATACTGTGTTCCATTACAATTTCTGATCTCCGTTCCGTTTTGGTCGAACCCAAGCTGATGTCGCTGCTACTGGCCACGCTACACACAGAACTGCTGCTTCCTTTTCTACTTGAGGAGCCTGCAGCAGCAGATGTCTTGTCTGGACAGTTGTTTTTCACCAAGCTGCTCCATGATTGCGTTGTGCCTGAAACAGTGGATGAAACAGGTTTGGGTGATGCCACTGTATCAGGGTCGTACCCTGGTGCAAGCTTGAGGTCAAATTTTCCTTCTGCGCCCATACGGTAAGAGTTTGAGCCACCAGCATCCCAGGTGACATCAATCCAGCCTGGAAAGGGACAGGAGTTTGTGAGACCCAGCAGAAAGCAGATAGGAGCGTGTCAGACAGTAGCTCCACAATATGGGATCAGCTTTTCATCACTGCTGTACTTCTCTGAATTTCTAGTCATCTAAGGCCTGCCAACTAAAATTGAATCCTTCTGTTTCTCTTATTTCTGAACTGTTTGTTAATATTTAAAAACAACACAAGGGTCACGTTTATAACTACTGGAGTATCTTTCAAGGGGAAGAATTGTTAAAAATTGTAAAAGGACGGATAAAAATGGTAAACTTCAGCAAGTATACATTAAATCTAAGTAAAAGCTTTTTTAGTTGTTAAATATGATCATGTGGTCAAATGTTTATAGAAAAAAGTGCTGGCTTAACCATTAATTTCTAAGTTTGAGCTAAATCCTATAATTGACGGACAAAATATTCATTTATCACTGTAGAAATTCTAGGCCACTAGCTCAAATAACACTAAGTTAGCATTTCGGTTGTGTTCTCAAAGTTCAGTGGTTACTTGGTTCTCTTATGATTAAAATTAATAAAATTTGAATAAGCACAAAATTATAAAACCAAAATTTTAAAAGTATGCTAAGCTCTTTCATTAGATAGAACCTATATGATCAATCTAACAACATGAAAAGAACTAGTGAGCATAATATTAAATCTACATTTACTTATACTTAGAAAATAATACTTCTTTTTTAAAAATGGTAATTAACTTCCAAAAACAAAATAAATTGCCTATTAGAAATAAAATTAATATAAATTTTACAATCTTATTTTAGTGTTATAAGCTAATTACTTCAGGGGAAAAAAAGCACATAAAAATAGTCTTTAAGAACTTTAATAAAAGTACTTTACCCATACACACACACACACTCTCATGCATACATGCCAAGTTCATACATGTTTACAATGAAACTCAGAGGGGTTTAAGTAATATTAAATTACCTGTGGGAATTATCTGCATACAAGTTGTTTGAGAGGAAACTGACTGCCCCAAATCTACATAATCTAGTTTAGATGAGATTTCAATTGTCTCAATTTATTCTGTATGCTGAATTAACCTCTGAAGAATCAACTTTTAACTATCTCTTCTGCAACATGGAAAAGTGTGAGAAAAGGAAAAGTTCAAAAACATACCCCAATCCCGAATAAAAATTACATTTGTATCGTATTAACTGGTCCCAGAATATACTGATAACTTATTTCATAGAACATATCAAAATCTCTAACTGTATGTTTTATCTGTTTTACCAGAAAGCGTGGGATCATACTTTTTTGTTGACCACTGCGTATCTGAAGTCTAATAGAGTACCTTTACATGATAGGCACTCATATTTGTGTGATAAATGAAAAAATGGATATTCCTACCAACACAAAGGTTCTTTAGAAAGGGAAGAGGTTTGACACAGCATAGCAAAATAACTAATAAATGTAAACCATTCAATTACACTTCAGAATGTGTTTAAACTGATCACTGATGGGAACTCAGGAAGGGTACATATCCAAAAGTGGATATTTACAAAACTCTGAGGTCCTCTTTAGATAAAAAGAGTTAGTAACAACTAGCCATTATAAAAAATGGTTAGCTTAAGTATTTGAAAGCTAAGAACTCTCTATGACATAATGGTTTTAAGGTATGACTTTTCTACATTTGTCGGATCAGCAAAAATAAGCCATTCTTACATGCTAAATTCTGAAATTAAGATTCCAATTTTCCTATGCAGTTGCTTCACTTGACTCCAAACCAAGAAAAACACACAGTACTTATATATCCCGAACTAGCCTACACACTTAAAAGTCAAACAATTTAGGGGAAAGAGACTGTTTTTTATGAATTTTGGCAGCTGCATACATGCTTATTCACTATATACCTGCTACAATGATAATCTGAAATTAGGGTACAACTAAACAGAAATGCATTTCGTAAGGTAATTTCAGGGACAGAATCTTAAAGTAGTAAAAGCAAAAAGAGTTTAAGTAAACAGATGCTTTTATCACATAGTTAAGATATCAAATGCTAGTCAACCTCTTAAGCATTGTCACTTTTATTATCTCTTACAACATTTGGGGTAAATTGACAATATGAACATTTTACGTTTTTAAATGATAGGCAAAATTCATAAGAACCACCACTGGTTAGGCAAATTATCCACTCATAAATAAGTCTTTTAAGTTATAAGAAAAAAATCTAGCCACTATAGTTGCTTCTGGGAGTTAATAATATAAAGTGGCCATGAACTTCCTTAAAATTTACAGAATTAAAAGTTAAAATGAACTAGATTTTAAAAAATAATGCTTATGGAACACGAAAGTTTACTATCCCAAAGAAAAACTGGTAGACTGAGAAACATTTTGAAATATAATTAACTAATAAAGGAAAATGCTACAATTTTTGTTCTGTCCTTTACTGAAAAATGTTTAACTTAAAAAGCACTAATGCTTTTTCTTCTATATGACTTATAATTGAACAAAAAATTTTTGCCTGATTCTTGTGAGGTGAACAAGATAAAGAAAAGCATAAAAAATTAAGATCAATGGAAGCTTATGAATAATAAACTAAAAAAAAAAACACAAAAGGAGCAAAAAAATATGTCTTTTAGGGTATTCACCTTATACTAACTTATTAATAAAAATTACTTCAAGTTATTAGCAGTAAGTTATGAGCCAACACCTAAGAATTAAAAATTTTTCCAGTATCTGAGTAAATGATTTTTCCATTTTAACATAAAATCAATAGATGGGTTCTTCTTCTTATTCCTGGAACATTTACTCAATTTATAAACTACCTCAAAATAACAAAAGAAACATATTTTGCTATGTAAATACTCGATTTCTACACTGCAAACGCTAAGCACCTACTCACCATTATGCAGTTCTCCTGTGACCGTGCCTTCTCCCTGTGGGCTGCCATCCTGATCACGCCATTTCCAATCAAGGCCTCTGATCACACGAGCCCCTGGAACCATGTACTTCAGTACCTGGGAGCGAACTAGACGTCTCTGTCGTCTAAGATTAGCTTCTGCTTCCTTAGCTGCTTTTCCTATAATGCAGAAGTTAGAGAAATACAGTCAAAGTCACTTTCTATAAGCATAATTGTTTTAGGAAGTTAGAAAAGCCTACTGTTCTCTCTTTACCTAGCTGATCTTCACATACTCCATTTACAGTGCCATAAAGTTCAAATCCAGATAGTGAGAGATAGTGGGTCTGTCCACTCGCATTCTTTCCCATCTGTTTAATTCTGACATGTCGCCACCCTTGTTTCTCATCCTTTGGTGGATCAAGAGGCCAGGTGGCTGTTGATCTGTGAATGTTAGGGAAAATATTATGTAATATTTTAAATATATGAAAAATATGTTTAAGGTAGCAAAGATCGTTTTTACATAATAGAAATTATGTCAAAAATAAGTAACTTTCATGTTCAGTCAACAGTTTGTTACAAAAAAATCAAGAAATCAAAGAAATCAAAGAGCAGTTAAGCAAATGAAAAATGAAATGTTAAATGTATATGATTAATTTGAATTACAACACAAAAAGATTTATAATAAAGTCCAAATAAATAAGACATTTTATGAGTAACAATTGTCTTTTATGATAAAAAAAGATATTTAATTTTTTGCAAAATTTTAAATGAGATATTAAAACAGCAACTTTAAAGCTTGAAAATATTACCATTAATCATGTTAAGAAGCTCCCTCTATACATCAAATACAAAAAATAATTTAATCTACACTCTATCTACTCCTCAAAATCTGCCACAATATACAATTAAACTGTATTAGAGCTAAATTTTTTAGAAATATAATGCTGACTTTCTGCCTGTAAAAAAACATACATATGATCAATATATAAAACATAGGAAAACAGATACATAAAATAAGAAAAATCAATAGTCACTGTTAATTTATGTGAATAAATGGATAGTTAAAAAACTTAATTCTTTTTTTTTGCTTTTATCAATGCACTATATACACACATATATAAATATGTATCAACTTCTTTTTAAGTAAGTTCAGCTTCTACTAAAGTTTAAACCATTTGATGGTTTTCATAAAGTCATTTTTCAAAGTTTTAACACCCAAATTACAGTATCAAGTGATATTTTTAGCAAGAAAATCTTGTTTCAGTATCTCATAAAATAGAGAGCTCTAAGAGGATATAGTTATAAAAACAAACAAAACTCTTTACTGAGTTTTCCAATTTACAAAGACTCCTCAACTAACCCTGGTTCATTGAGACTGCAGTCATCAACATGGGTATACAAAGAAGTCCAGTTCTGTCCATCTTTGGATACCTGGAAAACCCAATTTCTCAGTGCAGACCTTCCATAACCACGAGCATGACGAAGTGTATATGCTGATGGTATCACCCAGAGACCCAGATCTATGGCAAACCAGGCATTCTTATCATCATTGCTATGACAATTTAAAGCTGAATTGTCACGACTCAATATGTCTTCTAAGCGGCCATAAGGCAGATTTCGTCCTTCTGATGACGTTACTACTACAAGTCCATAAGCAGCTGGATTAACCCATTCATATGCAGTCCTACATAAAAACAAAGAAAATACTCTTAAGCAGTGTTGTTAACACTTTTAAAATAACTGCATTTGTTCAGACTACCCTTTTCCCACATAAAATTATATTAAGAAAAATTCTATATTTAATAATTTAAGCAACTTTTCTTCATAAAAATAAAAATTTGGATGGTCTTAAATTGAACCTAAAAGATAAAATTCCTAGAATGACAGAATATTCAGAGTGGTTTCTACTACCTAGATTTCTTTTCTGGGTGAATATTTTCAATCTACATTAAATAGAGTGACTTACTTGGCATTTGTTCCAATCCAGTAAATGATTCCATTTTCATCAAAATCATGCTGGTGCCGAAATATAAAATTTTGGCCTTCTCTTAATTTTCGAACAAAAACAAACGAAGATCGGTCAAAATCGTACCACTGCTTTGCTACCTAACCAAAGAAAATATGGAAGACACCTTAATGATGATATTTTGAAGTTCACTGCCCACCCTGTTCCTAACCCTTTAATGTGATCTTTTAAATAATCAATATTCATTTAAAAACAGTTGAAAAGAAAAATAACTAGAAAATTCCCTAACCATAGCACCCCACTATTAATATTAGAGAGTATTTCTTTAGTCTATTATTTCAACAGACAGAATAAAACAAAGTCTTGATCATACTGTACAAAAACATTTTTCTCTTATCAGTCTGTATATTATGATAGCCAAATAATAGTCAAACTAATAGAAATAATTACCAAATTGATATTCCTTTACTTATTAGCATTAAGGTTTTGCTCACTGTTTTAGTAGTACAAATAACTATAGTAGACATCTTTACAAAAGAAACCATTTATAGTCTAAGCATTATTTTCTAAAATGGAATTCCCAAAACACTTTTCTAAAGGGCTAAACCACAGTAAAAAAAAAGCTTATTTCACATCATGTCCTTGCCAGAAACGCACCATTTTTAAGAGATACTGTTCCAGAGATTCAACTGTAGCTAAGGGTTCCATCTTCAACATTCTGCCAGTCCTGTCTATTAATGCAGTTTCACCAGGTGCCCGTTCCAACCGAAATCTTAATCTTCTTGTAAGTATCTACACAGAAATGATTAAAATGCTTCAGGGAATACTGTGCTTTTATCTTAGCATTTTGAAAATGAGAAATGTTACATCACACATCAACTGAGGTTAATAAAGTATAACCATAAAGGAAGTATCAGAATCTGTTTCCTACTAAATGTTTTAGAGGTTCACTCAATAAGTAATATTTTCAAGAAACAAACTACTTATCTCTAAACAACTTCAAGTATACATGGTTTAAATAAAATTATTATAAGTCACTTAACAGATTAATAGAAATATTACAGCCTTAAATGATATCTGGAAATCTTCCAAGTAAGTTATAAAAAGCAGCTAATTAACTTATGCTTTTAAAGTAAGAATGTATTAAATAATCTATGGCTAATAAACAAAAAATACAAGACATTTTAATAGCTTCCAATCCAATGTTTCAGTAAATGAAAACAAGTATATGCTTCATTTCTGTATAAATTTTAACTAATTTCTATAGCTAAAGAATTAAACATTTATATGTACATTTGGGAAGCATTTTAGACTACAAAATTACCACAGGGCACATCTCTAGCTTTCCTGTCTTTGTATCTTGCACAGTCTCCTGAAATGATATACATACAATAAGAGATGTTGGTACTCCTATGACTGTATACGTATAAGCTGGGAAATCTCCAGTCTTTGAGACTATTTCTATCTCACTCACCTATCAAAGATAAAAACCTTTAAAATAGTAGACAAAAATCCCCTTGTTCCTCTATAACGTTCTGTTTGAAGTGAAGCAAAAAGGAGACCTCTACAACTTATTTAATATATGTACCATGTCAGATGTAGTAACAATACTGTAACTCTCTGCACAAGCTTTCTAGCCTGGAAATCTACTGCCTTTGCTAACACTCATGGGTTCTTGGGGGAATGCTAAGTTTTTTGTACTGAGTAGGCATTGTTAGTGCAAATATAGTTTTTTAGTCATTTATTAAAGGCTGTATTTAAAAGAAACTATTTGATGCAGAGAAATACAGAAAAGGTCAAATAAAAGCAAGACTTAAGCCCAAATAACCTGTAAGTAAATATTAAAGTAACCTACAGAAAAGGTAAGATCTGTTTTGGGATATTAGCAGTAAGAATATTTGTTTTATTTGTTCATATTGGGATACTAGATACTAACATAAGGATAATTTAATGAATTAATAAAAAAGACAACCAAATAATATTTAGGAAGAAAACAGGCTTTTTATAAAACCATGTGATGATAATGGCAAATTTACAAAAGGATCAATAGAAATAGCTAAGGAAGGTCATTTCTACTCAATGACATTAAGAAAACAAGAAAAAAAATCATGCCTGAAACATTTTCACATTTTCTTACACGCTGAGTTACACACAGAGACAAAGGGACTTAATTCATCAACAGATGGGACTTAATTCTAGAACAAAAGGATTTTCTTTTTTGTTTTCCAACTGAGAGTGTCTTTTCCACTTATGATCTACTAAATATGATTTACTACTAAAAATAAACATTGAGATACTAATACATTCAACAGTCACTAAGAAGAACAATCAGAAGGCACAAAGGGTTAAAGAATTTAACTATTAAGCAATCATTAATGATTTGTATGTCACAATTTGTTTAAACAATCACAATCATTCTTTAATAAAATATAAAATATTTTTTTGTTTTTTTAAGAAAAGTAAGACTGCTTCTAGATGCATTTAGCAATAACAGCAATTGCATTTTCATGGTTACCTGGAGGTTATAAGTGGATCCTGGTGTATCATACAAATGGAGAGGTAGACGTTCAATAGACTCTAGTACAGCTATTAACTTTCGGATTAATGCAACAGCTGGTCGGCTACGAAAACAAGTAATTGTTAAGAACTTCCACAAAACTAAAGTTCATACAAGATCTGCAATAGCCAAACTCATACAAACCCCTACTTTCTGTATTAATGCAAAGTGAAGTTTAGTTTTGCATTAGACTACAACTGAGTAAGCAAAAATAATCTTCATAACTCAATTTCTTTACTTACAAAAATATTTCAGTTTTCATATGAAACTTTCACAACTGCATTCAAAGTAATGTATAACTTACCGTGTATTTTTAAAGTTTAAACAATTTTATTATATAATATTTGATACATATAACAGAATATATAAAGCAGTGAAGTTTGGAAAATGACAGTATTGTTAGCGAGGCAACACTGGTAAAATATTTCTGGAAAATAACATGACAAGTTATATTAAGAAGTTTTTAAAAATCAACTCACTAAAACTATTTAAAGCAATTAATATAAAAAGGCATTTCCACCAAGACAAGTATATTTCAGTATTAGTAATAAGTTGCAGAGAGTTAACGTTTGACTAATGTTTCAATAACTGACTATATATCCATAGAATGTAATATACACTCACTTAAAATGGTATTTAAAAAAATGGAATTGAATTTCATTTATTATTTTAAAAATTCAATCACATTCAAAAGAAAATAAAATCTTAAAATGAACCTTTATCACCTCACAACCCAGCTTCAACAGTTACCTATTAATGCCCAATTGATTTCTAGCTATATCCCCAATCATTTCTCCCCTTTCCATGTATTTTGAAGAAAATGCCAAAGCATTTCACCCAGAAATACTCTTGAGTATGTAGCTCTACAGAAGATTTTACAAATAAAATTGTATCACCACCACACCTAAAATGGAATGAATACTTACTACTTAACATCATCAAATATATAATCAGTGTTTAGATGTCCAGTTGTATCTTAAAGATTATCTAATTTAAATAAGCGGTCAGCTGCATTCACAGCCGACATGGATATTTTCCTTTTATTCCATTAGATTAAAAAATACTTTCAAAAAATCTTTCCTTTTTTATATATTTATAAGCTGCTCTTGTTCTGAATTAAAAAGTCCCTATTTTGTATATGAACACTATATTAGACTATTTCAAAGGAAATCTATCAACTTACAAACACTTCAAACATGAAATTAGAAGAAATTTGGGGACTTACCTTTCATCATCTTCATTTTCACTAAAGGCTGTTTTAAAAACATTTATTCGTTCTACCAGTTGACTACAATCTTGTTTCATATCTAAATCCATGCTCTTAGAAAAAAAAAGAAAGAGAAAGTTTTATGGCTGATATTGAAATTAATCAAAAAAATTCTCCAAAGGTCAATATTAATATACATTAAAAAATAATCTATACAATCTAAGGGAAATCACTATTTTCTTTCAATTAAAATTTTTTATTATATGACCAGTAGATCATGGCTAATATCTTCAGTGTTATAATGGAGAGCAATTACATTCCTTTCCTCAAAGTGTACACAAGCTACTTTCAGATTATTTATGAACATTTTGCATTTTAACAATACTACTTACATTAATTAGTATTAGAAAAAATATGACTGGTATATCAAAACAACGATTTCATAGACATTATTAAGTGATATAAAGTGATGCTACATCAAGATAATTTTAATAAAGGAAAAAATTTTATCACAATAATGGGATATTAACACAAACTAAACTGAAAGGAAATATAAGGCGACTGGTAAATACTGATACCTGTCAAATATTCACATAAACTTCCTAAACTGTCATTGCTCATAACTTAATCTTTTCCAAATATTTTAGGTGTATAAAAAGGCCTACAGACTAACTTGATTTTACAAAAGTTATGAGGAAATCAGAGCAGTGAATAATCTTAAAGCGTTTTTGTTTTCAAACAAATCTTGAATAAATTATAATCAGGTAACTAAAAAAATCTAAACTCAATTGTTTAATTCAACTGGTTCAAACTACTGATAAAACTTAATGGCTGGAGAAATTATAGCTGTTAACATTTACTACAGTTTTTAATACTCCTTAACAAAATAAAGTAAACCTTGCTCTGTCAAAAGTGTAGCTACAAATAATTTTCTAATTATACACTTCATTCTGTACTACTTACATTGTTTAAAACAGTAAGAAGGGCTTGCACCAAGCCACTACTGCACATCTCATATGGTGAAATTGTGTTTTCATCCTTCAAAAGTACAATCAGATTTTCTAAAGCTGTCTTCATTAAATCTCTCCAAGTGTTCTCACTTTCAATACACTAAAAGAAAAAAAAAATTTAAATAAAGATGATGAAAAAAACCAACAGGTCTTAATATACTTAATTTATCAGAACATCAATTACCATGAAATCAGACATTAAACAACATTAAGAAATTCAAATTATGAATGCAAATTTTCTCTACCAGACTTGGCAACCTCATTTGTAAAGGGCTGATTACGAATATCTTAGGCTTCATTAGGCCACGTATCTTGGTCACACCTATTTAACTCTGTCACTGTAACCACTATAGCAGTTACAGACAATGTGGAAATAAATGAGTGTGGAGGTGTGCAATAAAACTGCTACAGAACAACAATTTTGCACATTCATATAATTTTCAGAAATCATGAAATATTGTTCTTATTTTTGATACATGTTCAAACATTTAGAAACAAAACCATACAAAATTTAACTCATGGGTGATAATCTGCTGACGCCCTATCCAGAATAGTAAGGATAAAGAAGAAAAATTAAGATCACTGCGTGTCATAAAATCTAGAGGCTAACATACTTGTCTATTTGTATGAAGTTCCCAAGATGACTCTAACTGAGTTGCTATGTTTCTGAGTGTTACCACTACTCCACGAGGCATGCTTTCAACAGCTTTAAAGTGGTCGTCATATAAATCTCGAGCCATAGTTCGTACCTACCAAAATAAAAATAGTAAACGTGAATTTTTACTATAATTAATAATTTTACCAAATCTTCCTTTTAAATATATAAAGTTAAGATGTTTGGCCAGTTTCAAGAATCAAAAAATGTTACTACTTCTATGTGTGTACATTAAAAAGATTAAACAGTTAAAAAACCACTTTAGCAGATTTTAGGCAACTGAAAAGAACATATAATTTTAATTTTTGGTTATTCAAACTTTACGTTCATATACTAAAGAGAAGCTTATTTCATTTAAATAAAATATAAGCTATAAAAGGTAACTTTGCTCTTTTTAAACAATTGGTTTTATAGTGAACCAATTAGAAAATACAAATAAGCAAAAATAAAAGGAGAGGAAAAGGAAAAGAAAATTAAGCCATATATAATTCCATCAACTGAAGTTGAATCTTTTAACATTCCAGGGTATACTTTAACGTGATATGTCTTTCTTCTATTTACATTATATTATTCACACGAAATATGATGCTCATGTATCTATATATTACATCAAGAGCAAGAATGGCTATTGTCAGTTTGGGCACTAATTACCTCTCATTTAAATTAAAGTAATATTATTTGAGAGAGGAACCCACACATGTCCAAGGCTTGGGTCTGATGAAATTTTGTACATAACTGCTTTTACGATTTATTATGATTTCATTTATATCACAAACTAACCTAACATAGCCCTAATGTTAATAGAAAAAATTTTGCTCTCTACATGAATTAATAATATGTTACTATTCTATTTTAGTATGCCTCTCAGAATTAAAAGTTAAATAAGTTCTGAATATCAGGCAACAATGAAGAAACTATTCCTTTATAGACAGTATTAAGAAATAAAAACAGGTTAAAACTGCATGTATACAAAATTATTTTTTATAATAGATAAAATGATTTTATCTATTACTTTATTTTTACCTAAAATTAGTATATTTTGATACATACAGCTTTCACACACATGATCACTGAGTTACTACTGATTTCAAGAAACTGAATGAATAATTCTATTTTTTTTAAGAAAATTAAATTAGAAGACTGAGACTATGCTCTCTTTGATTTACTTTTCTTTTGTATTATAAAGCTCACTTCCCTGCGAGTTAATCTAGATTTGGGTGGCTAATACAATTTCCTGGTGGCTCAGACGGTAAAGAATCTGCCTGCAATGCAGGAGACCCAGGTTCAGTCCCTGGGTTGAGGAGACGGGAATGACAACACACTCCAATATTCTTGCTTGGAAAATCCCATGGACAAAGGAGCCTGACAGGCTACAGTCCATAAGTCTCAGAGTCAGACACAACTGAGCAACTAACACTCACATTTTACTCAAAAAAACTCCTGAGATAGCTGAGTGGTAGTTTATAAAGAATTTAAGAGTTGAGCTTCATCATTTGAGAATTTCATACCTGTGAGATCAACTAGTCACTCAATACTCGTAGCACTTTTCACAGGCATCTGTGGGCACGTGTATGCAGTGCAGCAAAAACTTAAAAAATGTGACCACAGCCTCACAGGAACCTACACCTGTATTTCTCCAAGAAGCAATTCATGGAAACTTTACAGAACATAACTACCATGAAAAAAGTAAATTGTATTTAGTCCAAATTCCTTTCACCATATAATGGCTACCTTCAATTGAGATATTTCTTCCGCAAATGCCCTTAAGATATCCTGAATTAGAAGGAATCTCTAGCTTCAGTCTACATTTACAACTGGAAATTACTATATGTAATAATTAATGTCTTCATATATTACATTTAGTGCTTCTAGTAAAATCCCTTACTACTATTTCTATGGCCAAAACCATGCAAACACAAGTACCCTCCCATCTCAATCACTCAAAGGCATTCTTTACATATTGTATGAAAAAACTGTATCATTATTATATGTAAAATAAAAATGTGTCATCAGACGATAATGAATCTAACTATGAGATTTTACTTTCTTTTTTAAAAAAATTCAGTAACAATTGATATGATAGATGGAAATATAATGGATTTATTAAAAAATGTATACTAAATGGACAGAATTTAAAAATTATTAATATGAGTCAATAACATTTGCTTCTGTATCTTTTTGAGATGGTAACTTCATCTAAGATGGCCATGAAACTAAGTATCAAATTACCTGGGTCTAGATCAAGGAATTCAAACTGCTTCATCACAAAGTATTTAACCAGGATTATAAAATATAATAATGCATATTCAATCCCCTTGTATCACTAAAAATACTACTATCATTAATTATAGCATAAGTTTAAAGCTTTGGTGACATTAAAGACTCAAAGATGATTTTAAAATAATTTAAATTTTACTCTTTGTCTCATCAATTTTATTTCTATTTTAACATTGGTGTTTAGTGTATACACAGAAAATAACTAAATGTATACATATTACGAAAAGTGAGATAATGAGCACCAAAAAAGGAAAATTGAAAATACATTAGACTAGGGTAGCCTATGTTATATGCCTCAGTTTTTGAACTGCCAATAATCTACCTCTAAAACCCTACGCCAGTGTAAAAGACAAAACAAATCAAATTCCACAAATTTACCTTTTGCTTAGTTTTTTCTAATTTAGATTTTAGTTTTCTTCCTCTTTTGCCAGTCCAGCCAGTCACAAATTCTGAACCTTAAAAAGAAAAAAAAAGACATTTCACAGAATGTATTTTGTGAAATTTAACAATTTATGCACAATTTAACATATTCATTCATTCTTATTCTGCTAAACTGACATACCTACATACTTACCCAGAGAAGTTTCTGCAGTAAATGAATGCCTGGTTCCTCTATTAGATTCAAACACAAATCCAGGTAAATCTTCTTTCAATACTGTTGCCTGCTGGCCATCTGAGTTATGAATAGCAATTTCTCCTTCTTTCAAACATGTTAGTGACCAATTCCCTACAGTGAGTTTAGTGGGTCCTGGTGCTGAGAGTATAGGTTGACTTGAAGTAGATGGCTTTACTTGGCCTCGTGCTCTTTGTAACTTCTCTAAGAATTCACTTCTACTTTCTATAAAAACAAAATGTTTGTTTTAAAACTTCATTCCTTTCAAATATACCATTAAAAAAAAAAAACTACCTACTGGAATATCCATTTTATTAAAAAAAATTCACTAAAGTTTTGTTCTTTGATATACTCTCACTAATTTGCTACTATTTAGGTTCAGGCATAAAAACAATCCTCTGGCCAAGATTTTTTTGAAGTAGAAGGCTTTTGGGAAAATATACAATTTGAAATAGCATCAAACATGTCCAATTCATTATTGCATGCTAAGAGGCACCTTTACTAAAAGTATGGTGAGAGTAATCCTTGTCTCATACAATAGAAAGACATGAAATGCTTCCATGGTACAATCACTTTCTCTGTGATATTAAAGACAGGGCCATATGATAATCAAGGATATGCTACTGCTTTGACAATGGTGGCAGAAATGAGCAGAAAAACAAATTATCAGAATTATAGAAACTAGTAAAATGATTTGTAAAAACAAAATATTACCTGAACTATCCGATCCACCTTCGGGACTACCACTTGAATACATGGTGGCAAGTTTTCCATCCAAGATAAATCTAAACCATCCATTACTGCCATTAGATAATTCCAAGGCTGCTGCATCACTCCATATATATAAGCAGTCCCTTCCCCTAATGATGGACCAATCTCTCCAATGATATGGTTTACCTTGCTGCAATTCTTTAGCATCTTCCTGTGGTTCATCTTCCTGAATGTGTAAAATTATTCAATAAAATGTGGAAAATAATTTATATTTCAAATATTTGTTAAGTATTTATAAAAACACACCATGAATCAAATTTAGAATTAAAGCATTCTGAATATAATATTCATCTGCTTGTAGTTTAACATGTATTATGATTCAACTAATTATCTATAATCTTACAAGTCTGTCTTTAAAATGATTAAGAAATTCACATGACCTAAGTTATGACATTTCCAGGTATATGGGAAAAGAAAACAAATGGATTAGCTCTAAACACAATTACCTAACTATCTATGACTTGATAAACTCACTGTATCCCTGGGCCTAAGAGATTATTTGTTAAAAAGTGTATGTTTACACAAATCAGTGGTATCGAAACCTAGCAGTGTAAAAGAACTACCAGATATGTGTTTTATCAATAAACTGTATGGCCCCACCCTTAGCCAAGGGAATCAAATGTACTGGATCATTCCTACAATGATAAAAATGTTAGTTATAACATGTTAAAAATAATTTGTAAACATTGTTTGACTAGCTTGGCATCCTAAAAGTTTTTATTTTTTGATAACAATTAAATATTAAGAATATTCATCATTAACATATGATCTTGGCAAGTGTATGCATGTAAACTATTTTTAAAGTTTTATAGACTTATTATACTTTAAAAAACTTTAAAAGACTTCCCTGATGGTCCAGTGGTTAAGAATCTGCCTTCCAGTGCAGGGAATTTGGTTCCATCCTAGTTCTCTGATTGGGGAATCAGGATCCCACATGCCACGGAGCAACTAAGCCCATGCCACAGCTACTGAGCCTCCATGCTACAGAGTGTGAACACCTCAACTAAAGCACATGCACCTCAATGAAAGATCCTGCGTGATGCAATGAAGAGCCAGCGTGCCACAATGAAGACCCGACACGGCCAAAGAAAGAAACAAACATTGAAAAAAATTTAATGCGTCTTTCATATGTTTCTTCCCTGAAGTAGTAGTAGTTTATAACACTAAAATAAGATTGGAAAATATGGATTATAAATTGGATTAAGACTTGATTATCCATTGTAAACAAGTTAAAAACCAGACAAAATAAATGAAAAAGTGTTTTCAGATACCAGACAACAAGCAACACAGGACTGTGTGATCTCCTAGAAATCAGAAACAACTAAGGTAAGTCCCTTAGGCTCAGACAGTTTTCTGGTTAAGGTATTAAGAAAAGGGAAATCCAGCACTGTAAGGAAATCTGTCTTGGAAGAGATTAAGGCAAATGGAATACACATGGTAGATGAGTTCAGGATCAGGGAGTCAAGCAAAAAAGACCTCTAGAAATGTGCAAAGTGGTCTCCAGGACATCTCTACTGAGTATCAGACCACCAGTGTACAGGTGACGTTACACATAAGGCTGGGCAAAGAACGATTTGAAAATGGTAAGCTGGAAAATTCAGAAGTCACACAGGGTGCTCATACGTTTGCATTCCAAACCGCCATAGTGGAAAATCCTCATACCAGTAGTTGAGACTTTTTCCAAATCTGATGATAAATGTAAGCCCACAAAGCAGAGAAAATTAAATAATTCTGAGTTGGGGCAGACCCCCACACATGCCCGCACACATACAAGCTAAACACAGCCAAGCACATGAAAGACAGATTGCTAAAAACAAGTTATAAAGTGTTAAAAATAGCCAGAGGAAGAAAAGATTCAATATACACAAAGCAACAAGATGAGAAAATAAGGCAAACTTAACAGTACATAACACTACACACATCCAGTGACAATGGAGTATCTCTTAAAGTACTAGAAAAATGGCTGGCCAAAAATCCCTGCAGGCACTGAAAATGTCCATTAAAAGCCAAAGCCAGGACTTCTCTGGTAGTCAGTGGTTAAGAATCCACCTGCCAATACAGGGGACACAGGTCTAAACCCTAGTCTGGGAAGACAGAGCAACTAACTCTGTTCGCCATAACTGCTCAACCCACATACCCTAGAGCCCAGTGCTCTACAATAAGAGAAGCCACTGCAATAAGAAGACCACGTATGGAAAAGAAGCCCCTATACTCCAACTAGAAAAGACCATGGGCATAGCAACAAAGATTCAGTAGAGCTGAAAAAAATAGGGGGACAAAATCAGTCCAGTGGTTAAGACTCCAAGCTGCCACGATAGGGGGCACAGGTTTGATCCCTGATTGGCAAACTAAGATCTCACAAGGCATGTAGCATGGCCCCCCCACCAAAAAAAAGGTATTTTCAGACAAATAAAATCTCGAAGAATTTTCTGCCTTGTCTTGTCATTTTCTAAATAATGTATTTTGAAGGAAAAAAGTTTAATTTTAATGAAACCAATTTACTGATTTTTTTTGTTGTTCTTTTATAATACAATCTTTTAATGTCCTCTCTAGAAAACCTCTGGCAGACTCAATGTCACTAAGACTTTCTTCTTTTTCCTCTAGAAGCCTTACAATTTTAGCCCATAAATGTTACTTCATGATTTATTCTCTGTTAAAAGGGGAGAGATTTCATATTTCTGCGTATGTTATCCACTTGTTCAAGCATAACTTTTTTAAGAAATCACCCTTTCCTGACTGAATTACCTTAGCACTTGTTTGAACAACTGACCATACACGTGTGGGTCATTAACCTAGTTTTACACCACTAGCACGCTATCTTAGTTACAACAGCTTTCTTTCAAAGGATAGATACTATGGCTATTCTAGGTTCCTATAATTTTCATATAAATGTTAGATTTGCTTGTTAATTTCCACAAGGCTGCTGGAATCTGTAACCTATCTCTTGAAAGAATTCCAAGGGGATGAACCCAGATAACACTTATTTTTTGTTAAATGTTCAGTAATTTAGGAAATATACACATTCATACTTACCCAGGAAGGATTCTGCAACTACAGTCCATTCTCTATCATTCTCTCAAAAATAGTATTAACTCAGTCACTAATACTTAGGAAGCATTCAATAAATGGCAGGACTTAACCCTTGCTGGCACTCGGTAGAGAAAGATTAAGGTGTATTTTTTGACATGCAATCTAAAGCAGGAATTATGAATAGGTACTGAAACTAGTGGATAAAAGTTTAATGAGAAGGAGCATATCTCCACAGTCTCAAATTATCTCCCCATAAATTACTTACTAATTACAAAAGGATAAAGTATCTTTACAATACAGAAACCTGGCAGAGACAAACATGACAAACTGATCCAAGTTAACTATCAGCAGGAGAGCACAGACATTATATGCCTCTTAAAGGCGTATTTTACACCAAAATCGCCGTAACATCACCACTATAGCATTTCTGTTAAAAACACACAACTTGAATCAAACCATGAAGAAACATGGCACAAACACAATTTAAGGGTCATTGTCCAAATTAAGTGATTTCTCCTCCTGAAAAACATGCCAGAGCTATAAAAGAGAAAGCTGAGAAATCGAACAACATGATAACTAAATGTAATGTGCTCCTGGATTCTGGAAGTGTGAGGTGGAGAGGGAGGAAGGTTGTAGGCGCAGGCGGGGTTTGCTATTAGAGACAACAGCAAATTGGAATAAGTCTCTGGATTAGATAGTATTTTTTTATAAATATTAAATTTCCTGATTTTGATAACTATACTAGGATTATATAAGACAATGTCTTGGTTTTGTGGTGAAGAATTTAGGTATAAAAAGGGACACGATGTATCCTATTTCTCTTAAATAATGTTTTATTTTATTCTATCTGTTTATTCTTATTTCTGGCCACACGGAGTGGCTTGTGGGATCTTAGCTCCCCGACCAGGAACTGAACGCAGCACTAGGTAGTGAAAGTGCAGAGTCCCAACCATTACGCCACCACAAAGTTCCCTCAAATAATATATTTCAAATGAGCATGCACACACGTTGTCTTTGTAAGTAATTAAACAAATTGGGCAAAACATCAGTAACTAGTGATTTTGGATAGAGAATGTCCTGATATTCTTTATTTGCAACTTCTTTTGCAAGTTTTAAGTTTTATCCATGATACATTTTAAAAGAAGAGTGACCAAATTTTTAAAGAAGTACAGCATGACCTCATATTGCCATTATTTTGTCAGATTCTCAAAACCTGTCATAATTAGAACTACATTTCTTCAAAAGAAACCCTATTCCTGATAGATACCATTGCCATCAACACCACTCACTTTTTCTGGTTTTGATTCCTCTTCATTCTCATCATCAGAGGAAGGACCTGCCAAAGTGGACACTTTGCTAATGACACCAAGTCTGGCTAGCTGATCCAAAAATATATCGCCACCTTTATCCACTAAATCCCTTATGATTTGCAAAGCCAGCAAGTGGCCATCATCATCATCCTGGAGAGAAAAAGAAGGAAATTAAAAGAAAATGGTAAAAATAAGTTCAGCTGTGTGGAATAGACAAATGCACTCATTTGCACAGACAAAAAGATTTAGTAAAATTAGGATGCAAGCAAGTTTACTACTATTTAATAAAATTAAAACTACAGAAGTTTCAAAAAAGATGATAAACTTACCTCTTGATCGAGAACAGTTGCAGTGATTTCCACTAGTATCGTAGGCAAATTGTGACCAACATCAGAATCACAAACTTCTTTTAAGAGTGCTTCAGAGCAAAAATGAATCATTTTTCGAATCAGAGCAAGACTTGCTTTCCTTGAAAAGTAAAAAAAAGGACTTTTAGGTAGCCATGATAAGCTAAAATTTAAAAAAAATTAATGAAAATAACCAATTAAAGTTTTAAACAGTCTGCTAAAAATATACTTAATATAAGAATACTACTAGTAAGAACCTACTGAATAGCACAGGGCACTCTATTCAGGACTATGTAATGAACTATATGGGAAAATAATATTTTTAAAAAGTGGATATATGTTTATATAACTGACTCACTTTGCTGTACAGCAGAAACTAATGCAACACTGTAAATCAGTCTAATATGTAGGAACAGACTATAGAGGGTCAAGAGAGAAAAAGAGGAGAAAGACTACCTAAGAGGCAACTATAGCAACCAAACTGCAGACTATGAAACCTTGGACCAGAGTATTAGCAAATGGACAAACATGGCAGACTTTGGACATACCGTAGAGGGAGAGCCACCAGGACCCACATCAGGATGAAATGACTCATAACTTCATGCCTTTATACATATTCTTGTTCACTGATCCTTCTAAATCTATCTCCCTAGAAAACTTCCAAGTATCCTTTAAACCCCAACTTAAATCTCATTTCTGCATAAAATCTCCAATTTGCCCAGCCAATTAGTTGTTAAATCAATTATGTTCCCGGGGAATATATGTTTAATCTACCACTTACCACTCTGTATCATTACTCATGTCTTCCTTACTAGCTTGCAAGAGTAAAGAGGGCCAAGTCCTAATTCTTTTTTTTTTTTTTTTTAGTCCTAATTCTTTTAACTCCTCCTGTGGCCAGCTTACACTGACTCTTCAAAAAGGCCTCCATAAAGATCAACGAATGTCAGCTGTACTTAAAAATTTTCTCTAGAGTTGATATTCAGAGTTACAAAAACTGTGTTAGGTTAGTTTTCTTGATTTTCTAAACTACTTCTCTTAAGTCAGATCATCATCAGAAAGATTTAACTCTCCAATCTAATTTTTATTCTTACCATACCTTTTCAATATTAAAATAATGTCACATTCTTCTGGAAAAGGGAGATAGACAAAACTACATAAATAGTAAACACAAATAGTATGAATAACTACCTTATTGAAGGCAGCATAGTCTGTTGAAATGTTTGTGCAAATACTGGCAGTAGCCTTTTCAAGTATATGGGTGCCATTTCTGGATCTCCTTTCGGCTCATTACATTCTTCTTCATCTTTGTTTGTATCTTTCTTTTTCTTATCATCTCCTTTATTAACTGGACACATCCAATCACCTATAGACAAATATTGTTCAATAAAATACATTTTTTGGAAAATTTTTCAGGGAAAAACATTAAAATGTACTCAATGATAGCTATCCTAATTGACAATAATCAAATTAGCATACTGTATCTATCAAAGATGTTCATAAAAACACTAAAGAACATTAGTACCTCCAATGAGTTGAATCACAATTTAAGGAGATAATTTTGGATACTCTCAGTTCAGTTCATTTCAGTTCAGTTCAGTTGCTTAGTCATGTTTGACTCTTTGAGACCCCGTGAAAAATTTCAAAAATATTTCAGAGATGCCGCATTCCTCTACTTTGTGAAAACTTAAAAGTTTGGTCAAAGTATTTTGTCTATACAATATCCAACTATTCTTTATGACATTCCCATACCCTTAAACTTGTGATTTGGTCTTTTCGGAATCATGCAGCCACAGTCTCAAAGAACACAGAACAGTATACTGTTATAGGTTTATCAAATATAAGAGCATGTGTATAAAATCACTTAACTTCAAGGAAATTATTTCCTTATATAATATTTGTCTACAATAAGCTACTTGTATGGAAGTGAAGCTGAAAAGTAATAGCAGATGGCATAAAAGGAAAGATACTACTGCTCACCTGGAGACTGAAGAATAGCTACTACTTCACTATGGCCCCTTTCCCGAGCTTTATCTAATGGAGTTTTCCCATCTTCATCTCTCAGATCTGGATTTGCACCATGCCGTAAGAGAGTCTAGAAAAGAGAAGTATTTAATATGGATGTTAATGATCAACACCTTATTTCTTCAATGTACAGTTCTGCAACCTTCAATTGCATCCACATACTTCAGAATGCAGGCTTACAGAATTACTTAATCAAGCAGGTTATTAATTCAAAACTGTCTTGGGACACAACATTCTAAAGTTGTTTATTTATATCTTGAAAAAAGTATAGATTAATTTCACTTGGTTATTTATTAACATCTCAAATTAAGTATGTTCACATCTGAACCTATCATCTTCTCCATCAAGCCTCTCCTCTCAATTTCTTTACTTTAACAGAAGTACTAGTATTCAGTCTGGACAACAGAGAATGCTGTCATCTGTGCCATAAAAAGTCTAGTGACAGCAGAGTTTCTGAGAGTGCTCTAGCAGACAGGATTTTTCATCCAAGCTACTAAAATCCATTCCACAATTTTTGTTGCATGGACAGGTAATAATAACTATGCTGTACTTCTATCTAGCCAACAACAATTCTAAGACTTTCTTATTTAAAAGATGTTGAAATGTGTACGGTGGGAGGTATCCTGGAGTCAATAAAAAACAGAAGAACCTGTGAAGAATGATGTGTGTGTGTGTATTAGTTGCTTAGTCGTGTCCAACTCTTTGCAAAAGAAAATGAAGTCGCTCAGTCATGTCCAACTATTTGCAACCCCATGGACTGTAGCCTACCAGGCTCCCGCATCCATGGAATTTTCCAGGCAAGAGTACTGGAATGAGTTGCCATTTCCTTCTCCAGAAGAATGATAAAACATGTTAAATGCTTAAGATCCTGGCTGGCACAGAAAAAGTGCTTAATGAGTACCTATTATATCATTATTAGTAATGGCAGCTATAGTTCATTGTGGGCTAATATATAATCAAAATAGGGTAAGATTAGATACAGTTCATTTGTCTCTTTCTCCCTCTCAGATACCTATAACTGAAAAACAGCATGGGTTCAAAAAAATACTTAACAAAATTTTTTACTACCCTCAGAAATATCATTCCCTCTAAAAATTAACCAATTCAAACTGACAGAAGTTGAGCTTGAAGAGATCACCTAGAAGGCTAAGTTATTAACAAAAAATTTTCTTAACAACATAAACATGACAATAATAGCAGCTACCATGTTAAGTGTCTGCATACAACGTGCCAACTACTGTACTAAGGGCTCTTCATGTATTTTTTTCTAATCACAATGATAATGCTAGAAGAGACTTCCCTGGTGGTCCAATGGTTAAGACTCTGCACTTCCATTGCAGGGGGTACAGGTTTGATCCCTGGTTCGGGAACTGAGATCCATGGTGTATATACATATACAATGAAATATTACTCAGTCATAAAAGAGAATGAAAACTTGCTATTTGTGATAACATGCATGGACCTTGAGGGTATTATGCTAAGTGAAATAAGTTAGACAGAGAAAAGTAAATACTGTATGATCTCACTTATATAAAGAATCTAAAAAATAAAACAAAGGAACAAATGTAAAAAACAGATTTGAGCAAACTCTGGGAGATGGTGAAGAACAGGGAAGCCTGGTGAGCTGTAGTCCATGGGGTCAGAGTCAAACACAACTGAGTAACCGAACAACAACACAAGTCTTTCGCTAATGTAAGAATCAAAGATAGTGTGATTCTTCTGCAAACGTAATATCTGCAATATTGATAAACAGAAATAACAAAAACATGTATAAAGCTATTCATTAAAAAAATAATAATAATAAAGCTATTCATTACCAGGGGAAAACATAAGCTTTCAGCAATAGCTGACTGGTTGAATACATTTGCACAGGTTAAGTATACAGATGTAAAAAGAGATCTTCATACACTAATAGGGAGAGGTCTCAATGTGTACCGCACATGCACTTAGTCCCTCAGTTGTGTCTGACTCTTTGCGACTCCATGTACAGCAGCCCACCAGACTCCTAGTCCATAGGATTCTCCAGGCAAAAACATTGGAGTGGGAAGCCATTCCTTTCTCCAGGGATCTTCCCAACCCAGGGATCTAACCTGGGTCTCCTGCCCTGCAAGAGGATTCTTTACCATCTGAGCCACCAGGGAAGCTAGTGCATAATTAAACAATAATTAAACACTAACAGTTTGCATTTTTAAATGAAAAAAACAAAGTACAGATCAGAATATATGTTATATTTTATTTTTAAAAAAAGCAACATATATATTTTTGCTTGTACCTGTATTAAAAAAACAATGAAAAGATTAAAAAGAATGCTTACTTTTAGAGGGCCAGGGAAAATGGAAGGAATGAATACAGTATGTAAGTATGGCTTCTCCAAATAAAAGTTTTTATATTCCTCTAATTTTGGAACAATGTAAATATTAAATTAATAATTTAAAAACCTGGATTTTACCTTTGCTACTTGAGGTCTTCCAAAACATGCAGCATAATGTAATGACGATGATCTTTGACCTCTATTAACATCAGCACCTCTTTCACAAAGAAATTCTACCTGTAAAATAACGGAGTATCATAAAGGTGCCTTATTAACATTTCTGTCTTTGATTTAAAACATTAACTTTTATTTATTAGCTTACCATTTCCTGAGTTCCAAATGCAGAAGCCCAGTTTAATAGAGTTTGACCTACATCATCCATAAAATTTACTTCAAAGGCTGAAAGTTTAAAGGAAAAAAACACATCTTTTGTAAAGGCAACAAAATAATAATGAAATTTTCTAAAGTGGGAACCATTTAAAGATTATTAATTGTTATTAATAATCACTAAATAGATAGCCAATTTTAAACACTTAGGTCAACTATACAGTGCTAAATAATCAGCAAACATAAATTCTGCTAAGGAAATGTATTCCAAAATTTTTAAATCACTGGGGATTCACAAAGATATAAGCCTTAAAAATAAACATAAGAAATACAAAACCTAAATATACAATAAAACTAGAGAGTATTAGTTGCCTCATGCTGTAACTGAGGAAAAGAAGCAAAACCACACCTATACTCAAAAATATGGTCAAAAGTCTGATGACC
Source organism: Antilocapra americana (assembly GCA_007570785.1). Classification (NCBI taxonomy): domain Eukaryota; kingdom Metazoa; phylum Chordata; class Mammalia; order Artiodactyla; family Antilocapridae; genus Antilocapra; species Antilocapra americana. Next base: position 3,330,133 of record ML661902.1, read on the forward strand.
CAGAAGATCTTTTCATTATAACATCTCTCTATTTATTTAGTTTCCTCATGCTGATGGCTCAGATGGCAAAGACTCTTCCTGCAACATGGGAGATCCAGGTTCAATCTCTGGGTCAAGAAGATCCCCTGAAGAAGGGAATGGCAATCCACTCCAGTATTCCTGCCTGGAGAATTCCATGGACAGATGCTACAGTCCATGGGGTCACAGAGAGTCAGAGCAATTAATACTTTCACTTTTCACTTTCATGCTGTGCAGTTTTTCAGGATCTCAGTTCCCTACCCAGGGATCGAATCACTGCCCCCTGCAATGGGAGCACAGAGTCTTAATCACTGGACTGTCAAGGAAGTCCCCCAGAAGTATCCTTCACCAGCTTATATTTGCTGACCAGTTCATGAAGCAGTCTAAAAAAATGTACTACATATTATGAAAATTCACTGGTGTCAGTTTCCATTAATCCTAAGAAAACAACAGCCCTCAATTCAATCTGTGCTTAACCTTAGAATTGGTATGACTTCATTCTGGCAATAAAACAGGTTAATTTCATTTACTCATTCAAAAAGCATTTATTCAGATCTTACCATGCACCAAACTGATAATTTATATACATAGGGAGAGGAGATATGGAAGACATTGGCCATTCTGTTTTCTGATACAACCACTAAACATTTTTAAAAATTCAAAAAAAAAGCCTAAAAATTTAAAATAACTCCTTATCTCAGTTTTCTTTTTATATTTAAAAAACCATTTTCTAACCTCCTGTGTCGATTGCATCTATAAGTGCATCGGTATCTTTACTTCGAATACAGTCTATAAGCTGCCGATGTGAGCGCTCCCCAGAACTATCCAATCTCCGAAGTCCTGGGATTCTGCCTGTGGATCCAGCACTAGATTTTGGCAAAGCCTTTCGTCCTTCAAATAATAGCACCAAGAGAAGGTCAACCAAACGCATGGTATCAAGCACACATCTTTCATCACCCTGCAATGCACTTTCAATTGAATCTGGAAGCTCTGACCTCAGGAGATCCTAAAAAGAGAATGGGAGAGAAAAAAGTTTTAACCTATTATCATTATACAAAGACATTTCTTTGAAAAGATTAAATAAGATTCAAAACCACTCTTACGTGCGTTACTACTGGAGAGCCTCTGCAAAGTGTTGAGAGCAGACTTACAATTGTTGACACCTGGTTACTCAATTTGGAATCTGCAGCTGTGGAAGGTGCTCCTGTGGTGCTGCGACTGGGTTTGCAAGCTGATGATGGTCCTGATACAGTACCACCAGCAGCAGCCATTCTGGATAACAGCTCCTCAGTTAATCCATGCTTGGCTAATGGAGCTGGGTCAACACCACGACGGGTAAATCGGTCAGCTAGTGATGCAAAACATCGCAGAGCTCCATCTGAAACCTAATGAGGTAAAGCATATACATGTGAATAAAATTCACTTAAAAAGGACTAGTACTATTTATTTCAACAGTGAACTATTAAGAAAGGCAATTGCAGCAAAGGATACCACCAGTCTAGATTTGAATCCTGGCTCCTCATTCTGGTAACGGTATAACCTGAAAATATTACTTAACTGTTCCTCAATTCTCTTATCTGCAAAATGGGAATAGTAACACTACCTATAATTCATTGTCTGAGCTCAAAAGAGATGATAAATGTAAAGAAACTAGAGGAACAGTAAAAAGCTCAACAAATCTTTACTGTTATTATGTATAACTAAGCCAAGATAATTGATGAATAGCTGAAAATAACATCAAAATGGTAAAAAAGCACTAGAAGTCAAGTTTTATTTTCTAAAGATGGTAATTTAACAAAAATTTACACATTTAAAATTTTAAAACCTGCTGTTTTACTTGAATGAAAACTGCCCTTTTAAGTTAGCAAAATTGTGCTGAGCCAACAAATTTCACTGGGTATTAAGTGCAGCTTTAGAATTCACATATTTCTAAAGCGTTTAAACCTTAAGAATAAACCCATGCCACTTTTATAATTTAAAATGTCTCACTGCCAAAACAAACCAACAAAAAGATTACCATATAGAAATATAAAATGAGAGAAAGAAATTATCTCTACCTCATCAAACAAAAAGTTCCAACTACACTAAGGTTGACCCTTAACCAACATGAGTTTGAACTGCATGGGCCCACTTATATGTGGATATTTTTCCCCACTAAATTCATACACTACAGAACTACACAACCCAGAGTTGGCTGAATCCATAGCATTGGAACCCCAGATAGGGATGGCAGACTATAAAGTTATATGCACATTTCCAACTGTGCAGAGGGTCAGCACCTCTAACCTCTTGGTTGCTCAAGAGTCAACTTTATACCATCGTTATAACCAGTGGACACTATAAAATCACTTTTTGAAAATAAAGTACACAGAAGCTATTTAATTACCTGATGATCTTCATGTTTCAATAAACTAGACAGAGATTCTACACAAATTTCTAAAGAAGAATCTTGAGGTTCCATTTTGCCACAGAGTCTTGACACCACAGCCATGGCGGAATGTAAGGTGTCTTTATGAACCAGGTGTCCACTGTCACGAATGAAGGTAAGCACACAATTCAAACCACCAGCCTCGAAGACTGCTCCTGATTCACGAGTGCATATTAGTTCTAAAACCTACAGTAAAACAAAATTAACAAAGATTACAGTAAGTCCAATTTTCATTTTCAAGAATAACAGAGAACATAATACACCCTCCAAACGTATTAGTAGCCACATTTTAAAAAGTAAGGGCAGGGTCTGAGAAAGGGTGGGTGTGAGGGGCAGGAGCCATATTTGGCTGTGAAGATGGCAAGAAGAAGTCCTTAAATAGCCCTAGAAGGTAACAAACAAGATGGAGAGGGACGATAAGACATTCAAGTTGAAACAGAAATTAGAACAGAAGAAACTCAAGGAGCTAAAAGCAAAGGCTGTGAATAGGGCCCCCTGGCCACAGGTGGAATTAAGAAATTGGGCAAAAAGCTGTCCCTTGTGCCTGAGGCGATGGTGATCTTTAATTTCATTCTTTTTTGAACATCTGGATTCCCTACCATACAACACTGCTATCAATAGCTAGAATGAAGTCTTGGAGCCTGTTGTACACAATTAACATTTCATTTAAAAAAAAAAAAAAGGGAAGCAAAACAGAATAAATTAATTTTAATATATTTTATTTAGCACAATATGTCCAAGGTTGTCAGTGCGGCAGCTGTGGCGCACAAGGGCGGCCAACAGAAACTACCCCATGCCCGGGGGCTGGGGCGGTGGCAGGAAGGAGAAAACTCACATCAGAGGTAAGGAGCAGTGGCTGCACTTTGCTGGAGCAGCCATGAAGACAGACCCCACGTCCAAAGTAAGAGAAAACCTAAGTAAGATGGTAGGTACTGAGAGAGGGATTCAGAGGGCAGACAGACTGAAACTACAATCACAGACAACTAGTCAGTCTGATCACACTACCACAGCCTTGTCTAACTCAATGAAACTAAGCCATGCCGTGTGGGGCCACCCAAGATGGCTGGGTCGTGGTGTAGAGGTCTGGAGAAGGGAATGCAAACCACTTCAGTATTCTTGCCTTGAGAACCCCATGAACAGTATGAAAAGGCAAAAAGACAGGACACTGAAAGATGAACTCCCCAAGTCAGTAGGTGCCCAATATGCTACTGGAGATCAGTGGAGAAATAATTCCAGAAAGAATGAAGGGATGGAGTCAAAGCAAAAACAACACCCAGTTGTGAATGGAACTAGTGATGGAAGCAGGGTTCAATGCTGTGAAGAGCAGTACTGCATAGGAACCTGGACTGTTAGGTCCATGAATCAAGGCAAATTGGAAGTGCTCAAACAGGAGATGGCAAGAGTGAACATTAATATTTTAGGAATCAGTGAACTAAAATGGACTGGAATGGGTTAATTTAACTCAGATGACCATTATATCTACTACTGTGAGCAGGAATCCCTTAGAAGAAATGGAGTAGCCATCATGGTCAACAAGAGTCGGAAATGCAGTACTTGGATGCAATCTCAAAAACAACACAATGATCTCTGTTCGTTTCCAAGGCAAACCATTCAATATTATGGTAACCCAAGTCTATGCCCTGACCAGTAATGCTGAAGAAGCTGAAGTTGAACGGTTCTATGAAGACCTACAAGATCTTCTAGAACTAACACCCAAAAAAGATATCCTTTTCATTATAGGGGACTAGAATGCAAAAGTAGGGAGTCAAGAAACACCTGGAGTAATAGGCAAATTTGGCCTTGGAGTACAGAATGAAGCAGAGCAAAGGTTAATAGAGTTCTGCCAAAAGAATGCACTGGTCATAGCAAACACCCTCTTCCAACAACACAAGAGAAGACTCACACATGGACATCGCCAGATGGTCAACACAGAAATCAGACTGATTATATTCTTTGCGGCCAAAGATGGAGAAGTTCTATACAGTCAGCAAAAACAAGACCGGGAGCTTACTGTGGCTTGGATCATGAACTCCTTATTGCCAAATTCAGACTAACTGAAGAAAGTGGAGAAAACCACTAGACCATTCAGGTATGACCTAAATGAAATCCCTTATGATTATACAATGGAAGTGAGAAATAGATTTAAGGGACTAGATCTGATAGATAAGAGTACCTGATGAACTATGGACGGAGGTTCGTGACATTGTACAGAAGACAGGGATCAAGACCATTCTCAAGAAAAAGAAATGCAAAGAAGCAAAATGGCTGTCTGGGGAGGCCTTACAAATAGCTGTGAAAAGAAGGAAAGCGAAAAGCAAAGGAGAAAAGGAAAGATATACCCATTTGAATGCAGAGTTCCAAAGAATAGCAAGGAGAGATAAGAAAGCCTTCCTCAGCAATCAACGCAAAGAAATAGAGGAAAACAATAGAACGGGAAAGGCTAGAGATCTCTTCAAGAAAATCAGAGATACCAAGGGAACATTTCACACAAAGATGGGCTCAATAAAGGACAGATGGTAGGGACCTAACAGAAGCAGAAGATATTAAGAGGTGGCAAGAATACACAGAAATTTGTACAAAAAAGATCTTCACGACTCAGATAATCACGATGGTGTGATCACTTACCTAAAGCCAGCCATCCTGGAATGTGAAGTCAAGTGGGCCTTAGGAAGCATCACTACAAACAAAGCTAGTGAAGGTGATGGAATTCCAGTTAAGCTATTTCAAATCCTAAAAGATGATGCTGTGAAAGTGCTGCACTCAATATGCCAGCAAATCTGGAAAACTCAGCAGTGGCCACAGGACTGGAAAAAGTCAGGTTTCATTCCAATCCCAAAGAGTGCTCAAACTACTGCACGATTGCACTCATCTCACATGCTAGTAAAGTAATGCTTAAAACTCTCCAAGCCAGGCTTCAGCAATACGTGAACCATGAACTTCCATATGTTCAAGCTGCTTTTAGAAAAGGCAGAGGAGTCAGAGATCAAATTGCCAACATCCGCTGGATCATCAAAAAAGCAAGAGAGTTCCAGAAAAACATCTACTTCTGCTTTATTGACTATACCAAAGCTTTTGACTGTGTGGATCACAATAAACTGTGGAAAATTCTGAAAGAGATGGGAATACCAGACCACCTGACCTACCTCTTGAGAAACCTGTATGCAGGTCGGGAAGCAACAGTTAGAACTGGACATGGAACAGACTGGTTCCAAACAGGAAAAGGAGTACATCAAGGCTGTATATTGTCACCCTGCTTATTTAACTTATATGCAGAGTACATCATGAGAAACGCTGGGTTGGAGGAAGCACAAGCTGGAATCAAGATTGCCAGGAGAAATATCAGTAACCTCAGATATGCAGATGACACCACCTTCATGGCAGAAAGTGAAGAACTAAAGAGCCTCTTGATGAAAGTGAAAGAGGAGAATGAAAAAGTTGGCTTAAAGCTCAACATTCAGAAAACTAAGATCATGGCATCTGGTCCCATCACTTCATGGCAAATAGATGGGGAAACAGTGGAAACAATGGCTGACTTTATTTTTATGGGCTCCAAAATCACTGCAGATGGTGACTGTACCCATGAAATTAAAAGACACTTGCTTCTTGGAAGGAAAGTTATGACCAACCTAGACAGCATATTAAAAAGCAGAGACATTACTTCACCAAGAAAGGTCCGTCTAGTCATGGCTATGGTTTTTCCAATGGTCATGTATGGATGTGAGAGTTGGACTACCAAGAAAGCTGAGCACCGAAGAATTGATGCTTTTGAACTGTGGTATTGGAGAAGACTCTTGAGAGTCCCTTGGACTGCAAGGAGATCCAACCAGTCCATCCAGATCAGTTCATTGGGTGTTCATTGGAAGGACTGATGTTGAAGCTGAAACTCCAACACTTCGGCTACCTGATGCAAAGTGCTGACTCATTTAAAAAGACCCTGATGCTGGGAAAGATTGAGAACAGGAGGAGAAGAGGACGACAGAGGATTAGATGTTTGGATGGCATCACTGACTCGATGGACATGGGTTTGGGTAGACTCCAGGAGTTGGTACTAGACAGGGAGGCCTGGCGTGCTGTGGTTCATGAGGTCGCAAAGAGTCGGACATGACTGAGCGACTGAACTGAATCAATATAAAAATTATTGGTATCTTTTGTGCATTAAGTCTTCAAAAACCCATGTATATTTTATACCTACAACACACCTTAATTTGGGGTAGCCACATCTGAAGTGTTCAACAGTCACATATAGCTACCATACTAGATAGCACAGGTTTAGGTGGTGAAACCTGCATGGCAAGCTAAGGACTACAAGTAATTTAGCAAAAGTCTATACAGGTCCTAGACATTAAAAACAACAAATCAATAAATGCCAACTATTACATTATTCATTATCTTCACACATACTCTTTGAATATTCAGACATTAAAAATCACTTTGGGGGCAAGTTTATCTGAGCCTACCCATTTGTCTATCCACAGTAGTGTACTCTTCTTCCTCCTAATAAACACCTGACTTGCTACACTATAAAAAAATTTTAAAAATTCATTTTAAAAGAAATCACTTTTTGGAACTTCTCTGTGATCCAGTGGCTAAAACTTCACACTCCCAATGCAGGGGGTACCGGGTCCCCTGGTCAGAGAACTAGATACCACACGCTGCAACTGCAGTGTTTGCAGGCTGCAAGTAAGGACCCCACAGCAGCCAAATAAATAAATAAATAAATATTTAAACACAAATCAATAAAAGTCATTTCATTTTCTAAATTATATGATATTTAATACGTTCAGGTAGAACTAGAACTAGGGTCCATAGTTCTTACAGGCATACCAGAAATTTAGACTTTATAAGGAAGAAAAATGTTTTAAGCAGGGAAATAATATGATTGGATTTCCAGTTAATAACCAGAGGAAACAGGGTATAGGAAGAGTGTAGAGGCAAAAGCAAAAACTCAAGCATTAATATTCCTGAAAGGATGAGGGCTTAACCAAGGCAATAATGGCAGGAACAAATAGAAGAAAATAAACTAGAAAAGCACTTGATCATTAATCACATGTGTGGAGTGGAGAAAAGGAAATAAAAGATAAAAATACAGGTTTCTGTCTCAAGTGACTGAGTACAAGTTGATGCTACTTATCAAGAGAGGAGTTTGTCTGTAATGAAGGAATGAATTCAGGCAACCAGGTGAATATGTCCACAGGCCTTTGAATATGGAGTCTAGAACTTGAGAGAGAAGTCAGTTCTAGAGATAAAGATGTAAAGGGTATATATTTATATATGAATGGTACTGATGCTCAGATGAGACTGTCTAAGCAAATAGACAAACCTCATCTTAAAGCTTAAATATATAGCTTTAAGAAGGTAAAAACAGAACCTTAGGAAATACTACCACTGAAGAATTGAAGAATGAGTTAATAATCTGCAAAGGAAAAAAGAGAAAGGGAGAGCAGGGTATTAACAGATAAGAAAAAGTTTGAAAATATAGCTCAGTGAATATATGCAATGGAGTATAGTCCTAGTTCTGGAAGAAAACTGAAGTGATGTGAGCAAAAGGGGAAATACTCTGAACAGAAAAACGGATACCTCTTCCTCTGAGGCCAGACACAGACAGAAACACATCTATAAACACAAAGAAGAAAGTCAAGATATTAACACCTGTAAACACAACTCTCAAAGCATGAGGAAGACATTTCATGATTATTTTTTCATAATAATACTATAACAGTAATTGTCTTTTTCTTTCGTATTCCTTTAGGAGTGTAAGGTAGAGTTTTCTAAAAGTTATATGAAGTGTGATATAGCAACAGGCTGAATGCAGAAGCAGATATTAAGATCTGGCTGCCTTCTATTAAGTCACACATTTCCAACGAGACTCACAAAAATGTTTAACGATGCTACTTTTCTCACTAAATTTCTCTTTCTTTGGGGTATATTTTCATTAAAAATATAATGTATGTTAACATATAATGAGCTTGTTATTCTATGATAAATGAATAAATGTTTCTGAAGTCTGTTTCAATATCTAATATGGTAAATCCAAGCAAGCAGAACCTACATAAACAAACGCTCTTTGCGGGGCCTTAATAATTTAAGACTTATAAAGGGATCCTTTGACAGAAAGTTCGAAAATTGCTGAACTAGAGCAGCAAGAATTATAAAAAGAATGAAAATATTTAGGAATCAAAAAGAGAGAGAATCACATAAAGTCTAAATATGTTCACTAAGCAGCTCCAATAAACTACTTACCAGTACTAATGCTTTTAGAATCACATAAAGTTAATAATTAGTCCCATCAGGAATAAAATGAAACAGCTAACTGTAACAGGAGTATAGCAAAATAACTAAATTCACAGGCCCTAGAATCAGACTTCCTAATCTTCAAATTACTCATCACTGAATTTTGGCTCTCTGCCACTACCTGTATCACCCCAAGCAAGTTACTTAATCTCACTACGCTTGTATTTTTTTCACCTACAAAATATAAGTGATGATATTAACAGCACCTACCTCATACAGAGTTGTCATGAAGTTAAAAGAGTTAATACATGTAAAGTGTTTAGAATGATGCCTAGCAGATTAGTGTTAGTTGTCACAGTTGTCATTAACAGATGCATATAAAGACATTTTTGGATAAGATCAGAAATAACCTATATCAACGGGTTAGTGGCTACCAGAAACCAAACAGCTCTGAGGTAACACAGAAAAGCACTATCAGTGACCTACAATTTTTCTTTTCCCAAGGCATATGGGATCTCTTTTGGTACTACAAGGACTATGACTTCCACTGTTTTCAACCACTCTCAATAAAAGCTGATAATGAAAAGAATTTCATCTTTTTTTTTCTTTGCTGGAAAATGTACTTTTCACTCTCTGAGAGATCTTCAAATGTACCAATAAATAATTAAGACTTACCTTTACACACTGTTCAGCTAAGTCTCTGCTTGTCCTGTTGTTAAGTTCGACCACAACCAAACGATTGCAAAGTGCTTTTATAGCTCCATCTACCCCAACGATCCTTCGGGTGCATTCTGCAGATACGTCCAGGTAGTATGTTATGGCACGTGCTGTCACCTCTAACACATTGTCTGGAGCACTTTCATCAAGAAAAATTTTGCAGAGGGCTGGTAAGAAAGTGCGAGGAGGACATCTGTAGAGAAAGAAATCATATTACACCCAGGATTACTAAATTCTTAACATCCAAAAGTCACCAATATAACAGATAAGAAAAACTATCACATAATACATTATGTTCAATACTCCGTTCCGCGTGTGTATTAGGTAATATTTCTCATATTGCTTTTGCTTCCATAATAACAGTCACATGCTAATTTCATCATTGCTGAAAATATCAAGTTGTAAACAGTTAAAATAGCAGCATTAATTTGAAATCATGTTCACAGAACATTCCTATTCAGTACTCAGCTCCAACAGCAACTCTGTAAAACCTTCCCTAACCTCTCCAAATAGTTAAGTAGTACTTTCATGTTCCTAAAGCCTCATAAAAACAGTACCCACACTGTTTAATGTATAATTTTATTTCCTTATTTACATTAAGAGTTCCTGAACGCCAGGAACATTGTTCAATTAATGTTTTATGGGAATTGTTCAATTCATGCTTCATGGGAACAAATGCCGATTTGGGGTTTAACAGACCAGGGTAAGACACAGAACAACAGCTGTGTAACCCTGCTCGTCCTGTCTCCTCGTTTGTAAACCAAAGATAATATCTAAACAATACCTACTTTATATGGATATTATGAAGATTCGATGAAATTATACACATTCAACACTTAGCTCAGTACCTTGGCATCATATTAAACTAATTAACATTAGTTTCCCCTTCCCTTCTATGAATAGCTAATGTCTGCTATATAAACCTGCTTTAGACAGCTTTATCAAAAGCACATTTTACATTTTCAAATCAACATTTTATCAACACTTAAATGATAAAAAAATATAAATTACATTTAGTAGAGATCACAGTTATATGCCATCAAACACTTTAACTTATCTGCATAAACTAAACTTTAAATGAGCTACAGATATCACAAAAGGCACTATAGTCATTCCACCATATTCAAAGACAAAAGATTTCAGGGCCCTCTGTAGATACCAAAATCCCAGGATATTCAAGCTCATAAATGGTGTGGATACAGAGAGCTTACTGTATTCTCAACATTTTGGTTGAATTGTTTTTTGTCCAAATTTTAGTCTGCACATATCTTTAGTAGTTTTAAAAAAATATCTGTATGAATGCCAAAGTTAACTTTGCCCTTTCTAATCTGCTTGGATGATGTTCACTTTAGGGGTCCAGCAGCAGGAATATTATCAAAGATGAGGACCTCTTGCATTCAGTGATTAAACACAAGTGGGTTTTATTAGCCAGCATCATTGGCAACCTAGGTCACATTGCTTTGCTGCTGTTGTTGAGTCACCAAGTCGTGTCCAACATTTTGTGACGTCATGAACTGCAGCATGCCAGGCTTCTCTGTCCTCCATTTTCTCACTGAGCTTGCTCAAACTCAGGTCCACTGAGTTGCTGATGCCATCCAACCATCTCATCCTCTGTCTCACTCTTCTCCTCTTTCCCTCAATCTTTCCCAGCATCAGGATCTTTTCAATGAGTCAGCTCTTTTCATCAGGTGGCCAAAGTATTGGAGCTTCAGCAGGAGTCCTTACAATGAATATTCAGGGTTGATTTCCTTTAGGACTGACTGGTTTGATCTTGCTGTCCAAGGGACTCTCAAAAGTCTTCTTCAGCACCACAGTTCTAAAGCATCATTTCTTCAGTGCTCGGCCTTCTTTTTTTTTAAAACTAATTAATTTTAATCGGAGGCCAATTACAATACTGTGGTGGGTTATGCCATACATCAACATGAATCAGCCACGAGTATACATGTGTTCCCCCCCATCTCAAACCCCCTCCTACCTGCCCTCCCATCCCGAACCCCCTCCCACCTCCCCCATCATCCCATCCCTCTGGGTTGTCCCACTGCATGAATGCCCTATTTCATGCATCAAATTTGGACTGGTAATCTATTTCACATATGGTAATATACATGTTTCAACACTATTCTCTCAAATCATCCCACCCTCACCTTCCCCCACAGAGTCCAAAAATCTATTCTTTACATCTGTGTCTCCTTTGCTGTCCTGCATATAGGGTTGTCATTATCATCTTTATAGTCCAACTCTCACATCTATACATGACTACTGGAAAAACCACAGCTTTGACTATGTGGACTTTTGTTGGCAAAGTGATGCCTCTGCTTTTTAATATACTGTCTGGATCTGTCATAGCTTTTCTCCCTAAAGAGAAGCATCTTTTCATTTCATAACTGTAGTCAGTATCCACACTGATTTTGGAGCCCAAGAAAATGAAATCTGACCATTTCCACATTTTCCCCATCTATTTGCCATGAAGTGATAGAACTGGATGCCATGATCTTAGTTTTCTGAATGTTTACTTTTAAGCCAGTTTTTAAACTCTCCTCTTTCAGCTTCATCAAGAGGCTCTTTACTTTCTCTTCACTTTCTATCACTAAAGTGGTATCATCTGCATATCTGAGCTTGTTGATATTCCTCCCAGCAATCTTGATTCCAGCCTGTGATTCATATCCAGCCCTACATTTCACATGATGTACTCTGCATATTAGTTAAATAAGCAGAGTGACAATACACAGCCTTGACATATTCTTTTCCCAGTTTAGTCACTTGTAATTTTTCTGAGGAGGAGGATAAGAGTAGATTATGGAAGATAGTCCAGTAGTTCTCAGGGAAGATTAGAATGACTAGTATATTGAACGGAGAAGGCAATGGCACCCCACTCCAGTACTCTTGCCTGGAAAATCCCATGGACAGAGGAGCCTGGTAGGCTGCAGTCCATGGGGTCGCTAAGAGTTGGACACGACTGAGCAACCTCACTTTCACTTTTCACTTTCATGCATCGGAGAAGGAAATGGCAACCCACTCCAGTGTTCTTGCCTGGAGAATCCCAGGGACGGCAGAGCCTGGTGGGCTGCCGTCTATGGGGTTGCACAGTCAGACACGACTGAAGCGACTTAGCAGCAGCAGCAGCAGCAGTAGCATACTGAAATCTTGAAGCATTTTTACTGCTCTCTGCATTGGCATATGTAGTATTAATATACTGAATAGATAAGATTGTAAAAGTGTTAATACTACTGAGAAGCAACACAGTCTTATTAAAAAGTAGTTCCCCCGCCCCAAGAAAACAGTAGCTTTTGAAAAAAGAATAAAATTTTGAAGTTGACAGTTACCACATTAAATGGCAAGAATGGATCTACCATTTGCTTTATATTAAGAACAAGAAAATTATTCATCTATCTTACACAGTACAAAAAACTAATCATCAAAAAACAAAATTTAAGAGAAATGTTTAGTATAACTGTCTATATTTCATGGGGAAATGTGGTATCTTCTTATTGGGAGAATAAGCTATGTTCCCTGCTCCTGTTCTTGAACAAGTATAAAGGGACAATTAAAAAACAAAAACCAGAAAGTTCTAAACACAGATTCTCAGCTTTTAACTGTGATAAATTTTATTTCTAAGAGAAAAATAAAAGTATTCTGCATAAGTAAAAGCTTATTTTATGTCAGGTATAATGAAAACCTGCTTTGGGAACTTTTTAAAGGGTGGTACAAAATATCTGTTGTAACTTTTGGCTATTGGACAAGAAAAAAACTTTTATTTTCCTAGCTCCTGGGTTACTTTTTCAACCATGAGAAAGTATTTTAGGCATATTCACTAGTTTTTCAATTCAGAAACCAAAGGAATTTACAAAAACCTCAACAATACAAATTACTATGAATTGAGCAAAAGGAGTAGAGAAAACATGTCAATAGTAAGTAACGGATTCCAGAAAGTACAGAATAACTGAAAGAACTAGAGCTATATTACTTGAAAGTTCATATTGCAACTAAAACAAATTAGTAACAAGTGCTGTTTTTTTTTTTTAACATTCTGCTTGACAGCCTGCTTTAAGACAGTCATCATGATATAAACATTTATAAGGCCTTAAAACCATCTTCTTAATGCTGGTTAGTATCAATTTCTTTCTATCATTTCCAAAGTAACCCTGTGTTGACAGGTATTTCATCGAGGTTTTTAAATTCAACCTGAGCTTCATGATAATTCAATAAGCACTTGGCTATGTTCTTACGAACAGGACCCTCACCTTTCTTTCCTTTATCCTGGGCTACAACCACGAACACAACTTTCCCTTGGTGTCAATCCATGTTAACAGATACTAAGAAAAAAATTTACATAATAAAAAATTCAATGAGTTATTTCACACCTTGTCTTCAATTTTCTCTTGGCTTAGTGACTCCCTTTGTTTTCCATTCTAGCCTCAGTTCTAAACTCCATTCTCTTCTCTAGTTGATCTCATCTATTTTCTTTGTCAAACACCATAGCTATAAATCTCATCTACATACCATGAAAACTCCCAAGATATCATCTCTATCCCAGCCCAACTAAATCACTATCTCCATTTAGAATTATCACAGGCATATTAAAATAAACATATTCAAAACAAATATGCCTCCATCCCAAATCACTGCTTTGCAAACGTCACAACCATCCAGAAAGCCAGAAACCTGACAGTAACCCTTAGTCTTCCCCTTAATTTTGCTCACATTACACATCCAATCCATCAGTTAAACCCCAACAATTTTCTCTCTAAAATATATCCTAAGTCTGTCCACTTCTCTCCACACCATCCTTTACAAACCTAATCTAAACTAACTTCAAACTCTTGTCCGAACTACTGAAATAGCCACTTGGACATCCACATAAGAGATGTTTCACACCACTGTTAAGGAAGGTATTTCTAGAGGGAAGAGGAAGTCTGTCTCGAATAACGTGTTAAGAGCATGAGCAAGACAAAGAGAGCATTTGTGTAGGGGCATGTCTCAGTAATGAGCAACTGATAGATGAGGGAAGTGATCAAATAAATAAGTACATAAATATGTTGAGGACAACGGGAGCCAGATTTCTCACTATAGCCTAGAGATGGAAACATAGAAAAAACAAAACTAGAATGAACTCTGTTGTGTTAAGATTTGAACTGGGGATGAACTCAGAGGGGAAGAACCAACAGAAAGATAAAAATAAATAGATACTATGTGTGAGATGATCCCTCTGCCTCAAATGCTGTTCTCCCAATTCTGCCTATGGCTGGTTCTTTGTCATCCTTCCTGTGAGCCTAAACGTCACCTCCTCAGTTTCAGGCTTACTTTTTCTAACTACCCAAAACAGGATTCCTTTTTTTTTTTTTTTGGTCTTAATTTACTTTGACAATTTATATTTTATTTTCTGTTGTCCACTATAACTCTCTCCTAAAAATCTGCAAGCTCCTTGGAAATAGAGTTGTATTTCACACAGCATCCAAAAGGGTTCTCTGCATATGGGAAGATACTCAAGTGTTACTTGCTGAATGAATGATATCAAGAAAAGGTAAGAACTTTCTTGCTTATGGAAAGAGAAACCAAACAAAAAGAATCCCATCAGCTCTCTTAGTGATCTGCTTCTTCATCCTTACGCCCAACTCCTCTCTAACATGTCTCCACCCGCCCCCCACACACACACAAGCCCAATCTCCATAAGGTCTCCTTCCCCTGCCCTACACCTGCCCACAACACAAAAAGTGAATCCACTTTTATCTCTCATTTTCCACAGAACTGTTCTGAATTTCAATTGTGGTGGTGGTTACGCGACTCTGTGTTTGTCAAAATCCATATGTAACTTAAATAAAGTTAAGAGAAAATTAAATTGCATGTATACAATAATCACAGTCCTTCCTGAATAGTACTGGAAGAATACATCCATGGCACAAAAGTTTAGATACATCACAATTAAAGAATTATTAAAACTTTTAAACTCGCTAAATATTTACCTCTTTTATCACAGGTAGAAATTACTTTTACATATTAAATCCAATCCAGACTATACCTAGACCAACTTACAGACCCAAAGGTGGCCAAATTAGGAAAGTTTAAGGTCACTCACAGTCTCCACAGAACTACTGTCAGACCAGTCAACCACAAAAATGAGACTAAGCAGAATCTTCAGATTAGTCCAACTTGAGCAAGTTTCCAAAATACTACCTGCAATGACGAAAGAATCTTTCCCTAATGGAAGCAGAGAAAACTTGAAACAAGAACAAAAAAAGTTTCATGAGGTTACAAAGAATTTCCCTTGAGAACTGCAATATCTTCTATACTACTACCACCATATGCTTTTTCCACACTATATCACTTGGACTTGGGCCAACAATATTAAGAAATCAAACGTTTTAAAAATAAAGTTATCTATAATAGTGATGTTTTACTGAATACAGTCTGTAAATTGAACACTTACTTTCAAAAAACTAAAAATTTTAAATGTAAAAGATTAATAAATTTTGTTTCCTGAAGATAATAAATAACATCTTTTGACCCACTTTATCTTTTATTCCATTCTTGCCCCTGCTCCCATTCTGGACTTTGTATTTCTTAATAACTCCTGGCATAACAGTTAAAAATTACAGTTTTCCCTCTAAAAGAAAAAGGAGTAAGTCAAATTCAAGTATGTAGACTCTGCTGTTGTTCAGAATTTCTTCAATGTGTTCAGTATCTGGATATTAGCTATTGTACACCAGGCACTATGCTTAGCAATGGAAAACAAAAGTAATAGTATGTATGTGTGAGATTACAGCGGAGGTCTTTGAAGGCATCTAAATTGTATTCACTAGGTAAAGAGCACAAAAGATTTTATAAAAGGGAATGATACAGTCAAATCAGTGTTTTCAGTCTATAGTCAATTATATTTCAATAAAACTGGGGGGAAAATACCATAAACATATTTTACGATTGTAGCTCTGCATATTGTTAGCTTATAGGCAGGGGCATCTATTATGAAGTCACTAGGACTACATGAACAAAATCATTTCCCCAAACCCATCTTCATCTTTCCTGCCTTACAATAAGAAGCACATTACCATAAGTCTATCTCTTCACCAGTGCATCAGAGCTTTGACACTCAGTGCGGGATTTTTCTGACCAACAGCTTCAGCATTATCTGAGAACATACTAGGAATGCAGAATATCAGGCACCACACCAGACCAAATGAATCAGAATTTGCATCTTAGCAAGATCCCCAGATGACTCACAGTATGCATATTAAAGTTTAAAAAGCACTACTATTGACAGCAGCCAATGCTCTCCTAGTTTCTCAGAATCTGAATACTAAGAATTCTCCATTCTCTCTCCTCTATGACCTCTAAAAGAAAAATCCCCACACTATTTTCCCAATACAACTTTCTCAAAAAAGTTTTCCATGCTCCAGTCTCCATTTCCTCCTATTACTCCTCAACCCATTCAAATCTGGTCCTCAAACCACTCCACTCAGCTCTCATTAAGATCAATGATCTTGAGACTGTTGCTAAATCCAAAGGACATCTTTGAGTCTTTACCATATTTGACCTCTCACCCATATTCAGCACAACCGTCCTTTCTCTTCTTTAATCACTCTCTTTCTTGTGTTGCCATGTGTACTAATTATGTAAAAGCAATGGTGGATAAATGGTGCTTTGGCATGAATCAAGGCAGCAGCATTAAACTATACCATTGGTAATCGTTTTATATTTTCACTGCCAAGCTATAGCATAAAAAAAAGGTCAACTTCACTACAGAATAATTTTGGTAAAGCAAATATATATATACAGATATTTTACTAAACCTCAAGCCTTTTTTCTTTAATTAATTAAACAAATTTTTACAACATTGTGTTGGTTTCTGCCACACAATCTCAAATCTTTTAATACATATTTTTTTTAATATCCTACTTAAACAAATGGGAAGTAAGCATAAAGCACTTCTGCATACTCAAGAATGATGGCTGTGTCGAGGATATGCAGTTTACAACTGCTGGAGAGTTGAACTAGCCACTTGTTTCAGGAAACATCAGTTTTACCTGAAAGAACTTGAGACAAACTGTGGTTACTCAGACTTGGATATCTAGCAAACATTTTCTCAAAAATTAACCAAGCAAGCATTCCACCTCAAGGAAAAACAATGGACAGTATTTGCTGTCAATGATAACAATCGAGCTTTCAAGCAAAAATTTCAAGCATCTCATTATTTGAAGAGTTTTCTGATTAAGTACTTATAATAACAAATATGAGTTTGTGACAGTGTAGAATGGCATACGGTAACATTAGGAGTATCTGTATAACTCAGCAGATCAATATTTTTCACATGACCAGTGCAAGATCTTTTAAACTTACACACAAGTTACAAAAAAAAACACTCAAAGTACCAAACAGGCCAATAGATTTTAATCTACAACAGTACAAGTTCATTGACTCGATTTCAGAATCCACATTATAATTAACTCTTAGGAAACTATCACTTTGCCCACTTTGGGTATGATATCAAAGGAGAATATACATAAGTATGCAAAGACATCATTACAACATTCCTCCCTTTCCCAGCTACATCTACTGGAGGATGATAATTTTTTCATATATTGCAATCAAAACAACATAATGCAACACAATAAATGCAAAGCAGATATGAGAATCTAGCCAAATTCAAATTCATGATCTCCAGCCCTCAAAAACATGGTCCTCCTGGGAATTTCCTGGTGGTCCAGTGGTTAGGACTTAATGCCTTCACTGCAGGGGTCCGGTTTCAATCCCTGGTTGGAGAACTAAGATCGCACAAGTCATGTGGTATGGCCATAAAAAACAAAAACAAACACATGGTCCTCTTTTGATCTTCTCTCTAACTGAATGGCATCATCATCCATTGTAATCTGAATTATCCATGGTACTGTCTTCTTTCTCACTCTCATATCCAATCATTCAACTATTTGTCTATTCTACCTCCAAAATCTAAGTTTACAAGCATTTATTCTGTCCTCATCACCTATTTATCATCCATAGAGCAGAAAAAGTTAGTATTTTTAAAAGACACATTTAATCCCATCACTCACTCTTTTACATCACTGCTCTTAAGAAAAAAACCAAAAGCATACACAAGATTCCATCTGATCTTGCCCCAACTTTCAACACAGATCTCCAGAGACCTTTCCATGCCCGGTCATACTACCTTTCTCCAAATTCCTCAATCAAGACTCATCCCACTTCAAAATTCTTCACATGTTGCCTTCCCTTTAAACATCCTTCTATCCCACCACCTTATACTTCATCCTTTAAACTCTTACTTATCTTTCATTATCTCTAAGAAAAACCACCTTCTCAAAGAGCACTCTGACCACCCCTACTCCTCTAGGTCCCTGCTACCTGCTGTCACAGCACTCTGAACTTTTCCTTCATTGCACTTATCAAAGCTTGTAACCACAATTGTATTTCTATAATTATTTAATATGTGTTCCTTATGAGACTGCTAGGCACCATAAGAGCAAAGATTGTTATCTGCTTTGGTCATCAAGGTGTTTTTTTTTAACAATAAAAAGTAGGAAGACAATTTAAAAGATTAAAAGACTTATCACTGTTGTAGGCATTTTTAAATAGTTTTTACTGTACATACACAATAGGAGGCTTTTACCACTGTATTTAGTATTGGAATCCAAACTTGAGGCAGTCATTCTTGGGCTATTTCTCTCTGGGAGGATACACCAGGAAAATGATTAATGGGGGTTGCCTCTGGAGAGGAGAACTGGTCACCCAGGAGACACAAAAGGGAGAGACTTACACTTTACTGTATATCCTCTGTGTCTTCATAATTAAGTAAAATAATCATTTTTCAAATATGAGCCTTCTGGTGACTAAAAAGCACTATCCCTAATAATACATTTACTAGATATTCTGGGGAGATCTTAGATTCTTCCCAGAAGACATAAATTATATTATTTGAAAATTTAGTAGCAGGATCTACAACTGCCCAGGATTTATCTACTTTCAAGAATATGTACAGCCCTTGGCAAGTGCCGGCATCAGGTGCGTCTCTGGGCATCTGAATTGCACTTCCGCCATCTTTCCAGCCCTCAGTCAGAAGGGCGCAGAGACCCCAAGTTCAGTTCAAACTTGTTTTGGTTGGTGATGGTGGTACTGGAAAAACTACATTCGTGAAGCATCATCTGACTGGTGAATCTGAGAAGTATGTAGCTACCTTGGGTGTTGAGGTCCATCCTCTGGTGTTCCATGCCAACAGAGGACCTATTAAGTTCAATGTATGGGATACAGCTGGTCAGGAGAAATTTGGTGGACTGAGAGATGGCTATTACATACAAGCTCAGTGTGCCATTATAATGTTTGATGTGACATCAAGAGTTACTTACAAGAATGTGCCTAACTGGCATAGAGATCTGGTACGAGTGTGTGAGAACACCCCAACTGTGTTGTGCAGCAACAAAGTGAATGTTAAGGACAGAAAGGTTAAGGCAAAGTCAATCGTCTTCCACCGAAAGAATATTCAGTACTATGACAAAAGTAACTAAAACTTTGAAAAGCCCTTCCTCTGGCTTGCTAGAAAACTGATTGGAGACCCTAACTTGGAGTTTGTCGCCATGCCTGCTCTTGCCCCGCCAGAGGTGGTCATGGACCCAGCCTTGGCAGCACAGTACAAGCACAATTTAGAGGCTGCTCAGACAACTGCTCTCCCGGATGAAGATGATGACCTGTGAGAAAGTGAAGCTGGGGCCCAGCGTCAGAAGTCTAGTTTTATAGGCAACTGTCCTGTGATGTCAGTGGTGCAGCGTGTTTGCCACTTTATTACATAGCTAAGCAGAACATGTCCTTAATCTTTGGATGCTGAAGGAGATGGATGGGCTTTGGAGTGAATGTGGCAGTTTTAAAAAAAAAAAACAACCTTCATTTTTTGGACCTGCATATTTAGGTGTTTTGGAACACAGCTGTTTCCTCCTTGAGTTTCAAATATAAGACTGCTATAGTCACATGACAATATTGAGAGGTGGAATCTTGTTTGTTACTGTCATTCCCATTCCTTTTTGTTTAGAATCAGAATAAAGTTGTATTTCAAATTAAAAAAAAAAGAAAAGAATATGTACAATGATCACCTATTTTGATGTGAATGCAAAACTACTCATCTAGAACTCATTAAATTTATCTCAAATGTATAATTTATATTAAATTTAACACTAATGTATCACAGATGAAAGCAAAAACTAACTCTGAACTTGAATTTTACTTTCTACAGCATTATCTTGTTAAGTTCAAGCATTAGTAATAAGTATCACAGCTTCACAGAAAACGTATATCCTTTAACTTCAAAAAGATTGTCAGGGGGTTTCTCTTGTGGCTCAGTGGTCTCAAGAATCCACCTGAGACACGGGTTGAATTCCTGGTCAGGAAAGATCCCAAATGCCTCAGATCAACTACACATGCCACCGCTACTGAGCCTGTGAGGCAACTACTGAGGGGACAGGCTGCAACCACTGAAGTCCAAGTGCCTAGAGCCTGTGCTCCACAACGGGAGGAGCCATGGCAATGAGGAGCTTGCACAGCACAACGAAGAGCAGCCCCTGCTCATCACAGCTGGAGAAATGCCTGCAGGGCAATGAAGACCCAGCACAGCAAACAATAAATTATTTAAAATAAAAAAAAGTCAGAATGGGTACAAAAAATTGGATAGCCATGTACACTACTAAGTTAAAGGAAAATAAACACTTAACCGTTATGTGAAAAGCACTATGTTAGGCATCTCACTTGTATTATCACATTTAATCTCCATGAAAACCTATCCCCGTGTCTATTTCATTCCAAAGGCCATTATTTTTTACCACACCATATGCCTAATACAAGCTAATCAGAAAAAAACCTATCTGAACATACAGGTATCTTTTGCTTTACTTGACATAACTAAAAGGACTACTTGCTACTATCTTATGAAATTAAGTTAAAAGGGATATTTCACCCATATTTAAAATGTGCACATCATCTTGCTTTTCCCCTGTCTTACTTGTTGACTGTTTCAAAGAATTTTTAAAGGTTCTTCAAAACCCACCAAAGTTTTATGAAATAATGTTTCCAAATAAAATTCAACATTACATATTTAATAATAATGACATAATAAATTAGCTCACTTTACTCAAAACACTTTACACATACATTCTTTCCTTTACTCCTCAAAAGGAGCAAACTTGATATGAGATTATTGTCATTTTTACAGAGGAAGAAAGTAAAGCTCTCAAGAGGTAAACTTCATTTCGCAAACCAAGAATCTGAACCCAGGTCTCTGAAGACACACAGCCATTCTTTCCACCTCACCATGCTGCATCTCTGGTTTAAAGAAACTAAAGACAATTTTCCTTCTAACAAGAAAATCTGGCTGCTGAATGAAGAAAGCAAGCTAAAGGTTTAAAAAAACAACTTTCATAAATTTAATCAAGTGTCTATTTTTGATAGACAAACTACTGATATGCTAAGTAAAATAGGGCTAACCATTCCAATTTGAAATTCTCTTATACCCACACTTAGTAAATACAAAACATAAATTGCATCTGATTTTAATTTCATCCACATTATATCAAATATGACTAAAGTCTGGAAAGGATAATGAAAAGTTAACAATATATTAGGATGGTAGGATTTTGCATTGATGAGTTTGACATTTTAACAATTTCCTTTAAAACTGTTTTAATATAATGATACTTATTAAAAATGTCATTAAAAATACCTCTACAACTACATGTTAGTACTTAATGGAGGATGTGATAGTTGATTTGACTGGTATGTATGACTTTTTAAAATACCAAAAGTAATTCTCAGGTTAATGAAAACCCTCTAATGAAAGCTATGAATGCTCAAAAATCTATTTCACTGTTCTATGATTCTGACCAAAACAAGTGCTAACAGAGGGGCTAAATTATTATGTTCTCAAAGTTTTCCAATAATAATAACTACTTGAAATAAACGAGTCACAGACTGCGATTTGGAAACTTTGTTCATAAGGATTTTTATCTTAATAGCACCACCTCAATGGGACTTACAACTAAGATTATTAACTATTCATTTATTAATTAATTCATTAATGATTCATTTAAAAATGAAGATGCTCAAAAATACATCAATTTAGTGAGTAATACAGCCTATCCCCACCTCAAAGAAATTAAGATAATTATACCAAATTTTGTCAACATCTCAAATATTTTCTACTAATTACTTCAAAATGGCATTAAAACCAATAAACAAGCATCTGAGTTTTCATTTACTTATCACCAGAATTCAAAATTATAAATATAAAATAAATAAAAACCAAATGTGTTCAGCATTTAGAATGGTTAATCTAACTGGGCAAGTATCACATAAGAGGAAAAACATGGCATTAATGGCCAATCTAGTAATGATTCCTTTACATTTTTGCACAAATTCTACATAATTCTCTAAATAAAATTGCTTAAACTCTCAAATCTCAGTCTGCTTCTACTATTCCAAAAACTATGCCATGTGGTTAACATTCAATTTATACCCTCTCCAAACTGAAATTTACAAAGCCATGATTTGCTTTAACAAAAGTACAGGAAATTCCCTGACAGTCTAGTGCTTAGGACTCAGTGCTTTCACTGCAGTGACCTGGGTTCAATCCCTGGTTGGGGAACTAAGATCCAGACACCTGCACAGTGCCACCAAAAACACAGAAACAGAAAAAAAAAGAAAAAAAAAAACACCCAAAATAATGCCAAAATAAAAACAAACAAACCAGTGTCCTGAGACTTACTACCAATGAAGAAACGAATTCATTATTACCTGTATTTTAATACCAATTTCAAGTCAATTTCTTGATACAGAAATAAACAAGCATTTGCATTTTCTCAGTTCATAACATGTTTTGAAAATGAATCAATCAGGTTATGGGGTAGAATCTGCATTCTCTACTAATTCCTATTCAGTCAACAAACATGTATTTGTGTCATCACAATTATCATTACTGGAGTTAGTTTACCTACCAACTTTTATTTCTCAGAAGACTGTAAATGCAAAACTACAGAAACTTTTCAAAAGATAAGTTTTAAAATTCATTAAAGAAAAATTCTATACAAACTGCAATCAGCAGATGGTTGAAAACATGTTATGTACTTGTCACTACAGCACCCCCAAAGGAAGATGACGAAGGGATGTACTTACGTTTCAAAACAACGATCCACGTTGTCAGACATCAAAAGCAGCATGCATAGCTGTTCCAGGGCTATTAGTTGCATGTCCCTTTCATCTCCTTGTCCCATCTGCAGCCATTCCAGCAACGTATCTGGGTCCACATCTGCCATGGTTTTTTAAGCTTCTTTGCTTAAATTTAAAAAGTAAAAGCAAAAATTCCTTTAAATGTCCAGGACTGAACAGCGTGGGCTTAACTTTTTTTTCCTTTTCTTTTACATTGGCTAGAGTCAGATTTTTCTTGGTGTCCTCCTAGGAATTAGAAAAGACTCATAAGTATGTCTGGATAATGTACTTAACTGTAGTTTTCCAACTTTCCTTATTCCTCGGGTTTAACTTCATACATTGTACTAAATAAAAACCAGTTTTGCACAAGAGTATAAGCTGATTAGGCTGCTACTTAAACTGGAAACCAGAGCCATCTTTGTCAAAGACAGTCAAACAATCTTCGGATTCCACTATTGCTATCACTAACGTGTTTGCCAAAAGGCAAACAACACCTTACTAAGGGTTCTTTTCTTTTTGCCAGAAAACTACTTTCCCCCTCCGTCACGCAAAGCTGACCTTCTGATAAGGATTAGATTCAGTATTTTAAGGAAACTTGGCACTTTGATCCAATTCCCCTCCAAATGAACTCCCTACTTTAAAATCACCTTCAATTTCTTAAATTCTGCTGATTTAATTTACTGCTATCCTTAAGACGCCCAAATATAAACGATATACAAGATCTATCTACGATTTGATTAAGAATTTTGGCAGTAGCAGCAACTGTTCTTAAAAGTTTACAAACAAATGCTACAAGTAAATGCAATGGACTAACACGTTACAGATCACAACACAGGCCAACCTGCGGTCCTGTTTCCCCATCCCCACCGAACCGGGCAGTTGGTTAAAAACAACAGCAGCGACAACAACAGAGAAGCAGCCCCAACAGGCGAGTCAGTACAAAAACTCGTAAGCACTCTGACGAGAGGACCGCGTCGGGTCCCATGTCACCCAGCTCCAGGTGCCTAAGTCCGGCGGCGGGTTCCGGTGGGCACCCAACGGCGGCGGCCTGCAAGGGTGACCCCAAACTCAGGGCCCAGCCGACCCGGCGCCGGGAGACGCGGGCACTGCGCGCCGGTTTTCCCGAACCAAAGCCGGCTAAGTTAGCTACCTGCGTCGAGGAGGAGGGTAAGTTTTGGAGGTGGAGCTGCGAGCCTCTCTCCCCGAGAGGAGGAGGCCGGCGCGGGCAGGGCGATGGGTCTCCCGGGAGCGGCGCCCGGAACTCCGAGGCCCGGCGGGACGGCCCCGGCCCCGGCGGGCGGCGAGCCTTTCTCAAGGACAAGGGGGGCCGGCCACGGGCTCTGGCTCGGACAAGCCGGGGCCCGCCGAGGGCAGGGTCGGGGGAGGGAAACAAAGGGGCCAGGCGGCTGAGTCGGCGGCAGACGGCCGGCCTCACCAGGGTCCGGGGCCCCGATCCCGGCGCCAGGCCTGACCCTTCCGACCGCCGACGGCGCTCCTGCGTCCCCTTTCCTCAAGCTCTTACCCAGGCCTGTCGTCTCAAACCGCTCCGGTCCAGCCCCAAGCAGGCCGCGGGCTGAGCCAGGCCCGGCCGCGGCCCTCGAGTTCGCAGGAAGCCGCAGGCCGCGCAGGTCGAGCCGGGCTGGCGGCACAGGAAAAGCCGCGCCTTGTCCCTCCCCTTCCTCCGCGGGGACCTGGTGACAGGGAAGCCAGAGGTTCCTCAGACCGGCGGCGGCCAGCTCACGTCCCGTCCCCGGCGCCTGGCTCCTCAGGCCCCGCAGCTAGCTTAGAGGCCCGCGCCGTGCTGCCGGCGGCGGCGGCGGCGGGGGCAGGCCGCGTCCATCGCGATCCGGGAGGGGGAAGGGAGGAGGGTCGGGGGAGAGCCGGGCGGGGAAGCTGCGGAGGGCAGCGGTGCGCCGCGGAGGCGGAGCGACTGGGCTCCCCTGGCTGCGACCCCGCCGGCCGCCACGGGGGGCGCTGTGGAGCGCCGTCGGCCCGCGGCGCAGGCTCGCAAGCGAGCCACCGAGGGCCTCCGGCTCCCCGGACCTCGTCGGCTGTCGCGTCCCCGTCGTACGCCCTGCGCCTTCACCCCGTCCTGGCCCGGCCTCCCGCCTCTGCGACCCGGCCTCCGGCGCGAGCTTCTCCTCCTCCTCCTCCTCGCCGGTCACCCCTCCTCGCGCACGGAAGTGCGTCGCGGGAAGAAAAGCGCCCCCCTTCGGTCCTGGGAGGCAAACTGCACGGCAGTTCGGAAAGAGAGCCTCTCCCCGCAACCCTGGGAGGTAAATGTTGCCGAGTGTCCTCTCCACCGTACAGACCGGAGAGCTGAGGTTCCAAAAGGTGTGAATTCAGGCCCGGTGGCGTTCCCAGGGAGCAGCAGCAGTACCTCGAGTGTGCTTCCAACTTTTCCCTGTGGGTTGTGATCTTACGTATGTCCCTAGTTACTCCCTTCGAACGTTTTATTTCACGCGCGTTGAAAACAAAATATGCCTGCTTATGAGACGCGCTTGGAGACAGTTCAGATGTAATTAGTTGGAAATGTGAATATAGCTTTTTTTTTCTTTTAATCAAGACATGAATCCCTTGGTTTGTGAGATAAGTAAACCCATGCCCCATACACCCACTGCATTTAAAAAACAAAAATGAGTATTACGTGATAGTATTTGAGGCGTGTTCCTTTAAGCAGAGGAGCTGTTGCATATCTTTGAAGAACTAGTATTTTGTAAATTACACATTTGCACCTCGAATATCTATAGATACATGCCCCACTATGGCAGGTGATGTTCTTAGGTCCCCTGCTCATAGGTCAAATTAAGAGGTAAGAGTTGAGGATTCCACTATCTTGTCCCACCTGCAGCACATAAGAATAATTATTGCGAGCTATGAATGTGACTTGGAGCTGACAGGAAAATCTTCAAGGAGGAAGTGGCGTTTATTTTGGACCTTGAAGAAATGGGTAGAATGTGAACACTGCACGGGAGGAGAAAGAATAAAGCAAAGCCTGATCAGTTCTGAAACGAAGAAAAGAGGATCTATGTCTCAAGCAAAAACCAGTGTTAAGCAATGATGGAGAAAATAGGAGCTAAAGCCAGCAGGGACTTAAATGTGTGGGATACAGAATTTATGCTGAGGTAAAGTAGCAAGTTCTGGACTAGAACATTGACTGGAAAAGTTCCAAAGAGTCTTACAAAGGTGTATAGGGCAAGAGTGTCCAGAATAGCCAATAGGAACTACCTAGACAAGGAGATTAACTGGGAGATTGGAAAAATCCTCCAGTAGTGGAGAGAGAAAGGGCCTAGTTTTTGGCAGCAAGAAGACAGTTCGGATGGAGAAGAAATCAATCTTAAAAATGTTTTATACATGCAAATGTTTTATAAATGCCCCTATACATACACAGCTGTCAGAAGCTCCACTGCCTAGTACATTTGTGACAATGAATGTATGTCGATATACCATTATCACTCAAATTCCATAGTTTACATTAGAGTTCACTTTTGGTATTGTATGTTCTGTGGGTTTTGACAAACATATCTTGACACATATCCGCCATTATAACATCATGCAGAATATTTTCACTGCCCTAAAAAATCACCTGTGCTCTACCTGTTCATCCCACTCTCACCTAGCCCCTGATAACCACTAATCTTTTCACTGAGTCTATTGCTTTACCTTATTCAGAATGTTGCATACTTGAAATCATATAATATATAGCCTTTTCATATTGGTTTCTTTCATTTAATAATGTGCATGTAAGGTTCTCTTCATGGCTTAATAACTCATTTTTTTGTTTGCTTGTTTTTAGGGCCAAATAATATTCTGTTGTCTAGAAGTACCTGAGTTTATCCATCCACCTGCTGAAGAACATCTTGGATGTTTCCAAGTTTTGGCAATAAAAGTTCTGCCATAAAGACCCAGGTGCATGTTTTTACATGGACATAAGTGTTCAACTCATTTGGATAAATACTTAGGATCACAATTTCTGGATTGTATGGTAAGAATATTTTTTCTTCCATTTTTATTGAGATATAATTAATATACTGCACTGTGTAATCTTAAGGAATACAACATAATTTTTTGACTTACATATGTCATGAAATGATTACCACAATAGATTTGGTGAACCTATCCATCATCTCATATAAATAACACATTACAGATTAAAAAATATTTTTTCCTTGTGATGAGAAAGAATTCTAAGGATTTAGTCTGTTAGCAACTTTCATTTATAGTGTTCAGCATTGTTAATTATCATTATTATGTTATAAATTACATTCCTGGTACATATTTTTCTTATAACTAGAATTTGTACCTTTTGACCACCTTCATTTAATTCTTTCTCCCTCCCACAAGAATATGTTTACTTTTGTAAGAAACTGCTCAACTGTCTGCCAAAGTAGCTGTACCATTTGATTTTTTTTTTTTGACACTGCCACGCTTCTTGTGGGCTCTTAGTTCCCTGACCAAGGATCAAGAGCACCAAGTCCTAACCACTGGACCGCCAAGGAAGTTCCCCAATTTTGCATTTCCATGCGCAGTAAAAGTTACTAATGCTCAACAGTCCCTTCAGCATTTGTTGTTGTCAGTGTTTTGGATTTTGCCCACCATTCTAACAGATGTATAATGGTATATTATTTTAATTTTCAATTCCCTACTGATGTGATATGGAACATTTTTTTTCATATACTTATGAATGTATATATTTTTCTTTTAATCTTTTCGTATACTTATTTGCCATTTGTATATCTTCTTCAGTGAGGTGTCTGTTCGGATCTGTTGCCCACTTTTTAAGCAGATTGTTCATCTTGTTGAATTTTAAGAGTTCTTTGTATATTTTGATAATAGTATTTATCAGAGGTGTCTTTCTGGATGTTTTCTTTACCTGGGGAACTTTTAAAATGTCAGATGCTCACGCCATATCTCAGACCAGTTCAGTCAGTGGCTCTGAACATAGAGTCTGGACATCAGTATTTTTTGAAGTGATTCTAATGTATAGCCAAGGCTCAAGGCTGAGAACAACTGGCCTAAGTCAATACAACAACGGTAGTATTTAAATATAATTATTATAATACTTATTATTGTTGCAGCTAGATTTTATGAGGTACTTATCATGTCCTAAAACCCTTCTAAATGTGTTACAAATATTAATTCACTGTGGACATCGACTACTTTGACTTGCTGTCTGTGTTGCCTTGGCTTCTCTGAGCTTTGTTTTCCTAATCTATAAGACTAAGATGATAATAGAAACTAACTCCTCATAGAATAATTATATTAAACAAGATAATGCATATAAATGCCTACCACATATTAAATAAACACTCCAACGTGCCTGCTATTAATAATATTACATTATTAGTTCAGCTCTCTGGTGTGGCATGCTAGGTCTGCTCCCTCTTCCATAGGACAGGTCAACAAACAAAGACAACAGTAATGATTCCCATACCCTCTCTTCTCCCGGCAACCCTCCTTAGTCATGTTCTAATGTCTCCTGACATACTTTAATTAAGAATTCCTAAGCCTGAAACTTCGCTTTAAAGGTGGTCGGACGTGGACAGAGGAATGCTGTCTTCCGTTGCATTGGGTCCAGAGTGACAATCGCATCACTTTTTTGGCTCATACAGGGTTTGCTGAACTAAAGTCCTTCCTTCTTGCTCCCTGAACTGCCAAGCCAACTTTCCTTCAGTCTTTTAATTTAGCAGTTGATATTTCTGTCCTTAATGTTTAGACTTACTAAATTTTGTCTTGTTGGTTCTGTGTCAATGCTGCGTCCTATGGCAATCTCTTTGAATCCTGACTGGATGGTGAAAGGTATCAGCTGTCCCCCCAAATTCTTTGTTAGTAGTCAATTAGATAAAGGTGTTGGATAGAATATGGCCAAAACAAAGGCTCTTACCAATGACAAACCTTTTACCAAGCAGTTATTTATCCATTAAATTAACATTGTCCTGGTGTAGTTGTTCAGGTAACAGCTTTACCTAACAGTATTTATAACCTGACCTGCTTACTTCCTCCTTGATAATAGGAATTTTAATGTACTTTTGTTTAAAAACTCTGCTAAGAAAATGAAAACCAAAATTGAGTCTTGTAATACAGAATAAACATATTTATATCCAAATTTTTGGAGGAAAGATTGTCAATTGCCTTCTTGAAACTCACTTATTTCAACTATGGCATCCCAGTAACATTCGAGGAAGTTGGGTAACTCCGTATATGGAGGAACTCTCTTTTTTGTGTGTGTCTAAACTTATTTCAAAATTGAAAGTTAAAAGAACAAGATAATAAGTTTAGCTTGAGATGACTAATTCTTAGTAATGCTGCCTTCTAGGAATCATTCTTCTAAAGGTTTCAAAAATGATATATTTAAAAATAGATTCTAGAATTTTGACAGTTTTTTACAAAATACACTGTATCCATCATATGTCCCTTGATAGTATAGACAAAAAACAAATAATAGTTGTAAAAGTTGTGTTTTCTGTTCCTAGTTAGGTGTTCTTGCTCCAAGGCTAAAAAAAAAAAAAGTTTTTAACTCTTCATTAGCCTACTCATGTGCATAATAAGTATTTTATAACTTAAAGGAAAAGTAGGATCTGATTTACAAAACTTAGTTCATAGAAAACATTCAAGAACCTAAGTTCTGTAAATAAATCTATTTTATTACATATTTTTTAAAGTGTATGAGGAGAAAAACACATAATGATTGTGTAAATTTTAAGTTTCTCCTGTATATTTTGCTATTAAGGAATTATTATTGTCTTGTATGATAATGATGTAATGGTTATATTTCCTAAAAAAAAAAAGAGTCCAACTGCTTAGAGAAGCATATTAAAACATTTACAGGTGAAATGATATGATAACAAGGATTTGCTGCAAAATTGTTTGAGAGAATAGTGGGTAGAGCTCAGATGAAACATAATTGGCCATGCATTGAGGATAACTACTGCACAACTGCACTCATCTCACACGCTAGTAAAGGAATGCTCAAAATTCTCCAAGCCAGGCTTCAGCAATATGTGAACCATGAACTTCAGATGTTCAGGCTGCTTTTAGAAAGGGTAGAGGAATCAGAGATCAAATTGCCAACATCCGCTGGATCATCAAAAAAGCAAGAGAGTTCCAGAAAAACATCATTTTCTGCTTTATTGATTATGCCAAAGCTTTTGACTGTGTGGATCACAATAAACTGTGGAAAATTCTGAAAGAGATGGGCATACCAGACCACCTGACCTTCTTCTTGAGAAACCTGTATGCAGGTAAGGAAGCAACAGTTAGACCTAGACATGGAACAACAGACTGGTTCCAAATAGGAAAAGGAGTATGTCAAGGCTATATATTGTCACCCAGCTTATTTAACTTATATGCAGAGTATATCATGAGAAACGCTGGGCTGGAGGAAGCACAAGCTGTAATCAAGATTGCCGGGAGACATATCAATAACCTCAGATATGCAGACAACACCACCCTTATGGCAGAAAGTGAAGAACTAAAGAGCCTCTTGATGAAAGTAAAAGAGGAGAGTGAAGAAGTTGGCTCAAATCTCAACATTCAGAAAACTAAGATCATGGCATCTGGTCCCATCACTTCATGGCAAATAGATGGGGAAACAATGAAAACAGTGTCAGACTTTATTTTTCTGGGCTCCAAAATCACTGCAGATGGTGATTGCAGCCATGAAATTAAAAGACGATTGCTCCTTGGAAGGAAAGTTCCAACCAACCTAGACAGCATATTAAAAAGCAGAGATATTACTTTGTCAACAAAGGTTCGTCTAGTCATGGCTATGGCTTTTCCAGTGGTCATGTATGGATGTGAGAGTTGGACTATAAAGAAAGCTGAGCACTGAAAAATTGATGCTTTTGAACTGTGGTGTTAAAAAAGACCCTTGAGAGTCCCTTGGATGAGAGCAGTCTATCCTAAAGGAGATCAGTCCTGGGTGTTCATTGGAAGGACTGATGTTGAAGCTGAAACTCCAGTACTTTGGCCACCTGATGCAAAGAGCTGACTCATTGGAAAAGACCCTGATGCTGGGAAAGGTTGAGGGTGGGAAGAGAAGGGGATGACTAGGATGAGATAGTTGGATGACATCACCGACTCAATCGACATGAGTTTGAGTAAACTCTGGGAGTTGGTGATGGACAGGGAGGCCTGGCATGCTGCAGTTCATGGGGCTGCAAAGAATTGGACATGACTGAGCAACTGAACAGAACTGAGGATAACTATTGAATCTGGTTAATAAGTGGGGATTCATTATATTAGTGTCTGTAGTTTTGCATGTATTTGAAAATCCCATAATAAAAATGATTTTTAAAAACTGGGAAGTGTGAGAGGTTAAAGGAAGCAATAATGGCTTTTGAGACAATCTTATAGAAATATTTCTTAATTTTCAAGTTACAGCATCATTTAACCTATTGTCAATGGAGAGATCACTATACTTATTTACTTAAGCTTTTTAAATATATTTATTTATTTATTTGGCTGCTTGGGATCTTTAGTTGTGGCATATGAGATCTTTTTAGTTGTAGCATGTGGGGTCTAGTTCCCTGACCAGGGATGGAACTCAGACCTCCTCCGTTGGGAGCGCTGAGGCTTAACCACTGGACCACCAGGGATGTCCACTACTTAAGCTTTCTAAAACCCAAAATAATTTGAGTAAGTTTATTCTTATATGTTTTTGTTGTATAATAAATTAAAGAGATTACATAATAGGGGATAATGAAAGGGACAGGTGTTTTTAAAATTCACTCAAGAACGCTTACAGAGCTTTGGCTTCCCTGTTAGCTCAGACAGTAAAGACTCCACTTGCAATGCAGGAAACCTGGATTCGTTCCCTGGGTTGGGAAAAACATCCCCTGGAGGAGGGCATGGCAGTGCTCTCCAAAAGTCTTGCCTGGAGAATCCCTATGGAGAGAGAAGCCTGGCTGGCTACAGTCCATGGAGTCACAAAGAATCTGACACAACTGAGCGACTAAGCACACACACACATCCATACAGATTACTTACTATGTGCAGGTACCTTTTTAAGTGCTTTTTAAGTATTAATTTATTTAATCTCCTAAAAATCCTGTAAGGGAGATAGTGTTATTGTCTCCATTTTACACATGGGGAGATGAAGTCCCATAAAAGTGAAGTGAAGTGAAGTGAAAGTCGCTTAGTTCTGTCCAACTCTTTGCAACCCCGTGGACTGTCCATGGAATTCTCTAGGCCAGAATACTGGAGTGACTATCTGTTCCCTTCTCAGGGGATCTTCCCAACCCAGGGATTGAACTCAGGTCTCTCGATTGCAGGCAGATTCTTTACCAGCTGAGCCACAAGGGAAGCCCGTAAAAGTTAAGTAATCTGTATAAGGTCACACAGTTGGTAAACAGCAAAGGTGGGGTTTTTTTTTTTTTAATTTTTTTTTTTATTGTTTTTGCCACACATTGTCATGATATCACCATGGGTTTACATATGCTTCCCCTCCGGAACCCCCCTCCCTCCTCCCTCCCCCCCGGGAAATCTCGCTGCACCAGCCCCAAGCATCAATCCTCGGCTGGCGATTGATTAGACATATGATAATTAACATGCTTCAATGCCCTTCTCCCATATCATCCCACCCTTACCCTCATCCACAAAGTCCACAAGTCTTTTCTATACATCTGCGTTCCTTTTGCTGTCTCGCATGTTGGGTTCTCGTTACCGTCTTTCTAGATTCCATATATATGCGTTAATATACTGTATTGTTGTTTTTGCTTCTGGCTTACTTCACTCTGGATAATGGGCTCCAGATTCGTCCATCTGAGTAGAATTGCTTCAAATGAATTTTTTTTTAATGCTGAGTAATATTCCATTGTGTATATGTACCACAGCTTTTTTTTTTTTTTTTGAGAGTAAGTGTCATTTATTTAAAACAGAATTACAAATTTCTTAAGGGAAATGCACAAACAAGAATCTGATATGTGTGGCTTGTAAAACATAATTAATATCTCCTCGCAAATGTTTCCTTTTGAAAACACTAGCATTTATAGATTTTCTAGAAGTAACAGGAAACAGTAGTTTCCTTGAAAAAATTTTTTAAAAGTTTAAAACTTTTCTTAACTTGCATAAACCTTATTGCACATTAGTGTTGGTTGAGAATCTGTTCTGAATTCCTATGTATTTATTCATTCTGTTAAAAAAAAAAAAGCCTTTCAAATGTCACCCATCTCCTCTCAGAAAACACACGTCTTTATATTTCAACACCTTTAGTTTGTGTCATAATAGTTGATATAACATTTAAGATAGTTGCTGAGCCATGTTAAACTTGTTAATATCCCAAATGGTAAAAATTGGCCACATCTCGCAAAGGTGGGTTTTGAATGCAGAAAGTCTGGCTGCAGAAGCTCTATTTCTCCGGATTACATGATCCCCCTCAACACACACACACACACACACATACACACACACACACACACACACACACACACACAGAGTTCAGTTCAGTTCAGTCACTCAGGCTTATCCGACTATTTGCAACCCCGTGAACCGCAGCACACCAGGCCTCCCTGTCCATCACCAACTCGCGGTGGCCAAAGTACTGAAGTTTCAGCTTCAAAATCAGTCCTTCCAATGAACACTCAGGACTGATCTCCTTTAGGATGCACTGGTTGGATCTCCTTGCAGTCCAAGAGACTCTCAAGAGTTTTCTCTAACACCACAGTTCAAAAGCATCAATTCTTCTGTGCTCAGCTTTCTTTATAGTTCAACTCTCATATCCATACATGACCACTGGAAAAACCATAGCCTTGAGTAGACAGAAATTTGTTGGCAAAGTAATGTCTCTGCTTTTTAATAGGCTGTCTAGGTTGGTCATAACTTTCTTTCCAAAAAGTAAGCATCTTTTAATTTCATGGCTGCAGTCACCGTCTGCAGTGATTTTAGAGCCCAGAAAAATAAAGTCAGCCATTGTTTCCACTGTTTCCCCATCTATTTGCCATAAAGTGATGGGACCAGATGCCATGATCTTAGTTTTCTGAATGTTAAGCTTTAAGCCAACTTTTTGACTCCCCTCTTTCACTTTCATCAAGAGGCTCTTTGGTAGTTCTTCGCTTTCCGCCATAAGGGTGGTGTCATCTGCATATCTTCTGAAAGCCTGGCTGCAGGCTTATTGAGGTTATTGATATTTCTCCCAGCAATCTTGATTCCAGTTTGTGCTTCCTCCAACCCAGCGTTTCTCATGATGTACTCTGCATATAAGTTAAATAAGCAGGGTGACATACAGTCAAAGGCTTTAGTATAGTCAGTAAAGCAGAAATAGATGTTTTTCTGGAACTCTCTTGCTTTTTCAATGATCCAGTGGATGTTGGCAATTTGATCTCTGGTTCCTCTGCTTTTTCTAAAAGCAGCTTAAACATCTGAAAGTTCACACACAGACCATGATAAAAAAATATATCTTGAGGAATCACGTATATAGAAATTATAGCATGAGTATAGAAGAGTAAATATGTGAGGGCATTTATGGTAGTGTTTTTAAGCATATTAACTGTTGGAAACAGGAAACAGCCTACATGTCCCATCAGTGGTAGCATGAAGAAATCTGCACAGATTCACTTAATCTGTGCAGATGTTTAAAAGAAGATTGACTTAAAAAATGACAAATATTTAAAATTAGAAAGTTGCAGAATCATGAACACATTAAGATCCCAGTTAAAAACTCTTTATAGTATGAATGAGTGTAAAAGGAGAATTTAAAAGAAGATACATCAATCTGTTGTATGATTGCCTCTTAAAAGAAAAGAAAGGGAATAAAGGAGAGCACTTTGATTTTTATTTTATATATCTTTTTAGTGTTTTAATTTCTTTTCCAATCACTTTTGCAATTAAAAAAAATTGTTAATGTAATACATATATACAGTTAAAAAGTTGAGAAAGTCCAATAGAATGAAAATAAAATCAGGAATAATCGCCTGCCACCTTGAGGTTATTATTATTAGGATTTTGATAACATTTACATGACTTTTTTCTAAACAATATATATTTATAATATATATTATATGTAACATGTATTATAAATGTGTATGTCATATATATTTATATATTAAAATCATATATTGTATATATATATATTATGACCATATTAATATGAAGTTAATGACATTAAACAAGCATTAAGCTCTTTTCTTGGACTTCTTACCAAAGTCCAAAGTTCATCTACCCAGTGCCATCTCATCTCTTGTGTTGTTCAGGGTGTCTTTTTATCCCTTTTATCAGCTAACTAAAGAAGCATGAGGACCAGACTTTGATTATCTGAGCTGGAAAAACTAGCTGGTTTCCTTCAGCCTTAAGGATTAAATTTATACTCTCATAGAACAATGTCTGCATAGTAGAGTTAGAGGTGAGCAGTTATTTAAGTAAAGCTGCTTAGCAGAAAAATCTATCTAGGTCATTCAGAGACAAAATTACTTCCCTTAAGGTCATTTGCCATAGACTATCTGAATCCTTTTCTATAACACCTAGGAAGGTAGATCAGAATTTAATATAAATTTGGAGCCCAGGAAATAGTGTTTGATATACTGGGTAAATGCCAATGGCTTGATAATACCTGCAGACTGTATATATGTATTATTAATGTGAGAATGTGCATATATGCTGAGGTAATCTAGAGATTAAGGCAAATAGTTTCTTGACCAAGGAAATTAAACACCAAGCTTTCAAGGAAATTATATCTGTACTAGTTTTTCATTGAATATCATTATTGATATTCATTTTCTTTGAAAATCTTTATGTGATTTTAAGGTTTTTATGATTATTCACTTTCTTTAGGTTTATATTAAATTTTCTGATATGTATATCATATATATCATATACATATTTAAATATATAGTTTATACATAGTGTATATATTATGTGTGTATATATATACTTTTGATAATAGCTTTATTGAAGTATAGTGAATATACAGTTAATCATTTTAAAGGAAGAGTTCAGAGGCCCTTTGTTCATTTTTCTTATACCTTTCATACCATAAATGCGTAGGGGCTGGATTTCAGCAGTTCAGACTCCTTTCCACTGGTTTTTACAAAGTGTGCTTCCCTGGCTGCATCAGGCTGGTGCTTTAATCGAATCCAACTACCAACCTAGACAGAATATTAAAAAGCAGAGACATTACTTTGTCAACAAAGGTTCATCTAGTCAAGGCTATGGTTTTTCCAATGGCCATGGATGCATGCGAGAGTTGAAGAACTGATAAAGAAAGAAAGAAAGCTGAGCGCTGAAGAACTGATGCTTTTGAACTATGGTGTCGGAGAAGACTCTTGAGAGTCCCTTGGACTGCAAGGAGATTTAACCAGTCCATCCTAAAGGAGATCAGTCTTGGGTGTTCATTGGTAGGACTGATGTTGAAGCTGAAACTCCAATACTTTGGCCACCTCATGCGAAGAGCTGACTCATTTGAAAAGCCCCTGATGCTGGCAATGATTGAGGGCAGGAGGAGAAGGGGACGACAGAGGATGAGATGGTTGGATGGCATCACCAACTAAATGGATGTGGGTTTGGGTGGACTCCGGGAGTTTGTGATGGACAGGGAGGCCTGGTGTGCTGCAGTTCATGGGGTCGCAAAGAGTCAGACACGACTGAGCGACTAAACTGAACTGAACTACCTTTCTCTTTGGCTTCCTTCTTTTTCTTATCATTTTCTGTCACATGTTTCAGGAAGCTGCCTCAGCTCTTAAGAGTGTTTAATACATCCAATATGTACATTAATTCTCTTGGCAAGAATCTTGCCCTTAACCAGTTTATTTACAACGGTGCCAGCAGCCTGTTGGGTGATATTGTAGATGCTTCAGTTTTGCTTTGATAACATTTGTGGGGAATTCTTCTATGAATAGTGTCTGTTCCTTTGAAGTGTACAATATCACCTTCTTTGTAGATTTGCATGTATGTGGCCAAAGGAATAGCAACATATTTCCTAAAAGGCCTAGAGAATGTAGAGCAGGTGCTTCTCCTCTTTCCCTTTGTGTCATTTTGGTGAATACTGGAAAATGTCAGTTTCAGCCTTAAGTGTCTATTTAAATATAGCCATCATAGTGGGTTTGAGTATTATCTCATGATTTTGATTTACATTTTCCTAGTGACTAATGGTGTTGAGCATTTTTTTATGTGTTAATTGACAACTCGTATACTCTTTGGATAAAGTCTATTCAGATTCTTCATGCATTTTAAGATTTGGTTATTTGTCTTTTCATTGTCAAGTTGTAAGAGTTCTTTATATATTCTGAATATAAGTCCCCTGTCAGAGATACAGTTTGCAAATACACTCTCCCATTCTGCGTATTGCCTTTTCAGTTTCTTGATGCTGTTTTTTGAAACACTGAAGTTTAAAATATTTATGAAGTCCAGTTTATCTGTTTTGTCTTTTGTCACCTGTGCTTTCAGAATCTAAGGAACAATTACTTAATCCAAGATTGTGGAGATTTATATTTATGTTTCCTTCTAAGAGTTTTATAGTTTAAATTCATATATTTCAATTTATGGTCTAGGAGTCCAGCTTTATTCTTATTTGCACTATTTGTTGAAAAGACTGTATTTCCCCATGACTTTCCTTGTAAGCTTTGTTGAGAATCAGCTGACCATAAGTGTAAAGATTTATCTAGATTCTCAATTATGTTTCATTGATCTGAATTTCTATCTTTATTCCAGCACCACTCTGTTGATTACTATAGATTTGTAATATGTTTTAAAATCATGAAGTATGAACTCTGCAACCTTGTTCTTCTTTTTTAAGATCATTTTGGCTATTCTGGGTTGTTTGCATTTCCATATAAATTTTAACATCAACTTGTCAATTTAAAAAAACAGACTTTGATTTTTTTGTTTTTACATTGGTATCTGACTTTTCATTTTTTTTCAGATGAGTGTCAGACTTCTATTTATTTTTAAAATTTTACTGAAGTATAGTTGATATACATTGTTGTGCTAGTTTACAAGTTTGTGCTAGTATAGCAAAGTGATTGAGTTATACATATGACTATAACCACTCTTTTTTAGATTCTTTTCCCATGTACGTTATTACAGTTTATTGAGTAGAGTTGCCTGTACTATATGGTAGGTCCTTATGAGTTATCTATTTTATATTTAGTAGCGTGTGCATATCAATCCTAATTCATCCCTCCCCACCTTCTCGTTTGGTAACCATAAGTTTGTTTTCTACCTCAGTGGCTCTATTTCTGTTTTATAGATAAGTTTATTTGTAGCATTATTTCTACTCCATATATATATGATATCATATTTATCTTTCTGTCTTACATAGTATGATAATCTCTAGGTCTGCCTGTGTTGTTGCAAATGGCATTATTTCATTCTTTTTTACACCTGAGTTATATTCCATTGTACCTATGAACCACATCCTCTTTATCCATTCATCTGTCAGTGGACATTTAGATTGCTTCCATGTCTAAACAAGGTCTGATGAAAATTCCTTGGTGGTCCAATGGTTAGGCCTCTGAGCTTCCACTGCAGGGGACCTGGATTGGATCCCATCTCAGGAAAATAAGATCCTGCAAGCCATGCAGTGTGGCCAAAAGTTAAAATATATATATATATTTTAATTAAAAACAAAACAAAACTCTGATTTTGATAGAGAGCATGCTGAGTATATACATCAATTTGAGAAGTATTGCCATTTTAATAACGTTTTCCAACTCATAAACATGAAATATCTTTCATTTATTTAGTTCATCTTTAATTTTCAGTAATATTTTATAGCTTTCAGTGTACATGTTTTGTACTTATTTTAAGTCATGGAGATGTTTGTATGTATATTCTGTTTTTGTTGAATGAATATCATTTTGGTCTAGTTGGTTTGTAGTATTTTTTTTAATAGTATTTTTCAAGTCTTCTATTTCCTTATTAATCCATTGTTTGGTTGTTCTAGTCAACATTGAAAGTGAAGTCTTCAACTATTATTGTTGAATTGTGTGTGTCTCCCATCAGTTTTATTAGTTTTTACTTCATGTATTTTGGGAATCTGCTGTTAGGTGCATATATATTTATAGTTACGTCTTCCTAACAGACTGGCCTTTTTAATGTTAAACTATATCCTTCTTTGCCTTTTTGTCTCTAGTAACAATTTTTGTCTTAAAATCTTTTCTTTTTGGCCACTTGAGTTGCAGGATCTTAGTTCTCTGACCAGGGATCGAATCCAAGCTGTAGACAATGAAAGCAGAGTCTTAACCACTGGACTGCCAGGAAATTCCTTTTAAATCTCTTTTGTCTGATGTTAATATAGCCACTCCAGCTCCCTTTGGGTTACTGTTTATATGGTGTATATTTTTCCATTCTTTTTGTGGCAATTTATATGTATCTGAATCTAGCTTGTCTTTTTTCAGACAGCATATAGTTAATTTTTTTAATCTATTATGCAAATGTATGCTTCCTGATTGGAGTGTTTAGTCTATTTACAATTAAGGAAATTATTGATAGCATAGTTTTTACATTGGCCATTTTGTTACTTGTTTTCTGTGTGTTTTATGTATATTTCTCCATTACTGCTTTCTCTTTTGTTAAATAGTTATTTTCTAGTATATCATTTCAGGTCCTTTGTTGTATCTTTTTTTGTATTTTTTTTATTTTATTTATTTATTTTCTTTACATTATCGTATTGGTTTTGCCATACATTGACATGAATCCGCCGTGGGTATACATGTGTTCCCCTTCCAGAACCCCCCTCCCACCTCCCTCCCGATTCCATCTCTCTGGGTCATCCCAGTGCACCAGCCCTGAGCACCCTGTATCAAGCATCAAACCTGGGCTGGTGATTGATTTCACATATGATAATTTACATGTTTCAGTGCCATTCTCCCATATCATCCCACCCTCGCCTTCTCCCATAGAGTCCAAAAGACTGTTCTATACATCTGTGTTTCTTTTGCTATCTCATATACAGGGTTCTCGTTACCATCTTTCTAAATTCCATATATTTGCGTTAGTATACTGTATTGTTTTTCCTTCTGGCTTACTTCACTCTGGATAATAGGCTCCAGTTTTGTCCACCTCAGCAGAACTGATTCTTTTTAATGGCTGAGTAATATTCCATTGTGTATATGTACCACAGCTTTCTTATCCATTCATCTGTTGATGGGCATCTAGGTTGCTTTCATGTCCTGGCTACTGTAAACAATGCCACGATGAACATTGGGGTACATGTGTCTCTTTCAATTCTAGTGTCCTTGGTGTGTAAGCCCAGCAGTGGGATTGCTGGGTCATATGGCAGTTCTATTTTCAGTTTTTTAAGGAATCTCCACACTGTTCTCCATAGTGGCTGTACTAGTTTGCATTCCCACCAACAGTGTAAGAGGGTTCCCTTTCCTCCATATCCTCTCCAGCATTTATTGCTTGTAGACTTTTGGATGGCAACCATTTTGACTGGTGTAAAGTGGTACCTCATTGTGGTTTTGATTTGCATTTCTCTGATAATGAGTGATGTTGAGCATCTTTTCATGTGTTTGTTAGCCATTTTTATGTCTTCTTCGGAGAAATGTCTGTTTAGTTCTTTGGCCCACTTTTTGATAGGGTCGTTTATTTTTCTGGACTTGAGCTGCAGGAGTTGCTTGTATATTTTTGAGATTAATTGTTTGTCCATTGCTTTGTTTGCTATTGTTTTCTCCCATTCTGAAGGCTGCCTTTTCACCTTGCTTTTAGTTTCCTTTGTTGTGCAGAAGCTTTTAATTTTAATTAGGTCCCATTTGTTTATTTGTGCTTTTATTTCCAATATTCTGGGAGGTGGGTCATAGAGGATCCTGCTTTGGTTTATGTCGGAGAGTGTTTTGCCTATGTTTTCCTCTAGGAGTTTTATAGTTTCTGGTCTTATGTTTAGATCTTTGATCCATTTTGAGTTTATTTTTGTGTATGGTGTTAGAAAGTGTTCTAGTTTGTTTTTGAGTTGTCTTCTTAGTGGTTATGCTAGGGATTAGAGTTAACATCTTAATTTAAAAATAATCAAGCTTGAATTAATAGCAACTGAATTTCAATAGTATACAAAAATTTTATTCCATGTAGCTATTTCCTCCCTTCTCCAGTGTGCTATTATTGGCATACAATTACATCTTTATACATCATATACCCATCAATTCACTTTTATTATCAGTACTTTATACAGTTGTCTCTTAAATCATATGCAAGAATGAGTTACAAACAAAATACATTTATACTATCTTTTATGTTTAGCTGTGTATTTACCTTTACTAGTGCTTTGTACATCATGTATTGACTTATTTTAGACTCTTATTAAATTCTTTTCAAAATACTTAGTTTACATCTGCTACTTCCCTCAGATATTTTCCCATTTCAATAGTTTTTTACCCTGTAATTATCTAAAGTAATGTGGTTTAGTGGAAAGACTGAGTTTTGAATCAAGAGTCTTAGCATCTGCTAATAGTTTTCAGCCCATTGATTGATTTTGTAATCTGGATTAAACCATTTATTCTTTATCCAGGCTTCGATTCCCTTAACTTGAAAGTAGAGAGAATAGCATTTGGCCCTATTTGACTGCTGACTTTAAATGTACAATTCTCCCTATTATAGGTCCTACCACAGATGACAGAAGTTCTCTTGTAATGACTGAAGTTCTCAGAAAATGACTGAGAATAAATAAATTATGCAAACTGCTTCAGATGATCAATTGCTGTTTGCAATATACTTTGTAAAAAAAAAATCCTTCAATTTGCAAATTGCTTCCTAGGTATATTTCTCTGAAAAAAATACAAATAATGAATAATCCCCAATATAGTGAATACCTATTCCTCAGCTAGTTTCAAATATCCAGTCAAACCCAGCATGACCCTAACTCTCAGCTATTTGAAGTGAATTTAATGGGGGAGTGAGTATAGGGGAATGGATTATATCTGAGTCTTCAGCGTGTGCTCCGTTACTTCAATACTGTCTGACTCTTTGCGCCTCTGTGGACTGTATCCCACCAGACTCTTCTGTCCATGGGATTCTCTAGGCATAAATACTAGAGTAGGCTGCCACGCCCTCCTTCAGGGAATCGTCTCGACCCAGGAATCAAACTCACGTCTCTTAACATCTCCTGCTTTGGCAGGTGGGTTCTTTACCACTAGCACCACCTGGGAAGCCTGAGTCTTGAGAGCAGATTTAATATGTTTTCTTAGTCTCCTGTTTCCTGAGGTCTGTTCTTCCCATCAGTTTGTTTTGTTTTTAGGGAAGAAAATAATCATATTCCCCTTGGATGTAAAAGCCAGGGCCAGCATCACCACCATTTGGAGTATAACCTATAAAATCTATTCTGACCATTTTCTTTGCCCCCACTAAAAAAATAATAACTGTGGTAAAATGAGATTTAAAATAATTCCTGTATACCTAGGGCCACAGGTGAAATTCTTCATCACAGATATTTAAGGATTGAATTTTAGCAGGAGCACCAATTACACTTAGAACAATAGGATAGTTGTTGGTGATTCATCAAGCAGAAGGTGAGTTTTGCCCTTCGCTCCTTTTGGAAACAAGTCCAAGTTTGAAACACCTTCCACACTCAGGTTTTGTCAGTTGATGAGATTCCAACCATGGTAATTTCTGAATATTAATGAAAGAGCAAGTCAAAGTAGATAATCCGGTTAGTGTGTCTTAGTATGATTCAGACCTGTTATACAAAGATACTTATTCTCAGGAGCTTCCTTTATCGTCAGTCTTGAGGAAATGTAGCCAGATTGATTAGAATGTAATCTTGCTAACCATTGAATAGCTTTCCATATAATTCTACCTTATCAAATGGAAGCTAGCCTTTGCCTTTCTCTATTACCCAATTTCAAACCACACTCCTTGTAACCAATGAAAAAGAAATGTATTATGCTATTCCTTGTTTTCTTTAGCTAAAGAACCCCATGTCCTTTCTTTAGTGGTCTGGAATCTTGTTAGCAAACAAAATTTGCATGTGGCTTTTATATTAGTGTTACTGCCATACTATGTACATAGGGGAGATAAAAGACTGAAAATAACTAATCTAGCCTTAGTAAATGGACCTAACTGTATGTGCTGCATATTCCCACAGACATAACATCTAGGGAAGATAATATTTATTTTTAGAACAAAATCACAATTGAAACCCTTATTCTCGCACTTGAGTATTTTTCCCCCTGTCTTCCCCCCTCACCTGAGAATGACTATGTGCTGTGTGCTCAGTCACTTCAGTTGTATCTGACTCTTTGTGAACTATGGACAATAGCCTGCCAGGCTCCTCTGTCCATGGGACATTTCCAGGGAAGAAGACTGGAGTGGGTTGCCATGCCCTCCTCCAGGGGATCTTCCCGACCCAGAAAGTAACCCATATTGAACCCATATCTCTGGTGTCCCCTTCATTGCAGGCATGCTCTTTACCCACTTGAGACACTTGGGAAGCCCGAGAATGGCTATAGACATTTTTTTTTAAGAGGCAACTTGCAGTCTCAAGAAACAAACCACAGAACCTTCTTTTTATAGTGGTTTCTTCAGTCAAACACATTCTTTATTGTAAAAGTGATAAAATTATGACAGAATTTCAGACAGTAGGACAATTGCTCTTCTCTATTTGACTTATTTTGGTCAACTGAAAAAGACGTTCCTGCCTCCTAGAGAGATTTACTTCTTATCGATGGACTAATAGAAACATGTTAAGAGTGTTGATTCATTTACCCATTCAAGTTCTTAAATTCTAAATCTTGAAAATAAGTTTATTTGTAGC
Source organism: Antilocapra americana (assembly GCA_007570785.1). Taxonomy (NCBI): domain Eukaryota; kingdom Metazoa; phylum Chordata; class Mammalia; order Artiodactyla; family Antilocapridae; genus Antilocapra; species Antilocapra americana. Next base: position 3,374,388 of record ML661902.1, read on the forward strand.
TATAACTCATTATGTGTCCAGCTTTTCATTTCTTTCAGAAATAAGGCCCAAGTTGATTAATATCCTCATCTGCTTCCAATTCTTCCTCTTAGGTTCTGCCCTGCTCCCCTCTCTCATGTTACACAACATTAGGGAGACTGGAACATAAAGTCAGCGACTTTCTAAAGGCAGTGGGTGATATTTACCCACTTAAGCTGCTGGCACTGACAGGGTGACTGGAGTCAAATGTAAACCATGGCATTTATCATTCCGGGTCAAATATATTGTGCAATGAGTAGCAATGGGCACTATGTGAAGGGTTGCCGCCCCAGCATTAGGATTAGTCAGCTTCTTGCCTTGAGGTGTGTGTGACCAAGATACTGGAGGTCGTTGGTGATGGAAAGGCAGGCTGGCCAATGATAGGAACCAAAAGAAGGGGAAACTCAGCTCTTGGCAAACAACAATTGAATATTAGCCTAAGGCATTTATTTGCCTTTGAGGTGCAGAGTCTGAGAGGCTACTGAGAAGCATCTAAGGAAAGATGTTAGTTTCTGACTTTTTATTGCTTTTTCATGAAAGCTTTCACCTATATAAAATCTTAGAAGCTAGTGCAATTTCTGGTAATGTTGACTTATAGTAGAACCAAAAAATGACTTGGGGGGAATTTTTTTTGTTGTTGTAATAGAAAATTTAAGTATTAAAAACAGCATAATGATACTAAAGATAATTAGAAAAAGCAAGGGGGAAAATACTCATTTTTTTTTTCGCTGAAAACAATCATGATCTCATAGTAGCATACATTCCTATTCTTTGAACTGTTTCACTTGGTTGTAATAACCGTGTTATTAAAACTTAACAGTTAAAAGATTTTGTCACATAATTTTTGGTAACTTATCATAAGCTTTCTTTTGCCCATAGTGCTACATAACCATATTTAAAATAACTGAATGACTTTCCATTCAGTGTATGGCTGAATCAATGTTCACTTTAAACATTCCAACAAATAGCTGCTTGTTATTGTGAATAACTCTGAAATGACTACAATTTAAAATACAGCTTTTTAGTATAATTTAAAAAATTTCAGGTGATTTATATCAAAGTTTATATAAAGCATATATGAACAGGTAAAGGTTAATAATAAAATGAACAGCTGATTATCCACTTACAACTTAGGAAATAAAACATTGCCTGTAATGCAGAAGCCTGTCTGTATGCTTCTCTTCAATTGCATCATCTTTTTTCCCTGTAGAAATAACCGCTAGCCCAAATGTTTTGTTTATAATATATGTGTGTGTATATATATACACACACACATATATATATTATATTATATATATATTATATTTTATATATAATATAAAATATATTATATTTTAGCTTTTTCCTTAAGATAGGTTCTTTGTAGGAGAATTTAATGATTGATGTAAATAGAAGTTACATGTTTATCAGGACTAGTTTCTGATGTTGGTGGACTATATTTCTCCTTCAGAAATTATCAGGCTTGACACACCCCAGTAGGCAGGGCAGGCCGACAGATGAAAGAAAAATTTGCCTCATAGGCTAGTGTGCTCTGTGACAACTCTCTGCAGTATGAGAATATTATGGATTAGGATTGAGAATCTTTATCACAGTGCTGGGGGAAGTTTGTAATTTCCTCAGTTCTGTCTAGTCGCAACAGAAGTTTGAGGGAACAGACCAGCATTACAGCCCTCTGATGGACCAGTGTTACAGGTCTGTGTTACAGCTCAGTTTTATTTAGAAAGTAAAGGAAAAGGCATCCTCAAGGTGTGAGGGCATACCAACCCAAAAGATTTGAAGAGAAGTCTTTTGGCCCCTTTTTTTATATGTTTTTTCTCCTCCCCCATGTAAATTGGGCTAGCCAGGAGTGCTGTATGTTTTCTCTGAGGTCCTCACTCCAGTCCTCGGACCTACCTTTGTTTTATTTTCGTGGGCTTTTCCCTTCCTTGTCTTTTAGCCACCGCCATTCTGGACTCCTTTTTCCTATTCTAACTACCTAACAGAGAGAGATGATTCTGGTTTACCTGAATGAAGCTTACACACCCTCCTCCCGTTCCTTTCTCCATTCCCAGTTGTTTTGATTTTAGGTTATTATTTGTATTTTGTTATTTTAATCACTCATTCATTTAAAGCAGGCAGTTCTTTTTGTTCAACATACTGGTGTCTGCCTTCTGGAATAAATGCCAACATAATTATGTTCAACTTTATCTATCCCAAGGAATCATATTGATCAGTCTGATCACCTCAGTTTTGAAAAATGGAGAAAGTAAAAAATTTGAAAATAATTGGCCAAAAATAGAACCAGTAAGAATGTTTAGCTTTCAAGTCAATAGTAAAAATCCCAGGATAGTATTTCTGATCACCTGAATCAGAATCAGTTAAGATATTTAACAAATTGAGAGATTCCTGGGTTCTGCTTGAGACTTAACAAATCATAACCTCTAAATTTGGAGTCCAGGGATCTATAGTTTATTAAACACCCTAGATGACTTTTTAGCACCTTAAAATTGAGAAGTTCTACCATAGCAAGGAAGCGGTTAAAGAAAAGTGATTGAGTAAATATTCCTATATTTTCTAGTGTGTTTCTATTTATTTAGCACTGAGATGTGGGGTTGGGTGGTCACATACCAGTCCTTTCTGTGGGAACCCATTGTGATGTATTTTGCTGAATGCGCATGGAAAAACCCAGCTCTTTAGTCCACTAGTATTTTGAAATTTTAAAATGAGAGAATGAAGTCTAGAGATCACCTTTTAATTATTTATATCAAATTAGCAGTAGATTTTCATTGACCATGGCCAAGAATGAGATATATGATGGAAACAAGTGAAGACATTTTTCCTAAAGCTAAAAACAAGGTTCAGTTTATACAAAGCACACTCATTCTATGTCCTTTTGATATTGAGTAGCACTTTTGTCTATGACTTAGATACTCAAAATTGTTTTGCATGTAACCATTGTCCTGCTCAGCACTGGTTCTACAATAATCTTTGAAGCAGAATTCTTTATGGTTTTATCAAGTCCAGGGGTACTTATAAAGAAGAGAAGTGAGGGGAAATTAGTTGTTGAAAAGCTAAAAGACAAAAGCTGGAGAAATGAAATAAAGGTAGACATAGAAAGTTAAGTGGAGTCTGGAAAGAAGTACACTGCTGTTCTTCAAATCCAGCCTCAATTAATATAGCTTGAGAGATTGCTAAGCAAAACCCTTCAGATAGTTATACTGGAGAACCTAGTTAATAAAAATTTGCTGTCTGAACTAGTGAAGGAATTCCCTTTAGCTGAAAATCAATTGTATGAGAAGGATCCTTATTAAAATAGTTACTGATGAAACTAAATGATATTTGACAGAGTATCTCTGCCTTGTTTCATTTTATTTTTCTTTCTATATAGTCAGAGATTTGCTATATTTTAGAACCCAGCAATGATAATTGGGAATATTACACATTTCAATATTTAATATGTTTAGACTGTCTTAAAATTTGAACAGAATATTTAACCCAGAAAAAAATGAAGTAGAGATGAGCTAATTGGAGCAATGTCAAATATGCTACACATATACTAAGAATGTTCAATTGCAGTAATAATAATTATAACAATATGAGTAAGGGGGAAGAACCAAATGATAAACTATATACATATCTTGCATTTTATGAGGGCTATTAATATAACACCTTAAATCAGAATATCTTAGTCAGGATATCTTCTTAATATTTATTTGGGTGTTTGATGTTCTGCACTTTGTTTTTTTCTTAAATTTTGGCTGTGTTGGGTCTTCACTGTGGCTAAAAGGCTTAGTTGCCCTGTGGCATTGTGGATATTAGTTCCCCAATCAAACCCATGTACCCTACATTGGAAGGCAGATTCTTTAGTACAGTCCCTGCACTTTGGTTTAAGTTGTCTCTCTGGGATACAGAGATATAACAGATTGATCTCAGTGATATTTTTGACAAATAACTACAAAGACGCGATAAGATGATAAGTAATAATTTAGGACTTAAAGAATTTCAGGCCGTTAATTATCATATGTCTAATCAATCGCCAGCCCAGGATTGATGCTCGGGGCTGGTGCAGCGAGATTTCCCGGGGGGGAGGGAAGAGGGAGGGGGGTTCCGGAGGGGAAGCATATGTAAACCCATGGTGATATCATGACAATGTATGGCAAAAACAATTAAAAAAATAATAATAATAAAATAAAAAAAAGTTAAAAAAATAAAAAAAAAAATTTCAGGCCAATAACCGAAACGTCATACTAATCTATGAAACACCAGTTAAAGTTGGGATAAAGCAAGATTTCCCACTTTATTTAACCTCATAATGGAAATTCTAAAATAGTTCAAATGGTTCAAAATGGCTCAAAAATAGAAATCATACATATACTTAGAAGAAATACATGAATATGAATCTAATGCCAGGTTGGAGTTTTCCTAAGTAAAACAAACAAAAACCTGACAAAGAACAGTAATGGTAAATGAATCACAATCATAGCTCTGACTACATAAAAATGTAAAAACTTCTCTACATAGAAACTTAAAGTATTGAAAAATAATAAAATAAAAATAAAAGTGATGTACACATGTGAAAAAATATTTAAATCCACTAGTAATAAAAGAAATAAAAATAAAAGCAATGAGATATCATTGTTCCACCATCAAATTACTTGAGATTTAGAATGATGAAAATATTCAGCCCTAATTGTAAGGAAATGCAAACTTCTGAACATTATTTGTGGAAATGCCCTCTTTGATAAGTAGTTTGTTTCAGAATTCTTACAGATATACGTACTTTTTGATTCAATCATTCTCCCACTGGTGTTTATTCTAAGGCAAAAAAAATAGAGGCATGGATAAAGATTAACAAGACTATTCAGAACAGGTTTTTATACTATATTGAAAAATTGAAATGACTAAAATCAAGAGAATGATTAAGTATGTTATAGTTAATTCATAGAATATAATTATTCATAGGATACCATCAAAAGTCATGTTTTGATCACAAATGATGTAAGTGAAAGGAGCAGTAAAAATGATAAAGTCTAATCCTGATTTTGAAAATATAAGCATATAGGTTGAAAAAATGGAAGAGTATATACTAAAATATTCATGGTTGTGTTCTCTATGTCTTAGGATTCTGAGTTATTTTTAATTTATTTTATGCTTTTCTAAATTTTCTACAATAAACACATATAACTTTAAAAGCACAAAATTTTAAATTACAGAACAATAAGGGTTAGCCCTCTTCATGAAAAGAGTGACATTCAAATAGTTTCCTAAATCATTTGCCTCTGACTTAAAAAGATATCTTGCTTCTAAGTAGATTCTGATCTATTATATTAAAATAAGAGCACTTTTAAATATTTGAAGTTTCTAAAGAGAAGAAGTGGGAGATAATATGAGTAACTTGTTCACTTGAAAGAAATTTTTTTCCATGCCAGACTACACACATTCACACACACACACACACACACACACACACACACACACACACTCACACTCACACATTCCTATGCCCTATATCCTTTTGAACTCCAGATAGTATTTGAACCAGAGAATGACACAGGTCTTGGAATACAGAGATTGTGAACTTTCCTAAGGATCTTCCTAATACTAATTCTAATTCTGAATCTGGCACCTTCTTTCAGCTTGAATTTCGGTGAAATGCTTTGAACAAAGGGTTTCCAAGATGGCTCAGTGGTAAAGAATACACCTGCAGTGCAGAAGACACAGGAAGGAGATCATGGATTTGATCCCTGGGTTGGGAAGATTGCCCAGAGTAGCCTACTTGAATATTCTTGCCTGAAAATTTCCATGGATGAGGATCCTGGCAGGTTATAGTCCATGAGGTCACAAAGAGTTGGATTCAACTAAGCACGAACACGCATGCATTATGGTTCTTAGTTTTTTATTGTTGTTGATAACCTAATCATTTAAAAATGTATATTACTTAAAAGAGTAAGATTGGGAATTCCCTGGCAGTCCAGTGGATAGGACTTCTTGCTCTCACTGCTGGAGGGTCAGGGTTCAATCCCTGATTGGGGAACTAAGATTTCTCAAGCCATGCTGTGTGGCCACAAAAAAAGAGTGAAGATTCAGAGGGATTCTACTTTAATTTATCCTGGAAGAAAAAGCTAAAGAGGAAAATTATCAAGTTGCTGATAAACCTCTTCTTGAATCACTAAGCATTCAGGTTAAACTGATATGACATTGGCTCCAAGTCTAAGGGAGTTGAGGCATATTTAAGATCTGTGTTGGGAGAAAAGTTTATTTTACAGAGGGTCTCCCAAATTTCAGATCACATTATGTATCTTAGGTTTTTGTGATTCATGTTTAAAGGAAATGAGAGGGAGAGTCTGCCTTAATCCATGCTTCGGATTGTGGGTACTACTTGGCTTTGTGGGACAGGTGTGGACAGGGATTTCCTTTGTTATGAAGAATGCAGTCTTAAGGGCAATTAGAGAGATTTAAATTGAAAATTATGTTCATAATAAAGAATTTAAAGGGGGTGGGAGAGAGAAAGAAGGAAAGAAATTATAAATAAAACAGTAGGCAAGCTGACTAGGGACGAGGAAGGATTTGTAGCATTTTGTAGAATGGGCTTTGGAGCAACTTTGGGAGAATGAGAAAGAAGAAAAAAGAGGATTTTATGTATTGATATAGGTGAAAAATTGGGTCTTCTAAAAAAGATAATCTTTGAGAAAAGCAAGTAAAAAGATGGGAATTCCTCTTGAAAGACTTTTGGCTACTGGACCTTGTTACATTCATTGTGAAATTGAGCAATGTAAATTCCACATTGACCAGAAGGCTAGGGCTTAGAGAACCAAACTTTTACTAACATCACATAGGCAGTAAAGGATTAAGTCTGAATTTGAGCCCAGGTGACTCCAGTTTTAAAGTCTGTCAGTTTTTCATTCTCATATATTATCTGTGGTTCAGAAAGCTGTTGAATCTCCCTTCTACAGATTCCATTGAAATCTCAAGTTCAATTCAGTTCTCAATTGTGTCTGAGTCTTTGCAACCCTGTGGACTGCAGCATGCCTGACTTGTGTGTCCATCACCAACTCCTGAAGCCCACTCAAACTCAGGTCCATCGAGTCCGTGATGCCATCCAATTCTTCTGTGTATTCTTGCCACCTGTTCTTCATATCTTCTGCTTCTGTTAAGTCCATACTGTTTTTGTGCTTTATTGTGCCTATCTTTGCATGAAACATTCCCATGGTATCTCTAATTTTCATGAAGAGATCTCTGGTTTTTCCCATTCTATTCTTTTCCTCTATTTCTTTGCATTGATCACTTAGAAAGGCTTTCTTATCTCTCTTTACTGTTCTTTGGAACTCTGGGTATATCTTTCCTTTTCTCCTTTGCCTTTAGCTTCTCTTCTTTTCTCAGCTATTTGTAAGGCCTCCTCAGACAACCACTTTGCTTTTTTGCATTTCTTTTTCTTGGGGATGGTTTTGATCACTGCCGCCTGTACAGTGTTACGAACCTCCTTCCATAGTTCCCTTGAATCTATTTGTCACTTCCATTGTATAATCATAAGGGATTTGATTTAGGTCATAACTGAAGGGTCTAGTGGTTTACCCTACTTTCTTCAATTTAAGTCTGAATTTTCAATAAGCAGTTCATGGTCTGAGCCACAGTCAGCTCTCCATCTTGTTTTTGCTGACTGTGTAGAGTTTCTCCATCTTTGGCTGCAAAGAATATAATCAAGCTTATTTCGGTATTGACCATCTGGTGATGTCTGTGTGTAGAGTTGTCTCGTGTGTTGTTGGAAGAGGGTGTTTGCTATGACTGGTGCATTCTCTTGGCAAAACTCTATTAGCTTTTGCCCTGCTTTATTTTGTACTCCAAGACCAAATTTGCCTGTTACTCCAGGTATCTCTTACTTCCTACTTTTGCATTCTAGTCCCTTATGGTGAAAAGGACATATTTTTTTCATGTTAGTTCTAGAAGGTCTTGTAGGTCATCATAGAACAGTTCAATTTCAGCTTCTTTGGCCTTAGTGGCTGGGGCATAGACATGCAGAGGCAGTGAGGAAGTAAAGTATCAAGGGTCTCAGTCTCACAGAACATCTCAGGGAGTGTCAGGCTTTGGAAGGGGTTTGTTGGGCAGGATCAGATATCTTTCTATGAGCTGAACAAAGGCACTTTAGTTTACAGTCCAGCAGAAGGGCAGGGTCCTCTGAGGCAGGCTATTGAAGGAGTGAAGTGTTAGTTGCTCAGTCAGTTTCCTAGTAGTTGTTCCCCAGTTTTGAGCCTTCTACTTGAGAATCTCTTTGTTTCAGGATGGTGGAAAACTTGGGAGGCCAGTTTGTGAATCCTTTCCTTGCCTGCTGCTGTAGAAAAAAAGCCAATTCTGATCCTGCTTCAGAGAAACCTGTTGTGACTCCTTGTTGAAAACTTTCTTGGAAGTACTTTTCATTTCTTTTGTTATTGTAATCATACATAATAGCCTGCTTCAGGCTAATAGTCCAGGGAAGCCTGGACATTCCTGGTGGTTCAGGGAAACTGTGGAAAATTCTTCAAGAGATAGGAATACCAGACCATCTTACTTGCCTCCTGAGAAATCTATATGCAGGTAAAGAAGGAACAGTTAGAACTGGGCATAAAACAACAGACTGGTTCCAAATTGAGAAAGGAGTACGTCAAGGCTGTATTATTGTCACCCTGCTTGTTTAACTTATATGCAGAATGTATCATGTAAAATGCCAGGTTGGATGAAGCACAAGCTGGAATCAAGATTGCCAGGAGAAATAATAATAACCTCAGATATGCAGATGACATCACCCCTATGGCACAAAGTGAAGAAATAAAGATTCTCATGATGAAAGTGAAAGAGGAGAGTGAAAAATTTGGCTTAAAGCTCAGCATTCAGAAAACTAAGATCATGACATCTGGTCCCATTACTTCATGGCAAATAGATGGGGAAACAGTGAAAACAGTGACTGACTTTATTTTTTAGGGGCTCCAAAATCACTGCAGATGGTGATTGCAGCCATGAAATCAAAAGACACTTGCTTCTTCAAAGAAAAGCTGTTACCAACCTAGACAGCATATTAAAAAGCAGAGATGTTACTTTGCCAACAAAGGTCCATCTAGTCAAAGCTATGGTTTTTCCAGTAGTCATGTATGGATGTGAGAGATGAACTATAAAGAAAGCTGAGTGCAGAAGAACTGATGCTTTTGAACTGTGGTGTTAGAGAAGACTCTTGAGAGTCCCTTGGACTGCAAGGAGATCCAACCAGTCCATCCTAGGGGAGATCAGTCCTGGGTGTTCATTGGAAGGACTGATATTGAAGCTGAAACTCCAGTACTTTGGTCACCTGATGCGAAGAGCTGACTCATTGGAAAAGACCCTGATGTTAGGAAAGATTGAAGGCAGGAGGAGAGGGGACGACAGAGGATGAAATGGTTGGATGGCATCACAGACTCGATGGACGAGTTTGGGTAAACTCCAGGAGTTGGTGTGGACAGGGAGGCCTGGCATGCTGCGGTTCATGGGGTCGCAAAGAGTCGGACACAACTGAGCGACTGAACTGAATGGGCTCTGGGATGCTCAGGCTTTAGTAGTTGCAGCTCCTGGGCTCTAGAACACAGGCTCAGTAGTTATGGTGCACAGGCTTAGTTGCTTCGTGGCATATGGGATCTTCCTGAATCAGAGATCAAACCTGTGTCTTCTGTAGGGAGGATTCTTTACCACTGAGCCACCAGTGAAGCCTCCTGCCATTCTTAATTTAATCAATATGTTTAGAGCACCTTGTTTGTGCCTTGCCAATCCTCCACGTTCCTTTTCAATTCCCTAGTACCCATGATTTTGTTCTGAGGCTTGGGAATAGAGCCAAGTCTTCAAAAACACATTTAAAAATGTTACGGAAGTTTAATAATGCTCCAGTCCCTATGGCATTCCCAGACTCACAGATAATCAGGAGTGCGTCTCCACCCCCTTTTGGTAAGTCATTTCCAGGGCTCCTGAGGCATTGGGCCACCATGATGGCATGTCTCCAGGCAAGGAAGCAATCTGATTGAGAGCCTGAGCTGGGCTAGTGGAAATGATGACAGCTCCAAGGTGTGGCAGAGCCTTTGGGTGGGGACAGGGTTCTTCATGCCTTGTTGTGTCTGCAGTGGCAGCTACAGGAAATGGGAAAAGAATAGGCATGTAACAGAAGGAAGAGGAGTATGACAATTTATAACAACAGGAAGAGGAAGGAAAGGGGGATGAAGAAGCCTATAGGAGGAGGAAGAGCAGAGAGGAAGGGGTTATGGTAGCAAAAGGAGATAGAGAACTGCTCTATTTTTAAAATATGAAAACACTAAAAAAGAAGCTGTTAGTAACTAAGAACTAAAATATATTGAGCACCTGCCAAATACTAGGCATTGTTCTAACTGCTTTAATTATGATCTCATTTAATCTAGTCCATACCCCTAAGAAGTAGATGCTGTTATTATCTGCACCACTATTGTGCAGTTAGAGAAGCGTGGAGACAGAGGTTAAGTATTATAATTTGACTTAGTGGTAAAGCTAAGACTCAATCTGACTTAGCAACTACATAATATTTGCCCTTATCATACATGATGTTTTTGAGCCTTCCCTTCTTACCATAGAGGCATATTTATTCTTTCACAGAAGAATGAAGATAGAAGCAAAAACTAGGAGAGATGGAGGTAGGCAAAGAAACAAGATCAGAGATGAGAGAAAAAAGGTTACAGGACAATGTATAGTGTAACTCTTTTTATGATTTAAATAGGGCACATGTGCCCCCCTCCCCACCCCCCAAAGCACACATATTCTTTAGAGGGGAAGAAAGGTTTTTTTCAGTCGCTCTGGTTTCCTGAACTGTCTGATTCTGTCTGTCTGTTTGCTGTTACCTTTATTTTTCAGAATGCTATTTATACCAAGAGTGGTGAGAAAGTTATCCTTGGGAAAGAAAGAAAACAGTTCAAAATTCCCTAATCCAAAATCTAACAGATTTGGGGGATATGAATACCTGCAATTACTCAGGGAGCTTGAGAGAAACCCCTTAGGGGAATTTCCTCCCCTTGACCCTTCAGAGTATATATAAGACCAAGCCTCCCATGTATCCTTAGAACAGGATATCCTGATTTAAATAATAAAGGCAACAATGTGAGACCTCCAGAAGAGGGTCCCAACTGTTTTTCCTGTTACCTGAATTAACAGCTTAGTTCAAAGCAAGGTCCAGGCTGGGATTCTCTGCTATACTCAAAAGGGAGACCCCAAAAAATAAAAAAAGTTGGACTGAGGGGTAAACAGTGGCTCAGTGCCTTCTTTTTCTTTGTTTGTTTCTTTAATTTATTTTTTATTGAAGGATAATTGCTTTACCGAATTTTGTTGTTTTCTGTCAAACCGCAACATAAATCAGCGATAGGTATACATATATCCCCTCCCTCCCATCTCTCTCACCATCCCACCCTTCTAGGTTGAGGCAGAGCCCTTGTTTGAGTTTCCTGAGCCATACAACAAATTCCAGTTTGGCTGTGTATTTTACATATGGTAATACAAATTTCCATGTTACTCATTCCATTCATCTCACCATCTCCTCCCCTCTCCCCATGTCCATAAGTCTATTCTCTATGTCTGTTTCTCCATTGTTACCCTGTAAATAAGTATTTCGCTCCTTGGAAGGAAAGTTATGACCAACCTAGACAGCATATTAAAAAGCAGAGACATTACTTTGCCAACAAAGATCTATCTAGTCAAAGCTATGGTTTTCCAGTAGTCATGTATGGATGTGAGAGTTGGACTATAAAGAAAGCTGAGTGCAGAAGAACTGATGCTTTTGAACTGTGGTGTTGGAGAAGACTCTTGAGAGTCCCTTGGACTGCAAGGAGATCCAACCAGTCCATCCTAGGGGAGATCAGTCCTGGGTGTTCATTGGAAGGTCTGATGTTGAAGCTGAAACTCCAGTACTTTGGTCACCTGATGCGAAGAGCTGACTCATTTGAAAAGACCCTGATGCTGGGAAAGATTGAAGGTGGGAGGAGAAGGGAATGACAGAGAATGAGATGGTTGATGGCATCACCGACTTGATGGACATGAGTTTGAGTAAACTCCAGGAGTTGGTGTGGACAGGGAGGCCTAGCGTACTGCAGTCCATGGGATCACAAAGAGTCAGATATGACTGAGTGACTGAACTGACTGACTGAAATAAATTCTTCAGTACCATTTTTCTTGATTCCATATGTATTTGTTAGAATACAATATTTATCTTTCTTTCTGACTTATTTCACTTTGTATAATAGGTTTTAGGTTCATCTGCCTCATTAGAACTGACCCAGATGCATTCCTTTTTATGGCTGAGTACTATTCTGTTGTGTATATATACCAAAACTTCTTTATCCATTCTTCTGTCAATAGACATCTGGGTTGCTTCCATGTTCTAGCTATTTTAAATAATGCCACAATGAACACTGGGATAAAACTGTCTTTTTCACTTTTGATTTCCTCAGGATATATGCCAAGAAATGGGATTGCTGGGTCATATGGTAGTTTTATTCCTAGTTTTTTAAAGAATCTCCATACTGTCTTCCACAGTGGCTGTATTAATTTACATTCCCAACAACAGTGCAAGAGTGTTTCCTTTTCTCCACACCCTCTCCAGCATTTATTGTTTCTAGACTTTTTGATGATGGACATTCTGACCGGTGTGAAGTGATACTTCATCGTAGTTTCGATTTGCATTTCTCTAATAATGAGAAGTGTTGAGCATCTTTTCATGTGTTTGTTAGTCATCTGTATGTCTTCTTTGGAGAAATGTCTGTTTAGGTCTTTTTCCCACTTTTTGATTGGGTTCTTTGCTTTTCTGGCAATCACTTGTATGAGTTGCTTGTTTATTTTGGAAATTAATCCTTTATCAATTGTTCAGTTCAGTTCAGTTGCTCAGTCGTGTCCGACTCTTTGCGACCCCATGAACCACAGAACACCAGGCCTCCCTGTCCATCACCAACTCCCAGAGTCCAGCCAAACCCATGTCTATTAGTTGGTGATGCCATCCAACCATCTCATCCTCTGTTGTCCCCTCCTCCCCCTGCCCTCAATCTTTCCCAGAATGAAGGTCTTTTCCAATGAGTCAGCTCTTCGCATCAGGTGGCCAAAGTATTGGAGTTTCAACTTCAACATCAGTCCTTCCAATGAACACCCAGGACTGATCTCCTTTCGGATGGACTGGTTGGATCTCCTTGCAGTCCAGGGAACTCTAAAGAGTCTTCTCTAACACCACATTTCAAAAGCATCAATTCTTCTGCGCTCAGCTTTCTTTATAGTACAACTCTCACATTTGCTGTTATTTTCTCCCATTCTGAGGGTTATCTTTTCACCTTGCTTACAGTTTCCTTTGCTGTGCAAAAGCTTTTAAGTTTAATCAGGTCCCCCTTGTTTACTTTTGTTTTATTTCCATTACTCTAGGATAGGTGGATCATAGAGGATCTTGCTTTGATTTATATCATCGAGTGTTCTGCCTATGTTTTCCTCTAAGAGTTCTATAATTTCTTGTCTTACATTTAGGTCTTTAATCCATTTTGAGTTTATCTTTGTGTATGGTGTTAGAAAGTATTCTAATTTCATTCTTTTACATGTCGCTGTCCAGTTTTCCCAGCACCATTTGTTGAAGAGGCTTCCTTTGCCTCACTGTATGTTCTTGGCTTCTTTGTCAGAAATAAGGTACCCATAGGTTCATGAGTTTATTCCTGGGCTTTCTATCTTGTTACATTGGTCTCTGTTTCTGTTTTTGTGCCAGTACCATACTGTCTTGATGACTGAGCTTTGTTAGTATAATCTGAAGTCAGGAAGGTTCATTCCTCCAGCTCCATTCTTCTTTCTCAAGACTGCTTTGGCCATTTGGGGTCTTTTGTGTTTCCATATGAATTATGAAATTTTTGTTCTCATTCTGTTCTATCAAATGATCATTTGATAGGAATCACATTGAATCTGATAGTCATTTTCACAATATTGATTCTTCCTGCTCAGGAACATGGAATATTTCTCCATTCATTTACATCATCTTTGATTTCTTTTATTAGTGTCTTATAATTTTCTGCATAGAATTCTTTTGTTCCCTTAGGTAAGTTTATTCTTAGATACTTAATTCTTTTTGTTGTAATGGTGAATGGATTGATTCCTTAATTTCTCTTTCTGAATTTTCATTGTTAGTATATAGAAATGCAAGTGATTTCTGTGTATTGATTTTGTATCCTGAAACTTTGCTAAATTAGCTCTAGTAATTTTATGATACTGTCTTTAGGGCTTTCTATGTACAGTATCATGCCATCTGCAAACAGTGAGAGCTTTACTTCTTGTCTGATCTGGATTCCTTTTATTTCTTTTTCTTCTCTGATTGCTGTGGCTAGAACTTCCAGAACTATGTTGAATAATAGTGATGAAAGTGGACACCCTTGTCTTCTTCCTGATCTTAGGGGGAATGCTTTCAGTTTTTCACCATTGAGAATAATGTTTGCTGTAGGCTTACCATATATGGCCTTTACTGTGTCAGGTAGGTTCCTTCTGTGCCCAGTTTTTGAAGAGTTTTCATGATAAATGGGAGCTGAATTTTGTCAAAGGCATTGAAGAAACTGATGTCTTGGAAATGAGAAGATATATTTACAATGACTCAACAAAACAGAGAAACCTCCCCAGTAGTCCCCAGTCTCTTAGTGGCTAACTGGAAGGTGGATGGAGTAATTAGAAGATGCTAGAGTCACCTTGGGACCTACCTGCCCTCCTTCCTCTAAGGAATAGAAGCCCAGAAGGATCTTCTCACTTGGTTACCCCACAAGAAGGGCATTGAAAACAGCTAAACATCTAAATTGAAGAGCATGTAAGGTGGTGCGTGTATAGTGATTTATAACAGTACCATGGGCACAGTCTCATTTCTAGACAGTAGGGTTACACCAGTTTACTGACACACAGAAGATCATGGAAAGTCTTAACACACTAATGTTTCTTGTTGGGCTGTTCAGTAGCCAGAATTACTAATGGGGCTCAGAAGCTGCCAGCAAAAGGCAGAATTTTGTTCAACACAGAACCAACTCTGAGATTCTTGATTTTTAGCATTAAGGAAGGCTAATTATGTTTCCAGAGTCGTGCCTAAGGTGGCATCCTAAATGCACTAATGTCTTTTTATTCATCAGTATTTTAAATGATAAACTGTGTTCGTGTAAAAACATTCAGCAGTAAATAGTGGTGTAACATGATTTCCTGGTACTTGTCCTTAATCACCATTAATAGTTTCTTATATATCCTTCTGGAAATTGTCCATGCTAATAAAAGCACACACACACAAACATACATACACATGCTTCAGCAAAGAACCTGTGGATAAACACACATATATGATCTACTAATAAAATCACAAATAAGAGCATAATATACATTCTGCCTTGCAGCTTTTTTCTTTTTAACAATTGTCTGTTGGATATTTTCACACACCAGTACAACTAATTTGCACCTTGAAAAAATTTAGTTTCATATTACTCCAATATTTATCTATTTATATTATGCTTTAATCAGAGTCTTAGCAATGGACACTTATGTTACGTATATATATTTTTAAAAATAGAAAAAAAAGTAGCTTTAAAAAAAAATAGATATTAGAAATTTCCTGGAGGTCAAGTAGTTAGGACTTTGCACTTTCACTGCTCAGGGTGTGGGTTCAGTTCCTGGTCAGGGGACTAGATCCTGCAAGCTGTGTGGCATGGCAAAAAAAAAAAAGAGTAAAAGAGTAGATATTACATAATTGGCCTCTAATATGTTGTACCAGTTTACTTTTCTACCAATGGCCTATGTGTGCCCCTATTTCTCAGCATGTCTATTGTTGCTGAGGATCATCAAAACTTTTCTAAGTAGATTTAAAAATTTTCTCTGTCTTTTGCAGTAGAAATGTATATATAGTGGAAATGCATGAAGTCAGCACATTTACCAGAGTAAACAAGTTGTAGAGTCCCAGGTCAGCGTAAGAGTAAGGTAGTGGGGAGTTGCTGATTTGTTTCTCTGGTTTATTTAAGATCTGGGGCTTTGAAAGCATTGTCTCATACAGTGCTACAAATGGTGAGTGGCTTCACAGCAGAAACAGGGCTGTTACGCTATAGGCAGTGCTAGGCCTCTAATTCAAGCTTCCAGAGTACTTTTAGTTGAGGTCTTCAAAATATAAGGCTGTACTGGTAGTTGGAGACTCTTAATCACCGTTTAACTGTGTTTTGCTTTGTTTAAATACGTCTAGACATTCACTTTGGGCAGCCAGAAACACCTTCCCTTCTACTGTAGTGATATGGGGCACACCCGTCTCTCCTCTCTTACCTTTCTCACACTGGGAGACAAGTCTTCGCAAGTTTTGAATTTCCATACTCCCTTTGACTGAAGGTACAACTAGCCGAGAAACACAGACTCTTCAATGGGAGAAGGGGAGGAGGAGTGGAGGAGGTAGGTACAAATCCCCCTTGGCTATGGAGAAAAGGCAAAGGGCTTCATTTCCCTTGTTGGAGGCAAAGATGGCACAGAGCCCCAGGAACAGGCTTAAAATAGTGATCCTGGCAGAGCAAACCAGACTTCTGAGATTGATCAGAATAACTTCCAGCTTGTGAGGTCACCAGTATGATTTTTTCAGTCAGGAACTAGAATAGCAAGGAAAGGAAAGGCATTTTTCCAGTTTCTTGATATACTTCCTATGAACCAGTGCTTCTCAGACTACTTGGGTAGGAAGCAGAATTCTCTCCTACGTGAAAGGGAAGGAACCTTTTTCCTGGAAATAACTCTGCCATATTTCACCAGAAATACCTCTGCCGTATCATTTCACTAGAAATGCCTCATAGCCTCATCAGTTATGTTTCATAAGGCTCTGATGGAGTCCTGTGTTCTCAGAAGGAAAGGAGAAGAAAACACAAGTCCACTCAGTGTTCTGGATTCCCGGGTGCAGAAAACAAAATGTGTATACTCTCATCTCGATACACCCCACAGTATTTATTTCTGGTATTGAGAAACAGCATTCAGTGAGCCCTTGGATTTTATACAGTTTTTAAAGAATCTTTATCTTAAAGTGTCTATGAACTTTTAAAAATTTTTATCCATTTATTTATTTTTGGCTGCACTGGGTCTTCATTGCTGCATGCAGACTTTCTTTAGTTGCAACGAGTGGAAGCCACTCTCTAGTTGCACTGACTGGGCACCTCGTTGTGGTGGTTTCCCTTGTTGCACAGCATGGGCTCTAAAAAGATCTGAATTATTATAAATAATCCTTCAAATAATTACTTTGTATGTTTTTACCACTTGTTTTTAATACTTACTTAGAATAAATTCCTAAGGGTAGGATTGTACCCAGAGGTAAGGCGTCCTAATATTAGGCTTGTGACCAATTAGTGGCAAAAATGCCTGGGTTCAAAGAATGGAAAAAAGGCACTGGTCATTATAATCATCAAAAAACATTTATTGAGCAGCAGATATATGACCATATTGGTCACTAAGACATGAATGTTGGCCTTACAACCAAGTCAAAACTTTTCTCTTCATATGGTTTTCAAATAAGATAGACCAAGATATAATCTACCAAGAATGCAGTGTGAAGATGCTATGATGAAAGACATAGAATGTTAGTTCAAGAAGGGACTATAGTGATTTTATGATATAAATAAACGAAAACAAGGCAACGTAATTCAAAAGCTTTTCTAGGTTTGTAATCACAGAGGTTTGAACAAATAGATAACCAACCTGGTGCTGCGGCTACTAAGTCACTTCAGTCGTGTCCGACTCTCTGCGACCGTATGGCCTGTAGCCCTCCAGGCTCCTCTGCTCATGGGATTCTCCAGGCAAGAATACTGCAGTAGTTGTCATTTCCTTCTCCAAAATAAACCTAAGTACTTTAAAAAAAATTTTTTTTTGTCTTCTACAAAAACAGAAAAACACAGGTTTATACAGCACAAAACAGTCCCTCCAGCCTGAGTTGGCTGATCAAGTTGATGACCATACCTGCCTCTAAACTGGAATTTGGTTGCCGACCCAGTAGTCCATCTAGAGGTGTCTCTGTTGGCTTCTCTCTGGTGAGTCTTGCTGGTTGTTTGTTCTCAGGACATTTTGGCTAGCCTGCCAGTCTCAGGATAGCTGAGGTGCTGGGAGGCACATGTGATCTCAAAGGCAAATCATGGCAATAATCATGATAATCACCGCGATATTGGCTACGCTGTTGCTAAGGTACACACTGAAGTGTCTCTGGGCCAACTGTCCCTTCCTTGAGTAGTCTTGCAACTTGGGAGACTGCGTGGCTCTCATGACGTTATCAGAGAGAAGAAATTTTCCTCCAGCCTTCTAGTTTTTTCTGGCTTGTCTAAAAATTGACATGAGACGGATTAACGGAAGAAAACCAAGCAAAAGTTTAATCACGTGTAAACCTGGAGGGGATCCAGGTAAACTGAGTAACTTGCTGTGTGTGTGTGTCTGCTCAGTTGTGTCCCACTCTTTGCCACCCCGTGGACTGTATAGCCCACCAGGCTCCCCAGTTCATGGAATTTCCCATGCAAGAATACTGGAGTGGGTTACCATTTCCTCCTCCAGGGGATTTTCCTGACCCAAGGATCAAACCCACGTCTCTTTCGTCTTCTGCTTTGGGAGGCAAATTCATTTACCACTGCACCACCTGAGAAGCCCTGAGTAACTTGCTAAAATGGCTGAAACCTTTGCCTTAAATATCATCTTTAGCTAAAGATAAAAGAGGATGTTTGGAGTAGTGGTTTGGGACTTTCAAAGGGTAAGAAGGCAAAGCACATGGAGATGGAAGAGCAAATGTTTGGTAGATAAGTGTTTGCTGGGCCATGCAGAGACTGTGGGGCACAGAGAGGACTTACCAGACTTTGTTAGGCTTCCCCCTGTCTAACCACACCTAGTTCATACTATAGTTATCTATGGCAACAGCTCCTATTAGAAGAGATCCTCTGCCGACATTCTTTAAGTCAGTTAGGGGGAAGGTCAAAGTTTCTTTCTGAGTGTTTTGGGCTTTGATTGTTTTCAGCTTGAAATAATCTGCCTGCCAAGAGGACATTTTCAGGTGGCAAATTTTGCTCCCTTACAACATGAAGGTTGGGCTTCTTGTTTGCCGGCTAGAGTTCTTTGACCTGTTGACATCCTTCTTGGCCATCATCCTTCTTGGCAATCCAGTTTTTCTTGGGCATCAACATCATCTGGACCTAGGGCTGGAAAGCCAGGATAAGCTATTAAATGTACTGCTTTATAATAAAAATTCAGACTGTCTGCATCTTAGGACCAGAAGAAACTACTGAGGGACAATATATTCCCTTTGTGTTCTGCATATGTGCCTATTCTGAGGGACACTTACACAGACATTTAATTTCTCAGAAAGGTTGAGTTGCTTGGGAAGGAGAAGTCCTTTCTTCTTTATGTCACTGGTGCTGCTGCTGCTGCTGCTGCTAAGTCGCTTCAGTCGTGTCCGACTCTGTGCGACCCCATAGACGGCAGCCCACCAGGCTCCACCGTCCCTCGGATTCTCCAGGCAAGAACACTGGAGTGGGTTGCCATTTCCTTTACCAATGCATGAAAGTGAAAAGTGAAAGTGAAGTCACTCAGTCGTGTCGACTCTTAGCGACCCCATGGACTGCAGCCCACCAGTCCTTTGCCTTCTCTGTCTTTATATCACTAAAGAAGAACAATAACCTTGGCAGTTCTGGTGGCCTAGAGGTTAGGGTTCTGGGCTTTCACTGCTGTGGCCCAGGTTCAGTCCTTGGTCGGGGAGCTGAGAAAACTCAGTGTGACCAAAATAACAATAATGATAACAATAATGTATTTTAAAGCCCCGAAAAGGGCTTCCCTGGGGTTCAGATGGTAAAGAATCTGCCTGCAATGCTAGAGACCAAGGTTCGATCCCTGGGTTGGGAAGATCCCCTGGAGAAGGGAATGGCAACCCACTCCAGTATTCTTACCTGGAGAATTCCATGGACAGAGGAGCCTGGCAGGCTATAGTCTATGGGGCTGTGAAGAGTTGGACATGACTGAGCGACTAACACTTTCACTTTATCCCTAAAACTGAAAAGGGCAGAATGTGCAGAATCTCACTAATTGCTGCAACTTCCAAAGATGGTGGGATTTTTTAGCCTGCCAGATAAAACAGAGCTTTTTGGCAAGACTTTCAGACCAACAGGCAAAATCACTGACATGTTTAAAAAAAAGAAAAGCACAAAATGCTTAATTTTCCTGGAAACTTGATGAAGAACGTGACTCCATTTGAGAGGCAAAATATAGATCCACCTCATTACATTTTATGTTTTTTGGGACTAGAACCTGGAGTTCTAAAGTTTTTTGGTTGCAACAGGAATACCCCATTCTGTGGTCTAGAATATTTGGGCCCAATCCAAAAGTCTACAAGCAATAAATGCTGGAGAGGATGTGGAGAAAAGGGAACCCTCTTACACTGTTGGTGGGAATGCAAACTAGTACAGCCACTATGGAAAACAGTGTGG
>ML661902.1:3404840-3471493 GCA_007570785.1 Antilocapra americana
CCACACTGTTTTCCATAGTGGCTGTACTAGTTTGCATTCCCACCAACTGTTGGTGGGAATGCAAACTAGTACAGACACTGCAGGTGGAATCTTAACCATCTGAGCCACCGGGAAAGCCCAAGAATTCTGGAGTGGGTAGCCTGTCCCTTCTCCAGGGGATCTTCCTGACTCAGGAATCAAACCAGGGTCTTCTGCATTTCAGGCAGATTCTTCACCAGCTGAACTACCAGGGAATCCCAGTGTCAAGGGTACAGATTATCAACATGACTTTTCATCGTTGATGTTAACTTTGATCACCTGGCCAAGGTAATGTTTTAAGGCTTCTCCAGTGTAAAATTTATTCTTTTTTCCTTCCCTTCTGTTTTAAAGGAAATTACTACCTGCAGCCCACACTTAAGGGGTAGGAAGTTAGGCTTCACATAAATTATTTGGAATTCTTTTGCAGGAGAGATTTGTCTATTTTCCACCATTTGTTTATTCAATAATTTATATTAACATAGATTCTTGGACATATATTTTATATTATTACATGTCCCCATTGTGTTTTGATTGTTTGTTTTTAGCATGTTATTACTTTCTGGCATGTGGGGGTAGGGGCACTTATTTTTTTCAATATGCTTTCCTGATGTTTCCAGGCAGATGTAAGCAGATATTGACAGGGAAGAATTTCTTATGTTTGTGAGATCTTTTGAGTCACAGGGGGCCTAGCTAAAACTAAGAGTCTTGGGCCCTTTCTCTGAAGATTCTGATTTAGTGGTTCTAGGGTGAGCTCCAAATATCTGGATTTTATAACAGTTTTCCTCCCATGATATGTAGGATCAAGCATGTTTGGTAAGCATAGCCTTAAGGAAGTTTTAATCAAGACTTTTGAGTAAAGCTTAATTTAGATAAGCAGCTACAATCATGTCATTGAAAGAGTAAATGCCTTACAGTTGGAGTTTCAAGTGTTTTCAGATGCTCCCTGTCATTTGTTTCTTATTAAAATGTGAAGGAAGAAGAACATTTTGTAAATGAGAAGAGTGAAAACCTAAGGAAAGGTGGCTTTCCTAAGGTCACATAGTTACATACACCATACCATAGTCAGTAGGCAGAAAAAAATAGCAACAATTGGATGTGTTGTACGTTGGGAACTGAAATAACCAAGTAAAACAACTAAGTGAAGTTACTCAGTCGTGGCCTACTCTTTGCAACCCCATGGACTGTAGTCCACCAGGCTCCTCTATCCATGGAATTTTCTAGGCAAGAGTACTGGAGTGGGTTGCCATTTCCTTCTCCAGGGGACCTTCTCTAAAAACATAGCTATTAGCCTACTGATTTTTTGAACAGTAAAGATTTGTTTGTGGTGTCTTTTCCTTCCATCACAGTAAACCGTGTTCACTTTGTATACTGAGCAACTACTTTCTGCTGAGAATTGCCTGGTCTCTTAACTTCTTTGTAACTAACTCCTTCTTTGAAACTTTGAGATATAAATCTGTTATTTTTCTAGGGCTGCCATTACAAAGTACCAGAATCTTGTTTTAAACAGAAACTTCGTAATTCTGAAAGCTAAAAGCCAAAATCAAGGTGTTGACTGGTCATGTTCCCGCCAAGGCTCTGGGAGGGAGGGTCTTGCTTCCCTAGCTCTTGGCAGGGCCAGGCATTTCTCCGTGGTGGCAGTGTAGCTCCAGTCTCTGCCTCCGTCTTCACATGTGCATCTTCCCTCTGTCTGTGTGTCGCCAGTGGCATTCTCCTCTTCTTACAAGGACACTAGTCAGACTGGATTAAGGTCCCACCCCACTGCAATAGGACCTCATCACAACTATTTACATTCGCAATGACCCTGTTTTTCAGTAAGGTCACATTGTGAGGTAATAGGGCTTAAGACTACATCTATTTAGGAGACATAATTCAGTCCATAACAAATTCACCTACCACAGAATTCATCCTTTGAAAGTGCACCTTTTTTTTTTTTTACTATATTCGCTTGGTTGTACAACCAACACCACTGTCTAATTCCAGAATCTTTTCCACATTCCAAAAAGAAACCCCATACCCCTCTAGCCTCCCTTCACTGACAGCCAATTATCTGCTTTCTGTTTTTATGGGTTTGCCTATTCATAAACAGTTCACATTAGTGAACATCAATGGACATTTCATAAAATGGAATCATATGATGAGGCCTTTTATGTATAGCTTTTTTTGCTTAGCGTACTATCGTCAAGTTTCATCCATTTTATAGTATGTATCAATACTCCATTCCTTTTATGGCTGAATAATTTTCCATTGGATATACCACTTTGGTTTATATATTCATCAGTTGATGGACACCTGGGTTGTTCCCACTTTTTGGTTACTATCGATAATTCTACTGTGTATATTCATGTACAGGTTTTTGGGGGTTTTTTAGTATTTATTTGGTCACACTGGGTCTTTGTTGCAGCAAACTCTTAGTTGCTCCATGTGGGATCTAGTTCCCTGACAAGGGGTTGATACCCAGGGCCCAGGCAATGGGAGGGTGGAGTCTTAGCCACTGGACCACCAGGAAGTCCCCCTGTACAAGTTTTTGCATGAATGGACTTGCTGGGTCATATCATTAATTACGTTTAACATTTTGAGAAACTACCAGTTTTCCAAAGCAGTTGCACTAATTCTCACCAGCAGTGTAAGAAGGTTCTAATTTCTACACATCCTCCCCAGCACTGGTTATTGGCTTTTTGATCACACTCATCCTAGTGGAAATGAGGTGGTATCTTATTGTGGTTTTGCACTGCCCTCATGACTAAGGATACTGAGCATCTTTTCATGTGTGTATTGAGCATTTGTATATCTTCTTTGGAGAAATACCTGTTTAAATTCTTTGCCCATTTAAAAATTGAGATGACTTTTCATTGTCACATTTTGGGAGTTCTTTATATATGCTGGATGCTCTCTCTCTCTCTCTCTCTACATATATATATATATATATATAATATATATACATAATATAAGTTTAAATATGATTTGCAAAATTTTTCCTCCCATTCTGTGGTTGTCTTTTCACTTTCTTGATGGTGTCCTTTGAAGCACAAAAGTTCTTAATTTTGATGAAGTCCAACTTACCTTCCTTTTCCTTTGTCAGTTGTGCTTTAGGTGTAATATATAAGAAACAGCTGAAAAGTAGGTACTTTAAAATGGTTAGAGAAAAGATGATTTTGAAACTCACATAATGAAACGTGCTAGACAGGTTTTCAAGGACAAGCATGGAAACCCCAACTTTTTAAAATAGAATTAACTGTTTTAAATGGTTTAGACTTGTATTTGCCCAGAGACAGACCTTTAAGGTGATTTCTTGAAGTCCCAGTACTATGTTAAGAACATAGATAACCAAAGAAACACTTTACTATTGTAGAAAATTCTACAAAAATTTTTATACAACATTTGAGAAATCAGAACGGTCACCTTATTACTGAAAAGAGAATGCATTTGTGATGAAAATCTGTAGCAAATGGCAGAGTCACAATACAGCTGACTGGGGAATAGGAAGTACATGTTCTAACCTCATCTCATCTGATACTGACTCATGATGGTCTGTTGACCACTGAAATAAAAGTATTTCCATAATTTAGCAAATCTATCTTTACGAAGCTTTTGTGTTTAAATGAAGGCCTAGATGATGTGTTTCTAGTATCTGCCCCTACTAGGGAGAAAAGGGTAGGAGAAAAGTCACCCTGGCAACTCAGGAAGTAGCAGGTACTCCTCCAGCATTTGATTATGAACTACACGGCCCAGAGCTTGGTTTAAGGTCAGAAACAAGTAACCAGCAGAGAAGTACCAGGGCTTCTACCTCCTTGTTCAGCGGAGAATCTGTTTTAGTTGTAGAATCACTTTTCTTCTTCCCCCTTGAGGACATTTGTACTAACTTCAATAACAACACTAACGAAACTGCTTTTGCTGTGTCACTAGCATGCTTTAAAAAAATAACTTGTTTTGTTCTTTCTTGGAATATTTTATTTTGTAAAGCAGTCCACTCTTGCTGATATGTTTATAAGCATATATACACAAACACATATGCATACATTTGCTTATAAAGCTTTCTCCATCTAGATTATTTTTAAGCGAAGTGATTAAATTTTGATCCTAATATTTAAGGAAAAGTGTCAACATTAGTTTTTCATTGGTAGCAATGACCTCTTATTTTCTTTAAAAATAGTTAAGACTCCTTTAAATGGCCAGAAATGATTCAACATTTTAACTTTAGTTTTGGGGTAGTATAGATTTATTTCATAGATTGTCAGTTTTTAACTAACATCATAGTTTATTAGGTTAAGGGTTTAATTTCTTCCCTCAACATGCAAACTAATATTGTAATAAAAAGGGAATTTTTCTCTTCAATATTAATGTTACAGAGAGTTCTCATAGCACTATGCTATCATCTCTTTTATAGCACTTATTTGCATCTTTTAAAGTGCCTTAATGATCCCTTTAGGTTGTTGGTGGAATTTTCTTCTAGAGAAGTAGAAATTTTGGGTTAGGAGCTCCATTAATAAAAATATGGTATCTCCAAGGTTTCTTTTTAAGAATTTCTATGATAAGCTTTTAAACATTGGATTAAATAGAATGAGACTGTTTATTTCTTTTGCAGTTGCTAAGTCATGTCTGACTCTTTGTAACCCTGCGGATTGCAACATGCCAGGCTCCTTGGTCCTCCACTAGACCCTGGAGTTTGCTCAAATTCATGTCCATTAAGTTGGTGATGATATCTAAGCATCTGATTCTCTGCTGCCCCTGTCTCCTCCTGCCATCAGTCGTTCCCAGCATCAGGGTCTTTTCCAGTGAATCAGCTATTCCCATCGGGTGGCCAAAGTATTGGCGTTTCAGGTTCAGCATCAATCCTTCCACTGAATATTTAGGGTTGATTTCCTTTAGGACTGACTGGCTTGATCTCCTTGGAGTCAAAGGGGCTCTCAAGAGCCTCTTCCAGGACCACAATTTGAAAATCAATTCTTTACAGCTCAGCCTTCTCTGTGGTCTGACTCTCATACCTGTACATGACTACTGGAAAAACCACAGCTTTGACTAAATGGACCTTTGTTGGCAAAGTAATGTCTGTGCTTTTTAACATGCTAAGTTTGTCATAGTTTTTCTTCCAAGTAGTGTCAGGCTGCAGTCACCATCTGCAGTGATATTGAAGCCAAGAAAATACAATCTGTCACTGCTTCCACTTTTCCCCCTTCTATTCCAGATGCATGATGTTAAGTTTTTAATGCTGAATTTCAAGCTAACTTTAAAGAGGAGACTCTTTGACATTCATCAAGAGGCTCTTCAGTTCCTCTTTACTTTCTGCCCTTAGATCAGTATCATCTGCATATCTGAGGTTGTTGACATGTTTCCTGGCAATCTTGATTCCAGCTTGTGATTCATCCAGCCCCGCATTTCACATGATGTACTCTGCATAAAAGTTAAATAAGCAGGGTGACAATATATAGTCTTACTGTACTTCTTTCCTAATTTTGAACCAGTCACTTGTTCCATGTTGGGTTCTAAATGTTGCTTCTTGAAACAAAAGTTTCAAACCCACGTACAGGCTTCTCAGGAGACAAGTAAGGTATTCTTGAAACAAAAGTTTCAAACCCACGTACAGGCTTCTCAGGAGACAAGTAAGGTAATCTGGTACTCCCATCTCAAAGAATTTTCCAGTTTATTGTGATCCACGAAGTCAGAGGCTTTAGTGAAGCACAAGTCAGTGTTTTTCAGGAACTCCCCTTCTCCATGATCCAATCAATGCTGGCAATTTGGATCTCTGGATTCTCTGCCTCTTCAAAACCTAGCCTATACATCTGGAAGCTCTCAGTTCATGTATGCTGAAGTCTAGCTTCAAAGATTTTGAGTATAACCTTGCTAGCATGTGAAATGAACACATTGTATGGTAGTTTGAACATTCTTTGGCATTGCCCTTCTTTGGGATTGGAATGAAAACTGACCTTTTCCAGTCCTGTGGCCACTGTTGAGTTTTCCATATTTGCTGACATATTGAGTGCAGCACTTTAACAGCATCATCTTTTAGGATTTGAAGTAGTTCAGCTGGAACGCCATCACCTCCACTAGCTTTGTTCATAGTAATGTTTCCTAAGGCCCGCTTGACTTCACACTTCAGGATGTTTGGCTCTAGGTGAGTGACCATCATGGTTATCCAGGTCATTAAGACCTTTTATGTATAGTTCTTTCTGCCCTTAGAAAAAAGCAAAGCTCAAGGCAAATATATCACTTTGTTTCAATCAATAGCTTTGTAAAGAATTATTGTTAGTTAAGGAGCAACTGCTTTATCACAACTGGAGACTTATTAAAATAAAACAGATGTAAAGAATTTTTGATGTGTTTCTCAATTTTAAGTATGCACCTTTGAACAAGTCAGAACTTATATCAGTATCTAATTGTATAATCATTATTCCCATGGAAATTGTAGAGGTCACAAACTTCTCCCACTTTTTCCTGTTGTTTCAGCCATAAAACTTTCGGTGGCAATTTGGAGAAATAGTCAATGAAAATATCTTCAACAAAGAGTGAGGAAAGCTCTGGAAGGAATGTGGAACACTGAAAGGTGGGTTCAAACCTCAGCCATTAAGCTTCTTACCTTCTTTATTAATAAGGATATCTTTAACTAATCAATATTGTATTAAAGAGGGAATTCCCTGCAGTCCAGTGGTTAGGACTTGCTTCCACTGCTGGGGGCCTAGGTTCAATCTTTGGTCAGGGAACCAAGATCCTACAAGCTGCAGAGTGAGGCAAAAAAAAAAAAAAAAACAAACAACCCAATATTGTATTAAACAAGATGATACATTATAAAGAAAAACGTTATAGAATAGTGCCCAACTCAAAGTTCTTAATTCTATGACATTGGACATGTTTTTTCATAACTACTGATATTCATATAGCACCTTTAATACAGATAATTCAGGATGCCAGGTCACTAAATGATGAGCAGAAACCTTAATGTTTACAAACACACTAAATGAAACAAAACACAAAACAATATAAAAGAAACAAACAAAATTTTATCCTGAGAATATCCCAGTCTAGCATTTGCCTTGAAAAGGAATACATTTCTGAGTTCAAATTCATCCTACATCAATGCAGTTCAACAGTTTTTATGTGTCTAGTTGATGCCACACAGGCAGTTACAAAAGATAAAGTTTCTCACTTTCAGGAGGCACAGTCTAAAAGGGAAATATTAAAATGTAATGTGATGTTCAGTGCATGAAAGAATATATAAAGTATTGTAGGAACACAGATGAAGAAGCAGTTACAGTTGCTTGATCTGAGGGGAGGATAAGAAGCCTTAAGAAGTTATCTAGGGAAAGTGACATTTAAACCAGATCTAAAAGGAGTGAAAGTCAGCCAGATAGAACGGGCAGAAAAGGGCATTCGGGTGAAGCAAACAGTAAGTATACAAATTCATAGAGACAATTAGGAAGACAAAGAATGCGAACCACTGGAAAGAATGTGCCCAAAACAGGACTCTTCTGAGAAAATAGGCTAAGTTTTAGAGAAAATATTATTTGCTCCACAGAAATGATTTTCTGGACTCTTTAAGACTAACCAGCCATCTTTTATGGGTAAAATGATTTCACATACAAGAATGATAAAGAAAATTAGCTTTATTTATGTAAATTAGAAAAATTGATTGTAGTGTTAGAATTTGTCAAATTTTTCATTCTGAACAATTTACAAGTGTATTTATATACAAATATATTAAAATAGAGTACATCACATTGCTTTTGCTTGACTCGAAGTGTCTCTCCATTCTGAACATGCCCCTCTCACTTCGGGTTTTAATTTTTAATGGGGAAGTGCTTTGTTTTGACACGGTGTTTAATTCACACAGTATAACACTGAAGTGGAAGGAGAGTCAAGGATCATCAACAATTAAAAAATACTTTTCAACCAAAATGACTTCATCATCAGATTTTTCTATATTAAAATATGTTTCATGTTAAAAAAACGTACTTTTATTCATTGATGATCTAAATTTATACTAAATTTAACATGTATAGAAACCCATAGTTAATTAAAATATAGATATGAATTATATTAAACTCATTGGTATGAATGTTTGCCACAAATGAAAATGAAGAAAAATGTTAGGAACAGAGGTAAAAGAAAATCCATGGGAGAAATTGAAATGCCCTGGTTATATTTAAAATGATTAAAATGTCAATTTTTCAAACTCAATACAAATAAAACTAATAGGTTGTAAAATGTCATGATATTTATAGATACCGAATCTTAAGTTTCACTGCAGGACTGTGATTAATTTGTACTATTATATAGATATTAGATACTTCTAAACCAAGTTTCCTAAATAGCTTTCCGGTCACTTATATTGTTTGAGAACTCCAAGAAAGTTTAATACAATTATTGAATAAGGCAGAATTTTAAATTAGCAATTGGGATACAATATAAATGCAGATAATTTATTCAGAGTCAAATCTATATCTGTCAATGTATTAAGTATACCTGTATATGGACTGTTAGAAGAAATAAATTTTGTTTTTAAAGCAGTGGTTGGTTTTCTAAGTTTAGTTCTTTAGCATGTTATTGACATTCCTGGCAAGAATTCTGACTGAGCTCTGTAGTTTTATTATATGAAAGAAAAAAAAAAAAACCCACAAAAAGTAAGTTGGCTGTGACTTTCCAAAGTAAGCTATTTAAATTAAATAGCCAGACGTCAAGTGCACTTGTGTCTAAAATGTCACTTTTGCCCCCAAAGAGAAGGAAATGATCAAGTATTGTGTTAAGGTGCTTACTAGTTAAAAAAAAAAAAAAAATCAGAGGAAGTTGGTCTTTAACTGGATGCTTGAACTCTTCCCAGCGTTCTTAGTATGTTTAGATGTTGGTGTCTTGACTTTGACAGTTTCTTGATTGCCCTTTATAGCAGCTTCAAGGCGGACTTTCAAGGCTGGAGAAGACGCCATTACACTTTTAAAGACCAACGAGTACTGAGGCCCAATCTGCATGAGACTTTGCAAAGCAAAGTCATGGAGATTTCTCATTATGGAAGTTGCTGATCCCAGGGCATTCTCATCCAAAAGGAAGGAAATGAGGATGGGCAGAAGACAGGCCACGAGCTGAGAGCCTGGAAAGTAAACAAACTATGTAAGCCCTGGTTTCAGGGATGTAAATGTTCTATACACACTTGATAGGAACCTACTTCCCCAACCTGAAGGGAAGCAGTTCTTCCAATCTCTTCTGCCAAACTGATACTAAATAATATCAATACCTGGGGTTTACATCAACATCTGCCTTTCTGCAAGTATGAAAATGCAATCTTAAGTGACTAATGGGATATTTTACACTTTAAAAAACATGCAAGTTCTGACTCTGGACTGACTGTTCGTATGCGTTCAGTGCTAGCACTTACGGTGCTGTTCCTCAGCAACGGCCACCAGTGCTTCCAGGACTTTTATGCCTTCTTGAAAGATCTGAAGCTCAGTAGTGTCTTCAGGTTTTCTCCTGTCTATTTCCTGTAACTTTTCCACGATAGAGGATACTAAAGAATAAATGTATGGATAGGAAACGGCTGGATTCGGATACTGAAAAATGGAAAGGAGGAGCTGATAGGTCTTGATTTGTACCTAGTCAGATAAGAGACAAAAAAAGTATAAACCATAAATACAAATTTACATTTACAATAAAATGTAAGTTTTAATTAAATTTTTAAAAGTTTTAAAATGTAAAGGAAAAAATTTTCCCACCCCCAAACTTATACTTATTTCTATTTTATCTTCAATTCTGGAAGGCCAAACACTAAATTCAAGCTTGGATGCCAACAGTGGTTGTGTAGCTTATAGTGAGAATAAAGTGGTTAATTTTTCTTTTTTTGACTAGTTTCTATTTTCCCCCTTTAGGTGTCTCTCTGTAATATGTTAAAAAAAAAAAAAAAAGAACTTTGAAATCACATATATTTGATGCAATGAGAGACTGCTACATACAGCTCCTGTTAGGCTAGAGGAAATAAACAGGACAGAAGAATAAAAGATGACTATACATCAGACATACAAATAATCCCTTATTTAATTCATGATGATATCTGAATGATTGTTTTTTCTGAGAAAAAACCTGGTTCCTGAATTTTAGGAGTTTATCTATTTGTGATCATGTGCTGGGCCGTTATTATTTGACTTTAACCTAAGAATATGATCATCCAAACATAAAAATAAAAGCTTTAGTCTGGTACTTTTTGTTGGAACCAACAAAATCACAAAGAAAAGTTTTGCAAAAGTCTAATAAATGTATTCCTATTATAAACATCTGTCTTCTAAAGACACTTACCATAGGATCTTTTATCTCAAGAGTGGCCTTAAATTTCTCAATACAGCGCTTCTGAAGGCATGGAATCATAGTTACTTCTGGACTTGTAGACAAAATAAATACTGTGATAGCAGTAAGCAAACTGACTTCATCAAGTTCTTGGTGTGTTGCATCTACTAAGAGAAGTAATCTATGAAAAACAGATCCTGATACTGTCATATTTATTTACTGTCTTACATATCTGTGAAACTTTCTCCAGTTTGGTAGTAACAATTTCTTTTGTGCACCAAAGGGTTACAGATAATAAATAGTGACTTACTAAGAATCCTAGCAAATGATACAGCTTCAAAATGCACATTTAAAGTAATTTTAGAGTCAAGAATTACCAAAGTAATTATAATCTTAACAAGTAAAGAGATCAGTAAATACATATATACATTTACTAGATATATGCATGTATTAGTTGTGTAACCTTGGATATTTAACCCTGTCTTCAGTTTTCGCATCTGGAAAATGAGAGTAATAGTACACAAGTTTATAAGTTAAATGAGTTAATCCTCATATAGCATTCAGAATAGCATGTTGTACATAAATGCTCAAAGTAAATTAACTATTATTATTTTTATTGGGGAGAAATACAGAGGTGCTTGGACAATTGTCTTTTCTTTGCTAAGTTTAAAGTATTCATATTTTGAAAATACATGTGTCAAGTGAAAATGACTTAGCATTTTGTTACATACACTATTTCTTAAGAGTACAGAAAAATGTGAAAATCTGTGTGTGTCATAATCATTTAAAGGAATTTTCTACTGGATGTAATTTACCTTCATTTTCCAAAGTAATACTCTTATTAAATAATTGAATAAACCTGCTGTGGAAAATTAATGTTATTTGAAAAGGCGTGGTGAATTCAATTCATTAAATTGGGTAAGAATGGGTTGCTACTTAGGAAATTACATATACATATTCTTTGGTAGCATTCACTCATCAAATATTGAAGAAACTTTTTATGTGCCAGCACTCTTTCTGGCCCTGGGAATACAATTTACAGAGAAGATGTACTATATGCGAGGAAGTAATTTCAGCTAGTCACAAGGTCTATGAATAAAAATAAATATTAAGAGATAATAGCAACCCAGAAATTGCTACATTGTGGAGGAGATTAATACTTGAGTTGACACTTGCAACACAGTAACAATGAAAGCAAAATATTATAGATGGGAAGGAGGTATATATTTATAAGAATAATCTGGATAATTTTAAGGTAAAATAGGTATAAGGCCAATATTTAAAATTATGAAAGCATTATTATAAGCACTTTATATTTAATCCTCACAGTAACATCACGAGGAAGGTATTCTTCCTTTCCCCCATTTTATGGACAAGAAACTGAGGAATAGAAATTCAGTAATTTGCCAAAATCAAACAGTTATTAGTAAGGTGTTGAGTTTGATTCCAGAGACTATACTGCTACTTATAAAATGTCTTTTTATTCTCCATAACAATGCTCTCCTGGGTTCCTCTTCCCATTTCTTTTAAAATTTCCTTATTCTCCCACTCCTGCCCCAATTCCCTTATGTGCTTAGTCTCTCAGTCATGTCTGACTCTTTGTGACTCCATGGAGGGTAGCCCACCAGGCTCTTCTGTCCATGGGGGTTCTGCAGGCAAGAATACTGGAGTGGGTTGCCATGCCCTTCTCCAGGGGGTATTCCCAACTCAAGGACTGAACCCAGGTCTTCCCATTGCAGGCAGATTCTTTACCATCTGAGCCACCAGGGAAGCCCAAGAAGACTAGAGAGGGTAGCCTATCCCTTCTCCAGGGGATCTTCCCGACGTAGGAATAGAAGTAGGGTCTCACGCATCGCAGGCGGATTCTTTACCAGCTGAGCTAGCAGGGAAGCCCAATGTTCCTCTTATTCTCTTTTACCTACAGTAAGACGCAAGGTTCCCTTAACATTAGCTCTACGTGGTAAGGAATTGAGGCCTCCTGCTAACAACCAGTTAGAGACCAAGGCCTCTTACCAACAGCCACAAGCCAGAAATGGGTTCTTCAGCTGTGACCCTGGCCATCATCTTAACAGTAACTTCATGAGACACCCTGATATTGAACCACCCAGCTACACTGCTACCCAATCCTAACCCTCTAACACTGTCAGATAACAAATGTTTGCTCTTTGAAGCCACTAAGTTTTGGAGCAATCTGCTATGTTGTAAATGTTTCCCCTAGCATGATCAGCCCCTTATTTCTTCTCACTAGCGAGTCCAAATCCTCCACGTCCTAACCTCATTCCCCGATAGACAGAAAACCATCTGTGTGCCTGTGTGTGAGATCAAAGAGGCAAGCTCATCATAACTCAAGCTAACAACCTACACTTACTACTTTCCATCCTTACCTCCTTGTCTTCATACTGGCAGAGATTCCTCCTTCTAAATGTGCTGTGAATTTTTTTTTTCCTGTCTGTCTAGAAAAGGGATGCTTCTTTCTTCCCTAATAGTTTCAACTCCAACACTATCTCACCTTTTCTCCCCATTAGCAGGAACTCACACTAGACCCTCATCTGAAAAAAAACAAACAAAACCCCTTCCTTGACCCCGTATCTTCCTTCACTTTCTCATCTTCTGGTCAAGAGAAGCCTGAACTTGATCCTTCCCCTCCTTACTTCTCATTTGTGCCTAAACACTGTAAGCATGATCTCCAGAGTGTAATTTACACTGCTGCCCACTCTCTAGTCTTTAACACTCTCTTTTCTTTGGCGTCTGTTACTGCATTATATTCAGAATCTCCTCCCACCTTGTTGCATAAACCCAAGTTAGGTGATTCCAACCATCCCACAGGTGGCACTGGCAACTCCCGAACACATGCAATCTAAACCCATCTCTAGCCAGACTTTCTTGAATCCCTGACCGCTTCACAGTTTGTTCCACTTGATTATCCTGTAGGCATTTCAAAATCAATTTACTATCTTCCCCTGAAAACCTTCCCTTTGGTATTTGTTAAGAGCACCATGAATGCTCAAATCACCTTACCCTTTCAACTCCTACACCAAACTACCAGTAAACTTTGTAAATACTTGCTTAACATTTTAGTTTTCAGTATCCCATTCCTTGTTACCCTTACTGCTTACGATCCTGTCTCCAACAGTCTTGCTTTCTTCTGTATATTGCTGCCAAAGTGAGTCTTTAGAAAGGCAAACCCTATCACCTCGCTCCCATTTTTAAGAACAAACATGCCTATTAAAGGCAGTCCCAATTACCAATCATGCCAAACCTTCCATCATCTGACCCCATGTAGCATCCAACTTCATCTCTTTACTCATTACCGTTCACTACCTTCTTACTCTTTCCCCTCAAACCCACATCCATTCATTGCACTACTGCTGTCCCCAAATATACCATATATTTAAGTTTCCCAGTCTTGTATCAAAATGTGTGAGAATACATTTCTATGATGTCTATGTGGAGAATGGAGAATACTTTATTATCCTTTAAGAAACTATTTTCAGAAATCTCTTCTGGTAGTTACAGAGGGATACCACTGAGCTCCCCTCTGGTCCTGCCCAGCTGTGAGGAGCGTGGTCAACTCCCTCAAGTTGATCTCAGCCCCAGAGTTGCCTTGACTGCATCACAGTCTTCAGGGGGGGCAGCCACATCTGAGCTGGAGTGCAAACACTGTTGTCCTTTGAAAAGCACTGATGGGCAGTGTTCAGAGGACCCCCGCAGGTGTGCTGAGTTCTGTTGGACATTCGTACTGCAGTTTGACTTCTTTTGCCTAACACTGTTTTCCCCACTGCCTTCAAAGATACTTGCTCGCCAAACTGCATCTCAGCATGCGCTTCCACAGAACCCTACTGTGACACTCTGCCTGGTTTCACTCAAACAGAATCATTCTAATTTTTTGCCAGCTGTCTCTATTTCATTATACTAGAAATGCAGTGATAAGTAAGATATTACTGTTGCCTTCAGGAGCTTCTATGCTATTAATCACACTCAATGGCAATTTGTAGGCACTAGACTTCCCTACATTCCCAACTCTGGGCACAAGTGTGTGGTCAATAAATTGCTGCATTCAACTGAAATCTTTTTACCACATGAAACAGAATATGGTAAACTGTGACACTGATAAACAAAACAAAGAAGGCAGGGTTAATTATAATATGTGTAAACACTTTACAATCACCATGACGATGTTAAAAATAAAACCTATGTAACAATAACAGAGAAAAACTAATTTGAATGGATATTGAACACAATACTGGCTATCATTTACTGATATACACCAAGTAAAAAGTGAAATAATTTTCATATGATGATGTTACTGATCTAACAGTTTCTTGTAACACAATCTCCTTATTCTGTTAATGAGAAAACTAAGGCTCAGAGAGTTAGATAGCTTGTCTAGTCACTTAGCACTGGAGTGAGGATATAAACCAGATAGTCTTGAATTATATTGTATATCTTATCCAGTTTTCAGTATACTGTATTAAAAAATTGTGACATGGATGACGCCATATTTTAAAATTAACATACTATTACATTTGAAGGTCTCTGTCAACACACAGGCTTCTAGCCATTTTTTTGTATTAGCGTTAAAGATACTAAAACGAGACCACAGATATCTTCTACCTATGATATATACCCTCTAAATATGTAGTGAACATGGTCTCCTCTAGGTGAGACTGCCAAACATGATCAAGTAAACAGCTTATTATCAAAAAACTGTCCGTCCTGCTTTTAAAACAAACTGCACCACAGCTTCCAAAGAGCCTGACTTACCTGGCTCCCAACAGTCGAGAACCGTAGTTAGAGCACTACGCAGGAGCTCTGTCCAAGCTGTATGACTCTTTTCTGCTTGGGCCATGGGAGAAGACAGTATTCCTTTCAGAGCCTGTAGGGAAGCTGTGACCGTTGACGACAGCTGGCCCCCAGGTAACTTCACAGCAGTTTCCCTGAGGACTCCAATTGTGAGGTACAGTATAGTAGGAAGGATGGAGATGCTTCCTGTAAGACATTTCAAAACACTATTTCAGTCTATATATCGTTCTTCAAAAGAAATTACCAGATGAGTAAGGTTACGTCAAAGATTTCTAGCTTTTAAGATTATTTTTCATTAACGATTATAACAATTTTAATAACCTTAAGAATTTAAAGGTTGGATTAAATTTAGGTTCTAATTGGAGATGTTATGTAAATTCTATCACAGTATCATTATCTTGTGCTATGTGATTTTATTTGGTAGTTGACAAACACTGAATTTATTTATTTTAGTGCGGTAAAATATTTTTAACAAAAAATTCACCACTTTAACTTTTTTTTTTAATTTGGCTGTGCTGGGTGTTAGTTGTGGCATGTGGGATCTAGTTCCCTGACCAGGGATCGAGCCCAGGCCGCCTACATTGGGAGCATGGAATCTTAGCCACTGGACCACCAGGGAAGTCCCACTTTGACCATTTTTAAGTGTATAGCTCAGTGGCACTAAGTACATTCACTACCACTACGCATTTGGGGGATTTATTTTATATTAAGCCTTGCAATTTGCAGTGAGTCAGTACAAAAATTTAGTTTCCATGGCTACTAAGTAGTTAAAAGTCACTTTGTTTAAAAGGAAAGGGAAGAGACTAAACGGTCAATTAAGTTTTCTCAGGGGCTATCCACAAAACTCAAGTAGTGTATTTCTGCCCTTAATCCTTTGCTAGTCACGTTTTCTGCACTCATGGTAATAAGGCAGGTGTTTAAGGAATACAAGGTTTTAAGTCAAATTGAAGCTTGAAGTTATATTAAAAACAAGACAGCATATAAGTCTGTCAAGGCATATGTAAGCAGAAATATGCTTACCAATTAAGTATCTATTAAGTATTGAGTCCTTATTATGTGCTAGAGTACTAGAGGGTAAACATTTTGCTGGAAGTAAGACATACGTCTGCATACATACATACATACATATATATATATATATTTATCTTCTCTATATAATAATAGATTACATATAGTGCCTCTATATATAACAAAAAAACTATGTATATACATATGGAAGCTATATACACACACACACAGAAAAACAAAACTCAGTATGAGCCAGAGTTTTTAGGGAAGCCTTCACAGATGAAGTAGGGCTGGAGTTGAATTTCAAAGGAAGGCAGAATTTTAAAAAGGAGACAAGGGGTGGTGTCCTCACAGAACAGGGCTAAGCATGGAACCTCCCAGT
Organism: Antilocapra americana; assembly: GCA_007570785.1. NCBI lineage: Eukaryota > Metazoa > Chordata > Mammalia > Artiodactyla > Antilocapridae > Antilocapra > Antilocapra americana. Next base: position 3,421,309 of record ML661902.1, read on the forward strand.
TTATGGTTCACAGAAGGTATCGGGAGGCAGCTGCACTCAGCAGAGCCCTATGGAGAGCCTTAGACACTATATTAAAAGTGTGGACTTGATTCCAAACAGAACTGGGTATGATGAGAACCTTCTATCAAAACTGGGGCAGGGAAAGTCCACTAGATACTGTATACCAAAAAACGCCCCAGAGAGAGTAACTGCCATCAACTGGTTTAAAATTTTTCTAAAAACAAACACACACACACTGAAGGGCGTTATTTTTCTAGAGTACATGCTGTCCCTGTATGTCATCCTTTTAGTAAAATAAATTACTATAATATAACGTTAATCACAAAGGATTAAAGACAATATCCAAATCTTCAGGTCACCATTTGTTTAATGAAAAAAAGATTAGCAACCATTATCTCCATTATCTATCAAAACCATTTTTCTCCTTTCGGGTCAAGTAAAGCCATCACATACCTTCAGGAGAGCACACTGCAGGAAGTTCAGAGAGGATAACTAAGGCAGCTGAAACCAACCTACTTCCATCCTCTGACAGCATCTGTGGCTTTGTTGCTTTCACTCCTGGGCTACCTGTCAATTTAGGATTTAGCCCTGGGAGCTGCCTAACTAGAATGCACACACACAACTCCAGTGTTGCAAAGACCAAAGACTTCCCAGGCACAAGTCCTCCTGTATCCTTCCCCTCTCCAAATTCTGGCAAGGTTTCCTTTTCAGCGGCCCCATCATCGACTAGAAGACAAAAAGAACAGTGTTGAATGAAAACTTCACGTTTGCTTTGCTTCTGTTGTAGGGGACACATTTAAATGGGTCAAGCCTTGGGCCGTACAGAATGAAAGAGAAAGCAGTTTTGGAGGTAAAAGGAGTTGTCTTTATTTAGACTTCTTACTGTAGTGGATCAAAAGAAATCCTCGGCCACCCTCTCAGCCTTGTACTACTGTCTGGTTAACGCCATGCAGTTAAGATGTGAACCTGACAGCCAGAGCTCCAGCACCGGCTTTACCACCTTAAGCAGCGGCGGGGCAGAAAGATAGGGACTGAGGTCTCTGATGCCTTTATGAGACTGCCATCTCAGCCCAGGACTGCTAACCTCTGGGGTTCTTGTAGATGAGAGATTAAGTCCTTATGTTTTAAATGTACTGTCATACTGGGTTTTGTTATATGTAGTCAAATGTAATCTTAAATGATATACTCACCAATACCAAATCAGACTTATAAATGAGCGATTTAATCACTTTATAAAACTAAGTCATTAAAAAATTGTCAGTAATTCTTTCCCTGTACACTGGTAAACACTTTTAAGTACTCAATCCATGTAAGGGATTTTTTTTTTCCCTTCCAGGGCTAATTTTAAAATTCTAATTTTTCCAAGGAAAAATAGCTACTGACAATACCCAAGGTAACATGTAGAGATGACTGAAAGAATCTTGAAGCCACATCTAGAGATGTTTCATTTGTACTATACACAACAGAGTCTCAGGATGACATAGACACATAAGCAATACTTTAAAAAGCTTTTTTTTTTAAAAGGTAATGATGCTATGTGATTAACTTGGCATTGTGGTTTAATATTCACCTTCTGCACTTCGTCTTTTCTCCTTCACATGTTCTTGAGCCGCACAGATAATCTGCCTGACCACTTCAAGGGAAGCCAGTTGAATGGAAGGTGATTCTCGAGTCAAAATTACTCGATGTAGTACATTCAACAACTCAATACCCAAGTCCTATGACAGAAAACAGGTGAGACCATTTTGAAAATTATATACTTGAAAAAAAAAATCAAGTATTAAGGCAATAAAGTTCTGTAACACTTGCTCCACTTTAAACCATCTCCAGGTTGGTTTCCATTCAATCTTGTAGGAGGTGGCACTAAGACAAAAGATCATTTTCACACAGGTCCTAAACTGAGATGACAAGGAAATTTCTAAAACAAGATAAAAAAACATGGCTCAAAGTATGCAAGGACTGCCAGATTCAAGATAAAAGATTCCCAGAGATATATATAAAGTTTTCTAAGACTTATGAATGGTGGCAAAAATGACATTAACAGTGTGTAAGTTATTAAGCATAGAATGAATATCACTCAACAGAATATATACTAGAAAAATACTACTTAAGTTTCCCCCTATTCTACTGGTCACTCTGGTGGCTTTCTTTCATCTTTGAAAATAAGTGCAAAGTAGTCATTATAATACTTGTTTTAAAAAAAAAAAAGGTAATGATTTACCTTTTAATACAGAATTAACAAGCACAAAAAGTTTAAAACTTATCCATGTGCAATTCAAGTCAGGCAGAAGCCTGATTCATACTTTACACCTAATAAATGATAGTGGTAATAAATAACAATCTATACAGAGAGGAAATCATACCATTTGTTTTTCTTAACATCCCAAAGTCAATGTAATACACAATTCAATATACTGGTAATACCAGCTTCCCTAGGGGCTCAGTGGTAAAGCATCTGCCTGCCAGCACAGGTTCAATCCCTGGGTCAGGAAGATCCCCTGGAGAAGGAAATGGCAACCCACTCCAGCATTCTTGTCTGCGAAATTCCACGAACAGAGGACTGTGGTGGGCTACAATCCTTGGGGTCACAAAGAGTCGGACACAACTTAGCGGGTAAGTATTCACGCATATGGTAATACATGATGCTAAGGGCGCCTGCCCAGTGCATTGTTGCTCTTGGGAAAGCAGTTAAAGGAAGTGCTGTATTTTGTACAGTGATCCTTCAAATCATGGTCATAATCGGATCTGGTATTAGTGTCTGACCCCACCTACAGGCTAGTCAGTTGCCTCTTAAAAAGATCTTGATGGAGAAATCAGCTGAGAGGAACACCACACAACTGACAGTTAACAGCATGAAGCAAAAAGATTCTCTTGGGGAAATGGGGTATAAGATACAGACGTATATGAGAAGCAGAGTGCAGTGAAGCGGCAAGAGACAAGGATAGTACAAGACAGAACCTTCTCATCACTGCAGAAAGTTCGCCTGAAGAGTTGCTACACAGAGTGGTGGACTGGTGGCAGGAAAAGTACGTGGCAGGAGCAGAGACAGAAAGCGGCAGACAGAGGCATGACTGCTCTTGAGTCAGCACGGCTGCTGAAGACACTTCAGTTCGGAGGCCTAGCTATACAGTGTTTTAGTTTCCCTTTTACTTCTCCTTGTTCACCCTCTGTTCACTATAATAACCTGAACACATTTCTGTTGCTGTGCCTTGGGAATCTACAGATGCCTGACAAGCAACAAGAAATCACCTGATCACTGCCAATTTTAGATCTTGGCCAAGGAACATCTAGAAGGGCCTGTAACGCATGTAAACAGGCAGTAATGCTTTCCATGGTTGCATCTGAACGTAAGGAACACAGGAACTTCACACTGATTCCTGTAGAAAGTAGAGAAAGAGAACAAGGCTTCTTTAGATTCTTGGTTTCTGACATTAAAGAATTTTCTGTTTTGATAAGATATACAAATAAACTTAGCAAAGAAGCAATGCAAATAAATCACCATGAATTTCAGACTAAACAATTAAGTGGTAAGGCAATCTGTTAACAGTTTTTGTTTTTATCAACATGCACACAAATAATAATCTCAACTAGGCTTGTGCATTACTGCAAACATTATAATAAAATTGTGCCATAACTTAACATGTAGAGTTTCATAATTTTATTCCGACTAAAATCTACTGAGTGATTACCATGTATCAGGCATTGTACTTAAACTATATCATTTCACTCTCACAGTATCCCAGGAAGTAGGTACTATTATTACCACTCCTTTTGAGCACATAAAGCTTAAATAGTTTGCCAAATGTCCGTTACAATAAGACACACCAAGAATCTGAACTAAGGTAACTGAACTGCACAGCTTATGCCTTGCCAGTCTTTATTACATAAAAGTTTGTTTTTAAAAAGCTCTCAAGGCAAATAGAAACAAAATTTTAATATACCCAAGGATATAGCAAATCTGAACATGTTTGGCTTCAGAAGGAACAGAAGCTCTATGAACCAGAAACCTTATTAGTTAATTACTGACCTTTATAACCCTCACATTTCAGTTAGTAACTTATTTACAGGTAATGATCTAACAGGTTGTTTCCTCACCACAAGTGTGAAAAACATTTAATCTAGAAACTCACTGTATCTAGAAAGATACCTCATTTTAAAAATGAAGTTCTAAGAAAGCCAAAAAATGGGTTAAACTTCATAAATTTAAAAATTTCATTTATCTTTGACCTTAAATACTGATGCAGTTCTGTACCTGTGAATATACCTTCTTGGACCTTGTAATCCTTGAGAATGGGGAGGGAGGGGTAGATGACTCAGTATACTGTTATTGCCTAATGAATGAAGCTAACAGCCACAAGAGCTGACAGATAAGAAAGCCCAATCCAAGAAAAACTCCGTATGGTTGGCAGCGGGTAGAAAGTGTTTCACTGACCTAAAATAAGATGGAATCTCTCAGTGTAGACATCCTCAGGGGACTTTACTGTAGGTCCAGAGGATGAGCCCTGGCACATGGAAGTCGGTGTCACAGGCCTGGAGAGATTAGGGGATCCCTCATCTGGGTCAGCAATGACAAAGCCTGTGCTTGTAAGCCACAGTGCTGTGGCATGCAAGATAAGCGCCCAGGAGTTGTAATAATGCAGTTTTGCATTTTCACTAGTCTCTGCTGTGTAGAAAGCACCACCTACAAAAAAAGGGAAAGCAAACAGTTTCAGGAGGAATAAATGAAGAGAGTTGTTCACACTCCATTTTCCCTTTTATCTGTTACAAGCGATAGACCGTTTCCAGCCTGTACCCTACATTTCAAGACAACTACTTGTTGACTTATCACCACAGATTAGTTTTTCACATTTTTGGACTTCACAGAAATGGAAAAATACACAGTATGCAACTGTTTGTGACTGAGTTTTTGCTTAACAATGTTTTTAGAGATGGATCATCCATGCTGCACTATTATCAATATTTTGTTATCAATGACATTATTTCTCCTGAGCATACAACTGTTGGTCACAGTGCTGACATATCCTTAAAACTTCCTAAGAAATTTGCAGGCTAACTCTTTCTTTTTAATCAAAAAGTATTTTAAAACAAATATGTGATGTGTGTATGTGTCTTTAGAATGCAAAGGTTCATACAGTCAGAAGAGAAACCACAGTATGTGTGGCTGCATGCTCAGTCACTCAGTCGTGTCCAACTCTCTGTGACTGCATGGACTGTAGCCCTCCAGGCTCCTCTGTCCACGGAATTCTCCAGGTAAGAATACTGGAGTGGATGGCATCTCCTCCTCCAAGGGATCTTCCTGACCCAGGGATCGAACCCTTGTCTCCAGCATTGGCAGGGGGATTCCTTACCACTTAGCCACCTTAGAAGCCCAGAGTATGTATATGCATGTATAAAACAAATGCTGACACTCACCTACCTCTAAGATTAACATTCTGCCATTCTTAAATCTCTTTCTTAAAAAACAAACACAACTTCAGTGTATGGCAAAACCAACACAATAAAGTAAAGAAAATTAAAAAAAAAAAAAAAACAAACACAACTACTAAAACTCTATATACCACTAATTCTTGCCACTCCTTCTGTAACCACTTTCCTCAAGTCACTGTGAATCAGTCTCAGGTCTTAAAACTTTCACACTAGACGTTTGTATTCATAAATAATAGATGCTGATTTAGTTTACTTAAAAGGCCTCATACTGTGTGTATCATTTTCAAACTTGCTTTCCCCCTTAACATTATAGTTTAGAGATTTACATATGTTGATTCATGTGTCATTCATTTTTGCTGATAAGTTTTTTCAGTAAATCAACTTATTTCCGTTTTTAATGCTATTAAAAGGTACAAAGTCCAATAAATACTCGGCATATCTTTGTGTATAATTCCAATTAAAATTCTAATAGAACTTGACAGGCTGGCCCTAGAATTCATAGCAAGGAGTGAAAAAAATAATAGCCATTTTGGAATAACATGAAGATTAAAAGCAGCTGCCAAATATCCAATCCACAAAATGTGTTATTAATAACTGAGTATAAAATTAGATTCCTTTGGGAGAATATATATATATAAAAGAGTGGATATATGTATGTGTGTAACTGATTCACTGTGCTATACAGCAGAAACTAACATAACATTGTAAAGAGACTATACTCCAATAAAAACAAATACAATTAGACCCCTATCTTCATTCTACACACAAAAAATAAATTCCAGCAGGACTAAAATCTAAAACGCAAAAAGTAAAAGTGTAAAGCTTATATATCTTTGTGATCTTAATTTCTAAAAAAGTATCAGGCATTACAGAGGAAACATAAACCATAAAAAACTGATTACATTAATTTTAAAAAAGTAAAAGGGCCAAGCCACAGGCTGAGAGAGTATACCTTCCAAATATGGAACCACAAAGGAAGAGCATTAAACATATGTAAGGATTAACAAATCAGTAAGAAAATGACAAATATGAAGTAGGCATATGAAATGGGCATAGATGATGACTACGTGATTTATGGATAAAGAAACTTAAACAACCCATAAACGGATGAAAAAAGCCTTTCAATCAAGGAAATAAACCAATGAAATTCTTTAAACTCATCACATTAGGAAAAACAATTAAGTACAGTAACATATAACGGAGGGAAGATGTAGATAAACAGAGGCTGTTGTTGGTCACGTACACTGCTGTGATCATGCTGGAGAACGCTCTGGCCGTTATCTTGTGAGTTAGAAGAGCATGCCTCACGACTGAATGAGTCAACTGCAGGGTCTCTACCCTGAAGCAACTCTCCCGTGACTATTCTATGAATGAAAATTATTCCTGAAAAAATATTTCAAATAAACATTACCTGCTAGTGGAGAAATTTTGAAAATACATGTTACTGACTGTCATTTGAGGAATTACGGCAAATATTTCACCCCCTTACCTTCAACAGGAAGCTGAGAGGCAAATTCTGAAGGCAAAGTTAGGAGAGCAAAATCCTGAAGTGCAGCTAGCCAGAGCCTACTCAACGTGCCAAGGTCTGCGTGGACTAAGTCAAGCAACCCGTCCGGTGAAATGGACCCGTTTCCAGCGCTCTCTTCTGAACAGGCAGGAGTCTTCAAAGATTGTCTGTGGCTTTTATGCCTTTCTACAGCAATTATGTAGACCTGAATAAAGGTTACTTTATAAGTAGAAAAATCTTAGACCCACAGGTGCTACAATATTTTTATCTTGAAGACTTACCTTGAACCCGCCTCCTGGACTTGAAACGCACATGATACCAAGAAGGCACACATGTGCAACCACATACAACACTGGGGCAGAAAGAGCCAAAAGCATTATCTTCACCAAGATATGTTAGGGATAATGAACATTTAACAAGTATGCTGCCACCGTGCAGTTTACAACCATGACGGCTGTAACTAAATGATCCTGGCACCCTTTTTCACTAAGCCTGGCTATGGCTACAGGCAGCCATCTCTGAATTCAAATAAGCTGAAATACTGAATATTTTCTTTCAATTTTATCACTAAATGACTTACAAAACATTTACCTATATAGACTATAGACAAGGACTACAGAATGTTAAAGTATTCAACACAGTACATAATGTGTACTATCTCTTTATCCATAGCTCTAAATTCCAAAAGCTCTGAAAAATGTAATTTTGTGGGCAACAATCTGGTGACGAAACACAAAAAAATTTATGTCGTGCTATTTATACAGTGTGACTATTCAAACATTTTCACAGATATATTATAAATTGTTTGATTATAGATTTTATGGTATTGTCCCAAACATCATGGAGGGATACATGAAATATGCATCCAAATTTTAAATCCCCATTTATCTGACTCTAAGGATTTCAAATAATTATGGACCTCAATTACATGGAGCTTGTTGGCTAGTCATTATTTCCACTAAGGAGAGAACAGGAGAAAGTAATGGCTTAAGCAAGAGTATAGATTCAGATGATTATAAAAAACATTATGAAACAGTAAATTTATAAAATAGGTTACAGAAATTACAGAATATCTGTTTGCTCTACTAAAAGCATATGTTTAAACCAGTTAAGAGTTGATTGTGAAAGATCGTTAAATCCAGCTTATTAAGTCTAGGCAGAACTACTTTCTAACTGAAATTTGTCAATACTAAATCATGACAAAAACAGAAACTCAACAATCTTCTTGTTGTAATTAGCGCTACTGAAGAAAACTCTTTCTCATATATTGGCTGCAATACTCAGTTGCAATCTGAGACTATATATATTTCACTCAAGTGATATATGAACCAAGACTGGCCAAATCTGATAACTGTTGAAGCTGGATAATGGGTCTATATGAGTTCATTACAGTACTCTATTTACTTCTGTCTATATGTAAATGTTTCTGTCATAAATTAAAAAAATTATATGGTTTTCTCCCTGATTAGAAAAGTAAATAAAGAACAGCTAAGTACTTGCAAGACTTCTTTAACCTTAGGAAATAAAATGACTTACTTAATATTCAAAAGTCATTTTATGAAAGAAAAGAGCACTAAGAAATATTAAAGCATGTATTATAGTTGATAGAATATAGGAGCAAACCCACATTTCCAATAATCCAGGGTTCAATAAAAGCTGATTTCCACTGGCTATGATAAAGTCTCTTAAGACTGCCCCTGCTTGAAACAGCAGATAAGACAACAGGAAGGTACTTTAGAATCCTTGGCCAAAATATCAATTAGCATATAAATATATCTCATGTTGAAAGTCTTCTGTTAACCTTAAACACAGACTTACTTGTGTTTTAAATAGCTAATTTCAGTTTATGGCCTAAGATGTTTACTAACAACTTCCAAAATTCTAGTCATAAACTGAGACGTACTAACCTCTGCCCAGGCTTTCAGCACAGCTAAGATCTCCATGGTAGAAGCACTTTCATTATATAAGTGACTAAGAGCTTCTTTTCCAACCTGAATTTTTGTTAATGATGCAACAAGCAACTGATGAACCCTTCGGATGTCGTTAAGGTCACTTACAACTCCACTTGCTATCCAGGCACTGCAGACCTAGTTTTTTAAGAAAATCAAAGATTATATTTAAAAACTATAAGCACCCCCGTTGGGAGTTCAGCAGAGTTCACTCATATCTCAGGAATCTGGTCACTTAAATCATCTTGCTATCAAGAAACCCAACAGGATGCTGCTGATGATAGTCAAAGCCAGCATTTCAAAAGAGAAGGAGACGGGGCACTCAGGGCTGGTGCACTGGGATGACCCTGAGGGATGGGATGGGCAGGGAGGTGGGAGGGGGGTTCAGGATGGGGGACACATGGCCACCCATGGCTGATTTATGTCAGTGTAGGGCAAAAACCACTACAATATTGTAAAGCAATTAGCCTCCAGTTAAAATTAAAAAAAAAAATCAAGAGAATGAAATCATATGGTTGAACAAAGGAAGCTGTGCTAATAAGAAAGAGTTTTAGATGTTATTAACATAGAGAAAATAAGCCATGAAAGGCACTACTTGCATAACTGTTTGGATTGACATTTGAATTATATCTCCAATCTTAATTATTTCATCTTACTATTTTAAAATCAGGGATTAATTGCACCTCAATGAAGATTTTTATTCTTTTGAAGATATTTTTAATTTTTAAAACAAAACATCATTAATAATCCTCCAAGGCAAAAGATTTACTCAGTTACCAGGGGCCATCTATAAAGGTTTTCCCGATTGTCACGATATTTCATGAAAATTTATTTTTCCTTTACCATCTACTTATTTAGTTCACATTTCCTTTCACAAAAGATTTCAAGTGGCTTATAGCAAGAACACATATAATCAAATGACAAATTAGACTCAGTACAGCAGTTAACAAAATTATATGAATATTGAAGGTACTCAAACATTTCCTAAATACAAGTGAATTTGCAAAGTTGAAAGAAATGAGTAAAATCAGTTTTTTCCATTATGTTTATAATTAATTTAATTCACACCAGTTCTGCTTTTATTTCAGACCATTCAGGGCTGGATATTGAATTCCTGACAACACCATCAAGAAAAGCAGCTATTTAAAACAGTATACCATATGGCTCTTAGATAATGAAAAAATGCTCACTCTCACTTGGCATACAAATCTCAACTATCCTGATACCCTTTTTGCTGCATCACAAAAATCTAGAGTTTGACAACTCACACAGCTGCTGAGAAAACAGGCACTGGCAAACAGCGCTGGTAGGAGTTTAAAGTGGTTAACTCTCGTAATACACTCTTTAACCCAACAATTCAATTTTGGGGAATTTAGCTCCCAGACATGCTTGGTTGGACCCAGTGAAATGACCCATACAGAAAGAAAGTCATTAGCCGCAGCAGCATCTGTAAGAGCAAAAGACAGAAAAGAGCCCCCGTGTTTCCATCACTAGAGAACTGGTGACATACCCATACACTGGGTTACTATGCAGGTTACAAGAAAGAAAGAAAAAGTTCTGTAAATGTAAAAGGTGAAGAGAAGTGGCAGCTGAGGTTAACGGGCGGGTGGACGACTGTAACATAGGACCCAGGTACTAACCACGATCTGGAGAGCCGCTTCCCAAAGGAGGGTCTACTGTTTACCTGACATGCTTTGGCCGTGACGTCTGGGGGTGTCTCTGAGGTGAAGGCTGGTCTAAGTGCTGCTCCTACCTGGCAAAAAATGATATGCTCATTCAAGCATCAATAAGTAAGATGGCATAAACTCTTTTCTCTTTTTAATGTTATCTTAAAATTATCTCTTTACAATAGGTATTATAAACACTTTTTGGTTTTGCCTGCCCAGGATGTCGTTCCCTGTTTTGGGGTAAGAGCATCTCAATTCTCCGTTGGGGAACTTTCTCTCTCACCAACTCTTAGTCCCTGTGGTTGCTATGGAGCTATCAGCACTGTCTGGCTCCAGGGACCCACACTGGTATAACAAAAGCCCTCCTGTAGATGTTTGCTGGAAGTACTCGGAAAGAAGCACTGTCTTTAAAAGACTCTAGATGCTAAGAGAGCTGTTTTGATACCGCTCGGAGAGGGCAAATTTGAAAAAGAGCCAGTGCAGGAGAAAGCAGAGCCAACTAAGATTCCCCCAAACAAAATTCCTTTTCTGCTTAAGTGAGTGGTAATCTTATTTCTATCATTTGTAACTTTAAGAGGAGTAAAAATATAACGGAGCTCCCCTTTAGCTGGAATATAATATTTAGACTAATATAGTAGTTGTATGTAATTCCCATCCCTTCCTTTTCTCTCTCCCTAAACATACCCTGACATCACCTGTTGGGAAGATGTGATGGAGCCTGCTACCAACGGGTGAACTGCTCTGGATTCCCTAATTGCCAGTCAAGAGAAGCTGCCTCTGAATCATGAGAGGTATCCTTGCATGACTGCTGAAGGACTACATGTGACGTAATGTGTGTGACGTAATGTGATAATTTTGTTATCTTCCTTGTTCCTCCTAGGTTGCTCAATGCACCAGTCAAACAAACACCAGTCAAAAAGATTACAGAACCAGTAAAGGAATCTTGAATTCTTTTCTAAGTTCAGGGGAAATAAAGGATGTTTTATCTACACTAGGAGTAGTCACCTGAAGATGAAACATGCATGTAGCCTAAATGGAATGTTAATAATGTTAATGATTTGGTATTATCTTAAGCTTATTTGGATATTCTGTAAAGAATTTCATTATCAAAGCCCTTTATTCCCCATAAATTACCAAGAAGGTTTTAACTATGAGACTTAACTCTTAGCATTATGAAAGGCCTGTTTCATGAATTACTTTGCTTTTACTTGAAGATTTATTCTTCACATATATACTAATTAGACTGGTGATACATTAACAGAGATACACACACATTTATGTATTAAGAGGTGACATGCCAATTAGTTTCACAGACTTCTAACCTGGGTGTTTAATAATAAGATTCTCTAATAGAAAGTGCTTACATTGGCTTGATACTGTTCCAGAATCACATGACCTGGAAACTCTGGTTCTGGAATTGTTGCAAATCCCCGAATAACCACTAACAGTGTTTCAAGGCCAGAAAGACGGAGCTGGTCACTATGATCTGTGGCAGCCATAAAAGCCATGCGAATTAAGTCAGCAAGATGTAGCACCAAAAAGTCATCTACAAGATTAAAAAAAGAAAATCTTATTAAGAAAAAGAATATGCTGGAACTAAGATTTATGTTAAGTACTAATTTTTCCTCCTTTTAATTTCATAAGCTAGACTTTCAAGTACTTTTACAGTTTTAATGTTTGTTACAGACCTTAAAGCTAGATTTACTGTACCAGTGCAAATACTCAGACACAAACAACTATCCCAAATCAAATACTAATATAGCTTTGAAAAAACAAAAGGCAGAATTAGCATCCTTTAAAAGAATGTTAATAGTATTTTCAATAAAAATTTTGTTCAGACTTTCTGATAAAAGAACATTAGAAGGTACTTAGGAAACTTTGGGTTTTGATGAATTATGAAGTACTTTAATCATTCTCTTCATGTCAAGTTGAAGCTAAAAGATAATATTCCTTTAAAAAAATTTTTATGTGGTTCTTTATATGGACTATGGGCTTCCCTGGTGGCTCAGATGGTAAAGAATCTGCCTGCAATGCAGGAGACCCAGGTTTGATCCCTGGGTCAGGAAGATCCTCTGGAGAAGGGAATGGCAGCCCACTCCAGTATTCTCGCCTGGGAAATCCCAGGGACAGAGGAGCCTGATGGGCTGCAGTCCATGGGGTCACAAAGAGTCGGACACGATTGAACGACTAACACTTTCACTTTCGTATGGACTACATTACCTTTTGCATCTGCTGCCACACACACAAAAGATGGGGGCATAAAAAAATATTTCTAGCTATAAAATTATAAATGAGAATTCCTTTCATGCCTACAACATATCACTTGGTATAATAATTCTACCGGGGAGAGACATAAAACAATCATTTAACAGTGTTCCAACAATAAAATGTTTACAGGTATAAGAAATATTTACCCCCCAAAACATTTGAGACTAATTCAAAGAAGTATACTAGTTACAGGTCATACTGAAGAAACCAGTCATCTCAGTAAGTGCCTATTACAATTTTAATCAAGAGCACAGGAGTCAGTAAGCACACTAACTTTACACCTATCAGTATTAGTGTTCATCACAAATAAGAGACTCAGTTTCTAAAACAGACTACTAAGCTCATACAACGCAATGACAAAAAGACAAACAACACTATCAAAGAATGGGCAGAAGACCTAAACAGACACTTCTACAAACTATATGTACATATGACCAATAGGCACAGGAAAAGATGCTCAACATTGCTAATTCTTAAGAAACACAAATCTACAATGAGGTACCACTTCATACCAGTCAGAATGGCCATCATTAAAAAGCCTACAAATATTAATACAAATGTTGGAGAGGATGTGGAGAAAAGCAATGTACAAAACAAAACAAAAAAAAAGCAATGTACAATGTTGGCAAGAATATAAACTAGTAAAGCTACCACATAAAACAATATAGAGGTTCCTTAAAAAACTAAAAAAGCTGCCATATAATGCAGCAATCCTATTCCTGGGCATATACCTAGAGAAAACTATAAATTGAAGATACATGCACCCCTATTTTCATAGCACTATTTACAACAGCCAAGACATGGAAACAACTAGAATGTCCACTGACAGATGAACAGATAAAGATGTGATATATACACACAGAGTAGAATATTATTCAGCCATCAAAAAGAATGAATAATGCCATTTGCAGCATCATGGAATCTAAAATATGATACAAATCAACCTATCTACACAACAACAGACTCACTGACATAGAGAACAGACTTGGTTGCCAAGGGGAGTGGAAGTAGGAGAGAGAAGAAATAGGAGTTTGAGATTAACAGAGGCAAACTATTATATATGGGATGGATAAACAACAAGGTCGTTACTGTACAGCACAGGGAACTATACTGAATACACTGTGGCAAACCATAATGGAAAAGAATATGAAAAAGCACATAAATATATAAATGTGTGTATAACTGAGTCACTTTCCTGTACAGAAGAAATTAACACAACACTGTAAATCCACAATACTTCAATAAAATTCAGCAAATGAAAGACAACTAAGAGACTCAATACATGCTTGCCTGAAAAATAAATTAAAATAGAAATACCTAATTCACAGTCTCAGATGGAGAATAACAACATCTTGCCTTGTGATTCTTTAGTCAAGTAAAGAATATTTACAAGGCATTGAGATATGAGCATTGTGTCTGAATATATGTGCTTAAGTGAATTAAACCATAATCAACATGTATTTAGATAAAAATAATAAAATTGAACAATAAAAGGTCAAACTGGTCTCACAAGTAGGTTTATTTTACGTTGAGATAGACTCAGATGTTTTCAAGGTAATATCCATGGAACCAAAATAATCTACAAGCAAGATAGCTATATTTTGCTATATTTAATAGTTCTATTAAAATAAAATTTGGGAATGCACATACTACTTTCCAAGAACGTGACCATTCTCTATAAACTTAATGTGTATTATGTCCACTAAACAAAAGTGAATGCTGACTTATGAAGTTCAACCATTAAGCATGTATTTGAACATTAGAAGTATACCACAGGCACACAGCACCTCTATGTGTATCCACCGGTCTTTCCATTGTTACACCACTTACTTCTTGAATCCTTCCTTTTCATTTCCTGTGCTAAAGCAACATCAAAATGTGCGCTGTGTGCATTCTCACACTGGGTGATTATCCTACAGACACATTCAGCAGCGAAGACTCTCGTGGCCCATCGGGGATTGGTGAAAGGGTGAGGTCTGCCATCATTTCTGCTGGTCAGAACTGACACGTCATCCCCTTTATCTCCTTCCTCTTCTTGCAATGTATCCACACATGTCACAGTTGCAAACTCTGTTATCAACAGAGAATGCACATAGTTTCAGTTGGAAGATACACTTATAAAGGGACACAAATGACCTTAAGTACAGATCATAATTACTGTTCAACAATCATACATCTTTTAACAATGTAAAATAATGTCTAATGACTACTGATAACAGTGCTTACATCGAGAAATGCTATAAAAGCTATTAAAAAATGACGAAGCCATTAAATTATATTTCAAGTGAAAAACTGAACATGATACTAGAATAATTATCAATCCACTGTATGTAGATGGATATACTTAAGGAAGCACAGAATTCTGTGGTAGGGAGTATGGTGGGCAGAACTAGATATGTTGTTTTAACACTGGGCCCTTGAATGAATTTAAGAAGGTTCTTGAACCCACAAAAATGTCCAAAAAATACTTTCCTCAGAAAAATGTCCAAAAAATACTTTCCTCAGGATAGACCCACTGGTGTATTTAAAATTTCAAATTATCCAAATGACTAGAGCCAGTAAGTAAGGAATTATTTTCCCTTAATATTATACTAATTGCTAACTTTATTAACTATTTAACTCAAAATATAACTTATAACATAAACCAACTTGTTTTTCTTCAATTATCTTTCATGTCAACATTTTTTGAGTGTGATACAACAGACAGCAAAGATGTTACAAATAAAGTTAAGGCAAATCCCTGTCTTAAAACATCAATGGAGACTGAAGACATCAATAGAGACTGAAATGTATGTTTTTCTAATAAGAAGGGATAGAGGTAAACTACAAAGGATAACAAGAATAAACAGCGAAGTAAATGAAGTTTGCAGAGTGACTATAAAACTTTAAAGAAGATGGGTTACCTCTCTACGCACTTGTAGTTTTTCTTTTAAAGAAGTCTTTTTAAGTTCTTACGTAGTGGAGACAGAAGAAAACGTCAAGAAAGGAAAACATGCACGAAATAATGGTGGAAAGAGCAAGTATAAGTAACTGAAAGACGGGAGTAGCAGAGGTACTCAGAGAATATTAAAAAAAAAGTAGCAGAGAACAGAGGTAGACAGAGAATATTAAAAAAAAAGAAGCTAGAAATTTTATAGTACCTTTCTTTGAGACAAGAGCTACATTAAATTATAAGGCTTAAGTAACTGAGTTGAGAGCTACTGAAATATAATGAAAAGTTAGATATTAAAGTCATGCAGGCTAAGGTGTGAATATGTGTGTGTTTTTGGGAAAATTACTTATCCTTTACAAGTCTTGTTTTCTCTGGTGTAAAATGGAATACTACTGCCTACTCATAAGATGGTTAAAAGAATAAATGATACATAATATGTATGGTACTTGGAACAGAAATGGTTTCTGTCTTCTTTCTTTCTCACTCACTGTCTCTCTTAGTCCAGAGATACAAATTTTAAAGACTCTAACACAATTATAAGAGAAAAAAAAAACTAAGCTTTAAGTGCTGGACTTAAACACTAGCATTAGAATCTTCATTAAAGAAAAGCAACAAATAGTTTTATCCCAAATATCCAAACTAATAAATTAGCACTTGCAGACAATTTTATATAATGCTTTTACTTTCAGTTTTATTATGTTGGCTGGTAATCACCAGTACTTACCAGCTGATGCAGCAAGTACATCTTTACAAAGCTTTAACCAAAAGGAGAGTTTATCCACTGCCATAGATGTGAGCATATGATTTAAAGTCTCTTTGATATCATGGCATAATTTCTGATCTGTCTCTTTGTCAAGTAAGGTCAGTAAGGCCCCTTCAAGGCCCACTTCTCTGATGTTAGCATCTGACAAGAAGAAAATCGATGATCTAAGTAATACAGAAAACAAAACTGCCATATGAGAAGCACACACATTCAGTGGTTATTAAAAATATTACATGCAAATATATTCTAAAGAACTGGTCAACATATGACATCCTCAGTCGGCTGAGGTCTATTTTAGTTCACAACTAAAGTTTGGTTATTATTCACAACACCGCAAAGTTATTTTTTATGCAATGTCATTAACAGATAAATCTCTGAGTTTACTAATGTTGTCCTTAAATCAGGTAAACATTTTAACCCAATTAGCATGCAATACTTCTAAAAATTTATACAGTGTTTCTTGGAATGATTATTTTGTCTTCTCTTTAAAGTAAATTCAAATAAATAATCATAATTCAGCATTACTTATTCTGGTATAAAGGCTTTAAATTTATGAATATGAGTAAAACTCAGAAAACAACTATTATATGGAGAAGAGTGTTTAATTACTACAACTAAGCTACAGTGGATCTAAGAATACTATTAAAGTAATATAAATTACTACACAATATTCGCACTGCGAAGTAATACATCATCTCAAAAAGAAATATAAACCTTGATCGAGTATCTATTTCCTCTAATTCTGGAAATATAAAAAGAACAAGTACATTTTCTTGTGAATATTTAACTCATTTGGCAATTATGAAAGCATTTAGTTTCTAAAGATTATGCTACTCTTAGACTATTTAAAAGAAGAGTTATCTTTTAAAGATCAGAAGGAGGTGGTAGGAATGTTTCTGATTAGGGGTCTTAAAGTTAGAACAGCCCAATGTAATGTGTGAGTCACGACTGGGTCTTAAATTTGGGGGTGGGAGGTGGGCGTGAGGGGGAGGAAGGAATTTATAAAGGACATTTTTTTTTATATAACAGGAAATTTATGTGAGGACTGTGCAGTGGTTTCTATGAAACTACTAAATGTTGATTTTACTAGGTTTGGAAATAATGTGTGGTCAAGTAGGAGTGTGTCCTTCTTGAAAGATGTAAATAAGTATTTAGGGGTAAAGAGTCATGATGCCTGTAACCTGCTTTCAGATGGCTTGGCAAGAGGTTTATGTATTATATTGAGAGATACACAAAGTAAGTGTTACAAAGATACCAAGAGGTGAATCCATGTGTTCGCTTGCATTATTTCTTCCTACTTTTCCATGGTTTGAACAATTATAAAAATTTTAATAAGGAATTATATAATGAATTCTTTACTGTCTTATCCACATAGCTTTTTCAATAATTATGTACTAGCATATTAACATACTAAATCCTAAAGCAACAAATATAGATAGTTTCAGCAGTGAATATAAGTTAAAGGTCACTTTACAATTTCTCTGGTTAAGTGATCACAGAATAATCTGCAAACAAGTTCTTCAAACTATTTGATGACTAGTATACAAGTTCAGCAATGCTGATACAGTAAGTCAGAGTCAAGGTTTTAATATAGCAATAAGACTAAGTTAAAGCGCATGGAATAACAGTAAAACACATTATGGATCTGAAAGCTTTAGATATTGGAAAGCTCTGTGAAGTCTGAGTCTCTCTAATAATGTGATAGCACTTTCAGTTCAGTTTAGTTGCTCAGTCATGTCCAGCTCTTTGTGACCCCATGAACCACAGCACATCAGGCCTCCCTGTCCATCAACTCCAGGAGTTTACCCAAACTCATGTCCATTGAGTTGGTGATGCCATCTAACCATCTCATTCTCTGTCGTCCCCTTCTCCTCCTGCATTCAACCTCTCCCAACATCAGGGTCTTTTCAAATGAGTCAGCTCTTCGCATCAGGTGGCCAAAGTATTGGAGTTTCGGCTTCAGCATCAGTCCTTCCAATGAACACCCAAGACCGATCTCCTTTAGGATGGACTGCTTGGATCTCCTTGCAGTCCAAAGAACCCTCAAGAGTCTTCCTCAACACCACAGTGCAAAAGCATCAATTCTGTGCTCAGTTTTCTTTATAGTCCAACTCTCACATCCATACATGACTACTGGCTTCCTCCAGCCCAGTGTTTCTCATGTACTCTGCATATAAGCTAAATAAGCAGGGTGAAAGTATACAACCTTGACGTACTCCTTTTCCTATTTGGAACCAGTCTGTTGTTCCATGTCCAGTTCTAACTGTTGCTTCCTGATCTGCATACAGGTTTCTCAAGAGACAAGTCAAGTGGTCTGGTATCCCCATCTCTTGAAGAATTTCCCACAGTTTATTGTGATCTACACCATCAAAGGCTTTGGCATAGTCAGTAAAGCAGAAATAGATGTTTTTCTGGAACTCTTGCTTTTTCCATGATCCAGCAGATGTTGGCAATTTGATCTCTGGTTCTTTTGCCTTTTCTAAACCAACTTGAACATCTGGAAGTTCACAGTTCATGTATTGCTGAAGCCTGGCTTGGAGAATTTTGAGCATTACTTTACTAGAGTGTGAGATGAGTACAACTGTACGGTAGTTTGAGCACTCTTTGGCATTGCCTTTCTATGGGTTTGGAATGAAAACTGACCTTTTCCAGTCCTGTGGCCACTGCTGAGTTTTCGAAGTTTGCTGACATACTGAGTTCAGCACTTTCACAGCATCATCTTTTAGGATTTGAAATAGCTTAACTGGAATTCCATCACTTCCACTGGCTTTGTTTGTAGTGATGCTTCCTAAGGCCCACTTGACTTCACATTCCAGGATGTCTGGCTCTAGGTGAGTGATCACACCATGGTGATTATCTGGGTCGTGAAGATCTTTATTGTATAGTTCTTCTGTGTATTCTTGCCACCTCTTCTTAATATCTTCTGCTTCTGTTAGGTCCACACCATTTTTGTCCTTCATTGAGCATTTTGGAAACTATATATTTTAAAAGTGTAAGACGTCATCATTTCTGTTTTTGTAGTCTAAATTTATATGCATGTTTGTGTTAGTTATATGATTTTAAAATGAAGAGATACACTTAAAACCTTACTGGCTAAGAAATCCTTTAATTCAGCTCTAAAATATAGAAGGGACAAAGAAATCCTTTATTTTGAAGCAGATTCATCTATGAGAAATTTTATTAAATTAGATTTGAGGGGAAGAAAGGCACGTATGATAAATGACTTCAGGCCTAAATACAATTTCAATCCATTGTAAAAATACTCATTCAAAACCAATAGCTCTCAAATGTCAGTACATATTACCATTACTGGAGAAAAATAAGTAACAGATCACTGGGCTCTACTCCTTCATTTCTGGCTTAGTCTTGGGATGGGGCCCAAGAATCTGCATTTCTAACAAATTCCCAGGTGAGTTGGATGTTGGTGCTGTGGGGAGCCTGTTTGAAAACCACTGCTTTAAACCAGTAAAATCACTGGTTGGAATGATAATAACTGTTTAGCGACCATCACCTGTAGCAGGTTTAAGACATTATACACTAACTTTTAAATTTCCGTTTAAAAACTCATGTTTATACAGAAGCTTTAGGATTAAAATAATCATCTGAGCTGGAGATAATATTGATAAAGAGAATTACCCAGAGTCAGTTCTTCTCTGCTGTTCTTAGCAAGCATAACAGCGTGCTCTGATACTTCAGCCGCTTCTCTCTGAACAAGCTGACGTAAACAAGCCAGTACTGCTCTCCTCAGTAACAAATAGGGACTACAAAGATTCACCTGGAAAATACCATTTGGGAAGTAAAGGAACCGAAATTCTTGGTGACATTCAAATAGTCTAACAGATTACTCACTGGACTGCTCCTGATTTATTAGCTATACAGAGATTTCTTCAACTATCTTAGTACATATTTTTTACTGAATAACTTAGAAACAGCATAAGGAGTAATACGTGTACTTATGCAATATTCATAAACCCAAGCAAAAGTCTCTTGACAATGTTAGAATACATAAAATGTATATGAGTAAAACAGTTTTGAGAGACAAAGGGATACCACTGAGAAGGAATTTATTTGCAGCTTGTATATGCTATTGTATATACAAGTGCTCATGGAACCACATACTATTATGTTTTATGTGGAACTATATATTATTACGTGCTCGTGGAACTATATACTATTACATTTTATGAATTCCCAAGTATATGTTTATATAAATCTGCATGAGCACTGTAGCATAGTGATTAAAACGGAGGCGCTAGAGTCAGACTGTCTCAGCTTGAGTCCTGTATCCATACCTTACTAGCTATGTGATCATGGGCAAGTTATTTAAATTCTCTGTGCCTTAGTTTCCTCATTTGTTATATAAAAATAACACTACCCCTATCTCACAGGGCTGCTGTAAAGTCAACACAAAGAAACATGCAAAGATGATTAGCACAGTACCAGGCAAATCGTAAGCATGCTTAATAAACGTTAACTATTATTAATGCAGCCTGTATCAATAATAGTTTATGCAGACGCCATAGAGAGTAAGTAAATCCATTTTCAAAAAAGGCATAAAGAGTCTTAACTCAGGAAACATATTCACCAAGTCTTTTCCAGAGACATTACAGATAGTGAATTTTATACATGCATGTCTACTTATATGTGGACATACATATATGTACACCCATATCTAAATATCTTCAGGATAGAGAATATTTCTGCTCAAATGACAGACTCAGTACATATTCTTTTTACTGAGAAGTATTTAAACAATGCAAATCTCAATAAGGTGCATCTACCGACAGTAAATGATAATACGAATGGTGATACACCTTAAATGAGTAATTAAAACAAGTCAAAGGTGACTTCATAAATAGAATAAAGCCTAGAGATTTTCAAATGTATTTCATTCCAACTATGAAAATAAAGACCAGATTGGTGTGGCTTATGACAATAAATGTCTTCAATAGTGATTTTCCAAGCAGCATTTGGGAAATAAGGGCATAATTCTTATAAGTGCCGTTAGATCTGGTTTATGTGGGAAAGACAGGACTGAAGTAGGTGAGTCTGCTGAAAAAAGCAGAGGCAAACTTCTACGAAAAAGAGTAGGTAGTGGCAGGTGGTTTCTGACACATGACCTATGCAAAGAGAGCTAAATCCTTAATTTTATCATGAGCTAAAAGACAAAGTCTGTAAATATATCATCAGTGAAATATATAGATGAGATCTGCTTTATAAATATGTTCTATTATATCCTCAAGTACATGTCGTGAACAGTGGCAAGACAGGAATGTTGTTCACAAAGTCTCAAGGTTATGTCATTCTAGTCATGTTTAAGAACTCTCTTGTTAGAAACTGGTACACAGGGTAATAAAGAAGTTAAAATGTAAAAAGATTAAGTTTATTCATGCCCAAGATTACGGCTGTATTTAACAACAATAGCAAAGAAGCACTCTAAAAGCAATTTTAAAGAAAAGTTAATGACTCTATATTAATTGGAGCATATACAAGCATATAATACAAGGCAGTACAGCATTTATTCAGACTGGTCATAGCATCTTTTAGAAAAAGCATGCTCAAAAGTGCTCTTTACTTGTTCAGTAGAAAAAATATTAAAGACTCACACAAAACAAAATGGGACGCTTAATACCTCCATGTCATTCTCGAGCATTTATATTAGGAAGAGGAACAGAGTGGATTAAGGCAAACAATCAAGCAGGCAAAATACAGAAATTAAAATCAAACTTTAAGTACAACTCGTTTCTGAAATGAATATATTAAATCAAAATGATGCAAAATTAAGTGCAAAGAGTGAGTGCACCAGCTGGAGAAGGTGAGGATTCGTTTACATTGGTATTAAATAAAGACTATGTAACATGCTACACACACTGGACTTTGCATTAATGGTTAGCTTAAACAAAGATGCGGAGGAAAACAAGAACATCTACCAACAAAGGGCGGGTGGGGGGAAACAAAGAAATAGCACTGCAAACTTCAAATAAAGTTAGGAATCGAGGGTCAGGGACCTACCAACACAGAATTATCCAACAAGATCTCCTGCACAAAAACAAATGACAGACTGGTCATGACAAAAACCAAAAGATAAACACTAGGATGACTCTGACAACAGTCAGCTAAGCATTAAAATATACACGTTGATAGAGCTATCATTCAAATTGGCTTAGCTTCAGCTTTAAAAATATGCCAGAAATACTTCATTTTCCAACTTAAAACATGAGTTGAGCTAAGATTTTAGAAACAGTCAACTCAAGATATAAAGATATACAAAAATACAGTAATTTCAAAATGCACATTTGTGTAATTAGGTTTTCCTTTGGAATATTTCATCAAGCCTTAGTAACAAAACCAGATCAAGCAGACATGAGTATGAAAGCAGTGATCTGGATTACCTTCACATGGTCCCATAAGGGACAAAGTTCATCGTTTACCTCGTCACAAGTTAATTATAGATTTTTTTACTCTTGGAAGCAAAGTTTTAAAACTGTGAGTAGTCAGAATTGCAAGTGTAGCTAAGGCCAAGTTCAGAATGGAAGTTAAATAGCATGCAGTTAGAAGAAAATCCTTTATAGTAAGATTCTTTCCTATTGATTAAATGTATTCTGAATATTCAGAGAATTTCAGTTAATATGAAAACACTTCATGCTAAATAATTTCTATGAAGAAAAGAAAACCTGAACATAAAGTTGTTAATAGGAAAGCAGAAGCAATTTTCTTATTACAGGGCATACTTTAAAATATAATACATTTAGGATAAAAGCTTTACTAACCAAAATTTTAAGTTACAAAATTAACACACTATAGTGACAGCAATTTTTTAATTTAATTTCTATATTTAAAAAATCATTTTACAGCTTAAGTATTATGAGTAATACTTAATTAATGAATAAGATTTGTAATTGTTACTTCTGATTTTCTCAGTGGCTCTAAATGTACCTAAAAGAAAAAAATCTGAACAGTCTCGATTCCTCCTTGTATATAACTTTCTCAGTCTGGGAAAATAAAAGAGTAATGAATGCGATCAGAATTAATTCATCAGGAATTAGTAGTTTTGCTCTTTATTTCTCAATAAACTCTACTTAATGAATGACTTCATCTATTAAACAAGAAATTTAAAATGGTTATTAATGGAAATTTTCTACTACGATTCAAGAAGAAAAAAATGGTAGTACTGATATATTTAAATGGAGAGCAGAAAGTTAGGTCAACTTGCAGAGGAGTGGGTTATCTTTCAATAATTAGTATTGGCAATGGTTCTTCAAATATAAAGAGCAATATTCCTGGGAAAAGCTGGTGAATGACAACGGTAAAATTCTTTTCTAAGAGGTGCTATATTCTCTAATACATGTTTAATGCAGACAGAAACAAAAGTTTCTATCAGGAAAGTCAGTCATCTTCTCTCCTTAAGAGTCTTAGATAATTATGACTATGAAGATTAATATGAAGATAAATAAAATTCTGTATCTAAGTTATATGTTAAGAAAATAAAAACAACTACAATTTACTGAGTGGTTATTAAGTGCCAAGGACCCATGCCTTTACAGGTGGCATCTTGTGTAATCCTTGTGTTTTACAGACAGGATAGCTGAGGCTGGGGGAGGTTATGGGACATCCCTAAGGCCACAGAGCTGGGAGGGGACAGAGTTAAGAGGTATCCATAACTACCAAGTTGACATGAAACAACGAAATGAGGACTGGAGAAGGAGTTCAGAAAGCTGGTTCTAGACTCAAAGCTACTAATACCTAGATATATTACCTCGGGCAAAATATTTTACTTTTTGCTGTTCATACTTTTATTGCAAAGGTTGGTTTTCATAATGTTTGATGTTCTTCCAAGGTCTGAAATGCTGCATATTTTGTCCCAAGTCTGAAAAGGAAAGGTCTTATCTACAGTGATGATTCTCAACTATCATGTTACTAAGGGGAGGGTGCTGTGAACATCACAGGGGCAGAAAAAGTTGAAAATCAATGGTCTTAAGTTTTAACTCCAACTGTAACTTTTTCAGGCAAGTCCAGATAGAAACTGGTGATGCTCACGGTAAATCTTAAAACCACTGATGATCATGAATCACCTAATCAGAACTTTTTCTTGATCACCTTCACCTATGTTCATTAGACACACTTGTTAGAACCCAGATGTTGAAGCATATGCTGCCAGAATATTCAGGAAAAATATTTCATCTGGGATGAAAATAACTTCATATGTAATAGTTTGGAAAAGAGTAAAAAGACAAAGTAGGGAAAAAATTGCTATTACCACATAAATATTTCCACGTCACACAGCATTTATACAGTACCTGTGATGTTAGCACTCAGTATATCTTTACTGATTAATGAATCAATATTCCAAATACTAAGTTTAACTTTAATGGAAGGAAAAGTGAATAAATACATGAGCAGTTTAAGATATGATTATATGAAGTTACCCCACACCCTCCTGAAAAAAGACTAAAATTGAGGGAAAATAACTACTGTACACGGTCTAGAGATTAACTGAAATAAATTTAATTTCCAATAAAAGAAACTAAGGACATAGACAATTTTATACTCACACAGAGACAGCTGACCAGGCTAGACAAGTTGACATGTCGTGGAGCAAACATATGAAGCTGCTGAAGGCAAGAGATGGCCTGAGCTTGGACAAGGCAGTCTGGGTTATCTTGCATCACTGCACAGCCCAACAGACAGGAACTTCTTAGGGTAGAGACAGGAGTGCTGTTACCTAAGATGAAAGCAGAAAGCCTGTAATTGGCCTATTGAATCACTACCCTTGAAACACATATTACTGGGCTTAAAATTTCTTTTTTTCCTCCAATTTTAAACTTGAGGTTCTGTGAAGTAAATTTCTTCTACAGAAGGAAGGTTAATCCAGGTTGTAAGTTTTTATATAATGTTAGTTACTTTTAGTCTGAAAGGTTTATGGCAACACAAATAATTAGGCAAAAAAGAACCTAAGACTGCAGTTTACATCAAATTTTCATGAAAAGTAGAGTTAGAAATTGCCAATAACCCTGCTTGTATTAGTTGAGGGTTGCTTTTATATATTAAAATCATGTATTTTGCATTTGAATAGATCAGAATAACTGAGTTTTGGGGCTTAGCCATTCATATCTTGTAAGAGATAAGAGGTTTTTAAAATATTCATGTTATATTTGTCATTTAACTTGCTAAGGGAAGTATTTTTAAGATATTACCTTTCTAAATATGGTCCTCATTTTTTCAAGATAAGAGAAATCAGACTGATTGCCATTTATTTTAACAAAATATACTGAGCACTTACTATGTGACAATTACAGCGGTTTTGCAACTCTTCTCTTATTTGATAGAAGAGGAAACTAAAGATTAGAGACACGAGAATTTTTCCAAAGTCATCCAATTAACTAATGGTTGGTGAAGCTTAAATTTCTATTTTTTTTTCTATTACGTCATCACTCAAAAGTCAGTCTTCCCAAGATTATTCTCAATATTCTGCCCATATTTTTGAAAAGAACATTCTGCTAAACTTCACTTTATTGAGAAGTGTTTGAGTCAATAAGAGGAACTGTTTTTTCATTTTTATGCATATATTTTTATGTAAAATATCACAAAAGCAGCCATGCATACCTTGTAGCTCTGGACCCAATGTAGTAATAAGGGCATTCAAACAGCGACCTAGACTTTGGTGAACTTCAGCATGAGTAGGAGGCACATTTAACAGCAACATTATAATAAGAGAAAGGGTTGGTTCTGCATATGTATAATAGAGTGGGCCGGCAGAATCAATTATCAATGAGAGAGAATGCAGTGCCCAGGTCTGTGAAGACAGAGAAAAACAGTTAAAAATGTCACAGCAGCATTAAGAAACACAAAACACTACAAACTGTTCTTTTGTTGAAACGAGTGATAAAGTAGTATCACAGTCAAGTGTGTTATTACTAACGTGGAGAGAGAAACAAGGACATTCAGGAGTTGAAGAAAAAATTTAAATACCAGTAAAAAACTGAGAGGCAAATGTACAATTTAGAATGGCATGCATGGATATAGGGGCTTCCCAGATAGCGCTAGTGGTAAAGAATCTGACTCCCAATGCAGGAGACATAAGATATGAGGGGGTTTGATCCCTGGGTCAGGAAGATGCCCTGGAGGAGGGCATGGCAACCCACTTCAGTATTCTTGTCTGGAGAATCCCATGGACAGAAGAACCTGGAGGGCTGCAGTCCATAGCGTCGCAAAGAGTCGGAAACAACTGAAGCGACTTAGCTAGCATGCACACATACGGATATATCTCAGAACTGAGAATACCAGGATCGTGTTTGGTTCTTTAGGTAATGGCTTGAACTAAATCTAATGTGTTAAAAACTGTTTACTGCTTAATCTATACAGAGAATGAAAATTCAAATATTTTTAAAAGATTCAACAATATCTCAACTACATGAAATATACAAATCTCTTGGAACACAATGTTGAAGAAAGCCAAACATAAAGTATATACTGTATGGTTCCACTGACATAAAGTATAAAAGCAGGCAAAACTAATAATCACTGATAATCAATGAAGTTAGATGGTAGGTTTAATAGGTTCCTTACATCATGTTCTCTACTTTTATGTATGCTTGAACTTCCTATAACAAGAAGTATCTAAAAAGTTCTCCCTTTAGGAAATCAACTAAGTTTTACCCCTCTTACCAACAAATATGTAAGAAAAGCTTATGGTATTTTAAAATGGCACAAAGATGAGCTCCCATTAGGTGAGAAACGACAGCAATCAAGAAGAATCAGACTGATGACACTATATGCCACAGAAAGAAAAATCTAAATTAATCAACAAAAGAGACTCAAAAGAAAAGGAGTCTGTTCAGAATAGACTTTTTGAAGGGGAAGAGGAGAAATACAATAAATAGAAGCAAAAAGTACTGTATTAAAGGAATGAAGAAAGGATGGAATACCTTATAAATCAACTCAAGTAACAGATGATGTGAAAAAAAACTATTAGTAATATGGTAATTCAAAGAATGACACCCATGTTAGATGCTGAAGTTTGGCAGAGTGGTGGTTAAACTGGATCTTACAATACTAAAAAATGTGGATTGTAAGATAGGAATAGGAAGAGAGAAGAGCAATAGGAAAAACCCAAGTGCAGATATGAGAATGACATGTGGGAGGAAAGCAGGAAGATCATCTTAGGAGAAGATCAGTACTTTGGGTTAATAACCAAGAAAGCTTCTGGGTCACTTGATGGGACTTCTATGAGGAGTTGATTGAAGAAGCCATAAGCAGTACCCCCAGCTTTTCGGTTGGGAAGTGGTTAGATGAAAATTTTCCAGGCAAACACTTCTGGCTTCATATCTAGGTAGAGTTGTAAAGAACCTAAAAATAAAGTGACCGGGTGGGAGGCTACTATAGTAATTAGGGTCACACAGGGGGACAGAGATACAATAAGGGGACCAGAAGAGCAGGAAGCACAACATTCAAGATGTGATTAAGATCTCAGGAGAATGATAACTGGCAGAAATGAGTAAGTTATGTATAATAACATGGTAAAGTGATTAAGAACCTGAGTTTAAAGTCCATGACTTATGTTCTTCACCTGACTCCACGATATATTAGTGCTTGTAAGTATAAGCAAGTTACATAGGTTCCATAAGTCTCAGTTTTCTTTCCATATAATGGGAATATACATCCTAGATAACTGTGAAGATTAAATACATTAATATGCTTAGAAAAATATAATATAATGCCTGGTGCCTGTTAAGTTCCATAAGACAGTAGATGTTATTTTAAGGTAGAAGGCAGATCCATTTTCAGAAAATGGTACTGAATTTGACTTTAGATATTGAGTATGAAATAAAGATAGTGATATGTGAATTTTATTTTATTTGTGAATTTTAAAAATCCACTGAGGTTAACAATGGTTTTGATTTTATTATGGAGCAAGAATTATTATATAAATTAGTAATGGTCAATGCAACATAATATGCATTATCTATAAATCAAGAATTTCAAGGAAGGTATCACATGAGGTACTCACCTGCACATCAGGTGAGGTGCTGTCCTGAGATAAAGTATAAAGGATTCCAACACAAGAATTCAAATGTTGAGAACTTATTCCTCCTAAGTACCTATGTAGGGATCCCAAAGCCAATGAGTGTCCTGTTCTGGTAACCGCATCCCTTGCTGATTTCAGTCTGTGATTATGGAAACAAAAATAAATGATAATTACTGAAATAAACCAATGCATGCACAGTCACTTAGGGAAACTTTTTATATAAAGAGCTCCAAAATTCAGAAATATATTTAGAGTTAACTGATACAAAAAATTCTGAAATAACTTGAAAGGTATCTTGAAAATAAAAATATCTTAAATAAAAATGTCTTCACATATGTGCTGCAACTACTGAGGCCCACACACCCTAGAGCCCATGCTCTGCAACAAGAGAAGCCACTGCAATGAGAAAACCACACATCACATCTAGAGAGTGAGCCCCCGCTTGCTGCAGCTAGAGAAAGCCCACACACAGCAACAAAGATCCAGCACAGCCAGGAATAAATTTTAAAAATTTTAGATGTCGTCACATTATTAATAATCATAATTTAAAAATAAACAATTTCAGTGTCTTTCAGAAATATACACTAAATTCATATGACACGCATTATTACCTTATCATTAAGTTATATTTTAAAAACTCTCATTGCAGAGATACTAATTTCATATAAAGTTCCAGCTCAAGAACTTTGATTTAAAAATTAAATATAGTAAGATAACTTATTATTCATCAGGAGTTTTCATTGTATTCTAGTTTACACGCTTTATATTGGGCCCTTT
The DNA here is from genome assembly GCA_007570785.1 of Antilocapra americana. Taxonomy (NCBI): domain Eukaryota; kingdom Metazoa; phylum Chordata; class Mammalia; order Artiodactyla; family Antilocapridae; genus Antilocapra; species Antilocapra americana. The sequence continues at coordinate 3,450,624 of ML661902.1, forward strand.
AATCCTCTTAGGAATCGTGAGATTCATACTATTATCAGTTCTTTTTTACAAATGAGGAAATCAAAATGACTGAGTCATTTTAGCCAAAGAACTCTTACAAAGTAATTAACTATTAAACAGAAGAGTTGGGATTTGAACCAAGTTAGCAATCTGACAAGAGATATAGAGTTCATAACCAAGTCAAGACATGTATAGTCAGGAGACTAGAAGGTCAAAGTGCCTTCTGCATTACTACCACAGCTACTAACTTTATATACATATATAACTAATGTAACCATGAGCATTTGCAGTTGTTTTATTTTTTCATACTACTTTCATATTTATTTTCTCATTCACCTTAACATTCTTAGCAGGCAGGGCATCATTAATAAACTTCTATTTGAAATAGAGAAAAACTGGTTAAGAGGATTCAGCAACCAGCTCATGGTTACAGAGCTGGTAGGGATGAACATACAGTTTGTTTCCTGATCTGCAGCCTTTTTTCTTTCCAGTAGATTGTTTTACTACCTATCATCTGTATTTTATATGATGAAACTCCCTAAGTTTCTTACTCCCATAGTCTACTGGTGGCCTATTACATCACTCATGTAGACAGTGATCTTCCTCATATAAAAAAAAAAGCCAAAGTAAAAATATTAATAATAGTTTTATGTTCTAAGACAAGCAGTCCAAGGCAGTGGGGGTGGGGGAAAGGTTCCACTTTAACCCTAATCCTAACCCTAGTTGATGCTTTTGAAATGTGGTGTTGGAGAAGACTCTTCAGAGTCCCTTGGACTGCAAGGAAATCAACCCTGAATATTCATTGGAAGGACTGATGCTGAAGCTGAAGCTTCAATACTTTGGCCACCTGCTGTGAAGAGATGAATCATTAGAAAAGACCCAAATGCTGGGAAAGATTGAAGGCAAGAGGAGAAGGGGATGACACAGGACAAGATGGTTGGATGGCATTTCCGACTCTGTGGACAGTAAGGACAGGGAAGTCTGGTGTGCTGCAGTCCATGGGGTTGCAAAGAGTTGGACATGACTGAGCAACTGAACAACAACATAATACACCTTTCTCAGTTTTTCAAAGTTATAATGAGAAAGAAGTTTCATAAGTTCCAACAAGCTATACACAGTTTTGACACATATCTCATGAGTATTAAATAAGAAATTCACTTACTTGTCAAAGCTAACTTGAGCTAATGCAGCAGTAAAAGCCCCATCATCAACTACCTGGGCTAATCTAGCCCATGCTTCTGCAGCTGCACATCTCAAGAGGGGGTTGGGACTTTCCAAGGCTCCCATCACCAATGCAAGGACAGGTCTCCTCACTTCTTCTGGACCCAAATGTCCCTTAGAGCCAGCCACATACTGAAATATGTAAAAAACAATCCAAACTTACAACTGTAGTAAATTCTCTTATCCAGTTTGGAATGTATATTCTGGTTAACCAAATAAGTTCATATTCAGTGATTACTACTTAAAAAAATCAAAACACCAGAAATACACATTGAACATACAAATGTAATTTAATTCTTCTCATGAAGTACTTTAGAATTTTAAGCCTCCAGGGAAACAATTTGGTGATCAAATTATCACTGTACTACATATGTGTTCAAAGAACATTAGTAGGGATTTCCATAAAATAAATGACCAATGAAGCCCATTTTACTTAGAAACAGTAAGTCATAAATGCAACAATGAGCCAGATTTGGTCCATAGGTCATAATCTGCCAATCCCAGGTCTGCGATATTAGGCTTGGTAAGTTAAAGCATGTTTCTAAAATAGTATTAGAGGTATGACTTCTGACCAACAAGTTTTCTACAGAGAAAAAGTAAAAGAGGAATTACAAATCCTGAAACATCAAGAAAAATGGGGGAAGGGGAGAACAGTCTTTTAAAAACACCTTCCCTCAACCTACTTAGTTGGCCACATATTAGGGGAAAAAAAGAAAATCAAGTAAACAGGAATTAAAAAAAAAAAAAACAGAATTACCTTCAAGAAACTAGAGACTGAAGAAACAACATGTAACTGAACTACTTGCTGACGAGCTCCTTTTGTATGCTTTATACTGTCCAGAAGCTGCTCCAATACAAGAAGCCTAAAATCAGAAACAACAGGATTTAAGGATAAATTAAGTCAAAGGGCAGTATTAAGTATCCACTACTAATCTGTTTGGTTGCATTTTATTGGAGCTACTAAAATCAGATAAATTGTTGTCAAATACACTGAAGCCTTTTGGGAAATGAGAATATATTATAACCAATGCAAAAGTATTCTGACTGTGTCATGACACTGAGGGAGGTGCATATTTTGTAAAAAAATAAATAACACATATCACTTAATGTAGATTTACCTGGGCAAATTTGGCTATTTCAGCAACTATTTTCCAAACAAAGGGTATTTTAAAAGTTATCCACATCAACATTTTTGTTCTTAGTAATAGGACTTATTGGATTCAAATACATTGCTTCATTTTAAAGGCAGCATGGACTTCAGTTAATGAGAAGCACAACTTTCTGAACCCCAACTATACCTTAAACATGTACGTGGGGATCATACTATATACAACATAGTTTTTACACTGGCTTTTCTCATTAACATTACCTCTTTATCACTTTTCAAATCATTTTTATTCTTAGTTAATTGTCAGGAAGCCAAATTTTACTATACACATTCTATAGTTTATTCAACCATTCTCCTACTAGTGCAGAGTAATATTCTTCTTTTCACAATTCTACAATTCTACCTATAATGAATGTGCATATCACTTTTGGTCTGGGGTTGAATGTGCTCATTAGATTTTAATGTATTAAAAAACAATGTGAGTTGTTTTTCATGTTCTTATAACACAGGAGTTTTTAAATCCATTTGATGAGATTAAAGATATGTTAGCCATGAAATCACCCCCTTTTCTCCACACCAATTATTCTGTTTATAAACACTGCTTCAGAGCTCTGAATTTCCTTTCTCTCCTTCTCTCCCTTTAAATCAGGAAGTAAAATAATATTTAAGTTTATTTTTTAGTTGTGAACATCTCGATGGCAGTCAGAGACCTTATGTTCTATCTTCATCCCTCCAGTATCTGGGTTTGGCATGTAGTCGGCAGTCAGATGTGCTCGCTGAACAATCATAAAGAACAGCTGCACCCAGTGAGTGAACACAGGCATGACTGGCTGAAGATGGCATATGGGTATACTTTTACTCAACTCTACTGTACTTCCCATACTATTTCTAAAGCCCTTAATTAAATCTCTATCATTCTACTGAGCCCAAAAGGCTCAAACGCAGTTCTGCTCCAAAGGATAATTCTGTTATCAAAATAGAATAGATATGGAAACTTACGTTTCTTTAAATAAACCTAGTTGTGGAAGAAGTTAAGTAGGAATAAAAGGAATGTACGCGAGGTTACATTATATGACTTGAGGAAAGCAATACACATAAAATCAATTCAGAGAATAAACACAGTGAATCACTAAAAATTTAGGGAAAATCATAGTAACTCTTAAGTAGTCTATTTATTTAAATATTTATTTTCTATTTCAAGTTTAATTCAGTTCATCGCAATAAATAAAAACCAGAAAAGCACAGGAAAGAAAAATAAAATTCACCCCAAATCCCACCATTTAGAAAGCCATATTTTGACATCTTTGGTCTAGTCTCTCCTAATATATGGACTATTTTTTAAAAATTGGTTTCACAGTGTACATACTTTGTTAATAACTTTATTTCCCTAAACATTAATCCCACCATATCAACTACTGTACTGAAATAATTTCATTTTTCTCTTTTTTTAATCTTGACCTCCTGTGATTTTGTTTCTAATTTAAGTATAACTGATGTACAATATTGTGTAAGTCACAAGTATGCAATACAGTGATTCACAATTTTTAAAGATTATATTCCATTTATAGTTATTTTAAAACATCTATTTTCCCTACACTGTACAGTATATTCTTGTAGCTTATTTCATACACAACAGTTTGTGCCTCTCAGTTCCCTACCCCATGTTGCTCTCCCCCTCCCCCTTCCCTCCCCCTACTGGTAACCACTAGTTTTGATCTGTGAGTCTGCTTCTTTTATATTATATTAACTAGTTGGTTGTATTTTTCAGATTCCACACATACTGAAATAATTTTAAATTGCTATTAGAATTAACTAATTCTCTAGTTTGGGATATTTAGGCCATTTCTAAATTTTATTATAAACAACACAATAAATGTATCATATAAAATTTTTGTTTTCCAAGACCATATTTAAGTCATTATGCTTCAAGAAAACATTTATAACCAAATTGTCCTGAAGGAAAAAAAATTAAGGGTAACTATATGGTCAGGCTTATGAATTTAAAACTTAAAACATCATTATTAGACCATATCATAGTCACCTGTTACAATGAAACTGTGTCATGTTTAAAGTACTAAAAAATACTTAAGATTAGAGCTTGATAATTTTGTTATATTGTAATAAAATCTGACCTGTACTATTTTCTTGCCCACATTCCTAGGCCAAACACCCTAAATGAGACTACCAGAGCCCAAACTTTTTTCTCTATCCTTTATTCCCATATTCTTACAGAGATCATAAGAAAACATTCTGACTCTTCAGAAAGATGGAGATGACCACTTTTTAGTAATACTGAATTTGTATTCCTAAGTAGTATCAATTATATAACTATTAGTTCATATTAATATAATTAATAAAATTAGCGGGTGGTAAAGCTCCAATACTTTGGCCACCTGATGTGAAGAAATGACTCACTGGAAAAGACCCTGATGCTGGGAAAGATTGAGGGCAGGAGGAGAAGGGGACGACAGAGGATGAGATGGTTGGACGGCATCACTGATGCGATGGACATGAGTTTGAGCAAGCTCCAGGAGTTGGTGATCGACAGGGAAGCCTAGCACGCTGCAGTCCATGGGTCACAAAGAGTTGGACACGACTAAGAGACTGAACTGAACTGATCAGTTCATAACAAAGTTAGATAATAAAACTTTTGAGTCTAGATGAAGTGAAAACATACAAGTAATTAAGTAAACAGGAAAGACATAAATATTGAAAATGCTGATTTATACTGTCTTATACATTCAGAGAGAGGGTATATAATGGGGAAAATTTTTTACTACTGGGAGCTATAACTATGCTTTTTCTCTCTCTCCATCAATTTACACTCTACATTATTTTATAGCATTTTTAGCACTGTTCTCTGCATGCCAGGATCACCTAAGGCATTTAAGAAATTCTAATGTCCAATGTAGTATGCATACCATTACTATTAAATCAGAACCTACATTTTAAAAAGTTTTAAAAAATTATCCAAATGACTGCAATGTACAGTCAAGGTACTTACTTCAGATGAATTAAGTAATTCATTCTTTGTAATCAGGTGCAAAATACATTGGAAAGTAACCATAAATAACACATGTATAAGATCAGTAATAATTTTTTCTCTGTATAAAATATCTTGATATTCCAGAGCTTTAAACATTTTAGTGCTTTAAAATTATCAACTCAAAGTTTTCTTAGTTTTAGAATCCTACAGTCAAAATAATCACTGATTTAAAGATAATTTAATTTCTAAGTGCATAAATTAAGTAGTAAAAACCTATTTCTAATTTTAGGACACCTCATGTTATGAGTTTCTTTTAAACTGTTTAAACACAAAGATAACCACAAAAACAACAAAACACTTGAAAACATTCACTTGTTGAATACAGGTACTTTAAGACCTTTCTTTTCTAGAGATGCAAATCTATGGCCCTGAGAAGAAGGTTCTGCCTTGTAAGCATCATCTCTGGGATAACAGGAAACTAGAAGCTCAACTCTGCTATCTCTATTTCTCTGTGGTTCTCTAAGGGCATCCACTGGAGATTCCTAATAGTTGCTAAATATAGGATCCCGCCAGACCACTTCCTTTAAAACTCTCCACACTACCGCCTACTATTTTTATTCAGTTAGACTTCAAAGAGAATATGTTTTGCTTTATCAGGTTGCAACGTTTTCATTAAGACAAACAAAACCTCTCCTCCCCTGAATATTCATTCTATATGTTATTTTTATCCAGGTGGGAATAAAAAGAAATGTGGCACATTTTAAAGTTTATTAAACTGTAAAAAACAGAAACAAGAAACCATTTCCTTGAAACCGTAACTGGGCAATAAATCTGGGTAAAATCCAAAAGAAAATCATCTTCTCTAGGAGAGCAATAAAACCAAATTTTTAAAAAGAAAGCTTGCAAGAAGTATAATTTTTTCCCCACTATTTATCTGAGACCTATCAAAGCATTTAACAGTCTTTCAAGAACACGCTTAATTTAAATCTTTTGCCCATAAGGCTGCAGTTATTGCTGTATTAATCCAAATTAAGTATTTTAAATTAATTGTATGCACTATAGAATAATAGTTACAAACTAGTTCAAATCTTCTCTCCATCAGTAATTCTTTAAAAATTCCAGACCACTGTGATTTTCCTCTCATCTTTTAGTGCTACGGCATTCATTTATAATTTAGTCACATATTCTCTTAAGTATAACAATAACTTTACAGTTATAGTATACGGTGAACTATAGGTTACAAATTTCAAATTATCTTTTGAAATTAATCGCAAAATATGCATATGACACTGAGTAAGTACTATTATCAGTTAAAATAGAACATGAAGTTATTAAAAATCAACATAAATGTTATTTGTTTTCTATCCACTGAAAGTCGACTATCCAAAAGCCTGTTTCAGAAATGTGTTGCTGAATAGACTCAAATATTTCCGTGAGTCTTCATCAAAGAGACCAAGGTAAATTTCTTACCTAATTGGTATTCTCTGGAAGACATAACTGATAAAATTATATAAAAGCTATGATCTAGCATTGTTGCTGGTCTAGCATAAAAGAAACAAAGAGAAGAAACATGAATGAATTAGGATAGTTAATATTTTGCAGATGGTTAACCTGCACAGCCTATGGGAGAGATTCAGTTCCCATTCAGTATCTCAGATAAAAACAGAATTTCCTAGATACTAGACATGAGTAGTGGTTTTTGATCCCCAAGAATGATATTAACCTGTTACCCTCAATGAAAAGTCATTAGCAGTCTTTATAATTTTTAAAAAACGAAGTTCATTTCAAGTGAAGTGAATCCACCAAATCGAAGACTCATCTATTTTAAATCTATTTTTTGAAATCCACTAAACTGAAGACTAAGCCCTGGACCTATAGTATGAAATCTTGTCTATTTAGACAACCAGTGTTTCCCTTTGCAACACTGGCTCATAAATCACTGTTTTTGTGTCAATGAGCTTCACATTCGTATTTTCAGCTAGGTGAGAAGTTAATGCAAGAAAAGCATTGCATCCACCATAGTGCCTAGCAGTTTTCTAATCTAATCACTGACTTCATTACTTCTTATTAAATATTTAGCCAACTGAATAATTGAACAAGAGCCTTTAATCTTACCTTCACCTGTCATCTATAAGAAGTCTTTTATATTAATGAGAACGTCTGACAACTTCCTTTTCACCACTCTACTACGCATTCACTGAACAAATTACCAAACCTGAAACACATTTCAGGATAAGATAACCTCTGAAGATGGTTTACCTTTGAGCTTCACCCACATGAGCACATACAACTCCAAACAGCTTGACTGCAGAGCTAGTAACTGACAGTGTTGGAGGTAAGGGCTTAGGCACGGAATCTCCCTCTACATCTTTCTCGTAAATAGAGTAAGGGTCATACTCGAGACTTCCACAAGCAATACCACTACCAAGCAGGAGCTAAAAGAAAAAAAAAATTGCATATAAGGTTTTAAAATGACTTTTCAGGACTTTCTTGCGGTCCAGTGGTTGGCACTCTGTGCCCTGGTTAGGTAAGTAGAATCTTACTTGCCGTGTAGTGCAGCCAATTAAAAAACAAAACAAAACAAAACAAATTAAACCACCGTTCATAGGTTGAATCAAATCAAGAGTTACTGAAAAATGACCATACCTGTTCTTCAATAAATCTATGGTCAGTCTCTTGTAGCAAAGGACTTAATATTAGAAGATCATCTTGATGACAGAGGGGTGGGAGCAAAAATGTGGATGCTGCCACCTGTATATCAGAGGCTGTGAGGTCAGCAGCCAGCTCTTTGAGGAGAGCACTGAGGTTTCCTATTGAGTCACAGAAAAAGAGCAGTTAGCGATTTAGCAATAGCAGTTACCAGGTCTGAGAATGGGGTTTAAAGAGCCCAGGTTGAACTTTAATCTACATTATCAGCTAACTTTAATCTGTCACAGCCTATTTAATCTGTTCTCCTCCCTGAGAAATGCCCTACCAATAAAAAGTTCAACTATGTGTTGCTGATCACCAGGATAAGAACACACATCTCAAAGTACGTCTGTATGTATACTTTATACACTAAATAAATACTACTACCATCATTTAAAATGAACTGACACGGAGCATAAAAACAGAAAGAAAAAAGAGTCACAAGGGCAGACAAAGGAGGCATGATATTAGTAGTATGGCATCCTAACACCCACCACCCCAGCAGATGACTGTCACTCATCCTAACCAGCTAGATTAATCTCAGTTCACCTGTACTCTCTATTGACTATTGCATCACACTCCATACTGTTTTGGAGCAATCCCTGGAAAGCATAGCACTTGCATCTATAAATATTTCATTGAGTATCACTAGAGTTAAGGATGTTTTAAACAATTTCACTATCATAATTTGATGTTTTAATAATTACTAAACAGGGACTTCCCTGTTGACAATCCTCCCTTGAAGAAGATATAAGACACAAGACACACACACGCTAACTTAAAAACGAAGGTAGGAAATACTAAGTTTCATAGAGGATGAAAAAAGAGTATAGCTATATTTAGAGAAAGGAGAGATTATACACAGGAATTGGGGACAGTGGACAGGGATCAATAACAGCATAACGAAGCAAATAAGAATTGCTTAAAGGAATGCCTGTTAGTTTAGTTACCAGTACGTGATATTCAAGAAAATAACTCTGTTGGTAGCATAACATGCAAGCTACGTTGGTACTACAGCTAAATGTGAAAACAGTGGTGTATCTCCATTTCTCATTTAAAGCAACTGCTGGTCGCCTAACTGTCCCTGAACAAAGTACTTAAAGATGATTCAGTTTTAAAATGCGAATATGCTTCTCCTGTAGAAATATATCACCTTCTGATGCTAACAAGGAGCAATTTTCAGTGTGGAGAAAATTAAAACACTTGAATGGAGATCCATAACAAAACTAAGATAGGAAATAAAAATTAGGAAGTTTTGTTCCATAAACTTAAGAAAATTAAGCAGCTACTGTGACAAAATTCTGCTTTTGTTGGACAACCATGATGAAAAGTTACATAAATTCTTTTTTTTTTCCAGCCATGCCAAGTGGTTTGTGGGATCTCAGTTCCCTGACCAGGGATAGAAACCAGGCCACAGAAAAAGCCTGAAATCCTAACTATGAGGCCACTAGGGAACTCCCCAAAAGAAATAGATTTGAAGTAATGATTAACTTAATATGGTTAGTTGAAAATTTAAAAAAAAAAAAAAGATGCTCCCATTAGAGACCATTTTCAACATTCACCTCTTAAAACAAGCATCTTATTCAGCAGTAGTAGCAATACATTTTCTTAAAACTGTATTTGAAATTTACAAAGGATACAGAACTAATTGCAAAATAAGGGCAAGCTTTTTTTTTCTTTTACCAAATGCAGTATTCAAGTATTCTGAAGTTATCTTGAGCCCAATAAAAGCAAAACCTACATTAAAAACTTTATAAAATAAATTATACCTTGGTATACCACTCAAGATTAAAGTGCTATCTGGACAGAGTTAAGAATGGAATAACGGAAGGCAATGTGTATAATAGATATGCACTCTAGAAGGAAAACAGGAACAATCAAACTCCTAATTGACTTGCACTATATATTCTGTAGAAAGCCCTGGAGTGGAATCAAGACTAATCTTTGTGACCCATTCTCTCTCACACATTGAAACTAGGGACATTTTTCTTAGGAGAAGATAGCAACACATGAAACAATTTTCTTTTTTAATGTATTTTATTTACTATAAATTGATTGATGATTTTGAATTATGGTGCTGGAGAAGACCTTGAGAGTCTGTTGGACTGCAAGGAGATCAAACCAATCAATCCGAAAGGAAATCAACCCTGAATATTCATTGGAAGAACTGATGCTGAAACTCTAATACTTTGACCACCTGATGCAAAGAGGTGACTCACTGGAAAAGACCCTGATGCTGGGAAAGACTGAAGGCAAAAGGAGAATGGGGCAGTAGAGGATGAGATGGTTAGATAGCATTACCAACTCAAAGAACATGAACGTGAGCAAACTCTGAGGGATAGTGAAGGACAGGGAAGCCTGGTGTGCTGCAATCCGTGGAGTCGCAAAGAGTCAGACACAACTTAGCGACTGAACAACAACAATGTTTACTATAAAATGGTAAACACATGGGTTAAGACTGAACTCCCAAAACTTCCTGAACATAAAGCACAAAGTAACTGCCATATAATCCATTTCTTCAGGCACTATATTAACCACAAATAGTAAAACATTTTGGTGTAAGGCACTTACCTTCATAGGTTTCAGGAGATAATAAAATCAACAATTCATACAGCCTTTGTCTATAAACTACTGATGGTGTTTTCAAAGGATTTCCATATGTTTTTAGTATTGAAGAGAGCCTTAAAGTAAAAGAAAAAGTATATGTTACGTGTGTAAGTTATAAAACAATGTATAAATATTCAACATATTGACATATAAAGATAAAATAGGTATTATATATAATAAGTGATCATTAATGCTTTTATTTACTAAAATTATTTAAAATTTTTTTTTACTGTGGACCGTTTTTAAAGTCTTTATTGAATCTGTTACAATACTGTTTCTGTTTTATCTTTTGCTTTTTGGCTGCAAGGCATGTGGGATTTTAGCTGCCCAACCAAGGATCAAACCCACACCCCCTACACTGGAATGTGAGCTTTTAAGCAGTGAACCTCTTGGGAAGTCCCTATTTATTATTTTTTATAATGTGTGACATGAAGTTAAAAGAGGAATTACAAGTGTCAGATATGAAAACCATTTAGCTATCTTTCCTATCATACCTCATAAAACTATATATTCTCCTAAGGTATCTAAGGTTGTTACTATTTTGTCTATTAGCTGAAACTCTTACTAAACCCCCAAATTTACAACATTGCATCTGTGAACATTAAACTCTGATATGCAAAAAAGGAACAGGAGAAACAACAGGAGGCACAAAGATCTAGAAAAAAATCCAAATGTTTGTTAGAAAACTTCATCTGGAATGCACTCACCAAACAACAGTGAATCATCAAAATACACAGAATCATAAAACAAATTCACTTTTGGTAAAGCACAAGTGGAGCCAATGTTTCCCCAAAAGTTCCAGTTATAAAATCTCTTATCACCTCCTCTCGTCACTCTCTTTCATTCACTTTCATGTACTCTTTTTTTAATTCGTTCTCACTACTGGTATTAACATCATTTTATTGATGTTCATTCGACTAACAAATATTTATTAAAGGATTACCACTCTTTGCTTGGTGATCAAATGGAGTGAAGCTTTCATCTCCTGTAGCAATAAAGAAATTCAATGGAATTACTTTTGCTGTGCCACTGGAATAAATTTACTATGCTGTTATGCCATGAGGTTTCCAGGTATTCTAAGAAATCCTGGTAATGCTTATTCATGTGTGTTTGCTAGAAAAATACTGCATGCTATTTTTTGTTTCTAAAAGAAAAAAAAGAATTATATTTTGTCCTTTCTTGAGAGAGAAAAAGACTGATTGGTAGTCTATTTTTTAAATATTTATTTATTTATTGGCTGTGCAGGGTCTTCGCTGCTGCTTGGGCTTTTCTCTAGTTGCGGGATGTAGGCTTCTCACTGTGGTGGCTTCTTTTGTTGCAAAGCATGGGCTCTAGGGTGTGTGGGATTCAGCAGTTTTAGTTGCTAAGCTCTAGGGCACAGGCTCAGTAACTGTGGCACATGGGCTCAGTAATTCTGCAGCATGTGGGAATCTTCCCAAATCCGGGATGGAACCCAAGTCCCCTGCATTGGCAGGGGAACTCTTTACCACTGAGTCATGAGGGAAGTGCAAAAAAAAGAAAAAAGTTGGTTCTATTTATTATCTCTCACTTTAGTAAATAACATTTATAAAAACATGGGTAAAATTTTTTAATTATGGAAGTTAAAAATAAGTCCACTGTATTTTTGTATTCCTCTAAAACAAGATGGGGGGATTGTAGCTGATTACATGAAAATTTTTTAAATTGTACTGGCAAGATGTTAAGAAATTACAATTTTTAAAAATCCTGCAACATTAAGTTGGTTTAAATACAACTGAATTTAGTTCAGAGGGTTGTTTGCATGCGTGTCCATTTAAAGAAAATAAGATGAATACAACAAAGTAAGAATTTATTCCTAAGGATTTCTACTACCATAAGTAGGGCAGATTAGAATCTCTAAAGGGCCTTCCTCTATAAATACACTTTAGATTTTGATAAAAGATAATTTGCATTACTAGACTTGAAGAAAGACTTTTCCAAGGCCAAGCCCACACTACCTCCCAAAATAAATGAACATAAAATGCTTAAAATAAAACATGAGCTAAAATCAGAGTGGGAACACCAATATCAACACAAGAACCTGAAACTGAGCTTGTGCCCCTGCAGTGGAGTGCTAATAAGTGAGATTTCTTAGAGACAGTGTATCCCAAAGAAATCCCAAAGAAAGGCAATGCCAAAGAATGCTCAAACTACCACACAATTGCACTCATCTCACACGCTAGTAAAGGAATGCTCAAAATTCTCCAAGCCAGGCTTCAGCAATACATGAACCGTGAACTTCCAGATGTTCAAGCTGGTTTTAGAAAAGGCAGAGAAACCAGATATCAAATTGCCAACATCTGCTGGATTATCAAAAAAGCAAGAGAGTTCCAGAAAAACATCTGCTTCTGCTTTATTGACTATGCCAAAGCCTTTGACTGGATCACAATAAACTGTGGAAAATTCTGAAAGAGATGGGAATACCAGACCACCTGACCTGCCTCCTGAAAAACCTGTATGCAGGTCAGGAAGCAACAGTTGGAACTGTACATGGAACAACAGACTGGTTCAAATAGGAAAAGGAGTAGATCAAGGCTGTATATTGTCACCCTGCTTATTTAACTTATATGCAGAATGCATCATGAGGAACACTGGGCTGGAGGAAGCACAATCTGGAACCAAGATTTCCAGGAGAAATATCAATAACCTCAGATATGCAGATAACACCACCCTTATGGCAGAAAGTGAAGAAGAACTAAAGAGCTTCTTGATGAAAGTAAAAGAGGAGGGTGAAAAAGTTGGCTTAAAGCTCAACATTCAGAAAACTAAGATCATGGCATCCAGCCCCATCACTTCATGGAAAATAGATGGGGAAACAGTGGAAACGGTGGCTGACTTTATTTTTGAGGGGCTCCAGAATCACTGCAGATGGTGACTGCAGCCACGAAATTAAAAGACACTTGCTCCTTGGAAGGAAAGTTATGACCAACGTAGACAGCATATTAAAAAGCAGAGACATTACTTTGTCAACAAAAGTCTGTCTAGTCAAGGCTATGGTTTTTCCAGTGGTCATGTATGGATGTGAGAGTTGGACTATAAAGAAAGCTGAGTGCTGAAGAATTGATGCTTTTGAACCATGGTGTTGGAGAAGATTCTTGAGAGTTCCTTGGACTGCAAGGAGATCCAACCAGTCCATCCTAAAGGAGATCAGTCCTAAGTGTTCATTGGAAGGACTGATATTTAAGCTGAAATGCCAATCCTTTGGCCACCTGATGTGAAGAGCGGACTCATTTGAAAATCAGTCTCACTCTGATACTGGGAAAGACTGAAGGAAGGAGGAGAAGGAGACGACAAAGGATGAGATGGTTCAATGGCATCAATGACTCAATGGACATGAGTCTGGGTAAACTCGCAGCTGGTGATGCACAGGGAAGCCTGGCATGTTGTGATCCATGGGGTCACAAAGAGTCAGACACAACTGAGCAACTGAACTGAAAGATGGTTTAAATGGTCCCCAGTCCTGGCAGAGGCAAAGGTATACTGAATTAAACACAGCTGAAGGAGGCATTAGTGAACTGGAAGAGGCTGTGGAAGAAATCACACAGAAAGCAGCAGAAAGAAAAAAATATTAGAAAAAGACTAATAGACATGGTTTCCTAGATAGTGCTAATGGTAAAGAACCCACCTCCCAATTCAGGAGGTATAAGAGACATGGATTCAATCCCTGGGGTGGAAGATTCCTTGGAGGAGGGCATGGCAACCCACTCCAGCATTCTTGCCTGCAGGATCCCAGGGACAGAGGAGCCTGGTGGGCTACCGTCCAGTGGGTTGCAAAGAGTCAAATGTAACTATAGCAACTTAGCATAGCATACACAATAGACACAGAAAACAAAACAAAAAGACTGAAAATTTGTGTAACCAAAGCCCCAGAGGGAAAGTTTAACAAGGATGGAATACAGGCACTATTTGAAGAAATTACAGCCACTTTTCCAGGACAATTGAAATACATGAATCCAACAAAATATACACCACATTGGATAAAGAAATGTACAGATCCTATTCACTAATAACAATTACGTTAACAATCTAACAAATCTGTAATCTAGAAACAGCTCCAAACATTTAGAAATTTTAAAATATATTTTTAAACAACTCCAAAGAAATTATAATGAAATTTAAAAATATATAAAATGGGAAAAAAATGGAAATAGTATATGTTAATACTTTTAGGATTGAGCAACTGGATCCTTACATTAAAAGAATTATAAATAAGAAATTCAACAAGCTAAGCTTTCAAATTAAGGTGTTAGAAAAAGAAAAAGAATTTAAGGAAATAGGAGTAATGACAAGTGATAATTAATGAAACAGGAAACAAGTTCAACATAAGCAAAGTTACTTTTTGTATAAATGAATAAAAAAACCTCTCATGAGATGGGTCAGGAAAAACAGAAAAGAAGGCATAATGAAAACTTATCAGAAACTGATGAAGGAACATGACAGATATAACAGAGATTAAAAAATAAGAAATTACTAAGAATAACTTCAAGCCAAAAAATCTGAAGATGAAAATGCAATGGGAAAATTCCTGGAAAAATCTAACAAACAAGCAAAACAAAACTCCAAGGCAGATCTCAAATAGTTAAAGCAATAAAGGAAATGAACTATGTAGTTTAAAAAAATTGCCACAAGTCAAACAGCAGGTCCAGATTGTTTTACAGATGGTTTCATATGATACATTTCAATCTTCTAAAAGCTCCTCGTTATGAAGTATTCACCTACTTCATCCCATGAGGCTAGTATAACATTAATGAAAACCTGAGAGGTGCAGCACAAGAAAGAAAATTATAGGCAGTCTCATTGATAAATATATGTGAAGAACCCCAGACATAAAGAAAGCATATCCTTAAGTTTACAAAAAATGATAAACTATTTCCAAGCTCAGATTATCTCAAGAATGCAACCTAGTAAAAAGTTAGTCAGTAAAATTTGTTACATTAAAATGATCAGATTAAACTACTTTATAAAAATCAAAACCGGACTTTTCTGGTGGTCCAGTGGTTAAGAGAATCTACCTGCCAAAGCTCGCAACGCCAGTTTGATTCCTGGTCCAGGCAGATTCCAAATGCCACAGGGCAATTAAGCCAACGTACCATAAACACTAAAGCCCATGCTTGGCAACAAGAGAAGTCACAACAATGAGAAGCTCATGTACCGCAATGAGAGAGTAGGCCCCCACTTGCTACAATTAGAGAAAGTTTGCACACAGCAACAAAGACCCAATGAGGCCATAAATAAATAAAACAACAACAACAAAAAATCAAAACCCAATGAAGCCCTCTGGCTACAACTACTGAGCCTGTTTCCAGAGCCTGGGAGCCCAACTACTGAGCCTGTGCGCCTACAGCCCGTGCTTCCCACAGAGCAGCCCCTGCTCACCACAACCAGAGAAAGCCAGTGTGCAGCAATAAAGACCCAATGCAATCAGAAAGACATCAAATAAACAATAAAATAAAAAACCTGTCACAAGCAGTATTCTTATTTGTGAAACATGAGAAGCATTCCCTTTAATCAGCCACTTCTATTCAGTTTTAAACTGTGGTCAAGTCATCTGGTTAGCACATAGGGGAAAGACAGAACACACATGAACATATGAAAAAACATCATCAAGGGAGAAACCCTACAGAATCTACAAAAAATGCTTGATGTAGGAAAGTTTAGCAAGTTGGCTGGACATAAGGTCAATCAAATTTTTTAATACACTAGCAATAAAGAGATTATACAGACACACACATACTCACTCCCACATACTTATTTAATAACTGCAAAGAAAAATAGGAAGTAACTAGCCAGGAATAAATTTTTTAAAGACATAAGACTTTCACATAGAAAAATTTTACACTTTGTAACAACCTCAACAATAGTATCTTTATGTTTATCTATAGATTAAATTTCACTGCAAAAGGGCCAAATTCTGCCTAAAGATGAAAAAGGCCAAAAAGTTTGCCCTAACAGACACTGAAATTTATTTTCTCATAAAGACAATGTAGTATGGGCACAGAAATGGGCAAACACATCAATGGAATATGGTAAGAAAATACAGAAACAGACTGTGCTTTGACATTTACCAAAGAGAGGAAGCATGGATTTCTTTAGTAAAGTATGGGCCAATGTGTTATCCATATTAAAAAAGAATGAAATCGGAACCCTATGTCATTCCAAACACAAAAATAAATTCCAGATGGATTAAACACAAATGTGAAAGACAAAAACCTTAAACATTTTAGAGAGAAAAAAAAGAAGTATCTTTATAACCATGCAGGAATATTTTATAAATCAAAAGAAAGGAAGTACTAACCAAGAAGTAGAAGACTGATAAATCTGACATTTTAAGAATGTCTGCGGGGCCCATGTTCGATCCCCGGTCAGGGAACTTTAAGATTCCACAAGACATGCGGTACAGCCAAGAAAAAAAAACAATGTCTGTTCATCAAATCACTATTTTACCTAAGAATGCATGATAGGGATTTCATAGAAATAGTGAAGAACAATAAACATATAGCATGACACTTAGAGCATCACGAACCAGATACATGTAATATCATAACGAGATACTAATTTACACCTATTGGATTAAACAAGAGTGATATCTGAGTAAGTGTTGGTGAAGAAGTAGATTGAGGGGTACTCCCATTTACTATGGATATACATATGAAAAAATTTTGGAAAATAGTTTGGTTATTTCACTGAACAGGAGGGTAAGTTGCTATATATTCAATTAAATATTAAATAGCAACCAAAAAGAACATACTTGTGTGTAGAGGAAGTTTAGAAATACCATGTTGAGTAAAACAAGCCTCAGAAACAATATGATACCAACTGCCTGGTTAAAACCAAGCAAAACTAAACAAGGAACCGTTTAGGTAAACATGTATATGTGACACACTTTTGAAAAATGCAAGAAAATGACAACTCTAAAACTCAGGAAAGTGATTCCCTCTAAAGTAGGCCCGAAAGAATGGTATTAAAGAGGAGCACACAGATGAAGCTTCAAAAGTTATCAGTGTTCTAGTCTGGGTATAGCTCATTTGGGCCCTTTCCCCTTACTATTAATAAAGTTTTACTGGAACACAGCTGCATTCATTCATTCACAGATTAGCTATGATTGCTTTAACCAACAGAACTGAGCAGGTGCAACAGAGACTGTCTGAAGTGAAAAGACTAAAATATTTACTCTCTAGTCCGTTATCACAAACATTCATGAACCTCTGTGCCAGGTGTGCTGAACTCACAGAAAGTTCACTTTACTGTTATGCTTTATAAGCCATAACCTGAACTGTATTTTTCTTATTTAGAATTTTCTTCAGCTTTTTACTTTAAAATAATTATAGTTTCATAGGAAGTTGAACATGTATTTTTCCATATACATAAAATGTTGTATTATTAAACACTTTTTGGAAAGTCTTTCCCTAAACTGTAAATTGTATTAATTGGGAAATTATTAGTGACCATGACATAAATTTTATTTAAAGAAATATAAATCAAACATGAAAAATATGAACAACAAAAAACTGAGACTGTTAACAAGCATCTGGTTCTTAAGAACACAGAACAACACTAACAAACCAATAAAACGCATACCTGAAAAGGTTAACAGGCTTAATATTTACTTTCCTGGTTAAATCTGACTGTATGGAAGATATAATATCCACCAAGTAATTTTCCATCCCTTTTAATATGTATTTTTCAAGATCCTACCCTAAAAAAAAAAAATCATGTAACTAAATGTTTGCCTTCCTCTACAAATGGAAAATCATTCACCAACTACAGAAACTTGGCCTCATTAATGTACTCCATAAATATTACATAACCAGTGGGTAACTGATTGCTATTAAAAATCTGTATCAACTCTAAATACCGGATCCTTACTGAGTTAGCAAATCCACAGCACAAGGAAGTGGTGGAAGAAGATGCTGAATTACTTCCTCAGTAAGGAGATCACCACAGTGGGCAACGAAGCTCTTGATAGCTGAAAAACAGAACAGACCTTTACTTAGCAGAATGTAATGAAGCATGAGAAAAGCATTCAATTTTGGTATAGCAATCACATTTTTTTAAGAATAAAGAAATGTGTGAAAACCAAAAAAATTCTTGAAACTCTAGTGAAAAAAGGAACCTAGTATCTTCTATTTTCAGTGAAACTGAAAAAAACAAACAAAAAAACAAATCAAACTTCCTAGAATTACTATAAGAGACGGAAAACCAAATCAACAAAATGTTGCTTTCTTGGGGTTTTACTCAGCCCTTAAACTCAGAAGTAGACCTTCAAGTCTACCAATTCTACACTAGTTCTGAGGAACCCGGTTGACTTCTAAGTCAGCATGTTAGGTTTTACAGATGTTACCTGAAACATATAAGTTTTCATAAGGAGTTATCATATATATAAAGTGAATATTTAAAATTTAGACTCAGTTTCAAGGAAGCATTGATTTTGGTTTTGTTTATTCATGTCATTTTTACTCTTAAAAAAGATGTTTTTTTTTAAGAAAATGTGCTTCAGAAAAAAGTCTCTGCTTCCATGTCTTTTCCTTAGCTCAAACTAGAATTCTTGGATACGAGAATCCAAGAATTCTACTAATACTTAGCTTAGTATTCAATGTGGATACTATTTTTAATGGTCTATGTGCTGTAGAAGGGTACAACTTTCATATATATAAAAAGCTAAATAGAAATCGTACTTAGTCGACATTAACTTCAACCCTAGTTTTTCTCAAAAGAGAAATGAATGCCCACTTAACACAAAGCAATCTTGACATTCTCCAATAGATCATATTATAATAATAAAATAGCCCAAGGAGAAGAATGCTTAAATTTGTTTTTTTACATCATACTTCTGTTATAATAATTGCCAACAAATCAATTATTTCAATAACAAAAATCACCAGAAGCAGATTCTCCCCTTCAAGTTAAAACATACAAGTATATGTGAAGTTAAAAGATGGAAAAAGCCAGAGGAAAGGGAGCGGAAGACTAAACTCAACCTACCACAGAGAGCACCAGCGCGTCCTTCCAAGGTTACCTGCCACGTAAAGGAGTCTCCACGGTTCTTTTCTGTTTCTAGATCTTTAGGAGACACTGGGAAGACACACTTCCACAAGAGCAGTACTCGAGCAAGGTGATGACTGACAAATGCAGGACCTGTAATTTATTCAACTTGTCACTTGTATAAGAACCCAAAGTGGTTACTCTTTAGAACCCTTCCCTCTTAAAAGAAACATATTTTAATCTACTTCTGCTGGGTTACTTCGTCCCTCTGGTTCCAACGAATGTACTACTGGATCAGTGACTATCTGAAGGCACTGGAGTACAGAGATGAAAAACAAGGAACTGACAGGAAAGTCTGGGCTCTGGAGTCTGCTCTAATACGACTGCAGTGACCTCTTTAAGCCTCAATTTCTTTGAACTGTGAAATGAAGCTAGAACAACCTGTACTGTTTATCTCCAAAGATTTGTTGAGAGCCAAACAACAGAATGCACTTTAAATTAAGCCTTAGAAACTAGCGTACTTTACATAAATGCAAAGTACTATTGTTTCGGTAACAAAGAACACTGTATCCGAAGAGTAATTCTTTTAAAAAAATTAATCTCAAAAATATACAAACAACTCCTGCAGCTCCATTCTAGAAAAATAAACAACCCAATTAAAAAGTGGGCCAAAGAACTTAACAGACATTTCTCCAAAGAAGATATAAAAATGGCTAACAAACACATAAAAAGATGCTCAACATCACTCATTATCAGAGAAATGTAAATCAAAACTACAATGAGGTACCACTTTACACCAGTCAGAATGGCTGCCATCCAAAAGTCTACAAGCAATAAATGCTGGAGAGGATGTGGAGAAAAGGGAACCCTCTTACACTGTTGGTGGGAATGCAAACTAGTACAGCCACTATGGAAAACAGTGTGGAGGTTCCTTAAAAAGCTGCAAATAGACCTGCCATATGACCCGGCAATCCCACTGCTGGGCATATACACCGAGGAAACCAGAATTGAAAGAGCCACGTGTACCCCAATGTTCATCGCTGCATTGTTTACAATAGCCAGGACATGGAAGCAACCTAGATGCCCATCAACAGACGAATGGATAAGAAAGCTGTGGTACATATACACAATGGAATATTACTCAGCATTAAAAAAAAATTCATTTGAAGCAATTCTACTCAGATGGACGAAACTGGAGCCCATTATCCAGAGCGAAGTAAGCCAGAAGCAAAAACAACAATACAGTATATTAACGCATAT
>ML661902.1:3471593-3710877 GCA_007570785.1 Antilocapra americana
AAAAAAAAAAAAAGAGCTCAGAGTCTTAACCACTGGATCATCAGGGAAGTCCCCTAATTATAACTTTTGATAGCAACTTGCTCCATATCAAAAATCAAACATGATTAAATCCAAAGGGAATTTATTTTTTTTTAAAGATTTCAGAGCAACATTTATAAACTGAATACAGCAAAATAAGCCATATTCACTCCTTGTTCATTGCTTTCTTTGATGAAGTAGTACTAAACACATCCTAAGACTGGGATAAAATAAGGAAACTGGAGTAAGGCAATTAGGAATAAGTGACTTTAAAAGGTTTCTGTGAGTGTGCACACAGGCACACTCATATACAGTGGGCTGTGGGAATAGAGAGAATTCTGAATGCAAAATTTAGTCAGACACCAAAAAACAAAGCAAGTATGCTGTCACTGGGAATATCCACAGTTAACAAAAAGTTTCACAGTATTTACCCTTAAGATGTCTCACTAACTCAACAGTGAATAAAGTAGCATCACTTTTCAGAGAGGTATGAGGATAATTTATTTCAGAAGTCTATGTAAAGCAAGTTAATAAACGTCGAGTTTGTAGTAATTACAAAGTTAAACAAAAGTAAGTTTATTCACACCAAAAATAACACTGGATCTAACAAAACCCAAACACACGTGTAGATGCCCGCAATTGAATCAAAGGCACTAATATGGTATCAGAGAAACTGAAAAGTATAGCAAAAAGGGGTTAAAAATGTTCACATTTCAGAAATGGATTTAAATGTGGTCTACCCGAGTTTAGGTTAGTTCAGAACAGTGAATATGTTAAAAATGACAATGAAAACTATAAATGGTAAAGGAAATGCTGAAAATGCAAAAGACCCAGTGCAACCAAAAATTAAAAAAAAAAAACAAAGCAAAACAAAGAACATAGGAACCAACTAGTAGGGGCTCCCAACAACTAAAGGTAAGACAGTTTGAGGATCAAAGGAAAAATGACTGCAATGGACTGAAACACATAAATATAAAAAATCTGAGTGTATAATGATATCTGAAAGGAAAATCTCACTCATCTTTGAAAGTAGGACATTAACACATTCTAAAAACAGATAATAAAGTGAAAGAATAATGTATTCTTTTAAAAAGCCCAAGAAAACATTAAAAGACATTAATTTTTTTTATCCTTTTGGTATGTTGAATTTGAATATGCAAAAAACAGGATGCATTAATCCCTTATATTAAGGCTCTCTAGTAGTCTTTTTCCAATGGGATTACCCTGTTTTGAAAGCTTTTGTTAATTAAAACATTTATTAAGTTGCATATTTTCTCCTTTAATTAACCAAGAATAATCAATATGGCAGGCAAGAAACACCTAGACAAAAGTAAATAAAAGTTTGATCACATAACTCCCACTACATTGTGAAATCATTGTCTACGCCAGGGGCCAACAAGCACTTCCATTAAGGCCCAGAGAGTAAACATTTTTGGCTTTGATAGCCATACCATCTCTGCTGCAGTTACTCAATTCTGCTACTGCAGGGCCTTAGTTATGTAAACTAACAACGGTGGCTGTGTTTAACAAAAAGTTTATTTATGCACGTTGAAAACTGACTTTCATATATTTCTCATGTATCACAAAACACTCCTTTTGTTTTTAAACTATGAAAAACATAAAAACCATTCGTAGCTAATGGGCTGTATGAAACAGGTGGCAAGCCAGATTTGGCCCATAGGCTAAACTCTGATGTAGCCCAGTAAGTCTTTTTAATCACCTCAAAAACATTACTTAAAGTGGCTCTTCATTTATGATTGCTTATGTTAATTAAGCTCCTTTTAGGTCAAATTACTTCAGAGGTGTCAAAATGGTTTGCTGGTCAAATCCATCAAGTTTTGTATCCTAAAAATAAACCAAACAACTATAAAAAGAAAATTAGAGCATAGCTTTAATAAAGTCATAAAACTGAGTTTAAAGTTACTGTATATAAATATAATAGCCATGATCATAAAACAATTACTAATTTTTTAATAAATATAATTTAAATGTGCCCTATCCTCATCAATGTAATCACCTTATTGGTGTCACTGATTCTCAGAACAATTACAGAACTGGATTCATGGGCTATCATATGTTCTCTTGCCTATCTTTATATTGTGGAAAAAAATTTTTCGTGAAGATAGATATGAATGATTTTGGGAAAAACCAGTTAAGTGTGAAAGCTGATCAAATTGGCTTATCCTACCTACCTAAGGCTCATAAACTGGTATTAAAGAGAATTTCAAATAAGGACATCTGAAAACATTCTGAGAATTAGATAAAATAAACATATGGTTTCTTAAGGTGACTGCTAGGAGAAAAATGTTTATATGAATATTTAAGTTCTGGTATATATACAGCTTTAAGTTAATCTTATCAAATCATACATTAGAATACTTATATTCAGAAAACACCAAGTGCCCTGTAGTTTTGTAAGCCCCCCCCACAAAACCGTTACCTAAGGTCATCAGTGCAGCAATCAACAGCCATCCGGCCTGTGTGCGCTGAGCTGAAAGGCGACTATTTTGAGCAGCAGAACACAGCAAATCCTCTGCTAACGCCATAATAATCTGTTGATGTACAGAAAAACAAGGTAAAAAACAAGTATATCAGTTTATAGGTAACTGGACAAATGACAGCAACTAATAATAACAATCTCTTGAAAAATTAATTCTTACACATAATAAAATACATGATAAAAAATAATCATTCACATACACTATACCATAGGACAATGTCATAAAGGAAACAAAGAAAAGGTAAGATTCCCAGGATAAACACTGGTATATTAGACTGTACGCAGCAACCCTAATTCTGTACAAAGCAACCCTGTAATTCTGCGTAGAGCTTACGTGAAAACATTGTACAACTGTTCAAGCTGTCTAAAATTTGAATTGACTTTTAGTTTAAAAAAAAATCTGACTACAGGAAACTCATTTTAAAATTCTGCACACTACTGTGGCTAATAACAGTCTTTCCAGAGGTAGTATATTATGTAACTATAGTCGAAGGTATTCAATAATTTCGCAATGAAGCAGTTTCACAGTAAAGTGGGATTAAATTAAAATGTTATATTTTAAAAGTCTAGGAAATAAAAAAAAAAGTCTAAGAAATAGACAGTGCTTTAAAATAAAGGTAGGGAGAAATAGGATATTTCACATTTATGGATAATGTATGCTTATAGAGTACATATGGGCTTCTCTGGTGGCGGAGATGGTAAAGAACCTGCCTGCAATGAGGGAGACCCACGTTTGATCCCTTCATTGGGAAGATACCCCGGAGAAGGGAATGGTAGAGCTGACTATATGACCAAAAAATAAAGAAAAGCCTTCAAGAACAAAGTATTTTACTAACTGGAGGTATTTCTAACAAAAGGCACTAAAACCAACTTCTGTTTAACTGTGGATATGATATTTTTAACTATCCCTTCATTTTTCACAGTTAATACATTAATGATACTTAACACTAAGTAGCAGTGTAGGTGATAGCTCAGAAACCTGTCTTGAATGGTTCTTACTGCGTGACACACAAGAAGACAATGATGGTTTTTAGGAAATGCTTGAAATGTCACTATCATATGTGAAGAATGAAATCATTACC
The DNA here is from genome assembly GCA_007570785.1 of Antilocapra americana. Taxonomy (NCBI): domain Eukaryota; kingdom Metazoa; phylum Chordata; class Mammalia; order Artiodactyla; family Antilocapridae; genus Antilocapra; species Antilocapra americana. Next base: position 3,475,194 of record ML661902.1, read on the forward strand.
TTGCCCTTTCCATGAGGAATTCCTAGAGGACAATGTTTCACTGCTCCAAGCAGAGCTGCCACAGCAAAACTAAAGCCAGTCACTGCTTCAGGTGAAGACTTAAGCACAGTAAGCCTTTCGAGGCAACGATCCAAGAGCGGCGTCAGGTAGGAAGGCAGTGCCACAGCAATGCAGCGGAGACACCACGCGGCTGCTAGTCGAACAGAGATGCTAGGATGGAGAGTAACTGAAATGACATTGTCAAGGATGCCTGCAAGGATGGAATAAACAAACAATGACTCAGCTACAGAAATAAAATTGTCATCAAACAGCCAAAAGAGTAAGCAGCCACATGGATTTAAAATATATTATCTTCATCAAAAATCAATCAGAATTTTAAAAATTAAGTGATACATAATTATAATTTTTTGTACCCAAGAATTACTTCTACTAATACATCATGTGAAAATTGGCTTAAATTAAGTCAGTAGACAAAGGAAATTTTTATTGCCTAAATAAGCCAATGTTCTGCTAACTTGATCTGAGATCATTACTTTGGTACTAGAAATTAATAACAAAAACATGTTGAGAAGAAACGTCATATCTTGGGTCAGCCTCTTTTAAGTCCTTTCTGTCACATTTATCTATGTAACTAGTAGTCTCCCTATCCACCATATTGCTATTACCTGAGAACAAAATGCTGAACAAAATCAAGGCTTCACTAGGTCCCAGAAGGCTTCTAAGCCACTAGGAAGACAGAAATGCAAATGCCACTACCAGTAAAGAGAAAGTCTGCACTGCTACAATTCAACATATACCTTCATCATAACATGTAACAGTTTGCGTTGACTGCTACCTAACCAATATATGCCCTACAATAAATTGCATACAAACCAAATATAATGTAAGCTCTAGCCAGCAGGAATTGTGTATCACAGTCAAAGGACAAAAGCCATTAAAGATGGTTTTAAATAGTAATTACATAACAGAAACCTGTCACAAAAGGCCACATGATATATGATTCTATTTATATGAAATCTCGTCCAGAACAGACAAATCCATAGAGACAGAAAATAGATTAGTGGTTACCAGGGCTGTAGGAGAGGAAATGCAAAATGACTGCTAATGGGTCATTTAGGACTTCTTGGGGTGATGAAAACATTCTGGAATTAGACTGGGGTGGTGTTTGTACCACTTTGTGAGAACACCAAAACCACTGAACTGTGTACTTTAAACCGGTGAATTTTACAGTATATGAATTATCTCTCAATAATTTTCAAAGAGAAAGAAAAGAGAATGCTTGGAAGACCTTTGAGGAGGTAAATTACATGAACCATATAGAAACTAATACTTTCACTGCAAATGAAAGATGTAAGTTCAGAATTACTTCTCCATTTTTTCATGTTATCTTAAATATCTCCAGAAAGGGGATTGGAGTAACGAAGAGACCTAGAGAACAACCTTTAGCTACATAAGCTACACGTAAAAAAAAAAAAAAAAAAAATTAGGATTTAAAAGTTAAAACAAAAAAATCAAATATATACATATTTTATATAATCTTGATTATATGTATTTCGTAAAATGACCCTAATAAATCTATAATAAATGAGCAAGATGACGGAGCTTTTCTTTCTTAGAGAAAAGTTGTCTAAAAGGAAAGGTGAAAACGAAGTCTCCAGACTAGCCACAAACAACAGATACCTGCACTTGACTCCTGTAGCAAAGGCGCAGCTGTGGTGCCGAGACCATGTGTGAGATTTCCAAGCTCCTGTAAAGCACACACCAGCATGTGCTGGCTGGCAGCTACATCTGCAGAGCCAAGCCGGGTTTCCAAATTACCATCACTCATGACAGCATCTGACAGAAAGAGGAAAACTAACTAGGCATCACTGTTTTATCAAAATGTATTACAGGCAATAGGTATGGAGTAGAATATAAAAGTAAAAAAACACCTCCACTCAATAATATATGAAATCCTGGAGGCAGTAACTAAAATACTAAAATGGGACTTGCGTCTACAGAGAAAGAACTGAATTAATATAACCAATTTAGTTCAAGCAACCTGATTATAGATGCCTTGTCACTCTTTTAGCAAGTGGCCCTGAAAGGGAGAACTCCATAAGCTGAGTGGACTTGGACAGTAGAAGAACTGAGATGAACTAACTGTTTTAAAGAGAATGTATCTTAGCTTGTATAGAAAGACTATGAATTCTAAGGAACTATTATCCACCATCCTCTAAGATCAGGACATCTGTATAATAGTTCTTATCAAGTTAGATAATTTATGTCTCATCTATCATAGACTGCTCTACTCTGAAAAAACTGACCTGTTTTATAAAAGTGACTTCTTTTGTATTATTATATACCAGTCCAGCTTTTCCAAAGGGACAATTTCTTTAGCACTGTTTTAAAACAGACTCCATACCCATAACTTTCTTTAACTTCCAGATAGCCTGGCAAATATCCTTAGCAGCAGCGATCTGAGCCTTTTCTCCAAGAAGGCCTCCAACAGTAGCTCGAAGGATAAATGAAACACAACGGCGACTGCAGACAGCATCAATTTGAGTCTGGGTGGCCTTAGGGTGCGACTGTGAAACCAGGCTTAGGATATGAGAAAGAAAGGCAGCAAAGTTTTTCTCTAGCCATGCTCCTCCTAGTGTTGAAATAAACACCACGTAAGCCTAAAAAATAGAAATGAGTCTTAGCTTCAAAATGAAATAATTTCAATTCTATATTAATGTCTTGTCTTCCATGAAATATGCAGAATTTATTGACATTTTTTAGTTTTTCCACATCTATGTAGCCACATTAGCTATATAAATATTGTACAATTTTTTTGTTTGTTAAGCCAAAATTGAAGTACCTAGTCTTTCAACTGAGATTTCATTTATGCTGCCTGGGTTTTATTTTTATCAGACTGCAAGGTTTCAGAACCGCAGTATAGCTAGCTAATCAGTAAAACGTGCCTGTGACTTTTCTGAACAAAGCATTCAAACTTTTAAACATTCTGAAGAAGAAAACCTAAACCAAACAAACAAACACAATGTAAGAATTAACTATGGTCTAATACCATAACTCTAAGGGAATTCAGTTCTAGAAACCAGAAAAGAAAGTTTATAGTGATGAATCACTATTTTTTTCATGAATGCTAATGGTCTGCCTTACCCTAGAGATCAGAGAGTAGTTATCTCATGTAATCTGTTATGCTGGGCCATCTTATATTTTCATGAACTCTAATATCACACAGTATAAAACAATGAGGGTTATATGTGAATTAAAAAAAAATATATACATGTGTGTTTGCTTTTAACCACAATGACATTTAGAAAATAAGATAATTTAAAGAAAGAATGCAAAGACCTCTATATTCTCTTATTCAAAGACCCTTTTCCCAAGGCTTAGCTTTTTAAGTTTTGTTTAGGACCAAGAGTTTAAGCGCTAAAGGATATTACCATTCTGTAATCTTTATTTAGAAGTAGAAACCATGTAAGATAGAAATATAATATTGCCCATGCTGAACATTATGTACCTAACAGCTTAAATGTGAACTGTATAAGCACACAAAAACACAATGGAAAAACATGTGAAAACACAAGACACATGGAAGCCCAAGGCCTCGAAACAAACAAAAAATGTGTACGTTTCAAAGGAAATAAACAAGTCTCCCATTATTACGAACTGAAAATACACTGTAATAGCCTATCTAGCTGGCTTTGTATAAACAGGCTTCTCTTACTTGTAATCTAGCTTTTTCATAAGTGTTTGGCCTCACCACATCTATTTATAAACATGAGAGCATAAGTGATGACCTGGCACAGTATCACTTCTGTCTGGAGTCAGAGACTAAAACTCTCATCACGGGCAGGTGAGAATTACATTCAGATATTGGTTTGTGATTCTAACCTGAGTAACTCCAACTCGAACATCCCTACTGACTGAACTGGTTCCTTTCAGCATATCTCCACTGGCTCGAAGAAATCCTGAACTCCCACGAAGAAACCCTGTTCCTAGTAATTCCAGAACTTCCTCCAGTGATACTCTGCGAATGCTCTGACGTGAGGCTGCTATAACAAAGAACAAAACGAAACATGTAATTTTGTTTTATAGACTAAATTTTAATGCATAATCTTGAACAGCATGTTAACAGAAAGAAAAACCCAAACAAAAGGCAGAATTTACAGGACATTACACACAGTAACACATAAAGTCACAAAAGTGTTGAGAGGCCAAATCATAATGGACTCTGATGTATCATGTCAATGACATCTTCAAGTCTATGCCACTTTGAGATTATGACCTACTGCTCTCTTGCCCTCAAGTTAAAAGGCTAACAGTCTTCTAAAATAAGGGGAAACATAAATAAACTGCCCTAGTTCTCCAAGAGTGAAAATGCTATAGGGACTTCCCCAGTGGGCTAGTGGCTAAGACTCCATACTCCTAGCGCAGGCAGTCCTGGTTAGGGAATAAATACTAAAAAGGTCAAAAATCATAATTTTATCTTTCTAAATGCTTTACAACTCTTAATGGAACTTACACAAAGTAACCACCACATCATGTTTTTTAAAAATTCTCAATTGAAAGTACAATTTTTGTTATATCCTAAGTCTCTATAGAAATCAAAGCTAATATTTACTAAAACTCCTCAGTTTTAGGCTGCAATAATTAAGAGGTTAGCTAGGAAGAATGTTTTAAGTTTGTCTGCATTTGACACAGTTGAATTTCTCCCTGAGTGAGTATCTCCTTTAAAAAAAAAGAAAAAAAACATTTTCACCCTTTCATTCTTCTGAAGAAATGATGGTCACAAGCTCTGATCCTCATTACCAACATAAGTCACAGGCAGTGGCAAAATAAACTTAGGTTAATCTAAGTCAAGATGAATAAAAAATAAATTCCTCAGCCTAAAGATAAAACAAGATGAAAATCTATACTAGCACATGGAAACAAACATTAGTGACTAGTACAAAATCCATGCCCTCACAGATCATAAACTCTAGAAAGGAGAGACAAGAATAAACATAATAAATTTATTATTAATAGACACTTTGTCATTAATAGTATGTCTATTAATAGTATGTCAGACAGTGATTAAAAGCCACACAAAAAATGAAACAGATATCTTTTATGTGCAGTGAGGTCTCTGGTGGGAGTCGGGCCAGGGTGTGAGGCTGGTGCAAGAGCAGAAGATATAGGACCTTGTCAATCATTATAATAAGGATGTGAGTAAAGTGAGGTGCCAGTGGAGACCCTCAAGCAAAACAGTAATAGCATCTGTCACTTTGCTTCTGTGCTGAGAGAAGACTATAGAGGGGCAAAGGTGGAAGTAGAAAAAAAACCAAAACATTAGGAGGATTTTATACAACCAAGAGGTGAGGGTAGCTTACAACAGGCTAGATCAATGTCGTTGTAACAGGAGTCTTGGTATACATACTTATATAGTTTTAAAAATTTTTATTAGAAAAAATTTCAAAATCACAAGAAAAGTAAAATACATTCTCATGTACCCGTTTCCTAGCTTCCATATCTTCCTTATCACTTTCTCATTTTTGAAGCCTACATATATGGCTAGTTGTAGTTACAGAAAAGCTCTCAGTTGCGTAAGTAATGCTGTAAGACTTCTTGATACATAATATCAGAAAGAATGTCAGGCTTGGTGTCACTCTGTCCCTGTATTGATGGTATTATCTCTGAATACATGAATCAGGTGTCTGTCAATCTTGTTGACTGTAAAATACCATTTTCCCCTTTATTATTACTATGCCACCTGTGTGGTGATACTTTAAGACAGTATAAATAAACTCTAACCCATTTCAGAATGCATTGAAGACTCTTACATCCATAAACTATTACTATAATGACTGCAAAAGGTCATTATCTAACATTCAGTTCAGCTCAGTTGCTCAGTCGTGTTGGACTCTTTGTGACCCCATGAACCACAGCACGCCAGGCCTCCCTGTCTATCACCAACTCCCAGAGTCCACCCAAACCCATGGCCATAGAGTCGATGATGCCATCCAGCCTCTCATCCTCTGTCATCCCCTTCTCCTCCTGCCCTCGATCTCTCCCGGCATCAGGGTCTTTTCCAATAAGTCAGCTCTTTGCATCAGGTGGCCAAAGTATTGGAGTTTCAGCTTCAACATCAGTCCTTCCAATGAACACCTAGGATTGATCTCCTTTAGGATGGACTGGTTGGATCTCCTTGCAGTCCAAGGGACTCTCAAGAATCTTCAACACCACAGTTCAAAAGCATCAGTTCTTCAGCGCTCAGCTTTCTTTATAGTCCAACTCTCACATCCACACATGACCACTGGAAAAACCATAGCTTTGACTATACAGACCTTTGTGGGCCAAGTAATGTCTCTGTTTTTTCATATGCTGTCTAGGTTGGTCATAACTTTCCTTCCAAGGAGTAAGCGTCTTTTAATTTCATTGCTGCAATCACCATCTGCAGTGATTTTGGAGCCCAGAAAAATAAAGTCAGCCATTGTTTTCACTGTTTCCCCATCTATCTGCCATGAAGTGATGGGACCAGATACCATGATCTTAGTTTTCTGAATGTTGAGCTTGAAGCCAACTTTTTCACTCCCCTCTTTCACTTTCATCAAAAGGCTCTCCACTGTGAAAAAAGACTTTTCCATTCTCCTTTATTTACTTATTTTCATTAGATTCCTTTTTCATTTAACATGTTATAATCTATTTCTATCATTATTAATTCTAATATTGTCTTGGATTTGACCAACGGAAGTGTCTGTCTTCAGAAAGCTGGCCATTGGACGTCCGTTATTTTTTTGGCACAACAAGATGTCCCAGGCTCATTCTCAGACTGTCGTTGCCCCAACCATATGAGCCACTTCTCCATGGAACCCCAACTCTAGATAGTTTTAATATTGATATGTAGAATAGCTACTGAGTCTGAGAGAGAAGATTCAAAGTGACTTTCCAAATTGCTGCTTGAACACCTGCAGGGATGAAGCTGTCATCAACTCAGGTCAGCAAGACTGCAACTGCAAGGGGAGCAGGTACGTATGTGTATGTATGGGGGAGGGGGGATCAAACCTTCACTTGGGACAAGTCAAAACATCAGACAGACATCCAAACAGAGATGTCAAACAGGCAGGTAGGTATGAGAGTTCAGTGTCCAAGACAGAAGTGTGGGCTAAAGACAGAAATCCAGGGACCCCTGATGCACAGATGGTATTTAAGCTAAGAGACTGGATGGGATCGCTAGAGTGAACCCACGTAAAGAGGAGAAGATCAAGGAGTAGGTAATGGGTGGCTTCTTTGAGAAGACGAGGAATCATTAAAGACTGAAAACGAATTTCTACAGAGGAGGAAAGAAAACCAAGGCAGTGTGAGGCCCTAAAAGGTGAGTGAAAAGAGGATGAGAAGGAAGATCAACTGAGTTAAATATTGCTGAAAGCTGACTGCTGCTTCAAGTAACAGAGCAGAGAACTGCCCATCGGCTTAGCGTGACTAAATACTAGAAAGGAAGTTGCAAAGGTTAGGGGCTTTTAATCTGTTCTGTTCAATAACACCTCTTACATGTTGAGAACAGTTCATGGCCTGGTATAAATCCTCAATAAATACTTGTTTATTTATTGAATAAATGATGAACATGGAGGTCATTGATGACCTTAACAAAAATAGTTTTTGAGAGACAACTGGGGGAAAATCTTAACTGAAGTGGGTTTCAAAGAAGAGAGAAACTAAAACCTGAGTATCAAGAACCCCTCTGAGGAACTCTGCTGCAAAGGCAAGAGAAATGGGGCTCCAGTTGGCTGCGAAAACACAAGAAAAAAAAATTTCTTTTAAAGATGAGAGTGGGGAGAAAAGCATGTTTTATAGGGAATGAACCAACAGAAAGGGAAAAACTGATGTAGGAGAGGGGAGACTTCCTATAGCTATGTCCTCAAGCAGGTGAGAGGATGAGCTCTAATACATATTAAACATAAACCTTTAATAGAAGATAATTCATCTTGATAACAGGGGGAAAGTTTTGATATAAGTGGAGCATATGCAGATAAATGCCAGAAGGTGGTAGACTTAGTAGGGGGAGCCTATGGAAGATAGGCCATCAAATGAAAGTAATATAGGAGAAGATGAAGGTACAAAATAGTCAGTTAGGAAAGTGGGACAATGAATGGACAAGGGAAATAAAAGTATGACTTAAGGTATGAACTGTAAGTTCTCAAGAAGTAACTTTAAAAGATTCCATAAATCCCTGGCAACTTATCTAAACTGTCCAAATACAGCAAATTTCAAGTATCTGTTGTTTGGAATTATTTACATCATTGCTCCCTTATACCAATCTAGAAGATGGCAAGCCAAATGTATGTAATCAGATACATGCTGCTTAAAAAAAAAATTCTCAAGAATCAGACCTTATTTCTTACTGGGTAACTCTCCACAATTACGTTACACCAAAAATAAAAAAGGCCATGGTGTGGAAGAAGACAGTGATTGAATAAAGCGCATTTATTTAAGAGTTCTTTTTTTTCCTCAAACTTTCACTGAATTGTTTTAATATGAACTCTGAGGATTTTGAATGTTTCCCAACTAAAATCTGTACGATATTCTGCCTCTTTTCAGAAGTAATAATGGGTAGCAGTAACACTGTATATGTTTGTTTACATCAACAGGGAAAAAGTTATGGAAGACATTATGAAAACAATTACATACATTTACCTGCTCCTGGATGTTTAGAAATTATGGCTTTGGCCAACACTGTGCCTAGTAGTTTTGAAACTGAAATCCGCACATCATAACTGGAGCCTTCAAAAGACTTAAAACATAGTGTGGCCACACTGTCCAGGTCTGTACTCCACATAAAGACAGCCTCATTCTGAAGTTCCAGGAGGCACTATTCAATTCGGAATAAAAGAAGTTAATGAAAAACAAAATATAAATGTCAGGTTCAGTTATACATAAGCTGAAGAACCTATCAAGAGCTAACAAAAAGAATTCACAAATCCAAAGTTTCTAAATAACAATGGGAGGGACAAGTGAATATACTAAAAAGCCAGAAAAATTACACTATATAAAGCAATGTGTCCCTAAAGACCCATTTCTAACTCAGTGGGGTAAGAAAAATGTCGTTAGAAGCTATCTGTTGGTTATGAGCAATTGTGAGACTAATTCCAACATGAACACTAACTATATAACCCACCATGTTAAGAAACTATGTTAAAAACAAAGGTCATTTTCAAACAACACAAACCTTACAGGTAAATTTTAGACACCCATAGAGAGGAGGGACGGTGGAGTGGAAGGAATACTTAGGAGTCTGACAACTTCACCTCCCCACTTCTGACAGCATGCTGCTAACCACTTTAAGAACCCAGGGAAATTCACATAACCCTTGCAGCCTCGGTTTCCTCCTAGGTTAAAATGAGACAGTCCCACCTCAGTACCAAGGCAGCGGCTCTAAGATCATGTAGCTGTTTGTTTTCACTGGGATTAACTGATTAAGTTGTCTCTATGCTAATTTTGACAAATTCTGCTTATTAGACTGCTTTACCTTTGCAGCAGCACAACGAACAGCCATGGATCTATCTGTTAAGCAGGATCTAGCAGCTTTGTAAATATCCCTGTGGCAAGGGGCAGCAGCAGCTCCCAGTCCGTTCAGTATGTTTTGCAGACTCAGCATAATCTCATAACGACCTTGTGACTATCAAAGGGGAAAAAATTTAAGGATTAAGGATAAAAATTCACTGTGAAAGACAGCATTGAAATTTATCTCACATATTAGAGAAATAGTGGGATTTTTATACAAACTAATAAACCTATTCTGACATTCAAAAACATGAATAATTTCTATTTTACACAGTGTTCACTATTTTTTTTTTATGCTTCCTTTTAAAAAAAAATGCTTATGTATTTGGGTGCATCAGGTCTTCGTTACGGTATGCAGATCTTCACTGTGGCGCAAGGATGCTCTAACTGTGGCACAGGTTCAGTAGTTGAAGCACAAGGGCTTAGCCACTCTGCGGCATATGGCATCTTAGTTCCCTGACCAGGGATCGAACCTGAGTCCCCTGCACTGCTAGGCAGATTCTTAACCAATGGATCACCAGGGAAGTCCCAGTGTTTACTATTTTAAAGTGCTATTTGTATTAATATATATTATACTTCGGTACAATACAAATTTCATAGGGTTGACATGCAGATTAAATGGAATTGTATGCAAGTACCAGGCATAAAGCTTGCATGTTGTTAAGCTTTCAATAAATGGTTGCTATAAATGAGGTAACATGGTAAGAGTGCACAGTCTGCCACCGACTAGCTACATGTCTTTGGACAAATCTGTTAAATGGTTGTTGTGAGGATCAAATGAATCACAACCTGTCATCACTGCAGATGGCGACTGTAGCCATGAAATTAAAAGACGCTTACTCCTTGGAAGAAAAGATGATTAACCTAGACAGCATATTAAAGAGCAAAGACATTACACTGCCAACAAAGGTCCATCTAGTCAAGGCTATGGTCTTTCCAGTGGTCATGTATGGATGTGAGAGTTGGACTATAAAGAAAGCTGAGTGCAGAAGAATTGATGCTTTTGAACTGTGGTGTTGGAGAAGACTCTTGAGAGTCCCTTGGACTGCAAGGAGATCCAACCAGTCCATCCTAAAGGAGATCAGTCCTGGGTGTTCATTGGAAGGACTGATGCTGAAGCTGAAGCTCCAACACTTTGGCCACCTGATGCGAAGAGCTGACTCATTTGAAAAGACCCTGATGCTGGGAAAGATTGAAGGTGGGAGAAAGGAATGACAGAGGATGAGATGGTTGGATGGCATCGCCGACTCAATGGACATGAGTTTGAGTAAACCCCAGGAGTTGGTGATGGACAGGGAGGCCTGGGGTACTGCAGTCCACGGGGTCGCAAAGAGTCGGACATGACTGACTGAACTGAACTTCTTAGAACAGTGCCTGACACACAGTAAATGCTCAGAATATTTTTATAATTTATTGGCCTGAGAATTTTAACTCAGAAGTTTAAAGTCTAGATTTATATTTTAAAAGATCTGGGTGTGAATCCTGGCTCTGAACCTTAGCAAACGATGTGACTTTAAGCTGTTCTTATTTCTTTAACTATGAAATGAGGATAAGGAACTTCCCTGGTGGTCCAATGGTTAAGACTCTGGGCTTCCACTGTGGTGGGCATTGGTTCAATCCCTGGTCCAGGAACTAAGATCCCACATGCCACAGACAAAAATAAATAAATAAAAATAAAACAAGGATAAGATGAATCTCATAGAGCCAGTAAATAAGCCTCTGTGGGGAAATCATTCACCATAGTGCCTAGCACACAGTAAACACTCAAGAAATAGTACCTGCTTGTGTATCTCAGGAAGTTAAGGCTACTATAGGTAAACTAACATCAATATCATTTTCATAGTAATGTTACCGATTTTTGTTCAAAGGGGCATAATAGTGAGTAATTACAGGTGGACATCACAAAATGAGTCCTAATGGGAAACTTAACTTTTCTTTTTCAAATACTGCCAGTTTCAAATACTGTCTATCACTATGGGTGTGTAGCAAAGGTAGAAATCCCTTTTGATATTTCCAAAACATTGTGGTACTGATGAATCAACTAAATCATAAAGGTTATAAAGTGGAGGAGCAATAAAATACTTAGCAAGAACTTAAAATTTTCTGAGACTTATAGAGTAATTCTCTGTTAACCATGAGCCCTAAAAAGTATAGTTTTATCAATGAAGCTAACAGAAAAAAAAAAAAAATTTAAGTAGATACACTTCAGTAAAAAAAAAAGTTTTTACAGACACGTCCTTTTAAATAAAACCATGTTTATGGATGTTAACAATCTCTCCTCCTTAATCATCTTCTTCAATCTTTGTGAAAGCTACTACTACTGAGACGTAATCTGCTGAGTTGATTTTTTTCACCAGTTTTATATTATGGATTTCACTTCTCTGTAAAGTTCTTGAATCAGTTACATTCTTCTTGAAATTTGGCATATTTTATTTTTGAATTTTCCCATGTTTTATCCTGATAGTTAAAGAAAGGTGTGTGACGTCCCGCATCTTTATAAATTGTCTAGACTTCTTCAAAGTAATGTAAGAATAAGAACTAGTGTGATATTTTTAATATTTAAAGGTGCTGAGTTATCCTTAAATATGAGGGACCACAGATTTAAAATTTTTGATATGCAAACATACAAATGCTTGAATCTTAAAATGTGATTGGTAAAACTTTAGTTGGCAAAAAATTACAGTATATCTTAGAAATCTGATAAAGACAAAGGGTGTTTCACAATGGTAAATGATACCAACAAATCATTGAGGCCAAGGCTGAGAATATATTCACTCCTGGCGATTAAAAGGTCATCCCGGTCCTAGTCAAGCTTATGTCCTTCAACTCTTTCCCACCCTGATTTTATTCCTTACTCCCTGCTGATGCTAGTAGAATACTAATCCATCCATCAGGTAGACAGTAGTTACCCATTATGGATCTGGACCTTGGGTGGCAAGCACTTGCTGTGGCACTAGTAAGTAGCACAAGATGGAAAAGGTAAAACAAGAAGAAGGAGCAGGGACAGGTCTGCCAGAGAAACACCTTAGTCTGTGTCCACTGGAATTTATCTGAATACACACAATTTTATCGCATTAGTGTTTTTCTAATAAACATTTAATATACAAAGTATATAGGTGCACTACCTAAAAATATGTCATTTATGGATATATCTACATATATAGTATGTATGCTTATCATAGATAAGGCTCTTTTATTAGCTCAAGAAACTATAAAATCTGTATTTACCTCTGCACTCTTCATAGCTTTGAGAATATTCCCCACTGTATCGGTAAAGGTGTTACCTAATATTCTACCCAGCATCTTGTACAAGGAACCCAAACACACCACAGCAGCGCTAAAACGACATTTCAATGAGAAATCAGTCAAGAATGAAAAAACAGGAAAAAAAGATCTTAGGACATGTAAACATGACCACTTAATTTTATTTTTAAAGGATAAATTTCCCAGAATCCATTCCACTGTTAAGTCATAAGGAATGACATTGGAGTATCAAATGAGTACATTTTCAATATAAGAATGTTAAAAGATACATCTTCAACTAATCTAAATCTCAGCCCAGATTCCATTCCCCCAAATTTTTTAATAGAACTGAGCTTCATATATTAGATAATCAAAGGCAGTCTTAAAAAAAAAGAACAGTGTTCTCATCAAGTCTCAAAATTTATGGAAAAGCATATTCTATCATAAGCTAAAAATTATATCAATAAAAAAATTTCTATAAAATTAGTACTGTGGAGCCATACATAGTAAATAGCCTTCTCTAAACAACAGGTGATAAAATGACCTGAGTCCTATGGAGAAAGAAACTCAGTTGTTCTTTTAAAATCTTAGAAGAGTATTTTTCTATATATTTACTGTTAATCTTCACTACTAAGAACTAATAAACTAAAAGAATATCCAAAACATGAAGAATTTAACATACTTGTTCCTTAAACACTCAAATGCGAAAATAGTAATCAGATAGTTTTGATTCCCAAATCTAAGCTTCAAATGTCTAAAATTTTTAAAAGAATTGTTTCTCAATGGGAAAATGTTAGATCTTTTCAAAACTTACATATTTTTAAGAAACTGAGGAAAACAAGTTGTATTCATTTTCATAATAATTATCAAGCAGTTTAGTTCTTTTAAAAAAATTATTTTACTAAATAGAGTTGATTTACAAGGTTGCACTAATTTCTATTATACAGCAAAGTTTCGGTTCTTTATAAAAATGATAGAACAAAGATCTCTTATATTCAGTTTTAATATTAACTTACAGTTTAGTGGGAAGATAACTTGGAGAATCATCTTTGCTTCGAATAAGATCATTACATTTATCGATTGTCTCATAAACAGAGAATGTGTCTCCAATACTATAAAGAAGGGCTAGATTCTTAGCAAGGAGTTTACGAGTAGGAGGCCCTGGGGAGCTGTTCAGCAAAGACAGGAGCTGTTCCACAAGCGTCTTCTGTTTCTCCCTTACATCACTCTACAAGTGAAGTGAACAAAGAAGATTCTCACCAATGCAATTACATGTACTCCTCCAATATGATTTTGCTTTCATGTAATTAAGAACTAACCAAAAGCCTCTAGAAAAATGAAAAATTATTTTAACTAAATATTACAAATAAGTTGGTGGCATAGTCACTGCACCTCACAAACAAGTTTGCTGCATTGCTGGTATCTCCAGAGAATAAATTCTGGACCACAATATACTAGAGTCTGTGAACAAAGACAAGGGTTCCATTTTTTCTCTTTCTTCTTAGGTTTGAAACATAGAACAAATTTATACCTTAACTAGCGCTTCTTAAGTCCCTGCCTGATATATATCTGCATCAGTGAACAACCTATCACCAGAGCTGACCTTTTAATGGTTATCTGTTTTACTTAGATCTTTCTCTAAGTTTAGCGCAATTTTCTTTCTGCAAGCTCATGCATGTAAATGCCATGCTGTGACTCCAGTTTACCTATCTACTCTCTAAAAAAGGAGAACAGAATATTATCACAGTGGTAATGGTATTCAGATGCTCCCTAAGGCTTCAACTTTCACAAATTTAGGCTATGGATCTTTGTCATTTTAAATTCTAAATGTCTCCACGAGTAGTGTCTGCAATATTTCTGCATTATGTAAGGTATTGTTATTCTGTGGAATACCTTTATTTTTAGGAGATATATAGGAAAGTATTTATAAATAAACTTGCAACTCACATGGCTCTGTAAATCAATTAAAAACTTGGCAAAATGTTAACAGTTGTTGAATGTAGGTAAAAAATATTACAAAAAATTTCTTCTTTGTAATACCCATTTTATAAACTTTTAAGAGAGAATATGTTTACTCAAAGACTCCTCAGCTCATATTCCCCTTCAAAAGTTTACACCTTTTTTTTTAAGTGAAACTCCCATAACATTATTTAATGCTATACTCTTCCAGGACATCACGCATATGGAGGGACACAGGTAAGAAGATAACAATAATGAAATTTAACACACTGTGCACTGTACTCAGTTTTTAACATATTTGAAAGTAATATTATAAATATTGGTTAATTTCTTCCTGTTCTTTTGAGCAGAAGAAACCTACTAGTTCATTGTAAAATCTTATTAAGATCTAACCTTTGAAAGCTAATTTAGGTTATGCTGGACAGAACCAGAAAAGTAAACCAAAGGAAATAAACATTATCTGGCACTTAAAAAAAAAAAAAATCTTATAAAACAGTTTTTGAAATTTTACTCACCCTGCTGGTTGCAACCAAGAGTTTCTCCAAATATCTCAACCAATCAAAAATAAACTCTGCCTTCTGAACTTCGCCCAGTTGATTGTATGCTTCTTCATTCAGCAATAAGCTATGAGCTAATTCCATTCCTTGCAGAAAACGCTCCTAGCTGGTCACGATTCTTCTCATTAAACTTTAGTCATATACCTATAATAAAGGAAAATAATATTTTAAAAGAAGAATGAAAAGGAATGCAATCACAATATTGGAAATCTTCCACAGAAAAGCACAAAGCATAAATAAACTGAGACATCTTTCCTAACAGCCCTAGGGTGAAACTGGAAAATTCCCAATAGTAAACTTATTAATACAAAACCCCTTTTTTAGAGAGTAGATAGCAGAACAGAATAGGATTATTGATATTCATAGGTCAAAACTTGCCAAACAGGAGACATCTCATTAAAATTTTGAAAATTTTACAGTCAGACTACTCAAGTGTGAAGCCTATCAGTTTTCTCTGTAACATAAGCACTTATTACTAAAATGGGTTGTGAGTACATATTAACAATGACCAAATACCTAGATTTCCTACTATATTTTACAGTAAAGCTTGAGGTCTCCCAGGGCCTTTGACTCCACACATAACCTATCACTTATGCGGAGATCCAAGAGAAGGAAATGGCAATCCATTCCAGTATTCTTGCCTGGAAAATCCCATGGACAGAGGAGCCTGGCAGGCTACAGAACATGGGGTCACAAAGAGTCAGACATGACTGATCAACTGAGCGCCAAGACTTGAGCAAAGGGACTTATTCCCATTAGCATCTGTTTCTCCAAACTAATAAAGACACTGCCTGAGGCTAGCAGTTTTGAGGAAAAATCCCATCTCAACCAGTACAGATAGTCTCCCTATCTCTGTGGACATTGTTGTGAAAGCAAACTCCTGTTTTTGAAGGTACCTGGATGGATGCCATCCAAGGAATGTAGAACACAGATCATTACCTGCTATGACCCAGATCCAATACAGCCTTCACTTCTCTGGTAGCAAATAATCAATAGAAGAGATTTTGTTTTTAGATTCGTGAGCATCTCCTGGGTACACTCTAGTACCTTTCTAGAATATATACAACATATAAGCATGTGAGTAAAATAGCTACACACTCACTCACATGCAAATTTTCAAGGTGGCATTTCTGATTATGGATTTTTTTTATTTCTAGGTGTATGCGCAAGTATATGGCAGTAAAACAGTATGATGTCTGCAACTCATTTTCAAATGGTTAAGAACATCAATCAATTAGCCATAAAACATAGCACAATGTTAACAGATGAATACTGTAGGTAGTACGTGTATGAGCGATCATTTTACAACTCTTGAATTCTTCTGTTTTTAAAATATTGCAATAAAAAAGCTGGAAAAATTATTTAAGAAGAGAAAATTTTTAAAAACAAAAGCTGGCTTTAAAACAAATCACACTACTACTTCCAGGAGTAATAGCTATCATCAAGAACATTAAACAGCAGAGAAGGTATCATATACATATAAGGTGGGTATATCTATCCCATACTGACGTATAAAAAGTAAGTTTAACACATTATAAATAAAACTGTTAAGCTAAACAGAAACATGTAATTCAAAATGCATAGAAATACAAACAAATGCCACAGGTAATAAACTGAACCATATAAAATACATAGCTCATATTCCCCCTAAATAAACTTCAATCTTTTGCAGAGAAGCCAGTAAGATGTGGACTCCCCAGGTGGCACTAGTGGTAAAGAACCTGTCTGCCAATGCAAGAAGACGTTAAGAGACATGGGTTCAATCTCTGGGTTGGGAAGATCCCCTGGAGAAGGGCAGGGCAACTCACTCTAGTATTCTTGCCTGGAGAATCCCATGGACAGAGGAGCCTGGTGCGCTACAGTCCATAGGGTCACAAAAAGAGTCCAATAGGACTGAAGCGACTTAGCAAGCACGCACATGTAGTAGGTAATATTAGAGAATCAGATGGGAGACATGAGGAAGGCTTTTCTTTCTTTTTTCTCCTGGAGAGTTTATGGGTATGAAATTACCTAGACTAAAACACCATAATAATTGTGATATAACTGAAAAGAGCCTCTTTAAAAGACAATACCTGCAAATTGATGAACTGGTGGCCAAATTTCACCTGCAATATACGTACTGGGGAAAAAACTGGTTACTAACATTTAAACACAAGATTTTACACAAAAATCTGGGTCCATATCCCATACAGCAATGAATGACTGAATCTAAGGGGAGCAGGGACTCTCAGGCAAGTACACCTGCCACCTGGACTGCCTTCTTCATTTACATTATTTGCCAGCTTCTATGTGTATTCAAGTTTTCAGCTCCTACTCTTTCTTTACCTTCCTTTCGTCCTCTGGCTTGGGCAAGAAACCCTCCTTTTCTTTCTCAATTATCAAAATGAACTGATCAAAATATGCACAATAAAGGTAATAAACACTACAGAAATAATTTCCAGTAGAAACTGAAGTATACAAAAGGAGAAAAGCAAGTCTGTACTCAATATCTGCTATTGTGTGAGGAAAAAAAAAATTTACCTGAGTATCACAGAGAAAATTTCTTGTAACCACCAGGGCAAGTCAAAACTCTATCTTAAGAATCAAATTACCCTTTTTAGAGGTCATTAGGACTGCTGAAGAGACATTTTTTTTTCCTTAGGCAGAAGCAATATTGTGGTGTAAAATGATCTATCAAGAAGCAAAATAGCTAACACAATGCAGTAATAAATAATTCAGTAAAGAGCTTGAGATCATAAGCAGGGCATAAAGTTTATCTCCCATGGCCTCAATACATTCCTCATATAAATTACTCTTAAAAGAAGGAGACAATTCACACTGGCAATTCCACATCCAAACCCCCAAATCTGCAATGGCCTCTGATCTCCACATATGTATTATCAATGACATAAGTAAATGCACTCTGCAAACAACAGATGTTCCTGCTCTAACCTACAGTATAACTTAAGGATGATGAATACAAATACAGTCAATCTACTGTACGTTTTAATTCAACTATAGCCCTATGGCAACACATACCTGGAGAATGCTTATTTGTCTAATTTTCCTCTTATTTTCCATTTTTATGCTTCTTGGGGGAGGTTACAGAGTGATTAATTTATTAAAAGTGAACATATATAACAATGTATTTTTCAAGGTACAGTTATGCTAATTGAAAAAAAGATTTCATCAAACCACTGTACCAACTATAATGCCGACCATTATTTTTGACAGACACCAATTATTACTGGTTACTAATTATAGTCCAAGCACAGCTCTAAGAGTTTTAAATATTCTTGAATAAGTTGCAGAACTGTCCATGGGTAGTTATTTTTATTAGCACCATTTTAAGATGAGGAAACTGAGGCACAGAGAAGCTGAGTCACTTTGCTAAAGTCACACAGAAAATGGTCATACACTAAAGCGATATAACTCGAAATATATGCACTTTAACCACTACATACTATGCTGCCACCCTTTTATCTAATCAAGCTTGTCAGATACCTTGAAGCCAGGCATTTTATCCATCCATTCATTTTTATTGAAATATAGTTGACGTACAATATTATGTTAGTTTCAAATGTACTACATAATGATGTGACATTTGCTAACATTTGAAATGATCACCATATCTACAAAGGACTTTTGGGGAACATGCTATTTTGGGGAATATTACTATTTTGAGAACATATGCCATTTGGGAGAACATATATGCTCAAGTTTTTACAGGGGGAAAAAGTCTTCTTCTTATTTTTGGTCATTTTAGTTTCTTAAAATGATTTATTATATCATTTTGAAGACTGTAAAGAGAAAAAAAAAATCACAAATAAAGAGACCTCCTCAAACACAAATAAGACAGGTTTGTCAAATTGGTTACTTCTTTCTTTCCCGAGCAATAAAAGATCAATTTACAAAATGAACAGGCCATTCAGTAGTAAAGGGAACTGAATCCAGAATGTATCAAGCAGTTAAAGTTTTCGAATGTCTCGAAATTCGAATGTCAAATTTAAATTACTTTTCTTTGCCTCTCAAGTCTTTAAAAGACATCACAGCAGCTTCAACTCAGCCTCCAGCTTTCAGTTTCTCAGTTTTGTTTAAAGAGCATAGAGTAAAAACAAACAAACAAAAAAAAACCTCTCAAGGATCTCCCAAATTTCAGGGTACACACATAAATCTTAATATCTATACCTTTCAATACAAACAAACAGAAAATCCAAAACAGTAATTAGCTTTGCTGGGGAGGGAGGAAACCTTCCTCTACCCTTCTAGGTTTTTCTGAATTCTGGTCTAGGAATTAAATTGACATGGGACAGATAAACAGGAGAAAAAATTCAATTCCAGACATCAGGAACCCCCCTACACAAGAGGATCAAAGACCTCACAGACACGAAGTGTTGAGAGACAGAAAGGTAAAATGAGGTTATTATGCCACTCTAAGCTGAGGGAGCCTGAGGCTTCAAGGACAGGGACAGTCAGAGGATGACTAAGGGGAGTAGATGTTTGGTAAATAGATGTTTGCTCTGACAGAGACGGGGCTACTTAGAAAAATTTACCTCCAATAACAACTCTTCCCTGAGACAAGTCCCCAATTTAAATTATTCTAAGTAGTTAAGGGAGGACAATATTTTCTCTTGAACCCACGGGTTCAAAAGAATCTTCATGCAAAAGTGACACCTTCTGGGCAGCTCGATCTGAATCCCCACAAGATTTAATCTAAAAGAAGATGGATTATTTTTTACTGACCTAATACTCCCTAAGACCTGAGATTCAGGCTTTGCACAATTATAGGTTACAAAATAGGAACTCACAAATTACACAGAGCATTAGGTCGTAATTAAGATGTTGCCTAAGGAAGGCTGCCCCTGGTAGAAAGCAAACAAGGTCTTTTGGTCACTGTACTTTAAATATCCCTAAGCACAGTCTTCATTAGTTGTAGAGTAAAACAAATATTAAAGCAAATCATTTGTGATTCCAGAGTTTAATAGTTTCATCTTGATGATTTGAAAATTCTATCTGCATCCTATTTTTTAAATCTGAAGTACCTTGCTTCTTCCTACAATAAACTATTTCAAAATTTACCTTTATAAAAAAAAATCCTTCAGGAAGTCTTCATGATTAATTCCCCTATTAATACTGTCTTCGCTTGGTACAGGATTTCTTTTATTATAGATAAGCTTCATAAAGTGTTGGGCTTCTCTAGCCGTCATTTAAATTGTGAGATCCTCCTGTTATTTTTCTGATTCAAAATGTTAGCAATGATTATTAAAGCAGTAGCATTGTGGGTAATGCTATTGTCTCTAGTCTCCAAATTTTTCATGATTTTAAAACTTTTAAAATGAAACCCTTAAAAACCAATAAATAAGCTGAACTTCCATCGATCCCTTACTTTTATAATTCACAATACCATTTGTTAGCATCATCTTAGTAATGCAAGTGGGAAGGACACACCTATTACTTGCTGCAGTTCATGGCAGTGCCTTTCACTTTCCCACTAATTTCCAAATCACAAACTGCTGACAAAAGCTATTCTTTTTCTTTTTAAATTTTATTAATTTTTAAAATTTACTTATTTTTTTTCTTTTCTTTTTTTTTAAATTTTCTTTACTTTATTGTGTTGGTTTTGCCATACAAATTTACTTATTTTTAATTGGAGGATACTTGCTTTACAATACTGTGTTGGTTTTTGCCATATATCAGCATGAAATCAGCCACACATCCCCAACCTCTCGAACCTCCTTCCCACCTCCCACTCCACCCTATCCCTCTAGGTTGTCACAGAGCACCAGATTTGGCCTCCCTGCATCATACAGCAGATTTCCACTGGCTGTCTTAATTTTACACATGGTAATACATATGTTTCAATGCTACTCTCTCCTTTCGTCACGCTGTCTCCTTTCTGCTCTGTGTCCACATGTCTGTTCTCTGTCTGCATCTCCACTGCTGCTCTGCAGATAAGCAGCTATTATTCACTGAACCAGGAACTTTTTAGGTGCTTAACTTATATCATCTCTAATCATCGTAGAAAAGAAGCAAGTATTATTGATCCCCATTTTACAGAAGAAAAAACTTTGATGCCAGTACACAGGAGAGACGAGAACAAACCCAGGTCTCTTTGGCAACGAAGCTCATTCTCTTTCCTGGGTGCTAGGAAACCTTTCCAAGGGAAAAAAAGGGAAAACACCTTTTTCGACATTAAGATGTAAGGGACAAAAAGTGTAGAACACACAGACCATGGCGGTGGAGGTGGGGAGGCCTTACTTTATACTTGGGCTCACTCTCTACGGATTTCCCCATGCATGTGTGCAGGCTCAGTCGTGTCCATCTCTTTGTGACCCCATGGACTGTAGCCTGCCAGGCTCTTCTGTCCAGGCAATTCTCCAGGCAAGAATACTGGGGTGGGTTGCCATGCCCTCTTTCAGGGGATCTTCCAAACCTCAGGATTGAACTTGCATCCCTTGCAGGTCCTGCATTGGCAGGTGGATTCTTTACCAGTAGCGTCACCTGGGAAGCCCCAATATTTCGCCCTACACCTTTCGGTAAATCACAAAATCAGTTTTACCTCCCAACTCCTTCAGGGACAAGGGTCAAACAATTAAAAAGGCAGTGTTGGGAAAATAGTAAAAGGAAGAACACAGATGAGGTAGATAAACTGTTAAAAAAGCTAAGCATGTCAAAATAGCAGACCTGTAACAAAACAGACTAGTGGTTCTCAACTCTGGTTGCTTTTAAAATACACAAAGGTTTTTGAGCCTAAACCAACTTAACAGAATCTCTGGAGGCTGAGGTGCTATGATAATGGGAGTTTTCATTTAATCCTCACACGGTAAGGTGACTAGGGGTAGGCTGCAGCTCCACCCACCCCCTCAAAGTCATCCCTCTGCTGGCCAGTCCCCCCTATTGTCCAAATGGAAAATCACGTCCAGGTTTTGGACCAAGAGCTTATGAGAAGCCCACACCCTGTTTCCTTCTGTCTTTGACTTCACTTTGTCTTCCTTGTAAAAGGCTGTTTTTAACTAAAAATAACCAAATTCTTAAGAAAGAGAAATAAAACTAGCACTATTCATCTACAAAGAATACCGAAACTAAATAATACAGATATTTTAATAGCTGATGAGTGTTCCTACTCTCCTATAATTCATTTATTACCTTTGGTAAGAAAGATTTAACTATTTTTAGATAAGCCCAAAGAAACTGAAATTGCTTTAGAAAATAGCAGGAAAATGACAATGAAATTCAAATCTATGATATTACTTGATATGAACTTAGACTTTCTAATTCTCTGTAATAACTTTAAAATAAACCAGTTGTCATGAGTCAAATACTTAAAATGTTAAGTGTACAATATTGATAAAGCTCAGTAAGAATTTAATTTAGCTCAGTGATTCAATATATGTACATTAAATCTAAATCCTATATGCAAAGATTTCACAGCCAAAACTGAGATTTTAGAAAAGCTGATAGGTTTATAGTGACAGTACAGATGGGTTCAACTCTTTTGGAAAATATAAAGAAGTCACAAAAATATCGAAACCACTTGACAAAAGCATGCATTTTTGAAAATTCGTGCCAGAGAAAGGAAAAGGAAAATATCAGAAGTGTAAGCATTGATTAGAGCATTCTGAGAGGTAGAAACTGAAAACTTGCAAGTCCATCATTAGAGAAATTATTACTTGACATTTTCACACACTATCAGGCTCTCGTTAAAAACTGTAATTGCAGAAACTACAAGTGCATACATTTTAACAGGTTAGCCTATTGAGAGCATCCCCACAGGTAAGCCTATTGAGAGCATCCCCACAGGTAAAGCAGTGTTTCCTAAAAGGTGTTGTGTAGAACAGTAGTGAAAAAGAATGAGGAAATAAGGATTCATGTTGTGTGTGAGGGAATGGAATTTAAATCTTTTTGGGAAACACCAAGTTGGCAGTCTTCCTTCCTACAGAGGGTCTCCACACATGTGACATATGTAATGAACACTAGATGCTGCCAGAAGGTTGTGTGTGTGTGCATGGCACTAGATGTTTCTCAGCATCTTTTAAGTACTGACCTTTGTCCCAATTCTACCTTTTTCTTTTCTTCCCCCTGCTGGGAATCCTGAGAACTCAGTGTTCTACAGAGCACAATCTTTAACTACTAATCATTAGAGATCATTATAATTCAAAAAAAAATTAATTCCTTTTTATGCTATGATAGGATTTTTATAACAAGTAGAATATGTAACAAGACAACGTCACACTTTTACGTAAAAGTAGCCATTTCTGGTTACTATCTGTTACATAATCAAATTATCTAACATTCAAAATTCTAAATATAAACAATCTTTTCTTTACTACTCTTGGAAGAAGAGTAAAGAAAAAAAAGAATAGTTTTAATTAACCAAATGATTTATCAGTTCACATAAAAATCTGTGTTATTCATAACTTTCGACCAAGTTTCACACCACACCCCTTCTGAGCTAAAAATGGCTTGCTGCACCATAAATTTTAATATTTGATGTTTGGAATTCTGAATACAATTCCCATAAAATCAATTTAACTCATGTTTTTTAAGTCATATGACAACATGACCCAGGCACACAGTGCTAATAACCTGTTTTACAATATAATGAAAATACTTATTCAGTGTACCAAGATTCAAAGAACACTTCCTGCAAATGTGGTAGAAACAGTGAGAAACCTGCTTCTCACCACTGCATAATACAAATCAGTTAGAAAGGCAGGTACACTCAACTCCAAGAACTGATTAAGGAGCATATCCTATAAGACAGAGAAGCTAGAATGGAATAGGAAAGAAACAGGAGTTATACAGAAATGGATAAAGTGAGGTAAGAAAGGGCCAGAAGTAGATATGCAATTTCCTTTGCCTTCCTCCCGTTTTTCCTCAAGTGCTCCAGATTATTACTAAGGATGAGAAGAATGGCAGAAGCTGGATTCAGTGAAGGAGACTGCCAAAGGGGGCCTCTGGTGTAGCCTAGCTCTGGCAATTCTCCCTCCAGATGACAAGAGAAAACCTTAGAGGGTAAAAGGAAGTATGGTGGGAAGGGGGCAGGGGACTGAGCAGCAGAACCAACTCTAACACGGCAATGATAGGAAAAGAGACTTAACACTTCTTCAGGACTTCCTTACTAGAACCTTTTAATTCACTATCTCATTTAATCTCCCTACTACTGTGGTAGTTGAGTCACTAAATCGTGTCTGACTCTTGAGACTACATGGACTGTAGCCTGCCAGGCTCCTCTGTCCATGGGGTTGTCTAGACAAGAATACTGGAGTGAGTTACCATTTCCTTCTTCAGGGATCTTCCTGACCCAGGGATTGGACCCAGGTATCTTGCATTGCAAGCAATTTCTTTTCCAATTGAGCTACCAGGGAAACCCCTCCCTAACACTAAAACTCAGATAATATCTGAGGAAACATCCTTACACTACTTCATGCATCCTTTTCATACAGTTTGTAATCACTGACAGTTACTACCATGCCCACTGAAGCATATAATCTTTATAACTTTGTTCTCTCTTATCAGTTCGCTCTCCTCTTAGGTCTCCAGTACTTCGAGGCTTTTTGATAAAGTGTGAGGTGTACTAGAGACATCAGCTTCCAGAAGCCCCTTCCCATCAAGAGAGCAAATCCGTAAGTAACTAACCCTAACACCATTAGTCTTCCCTGGTGGCTCAGATGGCAAAGAATCTGCCTTCAATGCAGGAGCCTTGGGTTCGATCCCTGGGTTGGGAAGATCCCCTGCAGAACGGGAGGTCTACCCACTCCAGTATCCTTGCCTGGAGAATTTCATGCACAGAGGAGCCTGATGGGCTTCTCCATGGGATCTCAGAGCGTCTGACACAACTGAGCGACTAACAGTGTTAGCTTAGTCCTTGGCTATTCTTGACAATTTTTATCACTCTTCATTCCACAAACCAACTCTTCCACCTCCCTCTGGGAAGAAAGATTACACTCTGGACACTTTGGAGTGCCAGAAGGCAACTTTCAAAAGAGAAATTTTACTCTAATATCTCCCTCCACACTCATCTGAAAGTCACTACCTAAGCAATCTCACTACTTGGTACCTAGTAGAGAATTCGGTAACAAGAAGTAAAAAACAAACAAACAAAAAGATACAC
Organism: Antilocapra americana; assembly: GCA_007570785.1. Taxonomy (NCBI): domain Eukaryota; kingdom Metazoa; phylum Chordata; class Mammalia; order Artiodactyla; family Antilocapridae; genus Antilocapra; species Antilocapra americana. The sequence goes on from ML661902.1 coordinate 3,500,574, forward strand.
AGCAATTAACTGTTTCAAAGATCATCAACTTTACTGACCTAAGTTTCTTGTCTCTTGGGGCCTGCTGACTCTTAGTTTAGTCTAGACATGACTAATAATCCAGCTATCTGGATTCTAGTTGAAGTGGGGCAGAGCCCCATATTAAAAGCGAAGGAGCAGACTGAGAGTACAAAGAAGGTGGAGCAGGCAGCTAACAGTAATGGAAGAAACCAAAATACTATTTAATATAGATACTTTAAAAAGCAGGCAATATGGGGATACTTAGTTCAAGAGCAAAGTGCCTAAGATGCCATTATTCCTCCAGCTCAGCAGAGGACAGGAATCCGTGCTCAATTTTCCAAAATATCACTGTATTTGTGCTCAAGTAATCTGCTACCTAGGACTTCCTAGTTTAGTCATTAGACCCCACCTGCTTTAGAATCCCCTACTTTTCCCCCTTCTAACTGTTCCTTTCATGGCTTTTATCCTGGTGAGCACTCAGAGTCACCCTTGTTTCCACTACAGTCTGACATCTTGGCTTTTCTTCACGGTTCCCATTTCTACTTTACAACATATCTTGTCAAATGCCTAGCCCAGAATTTAGCCACAGTTCTGACCTTCCTGGAGCCCTTCTTGAGGGTTTTTTGTTTTGTTTAGTTTTGTTTTAGCAGACTCCCTGCCAGATGCCTAACTGGGCTCTTAACTTCACAAGTGTAGCTCTCTGGGACAACTCCATCATTCCCTTGTTTTCCGGCTGCCACCATCACAGTCCACCCAAGTAATATAGTGAACACACCATCTATTACCTCTAACCCCCAGCTGGTCTGGGGCAGCACTTCACAATCAAACTCACTGATATTTCTGCAGCAAAATATAAACATATTCACATGGGATAAATAAACACTATAAAAAGCTTCCTATCAGGTCAGGTCATGTTCTGCTGCCAAATGAGTTAAGAAAAGTGCCTTTTGGACTCTGTAATTAAGCTTAAGGGATTTTGTACCTGTATATGCTTCTCTTTTCTTTTTTTTGCTTTTCAGATTTCCCCTCAAAATATCTTAAAAAAATTTTTTTGTGCTTTTCAATGTGTAATTTCAACTTCCTAACAATTTTACTTACATAAAAATGTATTGAATAAGTGAGGTAATGTTTTGACTATATATTTAATATACAAAAACATGCATAAATTCAACATACAGAAATCTGTTAAGTGCAACAGAAAAGCATGCAGATAGATGTTGTAATATATCCATAGAGAAGCATAAACTAGGAAAGAAGTACATATATAAAATATTTTAGAGAAGTCAGAACCATGATTTCAAAATTGGCATAAGTATATACTCTGCTTTAAATACTTAATCACCTCATACAACATTACCTTCTTTCCTGTCACATAATTAGTTCTAATTTCTTACGAGGCATAAACATAACATTATGCTTTAATATGACTACATTATGTTTCTTTTCTAGAAATACTGATTTTTTAAGTTGTTACTATAAAAAAAAAGAAGTTCAAACATGATTCAGCACAATATTATCAATTTCAATCTGTTGCGTATCAGTTTCAAGGGTTCCAATTTCCCATTTGGGTCTTACTGTAGATATATATACCTCTGACTTCATGCTCAGTTACACTGTGAATAATTTTCTGTCTAGTCTTTTAATCAATGTCACTAGATTCACAGTAAAAAAGAATGTTTAAGTAAAAATAACTGCTACTTGTGGAAAACAGAAATGATATGTTAAAAAGAGCTTACTAAATGAAAAAAAACAGTCCATACCAGATCCAAATTAAAACTAGAAGTTATAAAGTTGTTAAAAACACACAAAAATCCTTCCCTTTCTCTAGCCTTCCAAAAGGCAAGAAATGCTGAAATTAAAACTTACTAGGTAATTATGACTGAAAAGCCATGACCTTTTCCCATCATTACACATCTAGGATCCAGAAGCATTTATAGGATGCAGTAGTTCACCTGACACAACACAAAAAGTAAGAAAAAGAATAAAAACTGAACTTAACCTACTTCCTCTCACAAAAGATACAGTGACTAAGAGTTTGCAGAGTTCTAGTCCAGGGTCAGCAATTCTCTCCTGTAAAAGACCAGAGAGTAAATACTTTAGGCTGTATGGACCACACAGTCTCTATCACAACTACTCATAAACAATACATAAACAGCTATAAATAGATGAAAGAGTGTGGTTATGTTCCAGTACAACTTTATAACAATTGGCAGCAGGCTGGATCTGACCCACAGCCTGCCAATTACTGACCCCTAGTGTAATTCCAAAGAATTTAATACTACAACTAGACAAAAGACTCAATTAAATGATACAAATAAGTCTCGACTAATTCCTCAGGCCTCAGTTAATTCATTTCTTAAACGAAATTCCATAACAGCTTCTGCATTCTCCTAAAAATGAAGAAATGCTTTTACGTCAGAGGACTAAGGTCCCACTTCGGGGGCTGTTCAAACCCATTAACTATACTGTGGATAGCTAATGAAAGAAGATTCAGTGAAGTCTTTTTTTTTTTTTTTTAATGTCTATGTCTTTAAACTGGTTAATCAGGATATAGAATAAATGAATTTTAGAGTATGAAAAGACCTGAACACCTAAAGACATAGAGAGTTTTATTTATCTTTTATTTTACTCAAAAGATAACTGAGAAAAGTTCATGAAGATTATAAACTGTCTCAGTCCTCTTTTTGAAATAAAGCTGAAGAAAGGAAGATATGTGCATTGCCTAAAGACAAAAAGTCTTTTTTCTTAGAGAATGTATTATCTGCGCAATTTTTCAAAATTTTAAAGTAGTTTGGCTTATGTATTTTCTGTTACTAAAGTCAGATATAAAGATGAAAAGAAGAGAAAAGTAAGTTAAGATCCATAAACAGTGGAGGCGCTTTAAAATTCAGGTCTGTTGTCAATTCAGGAGTCTTGTAGCACTAAAGGTCTCTATATAAATAACTACTTTTTCCAACTGTCCCTATTCTTATGTTATAAACCCTGCCTGCTACCCACTTCATTAAAGGGGGGGCAAATTTCATGGTGTTTAAAATATAAGATAACCATCGGTTTCAATACTGATCTAAAATCATTTTCTCAAAGACATTCTTTCTAAAATGTTTGCGAAACAGAACAATTCTCCTTTCCCCATCCGCCCAGCGCCAAGGACACTTCTGCTTTCTTTCCACTTTCGTCTCTCCGGAGTATTTTCTCTGACAAAGTTCTGAACCATACTTACGGGTCCCCTTTTCCCTTCCTTTTAACGTCTTTTCTACAACGGCAACCCACTCCAGTATCCTCGCCTGGAAAACCTCAGGGACACAGGAGCCTGGTGGGCTGCAGTCCATGAGGGTCGCAGAGTCGGGCACGACTGAGCGATTAACACTTTAACACTACGCTCTAAGTTCCTTAAGGGCGCTCAGCCTGAACATAAAAGACGCTGAATATTTGCTGAATAAATGACTGCACGGAAAAAGAATGCATAATTATGACCTTTCATAAAAGAGCTCAAATCATCTGACAGACACTATCCGACTTGACAGTTAATGAAAATCATCTTGCCAAAGGTATGCATTACTGTGACTACTATCAGAAAGCGCTTCTTAAAAGTTTCCAAAGACTTTACAATCCCTTGCAATGACGCTGTGCAGACCGAGAGTAGGGGAAGAAATGTTTCCTTGTACTAAGCAAAAGCTAGCCCGGCAAAGGCCCGCTTTCTTCGCGAGGAAGCACTAACCCGTCTCCAGTCTCCACCGCTTCAGGAAACCTGCCTCCAGGCTTGCTCGCGGGCGTCCGGAGAACCCCGCCCGGGGCCCGGGTTGGGGCCGCGCTCCCAGCCAACCCCAGACGCTGCGGGCGCCGCTAGGGCGGACCCGGGGAGCGGCGCGCCGGCGAGGCGGGCTCCGACCTTCCGACCTGGCCCGCACGCCCGGGGGCTGCAGCCCGCGCGGCCGGAGTCCACGCCTACCTGTGGTGCGCGGGTGAAAGCAGACTTTCCAAGAGCCCGGGGGGAGGACCGGCTGCACTGGCCCTTCGCCGTCCCCGCGCCCCTGGACATCCCCTGCCCGGCGGGCCCCTGCCCCTTCGGCCTGGACACCTAACCCTTCGACCCGTCGCTGCTCCCGGGGTCCCAACTTGCTCCGCCTCTTGCTGCCGCGCCCACCCCGCGGACCCCCAAGCAGCTCAACTCACAGTGCAGGCCCCCGGCGTGTTTCCTCCCCGCCGGCAGGCAGCCCGGACACCGCCCCCTCGCGCGCGGAGTGCTCGCCCCCGGCGCCCCCCGCGACTCAGCGCCCGTCCCAGCCCAGCCACGCCGTCGGCTCCACGGAGCGGCACGGTAGCGCCGGGACTCGCCGGCGGCGGGGACCGCGAGACTGCGGGGCGGGAGGGGCTCGCGCGGGGCGGGGCCGGAAAGCTCGGAGCCGGGAGCGCGGCGGGAGCCGGCGATTGGGAGCGCGCCCCGCGCCGCACCGCCGACCCGAGGCCCCGCCAGCCGGCCGCCGAGCTATCGAGCGCCCACTCTGGCAGGCGTGAGTGCTCCAGCGCCGAGAGAGCGATGGAGGAGCCTGCGGCTAGAGTTGAGGCCGGGGCAGCAGCTCTGCAGTCCGGAGAGCTTGGCCACACCCATTTTTGTTTGTTTCTAACGCCAGCCGGGATCCTTGAGGACAGCCTTCGGGCATCAGAACACGACTAGAGCCTGGAGAAATTCAGGCAGGGAGTGTAGGTGGGTGGGTGTAGACAAGGAAGGGACCCTAGAGAGCTTTGTAGACCTACAGCCCGAAACTCTGGGGCCTGGCTCAAGGTCACACACCCCAGTCACGGGAGAAAAATTGGGATTAACAACCTCTTGGCCCCCAAGTCAATTGAGTTTTTCTAGCATACTCAGCATTTTGAATCTAATTTTGCAATTTTTATTTTGAAATAAGCGCAAGCTTACAAAAGTGTTCCTAGTATAGAGAATATTTTTTCTTCCCGAACCGTTTGAGATCTAAGTTACCGAGAGGGTGCCACATTGTCCCGAAATACTTTGAAGTCGCTCAGTCGTGTCCGACTCTTTGCGACCACATGGGCTGTAGCCTACTATGCTCCTCTGTCCATGGGATTTCCCAGGCAAGAGTGTTGGAGTGAGTTGCCATTTCCTTCCCCAGACAATCTTGCCGACCTAGGGATCGAACTCAGGTCTCCCGCATTGTAGGCAGAAGTTTTACCGTCTGAGCCATCAGGGAAGGTTAAATACTTTATATGTCTTCCTAATAAGCACATGCCTGCTCGCTAAGTCACTTCATTAGTGACCACCTCTTTGTGACCCTATGGACTGTAGCCTGCCAGGCTCCTCTGTTCATAGGATTCTCCAGGCAAGAAGTGGGCTGCCAGTTCCTCCTCCAAGGGATCTTTCCAACCCAGGGATCTAACCAGCAACTCTCTGACATTGGCAGGTGGGCTCTTTATCACTAGGGCCGCCTGGGAGCTTCAGCTTCAGCATCAGTCCTTCCAATAACAATCCTAGATAGCACATTAAAAAGCAGATACATCATTTTGCTGAGAAAGACCCATATAGTCAAAGCTATGGTCTTTCCAGTAGTCAAGTAGGGATGTGTGAGTTGAACCATTAAGAAAGCTGAGCCCTGAACTGATGCTTCAAATTGTGGTGCTGGAGAAGACCCTTGAGAGCCTTGGACAGCAAGGAGATCAAACTAGTCAATCCTAAAGGAAAATAACCATGAACATTCATTGGAAGGACTGATGCTGAAGCTGAAGCTCCAATACTTTGGCCACCTGATGTGAAGAACTGACAGATTGGAAAAGACCCTGATGCTGGGAAAGACTTCAGGCAGAAGGAGAAGCGCAACAGAGAATGAGATGAATATTGGCATCACTGACTCAATGGACATGAGTTTGAGCAAGCTCCAGGAGTTGGTGATGGACAGGGAAGCCTGGCGTGCTGTAGTCCATGGGGTCACAAAGAGTCTTAGTGACTCTTAGTCTTAGTCATAACTTAATGACTAAACAACAACAATAAGACTTCTTCAGTAGTTACTTTTTCCCTCTTTGTAATGAGTAAGTTACTTTGTGGGGTTAATTCTTTGAAACTATGTTTTTTTTTCCCCCTCATCAAACTTTCAATTAATTTATTTCTATTAGTATAAATTCAGAGTTTCCCATTTGATTAAATGGATAATAATCTGTTTTTGTCATTGTTTCCTTTGGTGTTCAAAATGTCCCAAGGTTGGCCAGGGGGATTTACCCATTCATGCTGGCTCCTATGTCTTTGTGTGTTTTAAATCCTTTAGTAATGTATTGTTGTAAAACAATTTTTAAATACAGAAAATTTGAAAGAGTTTTATATAACATTTATCCAAGCACCCATATTCTTCATTAACATTGCACTGGCTGCCATTGATCTGGGAGCCCGGAGTTCCTTTAAGTGGAGAAAGGTAATCAGAAACACTAGGCATGCTCACTATTACTGGGGTATCACCATTCAGGCGATCTTAGGGTTCACAACTAGCGAATATTTGTACCTTAATACACACATACAGTGCATCTGTGTATGTGTACTCACATATACATTTTCAGCTGTATTTAACAACATATATTGAAAAACTGTATTTCACAGTAATACCTCCAATCTAGTATCACATAGTTTATTCTACTCACAATTTATCTTCCCTTTCATATTTGTAAATCTTATCTACTATAGAGAAAATTCTGGATCCTATTTTTCAGATATTTATTGTTTGAACACCTCTCCTATATTTAAGCAACCATTGCTGACACCTCTCTCTTTGGAGGATGATGCCTTTACCCCACTAAGGTGTGAAACCCCCAAATTAGCTACCACAAGCCCCTCTTTCTCTTTCCTTACCCCTTCTCCCAAACCCTGTCCTCATCCCAGTCATGGAGCCCTCCCCACCCTTTTCAGGCTCCATCCCTCACCAACCATCCCTCCGGGCATCCTCCTTTACCCACTTGATACACACACACACACACACACACACACACACACACACGTATGTGGGGGTACTGTAAACTATGCTGAGAAAGGTACAAAGATATTCTAGATCTCTTTCTTTCTAGATCCAGAGAGCAAATACTGTGAAGTCCAATTGGGAGGCTCAAAGAAAGATGGCATTTAGGGACTTCTCTAGCAGTCCGGTGGTTGGGACTCTGTGCTTCCAGTGCTTGGGTTTGGGTTCAATCCCTCTTTGAGAAACTAAGATCCCACATGCTGCACAGCTAAAAATAAACAAAAATGTATCAAGTGCTTGGCACATAGTATGTGTTCATTAAATGGCAGCTATTTATCTTTAAAAAAAAAAGATGGCATTTAAAATGGACTTTGAGAATGCATAAGAATGGATGAATAGAATATGCTCTGTTATATATAGAAATAATCCTGGAAAACAGTTTGAGCACAAAATTATTTATTCTTGGGCCAAAGCAGAGGAAGTAATTCATTTTGACTGAGTATTTGGTACAAGAATAACAACACTAGAATTTTAGAGCTGGAAGGGATACATAATAGCATCGTTGAGTCCAACCACTAATTTTACCAAAGAGTCAAAGATGGCTCCAAACTTTGAGCCCAAATGACTAAGAAAATTACATTAGGAGGAGGAAATAATAAATTTAATTATTAATATGCCACATTTGAGGTGACAGTAGATCATCCAAGGAGAAATGGAAGAAGGACTACAGCATAGAAGAGAGGTCAGAATTCGAGGTGTAGATTCAGAACTTTTCTACACGGAGCGGACAGCTAATACAGTGAAAGAGAAAAAGACAATAACAAGGACAGAATTCTGAAAAATGAGGAATGTTTCACCTCTCAACTAAATACTATTAGACTTTGTTCAATCTCAAGCTGAGATTTTAAGTCACAATAAAGATGAAGCTTGTATCCTGTAGCTTTGGAATCTGATAACGTGTTCATAGCCTAATTCTACCACTTAGTAGGCTTGACCTAGGGAAAACTGCTTCATGTCTCAGTTTCCTCCCTTTCGAATGAAAGCAACATCTCCCTCTCTGAGGTGTACTAAGGATTCAAAATATAATAGAAATAACTGGCATGTTGCCCATTGTCAAATGATAGCCAGCATTTTGGGGCACTTACCTTACCTCTCTACTCCCAACTTACTCCAGCTGGTCAACTTACTTCGTGTCCCTGTTGGGCACACGGAAGGCATTCATCAGTTATCTGCTGAAGGAAGGGAGACTTTCATATACTTTCTCTTTACTGTATGAAGTGAAGTTGCTCAGTCATGTGCGACTCTTTGCAGTCCCATGGACTGTAGCTTACCAGGCTCCTCCATCCATGGAATTTTCCAGGCAAGAGTACTGGAGTGGGTTGCTATTTCCTTCTCCAGAGGACCTTCCCAACCCCGAGATGGAACCTGGGTCTCCTACATTGCAGGCAGACGCTTTACCTTCTGAGCCACCAGGGAAGCCCCTTTACTTTATACTTACCCTAAAATGCATCATACTACATCTTCTTGCTTTCTGTAAAGGAATAATTTTCTCCACAATAAAGGAAGCATTCTTAGAAGTAGAATTATTGATGATTAACGGTACATGTAAAAATGATGAAATAAATCAGTAGTTACCCATTTGACTGGCTATGTGATATCTTGCTTTAATTTTTTGTTCAAACCCATCTGATATGACTCTAGGTTCCAACCACTATACATTTGGGAAACTGGAAATGATAGATTCCCTTTAAGATTGCTTCTACCCCTTAGAGTATAAAATTCAATGATAGTAGAACAATATTACCTAAACAATGGGACTCTTGTGTACCCATGAAGCTCTACAGTCCTGCTCTAGATTGTACTCCTCAAGATGTTAACAGTTATTCCTTTAAAAATGCATTCTTAAATAAATTTGAGAAAACCTAAATGTTAACTTTTTATAGCTGTTTCTTAGAGAGTCATTAGGCATATTAGTAGGCTGCATTTCAAGTAATGTTTCCCACTCTTATTTGGCAATGGAATATAATGGGTGTTTTTGTTTTAAAGAAATGCACACTAATATCTTTTAGAACTAGTATTCCTGGGAGCAGAGTTTCCTCAATATTTATGAAGCTGTCAAGGAGACTGGAATATACATGTGGCAAGCTCATGTCACAGAACTCATGGGTTGGGCACAGCTTCCACTCTGTCAATTTCAGTGTGATCTGAAGCCTTAAATGACACTGATACCTCCTGATCCAACAAAAGATCTGCTGGCCTTTTGTGATACAGCTTTCTACTTTTTGGTCTATCCAGCATTATTTGTCAATGTACTGCTGAGCTTGCTGTAATCTGTGACTGCTTTTAGCATTAAGTTTCTATTAAGAACTTTTGGCTACAGACAGGATTTTCTTCAGTAAGGAATCTACTACTATAAATATTCAGCCAAGAAGTACTTACAACATAGTATAGACCTTGATCCATGAAGGTAAGTAGGTAATAGTAGACCATCTAACCTGAAAAGTGAAAATGAAAAGAGTTAGTCGCTCAGTTGTGTCCGACTCTTTGCAACCCCATGGACTGTCTGACTGTAGCCCGCCAGACTCCTCTGTCCATGAAATTCTCCAGGCAAGAATACTGGAGTGGGTTGTCATTCCCTTCTCCAGAGAATCTTCCCTACCCAAGGATCAAACCTGGGTCTCCAGCATTGCTAACAGATTCTCTGCCGTCTGAGCCACCAGGGATTCAGGGTAACCTGGGAAGAAGCAGTTAAGTTCAGAGTTGGTATTTCTGAGCAGGAATATGGAACAAAGGTAAATCTGCAACTACATAGCTGTTACATAAGAATCACTGCAAATTATGTTCATACTTGACTAGGACTCTTAACATCCCTTTCAACGTCTCATTCTCTGATCAGATTAAGAAGTAGTGTTTTACATGTGCATAAACTTTATGGTTTTGTCCTAAAGTTGCCAGCATATATTTCATAAGCAAGTCAGTTAAAGTCTTTGGGCCTCAATTTCCTCCTCTGGAACACAAGTATGTTGTACCACAGGATCTCTAAGGTCTCCAATTTTAAAATTCAAATATTCTCTTGTTATTCTTACAAAAATCCCTTCACAGTAAATAGAAATAGAAACCAAATCCCAGGATAGCTAAGTGATTTGTCTATGTTTGGAACAAGATTCCAGAAGTAATATTTTAAAACCAGGTCTTCTGAATTCTTGTCTGTTATCTTAAAAAAGATATATATATTAAAAAACTGTATAAGATATGTTAAACACCTTTACAAGTCTTTCTTTTATAGGTATGTAGTCATATATTTATTTTAAAATTTTATTATTAACATCACCTTGAAAATATAACTATTTTTTTAAATTCAAAGAAACAAAGGATCCTGCTACCTCCATGAAATTATTTTCATTTATTTGCTTTTAACTGTTACTGTCACATGTCAAAGCAAAGTCATATGCATATGGCACATCAAATGTGTATTCATAGTAATTTTCTTACCACTGGCCATATAAACATCAGCTTCTGTGTATGAGATTGGTATCAGTCAGTCACATGGACTTGAGGGCAAAAACTGCCATCTCCTATTTATCTCCTCATAGGGAGGCATAACTGGCAAGGAGTGAAGACCTAAAATGGTTCTGTAGTTTGCTATGATACCCTTTTCCTTCATATCTGCCTTTAAAATATCAGGGGTAGGCACTTCTCTGGTGGTTCAGTGGTCAGGACTCTGCACTTCCACGGCTGAGGATGCAGGTTCCATTCCTGGTCAGAGAACCAAGATCCCACAGGCCTCATGGCCATGGATGAATGAATAAATAAATAAAATCTCATGGTTAGGAGTGATTATCATCATCAAAAGTCCCTGTTGAATGCTGTATCCTGAGATGGGAGAGAAAATCCTGGAGATCTCTTCCAGCTACTTCTTTCATAGAGTTTTCACCTTGGAAGATAGGGAGATTGTGACCCTGAAGAAGTAAGCAGCAGGACCAGAAGGTTTCAGTGGAAAGAGGGAGGACTGAGCAGCAACAAACTCACTGTGGCCAGGGAGAGAAGGCTCTGGATGATGGGATCCAGAGCTGACTCCAGGAAGCAGGAAGGAGGTGTCTGTGGGGAATCAATAAAAGTGGGGCTGAGAGGAATGAGAAGACTCCTTGGTCAGCCTGTCAATTTTTCCCTGCCAGAAAGTTCCTGATGGGAACCACAGGAAACACTCTCATAAGCCAAATTAATCATGGAGTATATCAAGGTGAATGAGCAAAATTTAATGACATTAGTGGCTCAGTTCTAAACATGAGCCAAAGCCCAAGGAACAGGATAGGTCAAGCCAGAGGTAGGACTGAGGAAGAATATTGCACAAATCCTCAATTTCAGCTGCAAGCTCTTGAGGCAGGTACACTGTTTACCTGCAGACAAGCAACTTAGAAGAATTTAGTGCTTTAATTTAGGAATGTTTCATCCTTTACAAGTAGCATATAAGGCATCCCACCAGAACTTTATTCACCAATTGCAGACATTTGAATGTAAAAACTTATGATGATCATCCACTTAAAAACTAAATGTACTGGAATATTAATCATACAAGATAATGTGATATTACAATTCAAATAATTTGTTGTAAAATTCATAATCAAAGATTATTTGTCTACCTCAAGGAATTGAATTTACTCAGTAAAAGGGCAAAACTCTAACTGGTTGATAATAGTATTCTTGCTGAATTATAATTCATGAGGAAAAACTATATGTAATATAATAAAATATGAAAATTCTTATCAGTTACTGCATTTATGAAGATAGACCTATTATTAATTCCTTTGGGACACATTATCACTGAAGGAATTCTAATAAAAATTAGTTTATATGTCAAACTTGTTTAGCTTTAGACTTAGAATTAAGAACCTTATCTAGATGCAAATATTTAACTGACTTGCATGAACAATAGCTAGAAATTAAATTAACCATATAATATAGTTAAGATAATCAGTGGAGCCAGAGTCATAGATCAGAAAGAAAAAAGAAATGTTAATAATATGGAATAGAATTACATATTCTCAAACTCGATTTGCTAACCTACAGGCATTCACAGACCAGAGCACAAATCCATTTACAGGCCATACTTGCTCAGGTTAATAATATTTTATTGACTTACACATTTTCTTCTTCTGTCTGCTTCCTCTTCCTTACGCTTGAGACCAAAATTTTAAAAAAATCTTTTTCTTAAGTATTATGATAAAATATTGTTTTTAAAAAGCAAAATATAAAATCCCTTTATCACTTAACTGCACTAAAATACGGGTGTGTTTATAAACAAAGACTATAAGAGAATACATAAAAGTGAAATAATGGTATTTGAGCAATGAACTTACAGGTTTTTTTAATCGTTTCATTATTTGTAATTGTTTATATTACTTTTACCAAATAAAAAAAGGACTTTTTAAAGTTTTCTCTTTGCAATTTCCAGGGGTAATTTTTTCCCCCTTTGGAAAGGTGCTTGACACATGGTAGGTGCTCAATGTATTAAATTTGATGCTTAAGTATACAAAATGGCAACTGTAACTGCTGGCAGATTTTCTTTAGAGATGCCAAATGATGACACTGGCTATGGTGAAGTAAGGATAAGATAAGTGAGTATCTACTCACCCCAGGGGCTTCTAATTACCTATCCCTGAGACTGTTATTAGTAGAGTGTCCATATAACTTATTGTCTACTGGAACACTTTGAGAGGGAAAAGGGATATCTTTATAAATATGCCAGGTTCTTAGATATGATACCTAAAGCACAAGCAACCAAAGAAATAAACTGGACCTCATAAAAATTTAAATGTTTTCTTATCCAAGGACATCTTGAAATCAAGGATAAGATTTCCTTATCAGTAAAACAGACATCTCATAAAATAGGAGGAAATATTTGTAATCATTTACTGGTAAGGGTCAAGTACCCAGAATATATAAAGAGTTCTTATAATCAACAAGAAAAAGACAAATAACCTAGTTAAAAATAGGTAAATAATTTGAACAGACATCTCTCCAAAAAAGATATATAAAAGGAGATTGAGCACATGAAAATATGTTTAACATTGGTCATGAGGGAATGCAAATCAGAACTATGACATACCACTTCACAGGCACTAGGAGGGCTATAGTTTTTTAAAAAATGGAAAATAACAGGTGTTGGTCATAAAGTGGAAAAACTGGAACCTCCATATACTACCAGTAGGAATTTAAAATAGTGCACCTGCTTCAGAAAAGTTTGTCACTTTTTCAAATAATTAAACATAGAGTCACCATATGATTCAGCAATTTCACTCCTAGGCATATATTCAAAACAATTGAAACATACATTCACACAAAAAAAACTGTACTCCAATGTTTATAGCAGCATTAATTCATAGTAGCCAAAAAGATGAAGCAATGCAAATGTCTACCAATTAGATAAATGTATCAACAAAAATATATCTCAATACAATGGAATATTATTTAGTCAGAAAATGGAATGAAGTGTTGATGCTAAGTTTCACATGCTATGACATGGATGAACCTTGAAAACATGCTGAATGAAAGAAGCCATATACAAAAGGTCAAATATTGCATGATTCCAGTTATGGCTACTGTCCAGAATAGGCAAATCCATAGAAATCAAAGATGTGAGGATGAGTGAGGAAAATGTTCTGGAATTAGATAGTGGTGACATACAACCTTATTGCAATATTGTATGATACAACAACACTTCACCACCCTGTGAATACACTAAACATCATTGAATTAGACACTTTAAAGTAGTAAATTTTATGACATGTGAACTATATGTCAACAAATAAACAATAAGCAAATGAATTAGAAATCTGGGCCAGTAGGGGAATTGGAACTGAATTATGGTCACTGTAAATCAGGCACTCAATGTATTTCCTATCTTGAAAGATAAACACGTGGAGAAAGTTGAGATTGAAAAAGATAAGTAGATGCTTTTTTCCCAGGACAAAATGTTGAAGTCTGAATTCTAAAACTTTAAAGCAGAGTCTATACTAATATGAGATATTACTTTTGGATCATCTTCATTTTGCTTCATCTCTCCTACACAATATGAAGCCAAAATTTAGTGTCTTTATTTTATATATGTTACCATCTTTTATGTCTTCCAAACAATATTTAGACATAATTAGTGTTTTGGTTGTAGTAACATCTCTCTCAGCTTCTTTTGCTTCATCTCCCACTAATAGTAGTCAGTCAAAATTTAGCATCATAATTTCATTCATATTTCTTCTCTTGCCTCCCTGCAACTCTTGAGTATCTCTCAGCATCCTAACTCTCTTATATAAGTCTCTAATCACTTCTTTTTTCTGCTCTATCCCATACAACTTAGTTTGCTCTTTCTTCTACTAATCTCATTTTATCTTCTAAAATGCCATCCTGTTGCTAATAAACTTTCCTCTATTTTTAACTTTTCTTAACAGTATTTAAAAAAACAATTTTTTTTTTAAATTTACTATAATGGAAACCTGACTTCCTCTTGACCATGAACTTTCCTGTAAGTGACAGTGATTCTTATTTCAAGACTAGGAGATGGAATTGGCATTTCCCTGGCTCTCTCATGGTTTTCAAACTATAATTCTTCTTTGCTCCTCCTCTGACATCCTCTTGACGCATCACTCTCTTCCCATCCACATCTCTGCCTTTTGCTGATCTTCACATCACATTTTCACCGTGATTAAAGATTTGGGCTCAGGGTCATGGGTATTTTTTGCTGTTGTGAGTCTTATCATTCTGGGTTACCGTTATTATCCAAATGGGGTACTAGCTTTTAAATTCCTTGACATCTTCCACTGCAGCTACACATTCCCATGGCCACATTCTAGATTTTATCACTCTTAATAGCTCTACCTCAGAGATCCCATACTATGACCAGTCTCTCACCTTTCCACATCCTCCACTCTCTTTCATAATTCTAAAATCTTAGCAGCATGCTTTATCTCATCTGTTAAATTTTCGTTGATTTTGCTTTTTCCACTTTTGGTTTATGAGGTCAGTTGTTTAAACTCCTTTTTTACTAGCATTCCCAATTCCTTCCATTCCATGACCTTAATACACCGTATCTCCTCTGCCAATCCCTGAATGTGAATCAACCCAACCATCTGCTTTTTCCAATCTGCTCTTGGACGGCCAAGAAAATTGTGTAACTGTGCTTTCTAATTTGTTGCATTATTTATGATTTTGAGCCTCAGCTAGTTGGCTCACTTACCCATTTCCTGAAGTGGCTACGTCAAACATTCACTATTGTCCTCCAGCCACTAAGCCACGCCATCCTCCTCTCTCCCAGATGACTGTGTCTCATGTTTTATAGCTAAAGTAGAGGTCATGGTATCTAAATTTCATGAGAGCTCTCCTTTTCATCCCATACTCAGCAATCTTCTTTTCTTATCTCAAAGATACCCAAAGTTTTCCAGTATTCTAAAAGAATTTATCTACCAATACTTTCAATATGCTATTTTGTTCCATAATTTTGCTCCATAAATCTCTCTTCTCTACTTCCTCTTCCTTTAAAAAATGCTGATTTTTTGCATCTTACCAAAAAAAATCCTTAATACTGCCTTCCCACAAAACTATGCTCTTAGATTTCCTTCATACTCAATTTTCTGAGAGTCATTTACATTTTCTTAGTCCCATTCAATCTTCAAGATATTTCACTTACGTAATTCCAAGGAATGTGTTCTTGGTAAGGTTCATAGTGACCTCCCAGTTGTCAATCTAAGTGGCTCATAAAAAGTTTTACCTTATTTGACTTCTTTACTGGATTGGCTATTGTTCACTATGATCTACTTAAATAGAAATTATCTCTTCTCTTAGAATTTTTCTGCTTCTTCCCTTCCCATTCTTTGTTGGCATCTCTTAATCTGCCTGTTTCTTAAATGATTAGATTCTTACTATCTGTTTCTTTCTTCATACTTCACTGCATGCTGTGCTTAGTTGTGTCTGACTCTTGGCAACCCTATGGACCACAGCCCACCAGGGTCCTCTGTCCATGGGATTTTCCAGGCAAGGATACTGGAGTGGGTTGTCATTTCTTCCTCCAAGGGAACTTCCCAACCCAGGGATCAAACCTCCATCTCCTGCATTGGCAGGCAGAGCCACTGGGGAAGCGCGCGCGCGCGAGCGCGTGCACACACACACACACACACACACACACACACACACACACACGATCAAACCTGCATCTCCTGCATTGGCAGGCAGAGCCACCTGGGAAGTGAAAAAACACACACACACACCTGCACTGGGTCTTAGTTCTGGCATGCAGTATTTTCATTGCATCATGTGCACAGATTCTCTAGTTGTGACACGAGGGCTCCAAGGGCACACAGGCTTCCTTAAGGTTTATCTCTTGACATCTTTCCTACACACTGTCTTAGAAAATATCATCCACTTTGGTGACTTTTTAAAAAAGTGTGTAGTTCCATAGTTTAAGTATACTGACACTGTCGTATCTCTAGAACTTTTTCATCTTGCACAACTGAAATTCTATCTCATTAAACAACTCTCCTTATGCAACAACTTATCCTCCTCCCCCTCTAGCCCCTGGCAACCACTATCCTCCTTTCTGTTTCTATGACTCTTCCTACTTTAGATACCTCATATGAGTGGAATCATACAGCAGTTTTCTTTCTGTGACTGGTTTATTTCACTTAGCACCATGTCTTCAAGGTTTATCCATTTTGCGGCATGTAACAGAATTACCTTTTTTTTTTTTAAGGCTGAATAGTATTTCACTGGGTGTGTATACCACATTTTGTTCCTTCATCCAGCCTTCAAAGAATGTATGGGCTGCTTCCATCTCTGGCTACTGTGAATAATGCTGCTATAAACAATAGTGTGCAAATGCCTCTTTGAGACCTTGCTTTCATTTCTTTTGGATGCATACCTAGAAGAGGGATTGCTAGATCATATGGTAGTAGTATTTTTAATTTTTGAGGAACCATTGCTATTAACTTCAGTGACTTTAACTACCATGTATGTGTAGCTAACTTCCAAATCTACATTCATGCCCCAATCTCTCTGTCTCCTGAAATACATAAAGACAGAACTTACAAAGGAGGGAAACATGATTACCTTTTCATCCATTATGTACAATTGCTTCTAAACAAATTCTTGTTTAAAAAACTATGGCTTTTGAATTCTGAGTGTGTCTAACAAAGAAATTTCAGGAGGGCTAAAGTCCAGTGTTTTTTCTACTGATTATTATGTAATTCATGATGAATTATTATTGTAAGCTTAATGTTAGGCATCTTGCAATGTACTTATCTACTTCTCATAATGCTTACTATTGTTTTGCACTTACTAGGTAGTATCTGGTTAATTACCTAAACTAAAATAGTAACCAAACTCAGAGTAGAAGTAGCCCAGTACCAAAATACGTGCGTAATTTCTTTTCCCTATTTGTAAATGAAAAAGAGAAGATAAAATATAGAAATTAATATATCATTACTCCTACACATATTTTTAGGGTAAACACAAACATGTGAGTTATATGCTGGATAAACTTTATTCTGAACATATGACTTCAGTAAATAAAAATCGATCAATAAAATATTTTGAGAAGTTTAGCATATAGCAAATTTACAATGCTACCAAAAAGAAAGAGTTTGAAAAAAAAAAACATTCTGGAGGGTACAGGCACTCATCATTATCATTTATGAGATGATAGCAAGAACACTGAATAACATTTAAAATAATATTCTGAAATCCCCTTGAAATGAAAATTAGCCCCAGATTTATAATGGGGGGGGGAAGCTTCCCAACACCAAAGTGATTGAGGGCAGAAAATTTAATCATTGCTTAAAACAATAAGCCACTTTTCTGTTTCACTGATAAATATAGTTTTTAAACTTGCAATAATTTCTGCCAACTCAGAGCCCCGAGAAAACAAGTCACTTTTTTATAGGAAGAAGAAAAAAGGATACTGTCAACAATGCAAAAGGAATGCAGAGTAGCAACAGCTCAAAATGGACTGGCAGACTGTGAACACTGGAATCTCCATGGAAACAGAGAGCTATGAGATGGCGAAGGGCTGAGTGAAAAGCCTGAAGCCCACTGTATGGTCCAGCTTTCAAAACCAAATGAAAACTCATGAGATGCAAGAAGGGTTTAGTTATTGTTATGAGTAAGACACATACTAGCTGAATTAAAAGAAACAATTTTAGCTCAAATGAACACAAACTGAAACTTTTTTTTTCAGTTTATCTGACTAGTTTAACCAACTGCTGATTTATAACACTCAGTTTACAGAGTGCCACAAAATGGTAGAACTGAATGGACTTTCAGAATTTGTCAAGTATAATACCCTCCCTTATGAGTCCTGAAGGGAATGAGTTACCTTAGGCTAGTGTAACACACGAGTCCATGGCAAAGCCGGGACTCCAACAGAGGCTTCCTGGGTCTTGGTTCAGAAATATCACCACAAAGGCTATACCATTAGTTCTCAGATACTAGTTTGTATAAGTCACAGGTAGGGAAAAGTGATTCAAGATGCAGGCGTTTGTTCAGAAATTCTGACTCAGTAAGTCCAAGGTGAGATACAGGAATCCACATTTGTAACAAGTTTTCCTAGTAATTCTGACTAGGGAGATCCTCAGACTGTACTTTGGTAAACTACTAGTTTTCAGTGGCTCAGACTCTTTGCAACCCCATGTAATGGGGGAAGCATACGAGGCTTCCTGGGCCTTCACCATTTCCTGGATTTTGCTCAAACTCATGCCCATTAAGTCTGTGATACCACCCAACCAACCCATCCTCTCTTGCCCCCTTTTCAGAAAAACTACTAGAAAACTTGACAAATCATGGGTCATTTAGAAATAGACTCTTCTCTTGTCTCAGGTGCAGACTTCCAGGGACAGTTAATTAACCTAACTGGAAAGGTGGAAAAGTTATTTCTCTCAGGGTCACCATGTGGGACATTTCTTTAAAGACAGAGAGGCACATGGTGTAGACTTTTCTATAATGTTAAGTATAATGAATCTGGGTTTATCAGCGAAATGCAGCAGGCTCACATGCAACCGGGGCCTCTGAGAGGAGAAGATAACCAGTAGAGGATAAAGGGGAGAAAAGAAGGGGAATAAATTAAAACCCTTGTGTGTGCTTAGCTGCTCAGTTGTGTCTGACTCTCTGGGACCCCGTGGTCTGTAGCCTGCCAGGCTCCTCTGTCCTTGGGGATTCTCCAAGCAAGAATACTGGAGCGGGTTGCCATGCCCTCCTCCATGGGATCTTCCCAATCCAGGGATCAAACTCAGGTCTCTCACATTGCAGGCAGAGTCTCTACCATCTGAGCCACCAGCAAAACCCTTTGCAAACAAAATAACCTCATTCTTGGAATGGACAGATGGATACATAGGTAGTAAAGCAAATACAGCAAGATGCCTACTGCAGAATCTAGGTGGTAGGTATGGGGGTGTTAACTATGCAATAATTTCAAGTTTTCTGTATGTTTGCACCAACTTCCCCAATTCTTGAAACCTGAACTCCAAGTAACTAGTGTTTCCACTTCTCCAACTTTTCCTAACATTTCTTTCCTTTGTCAATTTTCCTCTTCCTTCTGTTACTGTAAGTTTGGTTGGAACTCAAATCCTTTGTGGTTCTCTACATCATCTCTCATAGATCTCATCTTCAAAATTATACTAAAATGCCAGTGCTCCCTTAGATGAAATCTCTCCCATCTCCAAATTTCCATGGTACTGTTTTAACCTCTCTTCTGGCACCTCTGGTTTCTGTGTTCCAGTTAACTTTCTTAACACACCAGTTCTGTTGTAACATACATAAGAAAACTGCCTTCTCCTTTTTAGTGTGCCTCTTATACTTACCTGAAGAGGCACTCAGCAATATTAGATGATTAAATCTTGTCTATTTATAGGGTTTCAATGATCACTTTTATAAACAAGATTTTACCAAATCCGGTAGATGGTACTACTTTGAAAGTGAAAACTTTAAAAGGTTTGTCACTCAGGGCAGATAGAGTCCAGATAGTGTCTTATTTATAAAAGTGACCACTGAAACCCTATAAATAGACAAGATTTAATCATCCAATATTACTGACTGCCTCTGTACTTTCTCTGCCCCGAGTGACCAATCCAGTAGACATCTCTATTTTAGGTGCCTGAAAATCAATGTATTAAAATCCGAATTCATCTTCCTCAGTAACCCATACATGAAATCTAGAGTGATTTTTGATTCCTTTTAACTCCCTCACAACTAGTCAGATGTCCTGAAGTGTATTTTTTTTCAAAACACCTTTCAATATCATCAATTTTATTTCCATGTTCACAGGCACTACCATGTTATAAGTGAAGCCAAATCCCTTTGTGTTGGCACTACTCAAAAAAAATTAAAACAAAATTAAGAATCTGTTTTCCTGTCACAAAATTTCCTTCTCTCTGCAATCCTTATGTACCCTACCTGTGCATGCTGTGTGCTCAGTCATGTCCGACTCTTTGTAACCCCATGGACTGTAGCCCACCAGGCTCCTCTGCCCACGGAATTTTCCAGGCAAGAATACTCAAGTGGGTTGCCATTTCCTACTCCAGGGAAGCTTCCCCACCCAGGGATCCAACCCAGGTCTCCTGTGTCTCTTGCAATAGCAAGTGGATTCTTTACCACTGAGCCACGTGGGGAAGCCTATATACCACTGTCAGGACAATTCTCTTAAAATCTGACTTGGGATTTCCCTGGTGGTCCAGTGGTTAAGACTCTGTGCTTCCACTGCAGGGGGTGTGGCTCTGATCACTGGTGGAGGAACTAAGATCCTAAAAGCCACATGAAGTGGCAAAACAACTGTCTTAATTATGTCACTCTTTAAAAAGCCTTCAGTGACACCTTATTATCCCCACCCCTTGTGCCTATCCTGGAGAAGAGAAAGGCTACCCAGTCCAGTATTCTGGCCTGGAGAATTCCATGGACTGTATACTCCATGGGGCCGCAGAGTCAGACATGACTGAACGACTTTCACTTCACTTGTGCCTATAGAAAGTCTACCCATTCTACAAGGGGTGGCTCAAGTTGCCATGCCTGTTTTAAAACAGAGATTCACCACTCTAGCTGGAAATATCTTCTCCCTCTGTTGCTATTCTATAGCTCAGAGATAGCACTGTCCAGATATCACTGGTCACACAGTACTTAGTACATTTCTGTGTCTATCATGTCCACTACTAGATGGTAAATTCCCTGGGGTTAAGGATCATATCTTGAACCATATGTATTTCACATAGCTCCCAGATCCACTGCTGACCTGCACATTCTAAGGATTATAACTTTCAAATGGAGAGCAACTATCGATAATACAGTATTAAGAAAATGTTAGAACATTTCCAACACCTGGCTTGAAAAAGGTGAAGTATATATAGGATGAAAAGAAATACAAGTCATGAAGACTACATGAATGTAATCAAGATATAAAATAATTTAGGCACTGAGAAAATGCAACTGTGATCATCATATCTACTCATTAAAGAGACTTACTTTGGGGCTGCAAAGTAAAAGAATGCCTAGAGTAGAAAGTGTGTCTCGATTTATGTATGTTAGTACAAAGCTAAGTAAACAATATCTCAAAGTTGGAGCCAAGGATGGCATTTTTGTTAGTATAGTTAGACCTGCCCTAAAGACTCCATATCTCCCCCTTGAAAAAAAGTCTACAATTACTTTCCCAACCCCAGTTGTTTTTAACAGTATTAGCTAATGGTTCTCAGATACTCTTACAGAGGTGTGGTGCATTCTCTACATAAATTTTTCTTTTCACATTCAGAAAAAAAAAAGCTGATGTAATAGGTCAAATTGTATTAAGCTTCTTAAGAGAGAAATGCTAGATAACCCAGGATAAAGAATTCATTCATATGGAAAAGTCCAGTAAAAAGAAGTAGGATCATATTTATCATAAAGTTGGTTACTATTTGTGATGCATTCCACAGAATCGCTTATTTTGTAATATGGGCTTCCCTTGTGGCTCAGCTGGTAAAGAATCTGCCTGCAATGTGGGAGACCTGGGTTCAATCTCTGGGTTGGGAAGATCCCGTGGAAAAGGGAAAGGTTACCTACTGCAGTATTCTGGCCTAGAGAATTCCATAGACTGTATAGTCCATGGGGCTGCAGAGTCGGACACAACTAAGTGACTTTCCCTTCACTTTGTAATTAAATGTAGAAGGGTCTTAAAGCTTGTCATATCAAAATTAGTATTTATTAATACCAAAGACATTTACATTTGACTCCTAAAAGGTTTACTTTAAAAGGGACTCAAAAAACTTTTTTTAAAAACAGGCACTTCCCCAGTGGCCTTGTGGTGAAGCCACTACCTGCCAAGGAAGAGGACATAGGTTCAATCCCTGATCCAGGAGCTAACACCCCACATGCCACAGGGCAAGGAAGCCGAAACTCTAACTGACTTTATTCAGAAATACATGAATTAGGCAGCATCCTATTAAGCAATCAGAGGGGTGCCAGGAGGGGTTGTAAAAAATGGAAGCATTTTATAGGAAGAGGGGTGGGGCAAGGTAGCTCTTAGCAAAAGAAAAGAAAGGACTACTTTTAGGCTAAAACATCTTTAGAGGGAAGGGTTGAAGGGTTTTATTATATAGATGGCTTCCTCTTGAGGATAGAGCACACACACATGGCAGATTGTCTGTGCCTAGCTGCTCAGTCATGTCCAACTCTGTGACTCCATGGACTGTAGCCTGCCAGCGTCCTCTGTCTGTGGGATTCTTCAGGCAAGAATACTGGAGTGGGTAGCTATTCCCTCCTCCAGAGGATCTTCCCAACCCAGTGATCAAACCCACATCACTTTATGTGCCCTGCACTGGCAGGTGGGTTCTTTACCACTAGAAGCTCTGCAGTGTAATACTATTTAGGAATACTGGAAAAAAAAAAAAAGAAAGAAATAATGCCATTTGCAGCAATTGTATGCAACTAGAGATTAGTAAGTCAGAAACAGAAAGATAAATACCATATGATATCACTTGGAATCTAAAAATATGACACAAATGAACCTATCTACAAAACAGGAACAGTCTTGTGGACATAGAAAACAGTCTTGTAGTTGCCAAGGGGGAGGAGGATGGGGAGGGTAGAGTAAGAGATTAGGATTAGCAGATGTGAGCTATTATGTACAGATTGAATAAACAACAAGGTCCTACTCTAAAGCACAGAGAATTATATTCCATATCCTATGGTAAATCATAATGGAAAAGAATAGAAAAATGTATATATATTTGTATAATTGAATCATTTTGCTATATACCAGAAATTAACTGCTACAATTGTGAAACAATTTCACAATACTGTAAGTCAACTACTCTTCATTTTTTTTTTTTAATAAAAAGACCACATTTCTGGTGAAGGCTGAAACTGAAATTAGGTTAGATCTTAAATCTAGGTTTGGTGTCATGGGCTTTAGCACAAGTGACACCATTTTGGGTATGTGGTTTTTCTCTTTAACACCCTGATATAATAAAGTAACAAAATAGAATAGCAATGTGTACATTTTTGTTGAATCTCAAAAATCTGTTTTAGTTTATCTTTTTAACTTTTCTGGTATTATCTATTGTATTAAAGAAAGGGGGTGGTGGTATTAAATTTGGTTCCTGCACATTCCAACCTCTTTATTCCTTAATGACAAAGAAATCTGTGGGAAATACTGGTAAAACTGAACCAAAATCAAGAGTATTCTAGCCCCTGACATGCCTCATATTAATTCAGGTAACACTGTGAGTAACTAAGCATGGGTAACACAGTGCTATGGAAGAACTGTGGGAGATTTAAAGAAAAACTGTGTGTGCACTCATGTTATATTGTCTCTGTCCAATATTATTTATACTCTTGTAGTTAGGACATATAAACATAAAAAAAGTTGAAATACTCAGTCTCCTAATACACATAACAAGTGTCAAAAATGGAAGAACCATAACGCCTGGGGAGGTAAAGGCAGGAGAAATGACAGAAGAGACCAACTTGAGCCAGATATTGAATGATGGATTTAGAGGAGAGGAAAAGGCAACTTACGAATTAGCATGATCTAAGAAGGGTATAAAAAGAGCTATACTGGAGAATTTCTATTGGGGAGTAGAGGGAGAAAGGGTTAGAAATTCAAGCTGAAGCCAGATTATAAAACTGTAATATCAGCTTTAGAAGTCTGGGCTTCATTCAAGTAACAGTGGTTCTGAGATTCCAGTATATACAATAATCACCAGAAGACTGGTGACTAGACAGATACTAACTTCTGAGATTCTAATTCAGCAGATTTGGGATGGTTCCAGAAAACTGCACTTGGTAAACTGTTAGATTCCCCAGGTGATTCCTGTAAAGGTGGTCCAGTGGCAAATCTTGAAACACTCTACCTGAAGAAAAAAAGATTAAGAATCCTTTTCTATACTACTAACCTGCAAATTTTACATCAATTTTCCATAAATTTGAAAACATCTAACTGCTAGGCCCAGAAGTTTTTTCCTCAGCGTAATCCAATAGTTCTTCAGTATTTGGCACTGACCCTGCCACTGTTTACATCTTGAAAACTATCTTGTGTTAACAATACATTTTTTGGTTCTCTCTTTCTCTTTGATCTTTATACCATTCTCTGGCCTCTCATATGTTGCCTTTATTTTGTTTTCTGAGGATTCTGACTTTGGTCCTCTACATTTTTCCCTTCATGAGTTCATTCACTCCTAGTGAGTAAGGAGAACCTTCATGTCAACTTCAGAAGTTTAGACTTTGTCCTGTAGACCAAAAAAAAAAAAAGTTAAAAAAGTTTCTGAACAGTGGAATGTTATACAGAAAGGAAACATTACCTTGGAAATCATCTGCAAAAAGGGATTAGAGGTAGGAGAAATAGGATGGAGGGAGAATAATTAGGAGACTATCAAAATAAACAGACATTTAGAGGCATCACCAAAGTGTTGCTTCAGAATGAAAATGTGAGTTTTCTAATAGATCTTCCCTTTCAGAAAGCAATCTTATTTCAATAAATTAATAGGTAAAGCACTTCTAGAAACACTGGTTCCATTATCATGTGAGTTTTAAGAAATAACTATAATGTAACAAATCAGATCCTCTGCAATGGTAACCACAGATAATAAAAATTTGACATGTCATCATTCTCTTTTAACACCAATGTGAGTTTTTATCCTCAGAAACAAGTGGCATAGGATTCTACATATTTGATCCTTACATTTGATAAGTTTAGGTCTTCCATTGTGTGTGTTAGTCACTCAGTCATGCCCGACTCTTTGCAACCCCATGGCCTGTAGCCTGCCAGGTTCCTCTGTCCATGGAATTCTCCAGGCCAGAATACTGGAGTGGGTAGCCATTCCCTTCTCTAGGGTATCTTCTCCACCCAGGGACTGAACCTGGGTCTCCTGCATTGCAGGTAGATTCTTTACTTTTTGAGCTACCAGGGAAGCCCAGGTCTTCCATTATGGAGTCAATAAATCACTAATACATATATTATTCACAAATTTCATGTCTTCTTTTGACTTGAACTAATGAAGAAATGTAAAAGTATTTGCCTTATCTAGTATGAGTATATTCAAGATAAATTCATACTCACTGGTAGTCCATGCCTTATACACAGTATTTTATATAACTGAATACATGAAGTTTTCAAACTGGACAGATAAAATAGTATTTATAAATGATATTCCATGCAAAGTAATTCAGGTGAAGATAAATATCATATGGTATCACTTACATATGTTATCTTAAAAATGACACAAATGAACTTATTCACAAAATATTAACAGACTCAGACATAGACAACAAACTTATGGTTACCAAAAGGGAAAGGAGAAGGAAGGACAAATTATGAGTTTGGAATTAATAGATATATACTATTATATATATAATAGACAAACAACAAGGTCCTATTATATAGCACAGGCACTATACTCAATATTTTGTAGTAACTTATAAAGGGAAAAGAATCTGAAAAAATATATATATATACACATACATACTGAATCACTTTGCTATATACTTGAAACTAACACACACTATAAACAATTATATACTTCAGTTAAAAGAAAAGATACTCTAATTTAAACATTCTAGAATCTTCAAAAAACAGAGACAGAAGACACCTAAATTAAGTGTAACCCTCCAGCCATCTAGTTCAGCAAGTAAAACAATGTATTGGCTGTTCTTTTTCAAGTGATCTACACTGGGAGATGCTAAACCTTTATAAAGATCAATTTTAACTCTCCCTACAAGAAAAGTCAGGGAGATGGAAATTATTGCTCCCTAATGTATGATCTTGGGAAAATTATGCCAGCATTTTCTTACTTTCCAGAGCACTGTCCTCATTATATACTGTGAAGATAAAACTAGGTATCTGTTGAAGGTTCTTGGAGCATCTTGGGCCAGGAGACACAGTACAGTTATTTTCAAATCTACTATTTCTCTTTGCATTTTCCCTCTTATTCCAGTCTCCGGGGAAATGAAACAAACTTGGGTGTCATCTTCTGCTTAATATCCTTTCATGTAGTTGAAATTGCTATTCTCCACAAGTACCTCAAGCAAATTTTTTTTTAAATTGCCTGAACTATAAAATAGCAATCTAGGGCTGTGAGTCAGCATTTCACCCACACACAGCAAAATGATTTAAAGTAGGTAACACACAATCTTTTTAAAAGACACACTTCTTTGGAGAGACTCTGAGAAAACTGGAGTTTGCAAGTTTATGAATAGTTTATTACATTTCAATAAGTGTATTGTGAATCAATAAAGCAAAAGTTAAGGACAATGAGCTCACTACCAAGCCAATTATTGATCCTCAAGTTCCAAAATAGAATAGAATTCAGGAAGGATACAGAGAAAATAGAATTTTTTCCTTAAGACACTTTAAGAATCTAAGGAACCCAATCCTAAAGAAATTGTGTAAGACACAAAGAATTTTCAACAGCTCCTTAAGATATTTATTCAATTTTTTCATCTTTTGATAATTAGAAACACTATTTCATTTTCACTCTTTAAAATATCTGATTCAAGTCAAAGGAGTTTGTAAAAAATGAATAATATCTTTTATTGATCCATTTGTTCTTTCAACTTCTTACAGATCTGCCTCTCTTGGCTTTGAAAAGTCTACCTTACTGGCTATTTATATCACTGTCTTAGCTTGGGCTGTTAGGACAAAATACCATATATTTACGGTGGCTTAAACAACAGAAATTTATTTTCTTATAGCTCTGCAGGCTAGAAGTTCAAGATCAGGGCACCAGCATGGTCAGTTTCTGGTAAAGGTTCTCTTCCTCATTTGTAAAAGGCCCCTTCTCACTGCATCCTTACATGGCCAGAAGAGAAAGGGTGAGTAAATTCTCTGGTATTTCTTCTTATGAGGACATTAATCCTATCACGAGGGCACCTACTCTCATGATCTATTAAACTTGATTACTTTCCAAAGGCCTCATCTGCAAATACCATCACATGGGAGACTTCAACATATGAATTTTGAGGGGGGAGGACACAAAAATACACTAAAAAAAAAAATGACACTGGGTCCAAATCACTAAATCAATAAAATGGAAATAAACAAATCAACTTGTTTTCAAGTAATTCCAGTAGAAAGCTTCCCTTTTTATTCCTATTATGTAGCAAGCTAAATTAACAAGAAAAGGACTTCCTAAAAAATTTATGAACACTAATTTAATTAAACAGTAACTTTTAAAAACCACAGACAAACAATATGACACACAATGTTTTGATAAAAAACTGAGAAACAGAATATTAAACAAAAACAAATTTTAGTCCCCCATCCCCTGTTCCTGTATCAACTAAAGATTCTTAAAATAACTTAAAACACTTGGATATTCTTGGAAAGTAATATTAAAATGCACAATAACATTTCTGCATTACATTTTCATAGATAGTATTAGAAAGAATAGTAAATTGCATATTCTTTTATTCAAAATATGGAAATCTAAAATATTAAAACAAATTTGACAAAATTATAATTGGTTTGTGCTGGGTTTTAGCTAGTTTTAACACAAATAGTGATTTTTATTACATACCACATATATTTGAGGGCATAAGAAATATATTTTTCTTGATCGTACAAAATACTTCACTGCAAAAAGCTTAAATACAGCTCTCTAGGAACATTTCCATGTTCTTATCAATGACCATTAAGTGAAGACGAGGATTTTTCAAATTTCTGAGTGACAGTGTAGGGGAAAGTGGGATGGACGTTGACTGAAATTCACAGTTTAGGTGATCGGCAAAGTCATCCAATTAGGAGGCTGTAGAGTTGTGGATGGAACCCAGGATTTTCTTATCTAAAAATGCTACAGATTAGTGTACTCAAGAAGAAAGGGCTAGGGAATCTAATTATGGCTATCGAAGCTTTCAAAACTCAATTAGGTGTGTGTACGGTCCATTGGTGTCGAGCTTTAACACCTGCCTATTGCCGTAAGTACCGTGTTCCACAACGACCCCAGCTTCAGCACACTTGCTATTAGCAGCTAATTCTTTTTTACAGAGATTCACAAATTGGGAATAAAGTTCTAATCCCTCTTCTTTTCCAGAGTTACAGTGATATTGCATGCTTCTTCCTTTTACTCTACCCCCAAGGGTGGCTTGAGGGATGATAAGAATGTTGCCAGGTAGATCCAATATAGAGACGTGCTTGCCATTTTCTGTTTCACTTAATTTCACATTTAACAGTGTATTAACTGGGTGGGGAAGAAAGGGAAAACATTTTAAAGTAAAAAACAAACATGAAGAAAAACAACAATCTTCTACTCAGCAAATTTCATGTTGAAAATCCAGTTTGTCAGCTCATGCTTTTAACCCAAAGTCTCTATTGAGATTTCAAAAATGGCTTCAGTAGGCTAAATGATCTAAGCATGAAAAACAAGGAAGATTTCAAGCAGAAAATGGCATGATGTTTTAAATCTGACTTGGCAGTTAGGATCTTCCTGCAGTAAAATCATCCAGAAAAAGACTACAGAATTAACCATATACCAGAACTTCAAAACATTGCTTCCCTGAGGGATACATGAGAAGATTTTGCCTTTTTATTCCTTTTTATATCTCAAAGCAAATCCTACTGGAAAAGACCATGACAGATCCTCCACAAACATATTATGCTTTATAACAAAGAATATTAAATAAAAATCTTAGGTCATTTATTATTTTAAACTTAGTTGCCTAGAGTTCTAAGCTAAAACAAAGGTTCCAGGTTCAATTCTGTTACAAACTAGCTGATTTTGGAGTTTTATAACCTCAAAGGCATTATTAACATAGACTAATCATTTCATCAATACAAATATCACCAGTGGGAGAAGGATAAAGGTGAACGGTAGAATCATCAGAAATTAATTGTCAAAAAAATAAAATAAAATAAATTCATTGTCAACTGGAAAAGTAAATCCAAAGGTATAGAGTTACTGGCATTATCTTCACAGGAAAATATGGGACTATTACTTTTATGCCATTTATGAAAGCACACTCACAGCTACTAAGAAGTGTCGAATTAACCATAAATATTTATGTGAGTTAAAAAAATCTACACTTAGAGAACTTTTACATTTCAATACTGGCCAGTTTTCAAAACAATAAGCAAAAGAAATGCCTAATATAAACACTCAGGGTCTTTCTACCTCTACAAAGCATATAAGTAAGTAACTTCTGCTTGTAAAGAAGAGTCCTGAGAGGACACAAATGGTAGAGAATTACTGAAAGCTCACATTCTTTTGTGAATAATCCGGCTTGAAAAGCTATGGTTTCTGGTGGGCTCCCAATGGTTTCAATTTTAGAAAGCCTGTGGCCAATATCAGCAAGGATTCAATAAAGCTTTTACTCTACAAACCAAGGAATTAACCTGGTGAAAACCTGCCAAGGTGAACGCCCAAATGAATTTCTAAGCATTAAGCACTATCAATTTTCATTTAACTAATACCTATTTTAAAATACTTCTAATTTTCTCTATTATAAATAGGACTTTGCTATATAGCAGCAGTCCTTATTGATTGCTTTTAAGGAAACTGTAATTCTCCAGAGCATTTCATTCCACAGAAATCACGACCCAGCTATCCAGGCCTCAGGCCAGTGACAGACTAAGGAGGCAGTTTTAAAATAATAGGCCAGAAAGGTAAATATAATTTATTATACTTCCACACACCTCCCTCTACTGGCTTTGAGAATTCAATTAATGCTGTTGACATACAAATATGGGCTTCCCCTATGGCTCAAGCAGTAAAGAATCTGCCTTCAATGCAGGAGACACAGGAGATGGGGGTTCAATTCCCCAGTCAGGAAGATTCCCCTGGAGGAAGAAATGGCAACCTACTCCAGTATTCTTGCCTGGAAAATCCCATGAACAGAGGAGCCTGTCCAGAGTTGCAGAGTCAGACATGAGTAAGTATGCATGCATTGATGATTGATAATGCAAATATCACTTGTTGCTGCTTAGTTGCTAAGTCACATCCGACTCTTTTAGGACCCCATGGACTGTAGCCCATCAGACTTGACCGAGCATGGATTCTCCATGCACTGGAGTGGGTTGCCATGCCCTCCTCCACGGGATCTTCCCAATTCAGGGATCGAACCTGTATCTCCTGCATTGCAAGCAGATTCTTTATGATCGAGCCACCAATATCAGCAAGTAGAAGTAAATACAGATACAAATGTCAGTAAGGAGAATTAAAATGAGATGCTGAATTAACGTCATCTTGGGGCTTCCCTTGGGGCTCAGCTGGTAAAGAATCTGCCTGCAATGCGGGAGACCTGGGTTCAATCCCTGGGTTAGGAAGATCCCCTGGAGAAGGGAAAGGCTACCACTCTGGAGAATTCCATGGGCAGTATAGTCCATGGTGTTGCAAAGAATCAGACATAACTGAGTGACTTTCACTTTTTGGAAACTCAAGTATCTCTAATGATGAATATGGGAAGCAAAGCTTTGACAGGGCCCCTGAATCTCTGTCCAATTATATTGAAGATGAATTGAGGAAGATTACGCACATTTCTATGTTAGCCATGCTATTTCAGACTTTATGGCTATAACTGGTTGTTATGTTCCCAAGGGGTACATGATTTGATTGGAAAGATCTGAATCCATGTAATCAGTATGAGGTGGGGCATTTAAGAGAATCTCATCACACTGGCTTTTACTTGGCCTCCTAGAATAGAGGGAAGTATAAGCTACTACTATCATCTACTATAGATGGACTTGATTTGCTTATAACTCACACCAGTAGAATGTGATTCTTAAGAGTCACAGTTCTTTACTGAGAATCATGATATATAAAAGCTTTGTGTTAGACTGTCCACTGGAAGAGTTAAGGCGGACTTTTAACTGACCACAATCTCATACATGTATTCAAAGTAAACTCAGAAAGACATACATGGATGTACACAGGGTTTAATTACTACATAACAAAATGTTGCTTGGGTTTGGTTGGTTCATTTTGCCTTATTATAATTAGGATCCCCTTAAGAATATATAAAAACAACTTTAGAAAGTCAACATTAAGTCATGAAAAAATGCCCTTCCTGTTTTTGAAGATTTCTACTATATACTTTTTATGGTCAATAAGGCCTTAATTCTAAGCAAAAACAGACAGAATGTCCAATATCCAAGCAGTAAATCCCTGCAATCATCCTCTCTAACAAGAGACCTCATTTTATTTTTTCTTTAAACACTTTAAAGCTCCCTATTATCCTCCAGATTCAAATTTCAGACTATTACAGTTACTGGCTTTCCATCCTTACCTATCACAGACCCTTCTCAAGTCTAGTTTTCGACTCTGACAAAGTTGTCAAACATGTTTGATGTCTCAGAATAAAATCTCCTCTAGAAGCTTTAGCCCTTTGTTCAAGTGGTTCTTCATTGGGCTACTAATGCTTTAGTTCCACTGTTCAAAGCTCTTCTAGGTTAATTAACTTCTGCCTGCTTCAAATACCCATCTGTATACTTTATGTGCATGTGTTAGTCACTTAGTCATATCCGACTCTTTGTGATCCCATGGACTGCATCATGCCAGGCGGCTCTGTTCTTGGGATTTTCTAGGCAAGAATACTTAAGTGGGTAGACATTGCTTTCTCCAGGGCATCTTCCTGATCCAGGGATTGAACCTGGGTTTCCTGCATTGCAGGAAGATTCTTTATCATCTGCGCTACCTTCTTATTAATCCAACTAATGGGTACTGCCTTTACTAATGAAGAGAAAGATAACCTTTCCCCAACTTTAGGGACAGCTCCACTATTTCAGGCTTTTTTTTGAGGACAGTATTCTATCAAATACTGTCTTGAGATAGCATATGATTTGATTTGGTATATCTGAACCTATGTAATTATCAAAGGAATGTGCAGTGTATAGACTATTTATAACACTGGGAAGATGGAGGCAGGTAAATTATGCCTGCAGAGATGCCTGAACAGTGACTTTGTTTTCTCTGCCCTTAGAGGAGGTGTGACTATGATGACACCGAACTTGATTCAAGAATATTTATATGCATTTCCTACAAAGAATTTATAGAATGTAAATTTTTCCATAATAATGATATAAGCCTGATCTACACAGATTTGAACCACATCTTGTGTATACGGTGTCACCTACATGCCCTTGTTAGGGCCTCTAAGAGATAAGGAAACTATATTAAGAAATGCAGCATCTGTTTCTCTCTGTGTGGCCACCCTGCTTCCACAAGTTTCTGTATCCTTGGCTAAATCTCGCTGTGTTGTCTCTGTGTGTTTTTGTACACTCTTCTAAACCAGTCCATCAGCCATCCGAAAAGCTGCAGATATTTTAAAAGATTCCACCACACTTGCTTACATTAAGCTTTGGAACAGGAAAATAAAGTCAACCACAGTACACAGAGTTAAGTCATTTATAACTTACATACCTGTATAAGATTGCACTCTTTGCTCCTTCTGATTCATCTATTGCTATTCACTCTTAGTCTTATAAAACAAATAATACTAAACACATACCCATTTTGGGAAGAAGTTCTTTATCAGCTCCCTTGAAAAAACACACATAGATCACTAATCCTCTCTGAACCTATGAGAAACCACAATAAAGTCAGATCAGAAACTTCTACAGAGAGACACAGAGGAAAATGAATAAAATTTTACAACTGTTATAGGTAACAGGTTAAACGCAAAAGCAGAGAAATAACTTTTTACAATACACTTGATTTCTTAAATATGTAAGAACATAAAGTATTTTTCTATATTCAATCATCTCAGTTATCATTTCTTTAAAAAATCAAGTTAAAAATACAGTCAAGGTAAGTATTTTCATAAAGTAAATTCCTAGAAGTAAGACCCCTGGGTGATTTTAAAATCCAGATAAATCTGGTGAGCTCAACAAACTTTTAAAAAACAAATTGATGGCACCTAAAAAAACCAAACAAACAGCCAAGAGCAGTGAAGACCCCAAGTTATACCTTCAAACCTCTAATCAAAAGCATTAGGATTATGAACTAGACTTCCCCTCCTCAAGTAAAGCTGACAGATTTAGAAACACTGTTTTGCAGAAGCTTATTCATTCAACATCAAATGAATTCACATAATATCTGATGTACAAACAACATTGTGACTTATATGTCTTTTGACATCATCATTCTTCGTTCTTACTAATCCATTTACTTGTAGATAATAAGGGTCTGATTCTATTGCAATAAACTCTGAGAAATTTCTGTGCTATTATTTTTTTGTTACTTTTGTTAATTCTTTAAATACACACAGTGATTAAACCTTGGAAATTGCACTCATATTAAGTTCTGCATCAAGAGGTTGTCTGTTATCAGGAATGTAAGCTTATTTTATAAAATGACTTGGACATTTCTTTCTTAGCTCTTATGGGAGAGAGACTATATGGAAAGGAGACACTTGATACATGACTTTGATTTTGCTGCAAAGTGAATCATTAAATTTTTTATTTTGTGGATTAACCTTTTGAGTCCAAGAGCTATTATGAAGATTAAAGGAGTTAATATCTGTGGAGTACTTAGAACAGTGCCTGGTTCATAGTAAAAGCTATGTAGTTGCTTATTAAGTGCATGAAAAGAAATTTAAGGACTGAAACACAATTTATGTTAGATCTTAACTCCCAAAGCACTTCATAGACTGTTTTGCACATGATAGGGGCTCTGTTGAGTGCATTTAAGTTCAACTTTACCTTATAGGCTCTATGAGTTATCTAAATAGTCTTCTAAATAAATGTAAACACAGCTCTGCACTCACACCTGGTCTATCTGGACAGTAAGTAACCTTCTACAAGTGCGATCATCTTTCAGAGGACTAAGGTGAAGCTGAGGAGAAGGAAGACAGATCTCATTGTTCTATCAGCCCTTTGACCCTCTCCCAAAGCTCCTCAATAAAATAGCTTCATCCTTCTCACCAAAAAATAACAATAATAATAATAATAAGTTAAATAGTGCTCTTGGAACAAGCAAGTGCCTCCAGCACACACCCATAGTGAGAAGGTGGCAGGTGGAATGATACAGATACCTGCACCACAGTCACAGCCCTCTGTCCTGGGATTGTTTGGGCACAGGACAAAATTTTTTAAGCACATTCATGTTTGGACACATGTTATACCAGGAAGCTCAGAGCAGACTCTGGTTCAATCCCTGGATTGGGAAGATTCCTTGGAGAAGGAAATGGCAACCCACTCCAGGCTTCTTGCCTGAAAAATCCTTTGGACAGAGGAGCATGGTGGGTTACAGTCAACGGGGTTGCAAAAGTCTGACATGACTTAATAACTAAACAACATCAGAATTAAGTATCTAATTACTTGCATGAATAAGTACCTGTTCTTACCACTCACCACATAACCACTCCTCATTAAGGTATTTTCTTTTAGTTTATCAAAACAATAGCTCTGTGACCTACAAATTCCCCTCTTAAAGACAGAATCACTTTCCTTATAGCTTCTTTTGGTATAAATAGAGCATTTCAAACATATATAGAAGTACAGATAATTCTCACTGTAGGTTAAAAAAGTTCATGCCTCCCAGGAAGAAAAACATTACTGTGAGAAAGTGAAGCCACTCAGTCGTACACGACTCTTTGTGACACCATGGACTGTAGCCCACCAGGCTCCTCTGTCCGTGGGATTCTCCAGGCAAGAGTACTGGAGTGGGTTGCCATTTCCTTCTCCAGGGGATCTCCCCGACCCAGGGATTGAACCCAGGTCTCAAACCCAGGTCTCTGGCATTGTAGGCAGACGCTTAACCATCTGAGCGAGAGCAGAGGTCTAAATGAATGAAACCAAGAATATGCAAAGTAACTTTCAAATCTTTGTGACAATTTAAAAAAAAAGCTTCTAAAAAATTATAACTTTTAATAACAGAATGGAGGATGCTTGAGAAAGAGAAAAGAATTTACTCTCTAATTACTTGTCAACTCTTTATACTAATCTAACCATGTGTGGGAATAGAAGAGAAAGCTTTAAAATAGCTTCAAAAGTTTATAAACACACTGATAGTTTGGCAAGCTACAATAAACTGTTTGATTTTGCATAAGGAGATGTGACATGAAGTGTATAAAAAGATAAAGAAGCATGGAAGAAATCTAAATGATTAATAGTTTGGGATTTATAATCCCTTGAAGCAAATATAAAAATAAGCAACTCTTTGGAAAGGATAGCAAAAAAGAAAGAATAAAATTTCAAAGTAAGGAAGATAAATTTTTAAAAGGCCATAACAAAAGAAACAAGAAATGAATTTTTGAGAAAGAAAAAGGGAGAGCAAAAATATAGGAATGTTTATGCTTAGAAATACTCAGTATTTCCAAATTACCAGAGGGTAACAGATTGTGATATAAGAATAGTCATCCACATACGGTCTATGTGTTGTATTTAAAATAATAACTAGGATTGTGTTACAGAGTGCTAGATCTGGGATGGAATTCAGCAGATGAGTGAATGAAATGATCCATTAGTTTCTTAGTACCTTCAAGAAGGCAATGGCACCCCACTCTAGTACTCTTGCCTGGAAAATCCCACCGCGCAACGGAGGAGCCTGGTAGGCTGCAGTCCATGGGGTCGCTAGAGTTGGACACGACTGAGCGACTTCACTTTCACTTTTCACTTTCATGCATTGCAGAAGGAAAGGCACCCCACTCCAGTGTTCTTGCCTGGAGAATCCCAGGGACGGGGGAGCCTGGTGGGCTGCCGTCTATGGGGTCGCACAGAGTCGGACACGACTGAAAGTGACTTAGCTGCAGCAGCAGTACCTCCAAAAGTTTTATTTATTATTATTACAATTTTTTCCCCTTCTGCGTGTGGTCCTGCTAAGTCACTTCAGTGGTGTCCAACTCTTTGTGACGCCATGGACAGCAGCCCATCAGGCTCCTCTGTCCATGCCATTCTCCAGGCAAGAATACTGGAGTGGGTTGCCATGGCCTCCTCCAGGGGATCTTCACCCAGGGATCCAATTTGCAAATCTTACGTCTCCTGCATTGGTAGAAGAGTTCTTTACCATTGAAGCACCAGGGAAGACCTCCCTTCATTTCAGCTTACTCCAAAAATACATCAGGGCCTCAAAGAACATTTGTTTTTGCACGAAATTTTGCATATGGGCAGGCTGTCTTAAAAAGGCAAATGAAAATTCAAGTCGAAGGACATTTGGCGTAAA
This sequence comes from Antilocapra americana, assembly GCA_007570785.1. Lineage (NCBI taxonomy): Eukaryota > Metazoa > Chordata > Mammalia > Artiodactyla > Antilocapridae > Antilocapra > Antilocapra americana. Next base: position 3,537,109 of record ML661902.1, read on the forward strand.
CGTTTAAAATTCTCTGGTGGAAATGCGTTTGATAACAATGCAACATTTAAAGTAGTGCTCTTTGTTCCTAGTGTGAAATTAGTCAAATTTTTAAAAGTTTCTTGAGAAAGGAAGTTTCATGGGCAATCTCATTTATGGGCTAACACCTAGCTGCACCCAACAAAAGTCGGAATTCGACGGGATGTGGAGTACAAGCCAAAACAGATCTTCAGCGTTTGCAACAAGTCTAACCTAGAAGCTCGAACCAGACCACCACAAGTCACCAGCAGCTCGAGCAAGGCTCCGGGAGTGACAAGGCTTTTTGCTCTTTTGAAGCAAGCGGTCTGACACTACACGGCCTAAAGCCCACCGAGCTCAGGTAGATCGTTTGAGAGGAAGCTTAAACGCCCGGGGTCCCTCCTAATCTCCTCTGGGAGTCCGAGGGAGATGGGGCCGGGGCCGGTGATGCCAGACTGAGGAGAAAGGCGAGGCCAGACAGGCAGTAACGGTAGCGTTGGGGTGAAGGGTCAGGAGTCCAGCGCGGACCATGGCACCTGCCAGGCGCCAGGCGGCCGGCTCGGAGGGGGCGCGGGATACGAATCACCGGGACAGCGCGGTGAGAACCGCCCCTGCGCGCCACAGGATACCGGGAGCTGCGGGGCCAACGTTACCTCCACCCATTCGGCCTCGACGTCCCCCTCAGCCGGGCGTACTTGCAGCCGGGCGTGCAGGCACTGCTGCAGGAGAGCCCGGGCCTGAGGTGCTCTGCCACTGTCAGCCATGGCTCAAGCTGCGTGGAGAGCCCTCAGGTTCCGGCCTCGCGCCGCACAGGCCCGCCCCCAGCGCTCGGGGAGGATGGGGCGGGGCGCGACGGGACGGAGGGACTTCCTGGTCGCTCGTGGCCCCGCCCCCGGGAGGGCGGGGCCCTTGCCTGGCTCTCCGTGACCCGGATGTGCGGGCTTCAAAGCTCTGTCTATACCATATTTAACTCTACCCTACCCTACAACTCGGTAGAAGACGCTCAGTGGATACTTTTTAGAGTCTAAGGACCAGTGGTTCTCTTTCCTGCATACCTTTTTTAAGACATATTTTTCACCTCAGAACGCGAAAGTTTCCAAACGTTGAAAAAAATTAAATCTGCCCAAGTCCATATTATGCCCATTATGAGGATAGGTAAATAGGATGAGTCAATTGAATCACAAAACAAGCGTAGGTGAAACTGAAAGGTATAACAAATCTTTCAAAAATTTTCCTTACCCCAATGAGTAAAGTAACAGTGCCGCCTCTTGTCAGGAAAGCTATAAATCATTCTGTTCTCCCCGTTGTGGCAAGGTATTGGTAGGCTATATGAATACATATTTGAGCATCAGTCTTTTAGAGAATATCCTTGCTAAAAAATTCTTATCCAAGAAAGCCTGTGATTGTTAACATGCTCCTAGTTGTAAAAACTATATATTCTGTGGTGTTTTCTGTAGGTACATATTAGAGTGTATGTAAAATTTAAGTACTTGATTTTCTTTCCCACATAACGTATTCCTTGAACCTACATCAGATTAGCATTATTTTTCTATGGGCTTGGAGGATTTAGATGAGGAATAATAGTGTTAGCCTGACTGCATTACCCAGGTCATTGATTTGGGCTCAGCTGGCACAATATGCCTATACATTTCTGTCTGTTGTTTTATAAGATGACATCACTGACAGTGTTGCTATCCCTACAAAGTAGTGTTATTGAAGAAAATAATCCGTGCGTAATCAAAGGTCCTTTCTACACAGAATTGAAACTGCCTGCTTGCTGGTTATCTTGCAGGCTGCCTTACACGTTTTATAAAAACTGCAAAATCTCATATTATCTCTGATTGCTGCATTGCAGGGGTTCATACATTTGTTGACACTGTCTGTAAAGCACAGACAAGTTGCACTGTCTGCACTTTTATGTATCTATTCTCTTTCACTCCCAGACTCAAGTTTTACAGGGCTTAAAGGAATTTTGACATAGAGGTGCTTAACCTTGACCTTGAATGAGAGAGGACTTCATGTCCATTTGTATATGGATGTAGGAGATAGGGACGTCTCTTGAAAATAGTCCATGATTCCCAGAAATTTTTACACAATGAAGGGACTTCAGCAAATTGGGAAATCCTTCCTGTGAATAGATGGTGGGTAATGGTTAGCCTCTCAAAAAACACCAGTTACTTTTCAATCTCTATGTTGGGTGCTGATCTTATTCTTTCCTTCTACCTGCAGAGGGCAGTAGAGAGTAGGCACCAAAGAGAAAGTATTTACTTTCTGTATTTTATTTATTTTTTTGGAACCTCTAACCTCATTCCACAGAGAATTTAAGAAAGTCAGCTATACCTGCAATAAAATAGTGAAATGTGAATAAGAATAAAGCATACGGGGAATTGAAAACAAACGAGACAGTGTTTTTGACTGGAGTGCTGAGCTGATAATGTAGCAAAATTTTCACAGATATGTAACTAATTTTCGTTATGAGACAGTTATGTTCATCATGTGTAATTTTGAGGTGGAGCATGTTGTACAGTTTTCTTCAAGTTAGAAGTAAAAGGCAAAACACAACAGTAAGTTGGCTCTAGAGGAAGGTTAACTAGCATGTAAGAGAGCTTTGCCTTGTGAGGATACGAGAAATCACTGGGCAGAAATAGTTCTGAAACAGTGCGGAAAGGAGACCATCTGGATAGCGTGTTAGTTATGAATGCATTCCAGGCCCTCTGAAATGTATAATAGTTTAGAGTTATTTTAAGTGATTTAATTCATTCAAGTTGGCTGCCCCAAATTTTAACGTGTTTCACAAACATAAAAAAATTGAGAACCACCTCTGAAAAATCCCTTGCAGCTGATAGTCAGCTTTCTGATTGCAACAAGGAGTAGTCTGTTTTATCGTTCTTGGAATGAGCAGAGCTTTTCCTAAGATTTAGCTCTAAAATGAGCCTCTCGCCTGAGGCTTTACATGGAAATGTTAATCAGTAGAAGAGGGAGATGTTTCATTTCAGGGAAAGCTGGAAGAAACCTAACCCCCTACTTCAAAGCCTAGAGAAGTTTCTTTTTCCTCAGTGCCTAGGGAGTTGATAAGGTTATGAGAAATTGGTTCATACTAACTAAAATGCATGTAAATTGGGATAGAGCCAGAATACTAATTGATTTATTTGTATAGTAAGAAATATTGCTGTTGTGGAGTGGAAATTCTCACGTAAGGCATGATCAGCACATTTTCCCCTGGGTCAAGCAGAGTTTACTAGATTATATTCAGAAGTGTCTTTACTAATTTATTATAAGAGACAGTCACTCTTCCACCAAGGCATCTAAAACTGAGGTGTGAAAGACCCATGGGAATTTTGGCTTCAAGACACTTGGCACATGCATTAATACTGTGAGGAAAAAGGAAACACACATATTTAAATAAGAACTTTAAATGAAAACTCCAAGGGCAAATGTTCCAATCATAACCATATATTTTTGTCACCATATATTTTTGTCATGGCATTAATTCAGTTGAAGTCTCTCCAAGATGAAAATATGAGGCCTGTTAAGATGACAGTTCCCACCTAAGAGCTGTGTTGTGTGCTGAATAGCTTTAGTTGTGTCTGACTCTTTGCGACCCTGTGGACCATAGCCCACAAGGCTGCTCTGTCTATAGGATTCTCCAGGCAAGAATACTGGAGTGGGTTGCCATTTCCTTTTCTAGGAGATTTTCCCAACCCAGGGATTGAAACTGTGTCGCTTATATCTCCTGCTGAGTCCCTTCTTAACATGAATAGTTTGTACAAATAGGTAGGAAATGGAATTGAGTTTGGAACCTGATATTGATTGTTCTTTTGCTCATCTTGCTTTTTTAAATTCTTATTTTATTACTGCACTATTTGCTGGTGTGTTGCCTAGGTAACGTAACATAGCAAGTAATTTTAACTCTAAGGCAATGATGTATATCTGTGGCAGTCTGTAGAGTTTCCTCAGGGCAGGCTGATAAATTATCTTCATCTTTGGGTTATTTTTCAGTTCACAGTGTTGTGATAACTTAGCAAAGCATTGTATAACCTTTTGAATATTTGTATACTTCTGTCAAATCGGGCCAGCCTGTTGTAAGGGCTTTTTAAAATAATTTTGACACCTACATCTTTTATAGAAAAAAATTGTAAAAGATTTTGAAATGGGCAAAGAGATTTCTAGGTATCTTTTTAACAGAATGCTGGAGCATCTGAGATTCACCTTGCCCTAGAGGGCCATACAGGATTGGTCTGTTTGCTTTTTTTTAGGATTTGTCTGTGGCTAGATTATCTTACAACTCTGTAGAAATAGAAGTTAACTCTTTGCACACTGGTAGTAAGTAAATCATTCCTGTCTGTAAAAGTGTAAATTTTGATTATTACTCTGTGGATATGTTTTGCCAGTTTTGCATCTGTTTGTAAATTCATTTCAGCATTCTTTTCCTGAATATAAGTATACAGCACCTTGAGTAGTTTTTCTCTCTCTTTCTAATAAACTTTAAATTTTAGAATAGTACCACAGAAAGTTATCCCTCACCTGATTTCTCCTGTTATTAATATCCTGAATTACTATGGTGTATTTGTCACAACTAAGAAATCAGCACTGGTGTATTAATTAAACTCCATACTTTATTCAGATTTATTAGTTTTTTTCTAAATCCTTTTTTTGTATCCCATCCAGGATACCACATTGTATTCAACCATCATATTTCCTTAGATCATGACAATTTCTCAGACTTTCCTTGTTTTTGATGACCTTTAAAGTTTTTGTAGTACTGATCAGGTACATTGTACGATGCCCCTCTATTGGAATTTGGTCTTTTCTCATGAGTAGAGTAGGATTATGGGTTTTTGGAGGATGGCCATAGAGATGAAGTGCTTCTGATTACATTATATCAAAGATACATGCTGTCAGCAGGTCTTATCAGTGATAATGTTAACCTTCATTACCTGGCTAAGGTAGTGTGTTTGCCAGATTCCTCCACTGTAAACTTATACACATACCCACTTCATGATTTATTCTTTGGAAACAAATCACTAAACACAGCCCATACTCAACACAGAACACTAAACACAGCCCATACTCAATCTATCTCCTCGGCTAGGAAGTATCTACATAAATTATTTGAAATTCTTTATTTGAGAAGGGAGAAGGAAATGGCAACCCACTCCAATCTTCTTGCCTGGAGAATCCTGTGGACAGAGGAGCCTGGAGAGCTGCTGTCCATAGGGTCGCACAGAGTCGGACATGACTGAAGCAACTTAGCATGCATGCATGCATTTGAGAAGATTTGAGTTCTTTTTTTGAGCCGGTTGTAATATGTCACTGGCTTCTTGTTAAGAATGAATGAAATAAAAGTTTTTGATACATGCTAATTTTATGTTTGTATGAGAATTGTGATTTTATTCATTTTTTTAAAAAATTTTCCTCATATCTTTCTATTGAGAAATGTCGTGAAAATTATTTTTCATGTAGCTTTTTGAAATTGGTGAATAAATGCCATAAACAAATACTTTATTTGGAAAAGAAGTTAATGAAGATTATTTATAGTCAGAGAAAAAGTGTTATTTTATCACACTGTTCAATCAGGGACCTATCAGCAATCAAATAACAGTCTAAATAGGATAACCTTAGAAGAGTTTTACTGACAGAGGCACTGTTTACAAAGGTGTAGGTGTAGGAGATCCATAGTGGGTAGCATAGTAACTCAGGACTTCAGTTCAGTTGATCAGTGGTATCCAACTCTTTGCAATCCCATGGGCAGGAGCATGCCAGGCTTCCCTGTCCTTCACCAACTCCTGGAGCCTATTCAAACTCATGTCCACCGCATCCGTGATGCCATCCAACCATCTCATCCTCTGTTGTCCCCTTCTCCTCCCACCTTCAGTCTTTCCCAGCATCAGACTCTTTTCCAAGGTGTCGGTTCTTTGCATCAAGTGGCCAAATTATAGGAACTTCAGCTTCAGCATCAGTCCTTCCAATGAGTATTCAGGACCAATCTCCTTTAGGATGAACTCTTTGGATCTCCCTGCAGTCTGAGGGACTTTTAAGAGTCTTCTCCAACAGCACAGTTGAAAAACATCATTTCTTTGGCTCTCAGCTTTCTTTATGGTTCAACTGTCACATCCATGCATGACTGTTGGAAAAACCATTGCTTTGACTAGACAGACCTTTGTTGGCAGGACAAACTCAGGACTGAGTAGCAGCTAAGACGTTACCATTCCCTTGGCCTGAAGGGAGGAAGGGAGGGAATCTCGAATCCAGGAATACATAGACCCTTAAGAGAAGGAGTGGCTCATGTGCTAAGAAGCACAGTTCATTTTAAGTAACCCTTTAGGAAAGAAGCTAGGAAAATAAATACGTGACTGCATTCTCTACCTTCCTTCTTTTCCTGCCAGAGCTCCCCCACCATAAAACCCAACCAGAAACTAAGAAGCACGGGACCTGTTGATGTCCCAACATCCAGGGCAGAAAGCAAGGTGGAGAATGCTTGGTGTGGATTCATAGGCAAGTGAAAGATATCTGGCACCCTGACTTAAGAGGTTGTAAAGGCCACAATGAGGACTCCTTTGTCCCCTTTTGGCAGGAATATAACAGCTGAGAAGACAAAGAGAGACATAGCTACTGTTAATGTTTCTAGTAGAAATATTTAATTTTTCCAAGAGTTTAGCGAGGTGAAGTTTGACTTAGTGAGTTATCAGTATAAGATGAGTCAAAGTCTTTTCCTCCTCCTCTGGCCATTTTTCCAGCCTTTGGGAATACAGCAAGACATCAGAGAAGAATGGTTGCTAGGACCCTGGCCTTGGTGAAAATGCCCCTATACTGCCCGGCTTGCATGGCAGAAAGGTGTCAACAAAAATTTAATTGATCTACGAAAGAAATGGAAAACTTTATTTGAGCCAAATTTGAGGATTTTAACCCAAAGAGCATCTCAGAAAACTCAGAACTATTCCACCATTTAGAAGTCAAGGCACAGTTATATAAGTTTTTTGAAACAGAAGGCTGAACATTAAATGACATATTACTGATAGTGTATACAATCCAGACCTAAGCATCTTGTGTACCCCTTGGAAGAATAAGGAAGAATGTCATCTTTTTTAAAAAATTTAATTTGTTGATGTATAATTGTGTTTTTTGGTTGTTTCTTTGTTTTTAAATATTTATTTCTTTGGCTGCACTGGCTCATATATGCAGCATATGGGATCTAGATCTCTGACAAGGGATGGAATCTAGGCCTCCTGCATTGGGAGCATGGAATCTTAGCCACTGGACCACCAGGAAAGTTCCAAGAATGTTATCTTTTAAGGAGTTGTCCTGATGCTGGGAGAGTGTTGCTCTTTATGGTTAAGAAGGTATGCAGGTAGGGGAGGTTTGTTTGATGCATAATGCAGATACACAATGGATGGTAGCTGGGGAGAGAGGAGTTCAAAAGGCAAAGACAATTTTTATGTTTAAATTTTCCTTAATTTATTTATTTTTATACGAATTTTATTTCGCAAAAGGAGGAAGCCACTGCCTTCAAGGGATCTTGAAGACTTGACTAAGAGGCATGTTACAGGGACCCACTATGGACTTATAGCTCTCTTTTGGACCATGGGGGAAGAAAATTTGGAATCAGATTTGATTTGATACTGAAAACATAATGAACCATTTTCATTGACTTTGAGTGCTGTAACTAAGTAAACCTCATACTGACTCCAGCAGGAAGTAAATAAATAATAGAATTTTGATAATGAATTGTTCATATACATCTAAATCTTCAATTGCATTTACTTGAGATAAAAAAGGGAACCAGTATTATCAGATGGCAGCTCCTTGATTGCTCCTTTTGGCAAGTGAAGCAAAAGAAATATTGTAGAGCCTTAGCATGCTTGAGGAAGGACAATATAAAGATTCCACAAATAGAGAACAATTCCAACTCTAGAATTAATTAATAAGTGCATTCACATATTTAGCGAATTTTGGGTATAAACATTTATCATTCCAGACACCAAGCTAGATGTGGGAAATATATGAGGAATAAGATGCTGTTCTCCCCTCACAGGGCTCAGAATTCAGTGAAGACACAAGGAAAGCAATAGGGAGCATTAGAAAAGGATTTCTTTTCCACTATTGTGTTCTTACCTTCCCAGTGTTATCAAACCCAAATTCATGAATCTGATACACAGTGAAGTCAAACAACCACAAACTTTATAGTGTGGAGCAGAGAAAGATTTGTTGCAGGGCCAAGCAAGGAGAACAAGCAGTTCATGGAGAAGAAACCCTCCTGAACTCCAAGTTTTCAAGGAAGAATTTTTAAAGGCAACATTTGAGGGGTAGGGTGTGCCAAAGGCTGCAGGGTATGTGATTTTCTTCTGATTGGTTGGTGGCGATCCAGAAGTCTAAACCATCAGTCTTCTCCTTCAGACTGATCTGTAGTCTCAGAATGTAGTCACATCCTCCACCCTGGTGGAGGTCTTAGTTCCTGCAGAACAGCTCAAAAGTATGTGTCAAATTGTTATAAATATTCCTGGAGGAGGAACTAGGACTCTGTTATGTAGCTGGGCTATTATTATTTCTTGACTGCTATCCCTTTGTTTCTGCATTCCTCACTTCCCTAATAAGTAACTTCTTGAATCTTCTCTTTGGAACCCAGGAAAGACCTAGGAGACTACAGCCTTTTTCTACAAAAAAAAAAAAAAAAAACAAAAACACAAAACCAACAACAAGGTGGGAACATTGGGGGAACCATTGACTGAAACTGTCCACCCTGGCCAGGCACCATAGTAATGACTTGCATGAGTTATCTTGAACAGTGGTTCCTGGTAAGGGATGCGGAACTAACAAGCTACCACTAACCAGAATTCAGGAAAGGTCCAAAAAAGAGAGCAGACTCAAGTCCACATATCCTGCCAACTTTCCAGAATCCTTCTTGATGGAATCCATCTAAGCTGAGTGATGTGTGCATCACCAGGAAGGACCCTGAGAGTGACTGGCCAGAGACAACTCAGAAACTAACCTGACTACCATAAAACCCGAGACTGCGAGCTGCGTGGTAGAGCAGTACTCCTGGGTTCCCCTACCCTCCTACTCTCTACCCAGGTGCCACTTTCCAATAAAGTCTCTTACTTTGTCAGCATGTGTGTCTCCTTGGACAATTCATTTCTGAGTGTTAGACAAGAGCCCACTCTCAGACCCTGGAAGGAATCCCCATTCCTATAATAGGGGCACTGAGAGACTGTTGTATCTAGGAGGACCCTGCAGGGATCCAGTAAGGGAAGGACAAGACTTGGAAGGGGAGCCACCTCCTAGAAAGCCTGAACTAAACAGGGATTACTGGCCTTAACTGCAGGGAAGATAAGGTCTTCAGCTTAAACAATTTGGCATAAACTGGATTTTTAGGGCCATACCACATCTAGGTGAATTTCTTCTTAGTCACCAACTCTCTGTTCAGAATAACTATCCATCTCATTTCTCCTTTATTTTGTTGTTGTTATTTAGTTGGTAAGTTGTGTGCGACCCTGTGATCCCATGGACTGCAGCATACCAGGCTCCTCTGTCCTTCACTATCTCCTAGAAAGTACTCAAATTCATGTCCATTGAATTGGTGATATTAGCTAATCATCTCATCCTCTGCTGCCTCCTTCTTCTTTTGCCTTCAGTCTTTCCTAACATCAGGGTCTTTTCCAGTGAGTTGGCTCTTTGTATCTGGTGGCCAAAGTATAGGAGCTTCAGCATCAGTATCAATCCTTCTAATGAATATTCAGAGTTAATTTCCTTTAGATTGATTGGTTTGATCTTGCAAACCAAGGGACTCTGAAGAGTCTTCAGAACCACAATTGAAAAGTATCAGTTCTTCAGCACTCAGCCTTCTTTGTGGTCCAGTGCTCTCATCCTTACACACTCAGTTCAGGCACTCAGTCATATCCAACTCTTTGGGACCCCATGGATTGCAGCATGCCAGGCCTGCCTGTTCATCACGAACTACCGGAGTTTACTCAAACTCATGTCCTTCGAGTCATTTATGCCATCCAACCATCTCATCCTCTGTTGTCCCATTCTCCTCCCACCTTCAATCTTTCCCAGCATCAGGATCTTTTCCAAGGAGTCAGTTCTTCGCGTCAGGTGGCCAAAGTATTGGAGTTTCAGCTTCAGCATCAGTCCTTCCAATGACTATTCAGGGCTAATTTCCTTTAGGATGAACTGGTTGGATCTCCTTGCAGTTCAAGGGACTCTCAAGAGTCTTCTCCAACACCACAGTTCAAAACCATCAATTCTTTGGCACTCGGCTTTCTTTATAGTCCACCTCTCACATCCATACATGACTACTGGAAAAGCCAAAGCTTTGACTAGATGGACCTTTGTTGGCAAAGTAATGTTTCTGCTTTTAATATGCTATCTAGATTGGTCATAACTTTTCTCCCATGGAGCAATCATCTTTTAATTTCATGGCTGCAGTCACCATCTACAGTGATTTTAGAGTCCAAAAAAGTAAAGTCTGTCACTGTTTCCATTGTTTCCCATCTATTTGCCATGAAGTGATGGGACCAGATGCCATGATCTTAGTTTTCTGAATGTTGAGTTTTAAGCCAGCTTTTCACTCTCTTCTTTCACCCTCATCAAGAGGCTCTTTAGTTCCTCTCCACTTTCTACCATTAGAGAGGTATCATCTGCATATCTGAGGTTATTGATACTTCTCCTGGCAGTCCTGATTCTAGCTTGTGGTTCATCCATCCCAGCATTTTGTATGATATACTCTGAATATAAGTTAAATAAGCAGTGTGACAATATATAGCCTTGATGCACTTCGTTCCCAATTTTGAACCAGTCAGTTGTTGCATGTCCAGTTCTAACTGTTGCTTCTTGACCCACATACAGGTTTCTCAGGAGACAGGTAAGGTGGTCTCATATTTTCATCTCGTTAAGAGTTTTCCAGTTTGTTGTGATCCACACAGTCAAAGGCTTTCGCCTGTACATGTTATGTTACCTTTAGGGTCTCCAATATCTGTTCCTGGCTTGACCTACAACTTCAAAGATAGATTCTCTTCCTGTAGGCCACAGTCAAAAGTCTAATATTCTAAGTACTATGTTTAGCTACACTCTGCTGGGCATGAAGCTGATTAAAGTAATTCACATTAACTTGTGAGTGAAACATAACCTTCTTAAAAGGTATATTTGCATTTTAATAGCAGTCCCTTAACACGAATTCATCTCTAATTGATGAAACGTGTGAGAGTTCCTTTCTGTGGGAAGGAGGAGGGGGGATAACACCTTAATTTTCCAAATTTAAGACAATTACTACTCTTAGAGCCTTGCTTCTCACTTCCTAGTTACTCCTCAGCAGAACGCAGTTTTGCTTCTTTTGCTGAGGCTAATCACTCTGAAAAGCTTCTAGGATAAAGTCAATGGACACTGTCACCTTTTGAATAACTTTTATATTTGAGGAAATTCCCACATTATGAGTATCCTTTTCCCACGTAGATATCAGTTTCCTCGCCTCCTTTGCAGCTAAGATGCAGACATGCTGATTAGATGCTACATGCAAGATTAAGCTTGCAAGTGAGCAGTGTGAATAAGCAGTGCCTGGGGCTTCTGCATGGGGCTTCCATTTTCCTGATGTCATTGTTGGAGGGTTTTCAGACACAGGAGGTTCAAGATCAGGTACAGAAGTGGCACTGGTGGCAGTAGCAGTGGCACTGAAACCTAGTTGCTGGCATTTGGGGCCTAGAGGTAGCAACAGCAGTAATTGGTACTGTTGCAGGAAGGGGGACCTCTTCCAGGACCTGAGAGTGGGCTCTGGTCTAAAACTCGGAAATGAATTTTTCGAGGAGACACGTGTGCTGACAAAGCAAGAGACTTTATTGGGAGGGGACACCCTGGTGGAGAGCAGGAGGGTAAGAGAAGCTGGGAGAACCACTCTGCCATGTGGCTCGCTGTCTTGGGTGTTATGATAATACAGTTAGTTTCTGAGTTGTCTCTGGCCAATCACTCTGACTGTTGGCCTTCCTGGTGACACATGCATCATGCAGTCAAGATGGAGTCTAGTGAGAAGGAGTTTGGAAGCTTTGGTAGGACATGTAGACTGGAGTCTCCTCTCTCTTTTTGATGTTTCCTGAATTCTTCTAGTGGATGATGGCCTGTTCTGCATTCCTTACTGAAAGGTTATTGTTGAGCCATGAAAGACACTGGGATTCTTGGCCTCCAGAGGAGAGGAATTCAATATGGGGCCAGTGATGGGGCTTGGTCGCTCAGAGGTTTTGTGTAATAAAGTTTTATTAAAGTATAAAAGAGAGAAAGCTTCTGACATAGACCTCAGAAAGGGGCAGAAAGAGTGCCTCCTTTACTAATTTCAGCAAGCTGTTTTGTATGTTAGAAAACCATTAATCAGATAAGAGAGACACCTCAAGGCTGACAGAGTTTTACCAGGCCCCTCTCCCACAATATGCAGTTTTGAGATAGGATGGCACGAGATGTGTCATCCCCCAGCCATAAAACAAATTGATATGAATACTGGTTTGTTGAGCTATTATCGGCCCAAGGTTTGAGAGAAGAAAAAAGTTAGTTTTAGGTGGAACCATTTTGAAGAAAGGCAAATTCCAAAGCAAATAAATAGTTTCATTAACATAGCTTAAGAAAAACATTTCCATAAGAAAAATGCATTGGTTAGCTCAAGATTTGAGAAAAGTTAAGTTCAGGTGAAACCAGGTGTCGTCATGGCAACACAGAATTTTAAGAGAAAAGAATCTGACACTTGTAGCTTGTTTCCTCCTGCCGTGTAAGGGAGAGATTAAAATGTCTGACCCTTGCAGCCTATTTCCTCTGTTTGGAGACCCCTGGCCTTCCTGCCTGTTATGCTCTCGTTACCAAGACCTCCTGTTTAAGATAACTCATGCAGGTGGTTACTGTGGTGCCTAACCAGGGTGGGTGGTTTCAGTCAGTGGTTCCCCTAACAGTATCATTGAATGAAACAGATTCCTGACCTGAACTGCTTTGTGGCCTGTGTCATGCCCTGCGCCTGGAATCTTAGCCCTGAATGTTTCTCCAACTATTCCAATAATGTTATGAATTGCTTAATATCCTCTAATAAACTGGTGGTGTTTTTTAGTCACCAAGTTCAATCTGACTCATTTGAGACCTCATGGTCTGTAGCCCACCAGGCTCCTCTGTCTATGGGATTTTCCAGGCAAGAATACTGGAGTGGGTTGCCATTTTCTTCTGCAGGGGATTTTTCCAACTCAGGGATCAAACCTGCATCTCCTGCAAGTCAGAATGAAATCTACTGTTTGCATCCAAGAACACTAATAGATCCAAGAGTCATCCTCAGTTTTCCCCTCTGCCTTGACCCCTCAACCAAAAGAATTTATAGGACAAGACTTTCCACTTTCTCCATTCCCCTTTTCCACTTCTTTGTTCAGGCCACATCATGTGTTACCCAGATTGCTGCAACTTTATCCCATTTGATCATTTACCTCCAGTTTGACTTGTCAGATTGGTCTTTCTAAAATATAAAGCTAATTCGATCACTCTTTGGCTGAAGACCCTTCAGTGGCTCCTTATTGCTTCATGATACAGTCTAGGATCAAGTCCAAACTCCTTAGCAGGGACTTTGGGGATCCAGGCCTGGTTGACCTTTCCATGTTATCTTGGCCATGCCTGCTTCTCACACTTACGCTCCAATCATAGTCTTGCTCTGGATCAGCAGCAATGAATCCCCTAGGGTCCTTTTGGAAATGTGGCTTCTCAGCCCTTCTCCAGATTTAACTGTGTCAGAATCAACATTTCAACAAGATTGTTAGGTGATAATCAAATTTGGGTAGTGCTGCTTGTAGCACTGTGCTCTTTTGCTCTGGGGCTTTTTCACCTTCTGCTTCCTCTATCTTACTGTCCTTTCCCTTCTTCAGATGTTTGGCACTGTTCTGCAGCACTCAGCAGGGAAAGCCTCTCTGACTGGTGAAGACTGGGTTGGAGGCTTTTGTCTGTTACTGCAAATATCTAATTTACTCCTATATACTGTAATAATCTTTTTACTCCTTTTTCTTTGCCACTATGCAGTGGTCTTCTATTCTGGTTGTATTTTAGAGTTAACTTGTGTGTAGTCGCTAATTTGTGTCTGACTCTTTGAGTCTGACTACAGACTCATGGACTGTAGTCTGCCAGGCTCCTCTGTCTAGGAACTTTTCCAGGCAAGAATACTGGAGCAAGTTTCCATTTCCTTCTCCAGGAGGTCTTCCTGACCCAGGGATTCAGCCCACATCTCTTGCACTGACAGGTGGATTCTTTACCACTGTGCCACCCGAAAAGCCTTTGCTATAGATAGAACTAACTAATATATAAAAGATAATCCATCACTGATACTATGTGGCCCTGTTGTGCTGTAATGGTTTTCAAAAATTTGAAGCAAAACTTGAAAACTAGGGAAAACAAATTAATTTTGTTATTGCTGTTTTAAAATTAAATGTACTGTGACATTACGCTGGCAGATTCTCAAGCATTTATAATTGTGCTAGTTTCATATTTATGTGACAGCTTAATCCATAAATATTAAAAAGACAGTTACGGTATCTTTATGTAATACTTAAAACATTAAAGTATAAATTCTTTATAGTGTATTCTTTGGGGTTTCCCCAGTGACTCAGTGATAAAGAACCTGCCTGCAATGCAAGAGACACGGATTTGACCCCTAGGTAGGGAAGATCCCCTGGAGGAGGGCATTGCAACCCACTCCAATATTCTTGCCTGGAGAATCCCCATGGACAGAGGAGCTTGGAGGGCTACAGTCCATAGGGTCACAAAGAGTCGGACACTACTGAAGCAACTTAGCATGAACGCACACATTCTTTATAGATAAGTGTCTTGTGATCTCCATGTTAAATTTTGTTCATAACAAATAGTTAAGTTCAGTTCAGTCGCTCAGTCGTGTCCGACTCTTTGCAACCCCATGAACTGCAGCATGCCAGACCTCCCTGTCCATCACCAACGTGAGTCTACCCAAACTCACGTCCATTGAGACGGTGATGCCATCCAAACATCTCATCCTCTGTTGTCCCCTTCTCTTCCCACCTACAATCTTTCCCAGCGTCAGGGTCTTTTCCAAGGAGTCAATTTTTCGCATCAAGAGGCCAAAGTATTGGAGTTTCACCTTCAACATCAGTCCTTCCAGTGAACACCCAGGACTGATCTCCTTTAGGATGGACTGGTTGGATCTCCTTGCAGTCCAAGGGACTCTCAAGAGTCTTATCCAACACCACAGTTCAAAAGCAGCGATTCTTCTGCACTCAGCCTTTTTCACTGTCCAACTCTCACATCCATACATGACTATTGGAAAAACCATAGCCTTGACTCTGCCGACCTTTGTTGGCAATCATAACAAATAATGTAGGTGCTATCCGAATAAACAAAGGCCTTGGTCCAAATGTCTATTTGCTAGAGAATTCTCTGACAGTAACTTCAGCTTCATAGGTGCTATTATCTTAGTGGCCTTCTCAGCCTAAACCTTAGGGAGCCTCCGTAGTCCCGACTGAGGTGATGCGCAGCAGTCCCTGCGAAACAGAGTGTGAATGAATGCACAAGAGCCAGCATCAGGGAAGGAGGAGGGAAGGACTCTTTGTGACTCTATGGACTGTCCATGGAACTCTCCAGGCCAGAATACTGGAGTGGGTAGCCTTTCCCTTCTCCAGGGGATCTTTCCAACTTTCTGACAAAGGTCGTTATTCCCTGTTCTGTCAACTAGTCTCCCAATTTATTGGCCTATTTTGTGTGAAGAATGAGCTTGGGCTTGGCAAAACTATTGGTATTCAGAAATTGATATTCTTATAGCCTCAGAAGTCAAAGGTTAAGAATCACAATTGCATCAGTTCACAACTAGGGTGGCTATGTTTGAAAACAAAGGAAATAATAGGGATTGTACGCGAACCGTGAACTTCTAGATGTTCAAGCTGAATTTAAGAAAGGCAAAGGAACCAGAGATCAAATTGCCAACATCCGCTGGATCATGAAAAAAGCAATGAGTTCCAGGAAAATATCTATTTTTGCTTTATTGACTATGCCAAAACCTTTGACTGTGTGCATCACAACCAACTGTGGAAAATTCTGAAAGAGATGGGAATACCAGACCACCTGATGTGCCTCTTGAGAAATCTGTATACAGGTCAGGAAGCAACAGTTAGAACATGGAACAACAGACTGGTTCCAAATAGGAAAAGGAGTATGTCAAGGCTGTATGTTGTCACCCTGCTTAGTTAACTTATATGCAGAGTACATCATGAGAAATGCTGGGCTGGATGAAGCACAAGCTGGAATCAAGATTACCTGGAGAAATATCAGTAACATCAGATATGCAGATGACACCATCTTTATGGCAGAAAGTGAAGAAGAACTAAAGAGCCTCTTGATGAAAGTGAAAGAGGAGAGTGAAAAAATTGGTTTAAATCTCAACATTCAGAAAACAAAGATCATGGCATCTGGTCCCATCACTCATGGCAAATAGGTGGGGAAACAGTGGAAACAGCGTCAGACTTTATTTTTGTGGGCTCCAAAATCACTGCAGATGGTGACTGCAGCCATGAAATTAAAAGTCGCTTACTCCTTGGAAGGAAAGTTATGACCAACCTAGACAGCATAAAAGGTCTGTCCTGTCAAGGTTATGGTTTTTCCAGTAGTCATGTATGGATGTGAGAATTGGACCATAAAGCTGAGCACTGAAGAATTGATGGTTTTGAACTGTGGTGTTGGATAAGACTCTTGAGAGTCCCTTGGACTGCAAGGAGATCCAACCAGTCCATCCTAAAAGAGATTAGTCCTGAATGTTCACTGGAAGGACTGATGTTGAAGGTGAAACTCCAATACTTTGGCCACCCGATGCAAAGAACTGACTCCTTGGGAAAGACCCTGATGCTGGGAAAGATTGAAGGCAGGAGGAGAAGGGGATAACAGAGGATGAGATGCTTGGATGGCATCACCAACTCAATGGACATGAGTTTGGGTAGACTCTGGGAGTTGGTGATGGACAGGAAGGCCTGACGTGCTGCAGTCCATAGGATTGCAAAGAGTCAGACATGACTGAGCGACTGAACTGAACTGAACTGAGGGTATGGAGAAACCAAAGCTTTTGTAAATTGCTGGTGAGAATGCAACATGGTGCAGCTGTTGTGGAAAATGTGGTGATTCCTTAAAACTTAAAGAATTGCCACATAATCCAGCAATTCAAAATAATTTAAAATAATTGAAAACAAAGACTCAGACACTTGTACATCAGCATTATTCACAATAGCCAAAAGGTAGAAACAACTCAAATGTCTCTCAACAGAAGAATGGATAAACAAAATGTGGTATATTCATAAAGTGAAGTGAAGTGAAAATCTCTCAGTTGTGTCCGACTCTTTGTGACCCCTTGGCAATACAGTCCATGGAATTCTCCAGGCCAGAATACTGGAGTGAGTAGCCTTTCCCTTCTCTAGGGGATCTTCCCAACCCAGGGATCAAACCCAGGTCTCCCACATTGCAGGTGGATTCTATACTAGCTGAGCCACAAAGGAAGCCCAAGAATACTGGAGTGGATAGCCTGTCCCTTCTCCATTGGATCTTCCTGACCCGGGAATCGAACCAGGGTTTCCTTCATTGCAGGTGGATAGTTTACCAACTGAATTATCAGCGAACCCTATAATAGAATGTTATTTAGCCATAAAAAAAATGAAGTCTGAAGTTTACAAAATGGATAAACTTTGAAAACATTAAGTTAAATAAGCCAGACACAAAAGGAGAAGTACTGTATGATTCCACTTACATAGAACATCTAGAATGGCAAATTCACAGAACTAGAAAGCAGATTAGATGGTATGAGGGGTTGGGGGAAGGGGGAATGAAAAGTTACTGCTTAACAGATACAGTTTTTCTTTCTGGTGATTAAAAATTTTGGAAATAGATAGTGGTGATGATTGCAAAACACTGTGAATTTAATGCTGCTAAAATGTACAATGAAAAAAATATGGTGTTATATGTTGCATGTATTTTACCACAAAGTAAATAGACAAAAATCACATTTTCAACATTACCCACTGCATTTTATAGCCCTTATAATATTCATAAGTCTAACTATAGTACAATCCAGGTGTCTCTCTAATATAGACACTATATTATATACAAAAGCTGAGTATCTGTCTCTGGTGATGTCTTTGACTAAGAGTCCACTGTTTTCTCTGGGATCCAGAATTTACATGTCGGCTTCTGAATTTAGGTTTTCTGTCCTTTCTGCCGAGGAATCCTCACTGAATGTTGACTCAAAAAGAACAAGGACAGACTTCTTGAAAACTTTTCTGAAGTTCTCCCCAATAAAGAGGTAGAGTGTGGGAGAAAACACAGTATTGAAAGTAGTAGTTATCACTGTGAGTAAGAGAGTCAACTGGAAAAACAGAGATCTGTTTTCAGTGAGAAGTAAGCCTTGGTATACATGATAGGGCATCCAGCACACAAAGAAGGAGACAATGGCTGTCATCATGACTTTGAAGGGCTTGCTGGATTTCAACAGTCCCCTCCCTTTCATCTTTTTGGCTACTCTTTCATAACAAAACGTAATGATGAGGAAAGGCAGAAGGAAGCCTAGCAAGAAGCGGCTGCTGAAACAGGCTACATGAATCCATTTCCTTAATGTTTGCAGCTTTTTGCTCTCCCAGTTAGTAGACACAGCATAGTTGTTTTGGCAGGTCACTGTTCCTTTATGGTCATCATGTGTCTCCCTGAAAACCACATAGGGCATGCCGAGGGCAGCAGCAAAGATCCAGACTCCCAGGATGATGCTGGAAGCCCAGCGTGGGGTTCGATGCAGTTGTGACCATACCGGGTGAAAAGTGAGAAGATAACGATCAACACTGATAGCAGAGAGGAAGAAGACAGAGGCGAACATTGCTGCGTACAAAATGCTGTTGAAGATCTTGCATGTGGCCCTTCCAAAGCTCCAGTGATTGTCTTGAAGGTGAGAGATGGCCAAAAATGGCAAAAATAATATTGAAATAAAATAGGAGAGGATGAGATGAAAATATAAGAGAGTATTGACAGTCTTTTTCATTTTGAATTTTAGCACCCATAGATAGAGACCATTGGTGATAGTGCCAATTAAAAATGACATAAGCAAAAGAACTACCACAATCACTTTTGAGGCAGAAGTTGGAATGTGAATTCTGTTTCTTATTAAAGTAGAGTCATTGAGCAGGTAATCAGTAGAGTTGGTCAGGTCCATAATTGGAATGAGAAACTGGAAATGACAACAAAAAAGAAGCAAAGGAAATGATTAAACATGGAAATTAAAATAGTAATTTTTGCATATTAATATTCAAAATGACAATGTTTTTAAAATGGCCAACAAAATTTCTGCAATAATACAAATCTGATATTTTTCTTTATTTTTGTATGAGGAATTAGGATCAGATTAATTTGAGCACCAAATACAGAAACACTACAGATGCAATGAATTAATATGAAACAGAAATAACAGTTGGAATATTTTTACTTTGTTAAGTGATTTAGGTAGCTAAAAGTATTCTAATTAGGTATTAACCAGAAGTCTGACCCTTCTTGATGGGCACAGGTTCTTAAATAAGGCAATGTAGTAACAGTTTTACTTGACTAGGACTTGGTTAGGGCAATGTTGCTAATGAAACTGAATAACAAAAACAACAATGGCTGCAAATTGGTAATCATGTTGGAGCTGTAGTTAGAATTCTCCCATGAGCTACTTATACATAATAAATGTTATTAGCTATTAATAGTATTTAACACTCAGTTCATATGGGAGCTCTCTGGCACTGTGAGATCATGAAGTGCCTTCCAAAATCAATGAAAGAGGAGGGTGCTCTTTCATTTCATAGCTGCTCTTTCTTACTTGCAGAGGAGAGAGAAGTCAAGGAACTTATATTTATCCAATACTTGTTGTATGCAAGGAGCTTTATATAAAAATAATTTCTTTTTTTCCATATAAAGGCAAATATTTAAACAGAGGAGAAAATGAAGAGGGGGTTTAATTTCTTATTCATCAACATCTCTCACCATACCTCCACTGTGGCAGGTGGGGAACCCTACCAGTGTTTTGTTATTTCTTTGAAAATTGGTAATTCATGTATCGTGGTTTTTTAACTAAATAATTTCATTGCAGTTTAGTTGATTTACAATGTTGTATTAGTTTCAAGAGTAGAGCAAAGTGAATCAGTTATACATAGACTCATATCCACTCTTTTTTTAATATATTCTTTTCCTGTGTAGGGCACTATGGAGTATTGAGGAGAGTCACCTGTGCTATACAGCCGGTTCTTCTTATTATCTATTTTACATATAGTAGTGTGTATATGTCAGTCCCAATCTTCTAGTTTATGCCTCTTCCCTTTTATCTCCTGATAACCATAAATTTGTTTTCTACATGTGGACTCTACTTCTGTTTTGTAAATAAATTCATTTGTACCCCCACTTTTTTAGATTCCACATGTAAGAAATACCATCTGATACTTGCCTTTCTGTGTCTGACTTTCTTCACTCAGTATGACAGTCTCTAGGTCTATGCCCATGTGTAGTATTTTAATAGTGTTCCATGAAACAGAGTATTTGATGATATCCTATTTCTTGAGTAAATGCCCCTATAGTACTGAAAATATAGACCTGAGAATATTTTGGAAAATAGGTATTTTAATAGAATCATATCAACTAATTGGTTTTTGATAAACTGGGTAAAGCAGTAGAAATCGCTAATAACTTTTTTTTCTCTAAACAAAAACATTCTAAGAATACAGAGAGAGAAGACATACCATAATTGCTGTTAAAATCACAACTGCCTTAAGTTAATTCTGCTGCTAAGGGAGTTGCAAGATTTTCCCTGCCAAGTAGAAAAATGATCCTGTTAAGGAAGATACCTGGGTACTCTGCTTTGGGAATAAAAAGTGAAGTCTTGGGACATGGCATGGATGAGTGACAGAGTTGGAGCCTGGGAAGAGGCTGGGTAAAGGTCCTGGGACTATGAGAAGAGGGAGGAGGAGTGGATGTTCTCCAGAGAGGGGGCACAGGAAAACACAGCAGGAGGCTAGGAGGCTCACAGAGGAGGAAGGGCCAGTGAGACATTCTGAGAAGCAGAGATGACACAGGAGATTTAAAATGAGGAATGGGTTTACATATGCTCATATGTAAACCCATGGTGGTTTCATGTCATTGTATGGCAAAACCAACACAATAAAGTAAAGAAAATTAAAAAAAAAATAAAATGCGGAATGTCTTAATATTTCATTTTAATCCACTTGCTATGCTTTGGCATGGTGTAATCTCTCCCTTATTCTCATTAATCACAGCTTTCTTGTGTTGGTGGTAGCTCTTGGGAATGGAAAGAAAAGAGCTTGTGTTCCCTGGTTGGGAAGGAGTAGGACAAAGAGAAGAGACCAGTGGTGGGAGATGAGTTGTTAATGAGATGATGAATTTGGTGGAAACTAGATAGATAGTGGGGCATGAGTAGACAAGGAGAAACAAAATCCTATGGAGGGTTTCTGATATTGTGTGTGTAGACCTATGTGTATCTATTGTGTGTGGTGTATATGTGTGTACCTGTGTGTCTGTGTGCCTGTGGTCTGTCTTTATATCCGTGGTGCATTTGTGTGTATGTATGTGCATATATGGTGTGTGTGTCTCTAATGGCATGTGTTTGAATTCATGGGATGTGTGTGGAGCTGTGTGTGTGTGTGTATCTGTGATCTGAGCATGTGTGGCATATTTTTGTGGTCTCTGTGGTATCAGCAGTCCATGTGTGTATTTATCTGTGTAGTATGTATATGCTTAATGTTTGCCTGGTTGTATGTGTGATAGCTCTGTAGGTGCATATGAGAAACTGAATTGTAGAGAAGGTTTTATTAAAAATTGTGTGGCTGGGCTCCATTTAGAAGGGTGTCTGAAAATAATGTAGGACTTGAGCAAAATCAACATTGGTAGTGATTCTGAAGAGCAGATAAAGTTTCCTAGGAACCCTGATTTATTGCACATGACCAGGAGATTTCTTCCTCCTTAAACATCTTTTGAAATGATTTTAAAGTAGTTACTTGTAAATTGGGCCTTCCCAGGTGGTGCTAGTGATAAAAAATTCACCTGCGAATGCAGGATATGCAAAAGATGCAGGTTAGATCCCTGGGTCAGGAAAATCCTGTAGAAGAAATGGCAACTCACTCTAGTATTCTTGCTTGGCAAATTCCAAGGACAGAGGACCCTGGTGGGCTACAGTCCATAGGACTGCAAAGAGTAAGACGTGACTGAGCACAGCACAGAACAGCACAGCACTTATAAACTAATGGGGCAGAACTGGGGCTCTGGCATCCCACAGAACTGGGTTTCAATCCTGTCTCTACTACTTACCAGTTCTGTGATTTTGGACTCTAAACTCTGAGCCTGTTTCATCTTCTAAACCCTAGTGACTTCTTATGAGGACTAAGTGAGATAATATATTTCAATCACTTACCTCCCTTCATAGCATGTATTAAGCATTCAATAACTTTTTACCTGTTTATTGAACTTTTGGGGGGATTCACTGTATGGCATGTGGAATCTTTTTTCCCTGACCACGGATCAAACCCATGCCCTCTGCAGTGGACGCATGGATTCTTAACCACTGGACCACCAGGGAAATCCCCTCAACTTGTTATATTAAGGGTAGCAGGAGCCTCATTTTGCCCTTTTAATGTCATATTTCTCTCTCTCCCAAAGCCCAACTACTGAATTCTAGAGTGCCACTAGGGATTTTTGAAAAAATCTAAATATTCATATATTGGGGCAAGGGCTATCAGAGTTATTATGAAACCTTACTATAGTGATACTTTGGCATAAGTGACTTTCAAGCAAACCCTACCTTAGCTTGGGAACATCGAGCTACTGTGGAGAAGGGGAAGACAAGAATCTCTGGAAACTTGATCTGGAGTGAGCCTAGAGGGTCTATTCAGATGATAGTTCTAGGATAAACCTGCTGTCTCAGGGAACCTTACCTTGAAGTTGTATCTTCACACCAGACGGTCTTGGGAGGGTCAAAGAGACTCTGTATCAGCAGTTTCCTCTCCAGGGACAGAGGCAAACGTTAGTGACACTTTGCCTGCCTTTCATCTGCTTTTCTTCTTGCCTATGCTACTGCCCAGCTATGAACCTGGTATTTAAATATTCAGCAAGACTTCCTCTTGCTGTTTTCCCTTCCTTTTTCTGTGGAATGTATACTCTAAAGGTGTAGGCAGAGAGTTGAGTATTTCTTCAAATCATTTCTCCATTTTAAGGAAAGACTTAAAAAATTCCATAAACAATGTTATGCTACTCAGGTTACTCTATTTCAGTTCAGTTGAGTCGCTCAGTGTGTCTGACTCTTTGCAACTCCATGGACTGCAGCATACCAGGCCTCCATGTCCCTCACCAACTCCCAGAGTTTACCCAAACTCATGTCCATTGAGTCGGTGATGCCATCAAACCATCTCATCCTCTGTCATCCCCTTCTCCTCCCACCTTCAATCTTTCCCAGCATCAGGGTCTTTTCCAAGGAGTCAGTTCTTCGCATCAGGTGGCCAAAGTATTGGAGTTTCACATTCAACATCAGTTCTTCCAGTGAACACTCAGGACTGATCTCTTTTAGGATGGACCGGTTGGATCTCCCTGCAGTCCAAGGGACTCTCAAGAGTCTTCTCCAACACCACAGTTCAGAAGCATTATTCTGTTTAACTATTGTTATTCCATTAACAAAGCTTGTTTCTGGTGTTAAAACACTGATTAAAAATCATCTTCTCAAAAGAAATTACCATCTCATATTTGGTCATCCCACCAGATACCTACTCTGCCTTGATTCTAGCTTATTAATTCATATTCTAGCATATGAATGCATGGTGTTGGGTACATAGGGAGGTGATAACTATTAAGCATGGAAAAGTTAGAATCTGAAAATGGTAGGATCTCCTGCTGGAGAGACAGTGGTCAGAAAGGAAAACTCAAATAGGAGTTTCACAGTAAAATGGAATTAATGATAACAGGCCAAAAATTAATATTGTTTAGTGTGAGAAGATGAAGACTGACAGGCAGAAAGATCTGCACTTGTACAGTTGTGGAGGATGGCTAGAAAGAACACAGAATCAGTTACCATATCCAAGAAGACAATTACATTATAAGAAAATCCTACAATGCGACTGACTGAGCCGTACATTTTCTATTTTCCTCTCTCTAATCCACCTCTGAACTTTTTAGGATCAGCCTCTGTGCTGACCTCAGTGTCCTGATTTCTTTCCTGCTTGCTTTCCTTTTCATCTCTGCACTGCCAGTCGAGAAAAAACACATCAAAACTGCTGTGTGGCTTTAGCAGTGAAGCTCAGGAATCCATTATTTGTGTTAGAAATATAAAACTTTCATTGCTGCTGTAGCCTTATGAAAAATAGACTTACATTTTAGTTATTAGTTTCATTTGAAGCTATGATCTTCAACCTAAGAACTGATCTTTGCTTCAAGATAAGTTTTCAAACTTGCTAATCATGAGAAACGCTGGACTGGATGCAGCACAAGCTGGAATCAAGATTGCCAGGAGAAATATCAATAACCTCAGATATGCAGATGATACCACCCTTATAGCAGAAAGCGAAGAAGAACTAAAGAGCTGCTTGATGAAAGTGAAAGAGGAGAGTGAAAAAGTTGGCTTAAAACTCAACATTCAGAAAATGAAGATCATGGCATCTGGTGCCATCACTTCATGGCAAATAGATGGGAATCAGTGGAAACAGTGGCAGACTTTATTTTGGGGGGCTCCAAAATCACTGCAGATGATAACTGCAGCCATGAACTTAAAAGACGCTTGCTCTGTGGGAGAAAAGTTATGACCAACCTAGACAGCATTCTAAAAAGCAGAGCTATTACTTTGCTAACGAAGGTCTGTCTAGTTAAAGCTATGGTTTTTCCAGTAGTCATGTATGGATGTGAGAGTTGGACTATCAAGAAAGCTGAGTACCAAAGAATCGATAGTTTTGAACTGTGGTGTTGGAGAAGACTCTTGAGAGTCCCTTGGACTGCAAGGAGATCCAACCAGTCCATCCTAAAGGAAATCAGTCCTGAATATTCATTGGAGGGACTGATTCTGAAGCTGAAACTCCAATTCTTTGGCCACCTGATGCGAAAAACTGACTCATTTAAAAAGACCCTGATGCTGGGAAAGATTGAAGGCAGGAGGAGAAGGGGATGACAGAGGATGAGATGGCTGGATGGCATCACCGACTCAATGAACATGAGTTTGAGTAAACTCCAGGAGTTGGCAATGGACAAGGCAGCCTGGTGTGCTGTGGTCCATGGGGTCCAAAGAGTCAGACACGAATGAACAACTGAACTACCTTTTAAAAGGAATTTCTTGCCAGGTTTTCATACCCTGTGAGCTAATTCACAGATCTGGAACAACCTGAGATATTATTTGATCCACACCTACTAATTTTGAAGATTAGCAAAATGAGATTCAGAGAAGCTTAGTGATTCACAATAAGTTTCCGCCAAAAAAAGAACCAAAGGCTCCTTCCGCTGCCCTATACTATTTCATTAGTACAAAAAGGAACTTGGGCCAGGTTCTTCCTCCTCCCTACTCTGCTCTACATTTAGTAAAATTCATAAATAATAAATATATCTTGGACTGGTGTTTAATTCCTTATTCGCATCCCCCGCCAAACTTTTCACAAGGGCTAGAACCACTATTACATAGCCTAAAATTTCATTCTTCCATTACTCCCCTGTGAAATACTCTCATTAGTGAGAATTTTTGTCTAATAGGTAATTACATCAATGATATTACCTCTGTTGAGAAAGATGCAAACTGTTTGAGGAAGGAACTTCTCTTCTGTGGCTTTGATGATATGACTTCATTCATTTCACTTTTTATGTTTCAAAATAAGTCTGGTGGTTTCAAGAAGAGATTTCATGGAAATGGAAACTGTTTCTGTTTTGATGTGATCACAGTATGAAATAGAAATGCAGAAACAGATGGTGAAATGCTTGAAAGTCTATGAACTCTTATATGTATATAATTTTAGAGCTGAAGGAGACCAAGCAGTTAACTTCATCTAATTCCTGGTACTATAGGTGAAGAGACTAAGATCCATCAAGATATTTTGGAACTTGTCCTAGATTCCATTATTAGTTAATAAAAGATTTGGGGCAGAAATAATGTACACTAAAAATACCGATGCACTACTATAGGCACTATATTGATTGTACAAAACAATATAGGATAGAACACAAAGCCATAGTTATAAATTCTAACTCTTTTACTTACCATATATATAAAACCTTCCTGAGTCTCAAGTTTCCGCATTTGTACATGTAAAAAAAGAAAGAAAACTCCTCTCTTGAAGTATTCTTTTGAGAATTAATAATAGTTATTAAATATTATTAAGAATTATTAATAACAATTCTTTGATAATATATATAAGGAGTTAGCACAGTACCTGGCACATGGTATGTTAAATGCATGATCATTAATATTAATATATATGCTGTATCAGAGAACACCAGCAAACCCAATGGGCTGAAACAAATCCAGGCAATGCGATTCAAGAAATATTTATTGAGTATCTAATGCATGCCAGAGAATGTTCAAGACTAGGGAAAACAAATAATTAAAAAATATTGTCTTTTCCACATCCTAGCATAGTGGGAACAACAATACATCTATTAATCCAATGGTTTTCATTCTGACTGAAGTTAGAATCACTGGGAGGTCTTTAAAAAATGCAAAGTATTCCTGAGATTTAATTCGTTTATTTAATATTTATCAACCAATGTTTTTGTCACTGGGGTTATTGAATAAATAAGAAGAGTTTTGTTCTAATGGAGCTTACATTCTAGTTGGGAGAGATGTGCAATAAATCAACAATCAACTGTCAGCTAGCACCTACAGTGTTATGCAGAGTGTCATTAATTAAGACATAGCAATGTGATGAGTAAGTAAGTGACCAGCCAAATGGGGCTGCTGGGAAAAGTCTTTCAGTAGGTGACATTTAATGACTTTGGATGACCTAAAGGAGCCAACTGTGCAGGGATTAAGAGAAGAACATTACCCTGGACCTAACTCACTTCTTGCTCTATGTCTGTTTCCTCTTTATTGACCCCTTTCTACTTTCTATCTGCTCTTGCTCTCTGAATTAGGTCTCCCCATTTATTAGAATCTTTGGTTCATGACCTTTCAACTTCATGTCATGATTTATGGCTTGTGTTCTCCTCCTTGACTAGGTCCTTGTTCTGATAGCATTCCTGGAAACAGAAATTCAGCCTTATTCAGGAAACTATCTCCTGGGTTCATCTGCTCCTAGTCTTATTGGATAAGATCCACCACATCAGGCTCCAGATACTGTCCATGTCTGGACAGCATTCCCGAAACTGCAGGTAGGATGTATCTGCAGGAGAGGCAGAATGTGAGGCTGGGAAGTAGGTCTACATCTTGTTTATGGAAAGACTTGGATTCAGATTCAGTCTTGGAGGAAAAAGATTTGGGTTTTGGAGCATAGGTGGAGAGATGGGCTTTTGACAGGTTGATAGAATCAAGGCCTTGCTTCTCTGCAAACTCAGACTCAGTATAATCTGCTGAAAGTGAACAAAGGAAGGGTGATGGAAAATAATGAAAATTTAGAATTTCCGATGGAAGTGATGAGACACATTTAAAGTATTGAGCTATGATTAGGGTCTATTTGAGATTAGGATCACTTATTTGTGGATTCCCCCTGGGAATGGGGAAAAAATACCTCATTGTGAAAATTTAAAATTATGAGCCATCTACTCTATTACCTTTACTTTCAGCCTGGATATAGAAGAAGCAGATTGTCAAAATATTCTTGGCTAATGGTTTCCATGCTAATACTACCAGAGCTGAGGGCCAACAGAGTTGAGAGTGCTGATAATATAGTAGAAGTGATATTTCTAGGAGTTTAGGAAGAATAGCAAAACCACTGTGAGTTTGACAGAGGGAGAGAAAGGGCAGGGTTGAGGGACTGGGGGTCTGGTGCAGGCAGGTATAGTAGTGTTTGTATGAATTTAGACTGTGGTTGAAGTAGGATACTAGAATTTGCAATGTTCAAGGTGCAGGAGTTCTATTTTTTACAAAAACTTTTGTTAGGAGTATAGTTGATTCACAATGTTTTGTTTGATGGTAAGATCTCTATAGTGTGGCAAAGGAACTCAGGTAGTAAAGTAATCATTGGAATCAACATCTAGAAACTTGAAACTAAGGTATCACATAGTCCTTATGCTAAAAGCAGTGGAAATCACTGAAAGGTTTTAGGTAAGAAGTGATATGATTCTGGTGATAGTTTACAAAGATAGTGTGGCTTCTAAGGTGGAGAATGGATTGATTAAAGATGAGTGTGGCAGTGGGAAAAACTAATTATCTCTGTTTGTGTTCCATAGACAAGAAGTAGACCCATAGACAAGGATTCTAAAGTAGATAGTTTTTTTTCTGAAATGGCCCCAGGAAACTCTGGCAAGGGATGAGGAAGAGAGATAGGGAAGGGCAGAAGCAAATGAAGGGTGAAACATTAAACAGGGTACTGTGCTGTGCTCAGTCACTCAATCATGTCCGACTCTTGGCAGCCCTATGGGATGTAGATACAGTTGTGGGTAATTAATACTTAATCCCACTGAGGAACTCTAGAAAATGGTGTAGAACATATACCACTGGATTAATCCAGCCAAGGGACAAGAAGCTTGGGTATTTATATACCAATTCCTGTCAATTTATGGTTGATGGATGCTCCCAGAAGGCATTAATTACTTGGTACTTCTATTTTCACAAATATGATAGAATGGGATCCTTTGACCAGAGAAAGTTTTGGGCTTAAAACAAAGTGGATCCTGGCAGAGGAAATTTGGCCAGCAAGAACTAACATAGTAATAACAAGGAGTTATGGGTGGCATCAGAGAGGTTCTGCTACATCTGTTCAAGACTGTTCTTTTAGTTCAGGCCAGAGACAAAGGCAACTTGGACCAAGTAGTGGTGATGAAGATGGGGGTAAGTGAAAGGATTTAGGAGGTACAGATATATGTATGTGCACATGAGTTTAATGCTTTTCATTTTGTTAACCATATTTCTAGATTTTACGTTTCTGATTGTCTTTTAAGGTAAACTATAAGCTTGAGATATCCCAAGAAGATAGGAATAAAGTCTAATATTCTCCTGATTTAGTATCCTAAAATTACTGAGAAGTGAAGGAAGTGCTGTCCAGTAGAAATATTATGCAAGTCACATTAAAGTTTTCCAGAAGTCAATTTAAAAAGTAAAAAGCGGTAGGTAGAATCCATTTTAATGATATTATTTCATTTAACTCTATATATGAAAATATTATAATTTCAACATGTAATCAATACAAAATTATTGAAATATTTTCATACTTTTTTGAGGGTCTTTAAATTCTGATGTGTTCAGTTTAGTTGCTCAGTCATGTCCAACTCTTTGCGACCCCATGGACTGCAGCATGCCAGGCTTCCTTGTCCATCACCAATTCCTGGAGCTTACTCAACACATGTCCATAGAATTGGTGATGCCATCTAACCATCTCATCCTCTGTCATCCCCTTCTCTTCCTGCCTTCAATCTTTCCCAGAATCAGGATCTTTTCCAAGGAGTCAATTCTTTGCATCAGGTGGCCAAAGTATTGGAGTTTCAGCTTCAGTATCAGTCCTTCCAACGAATATTTGGGACTGACTTCTATTAGGAAATAAATTCCTTTAGGATTGACTGGTTTCATCTCCTTTCAGTCCAAGGATTCATAAGAGTTTCCTCCAACACCACAGTTGAAAAACATCAGTTCTTTGGCAGTCAGCTTTCTTTACAGCCCAACTCTCACATCCATACATGACTCCTGGAAAACCATAGCTTTGACTAGATGGTCAAAGCTACTTTGTTGGCAAAGTAATGTTTCTGCTTTTTAGTATGCTGTCTAGGTTGGTCATAGCTTTTCTTCCAAGGAACAAGCATCTTTTAATTTCATGGCTGAAGTCACTATCTGCAGTGATTTTGGAGACCCCAAAAGTAAAGAATCTCACTATTTCCATTAATTCCCCATCTATTTGCCATGAAGTGATGGGACCAGATGCCATGATCTTAGTTTTTTAAATGTTGAGTTTTAAGCCAGCTTTTTCATGCTCCTCTTTCACTTTCATCAAGAGGCTCTTTAGTTCTTCTTCGCTTTCTGCTGTAAGGGTGGTATCACCTGCATATCTGAGGTTATTGATGTTTTTCCTGGAAATCTTGATTCCAGCTCGTGCTTCATCCAGTGTGGCATTTCTCATGATGTACTCTGCATATAAGTTAAATAAGCAAGGTGACAGTATACAGCCTTGATGCCCTCTTTTCCCAATTTGGAATCAATCTGTTATTCCATGTCCAGTTATAACTGTTGCTTCTTTTTTTTTTTCCTAACTGTTGCTTCTTGATGTACATACAGGTTTCTCAGGAGGCAGGTAAGGTAGACCGGTATTCTCATCTCTTTAATAATTTTCCACAATTTGTTGTGATCCACACAGTCAAAGGCTTTGGTGTAGTCAATAAAGCAGAATTAGATGTTTTTATGGAACTCTCTTGCTTCTTTGATGATCCAGTGGATGTTGGCAATTTAATCTCTGGCTCCTCTGCCTTTTCTAAAGGCAGATGTTCCAGCTTGAACATCTGGAAGTTCATGGTTCACTTACTGTTGAAGCCTGGCTTTGTGAATTTTGAGCATTACTTGGTTAGCATATGAGATGAGTGCAATTGTCGAGTAGTTTGAAAAGTTTTTGGCATTTACTTTCTTTGTGATTAAAATGAAAGTTGATCATTTCCAATCCTGTGGCCACTGCTGAGTTTTCCAACTTTGATGGCATACTGAGTGCAACACTTTCACAGCATCATCTTTTAGGATTTGAAATAGCTCAACTGGAATTCCATCACTTCCACTAGCTTTGTAGTGATGCTTCCTAAGGCCCACTTGACTTCATATTCCAGGATATCTGTTTCTAGGTGAGTGGTCACATCATTGTGGTTATCTGGGTCATGAAGATCTTTTTTGTGTAGTTCTTCTGTGTATTCTTGCTACCTCTTCTTAATATCTTCTGCTTCTGTTAGGTTCATATCATTTCTGTCCTTTATTTTGCCCATCTTTGCATGAAACGTCCCCTTGGTATCTTTAATTTTCTTGAAGATATCTCTAGTCTTTCCCTTTCTATTGTTTTCCTCTATTTCTTTGCCTTGATCACTGAGGAAGGCTTTCTTATCTCTCTTTGCTATTCTTTGGAACTCTGCATTCAGATGCATTTATCTTTCCTTTTCTCCTTGGCCTTTTGCTTCTCTTCTTTTCTCAGCTATTTGTAAGGCCTCCTCAGACAACCATTTTGTCTTTTTGCATTTCTTTTTCTTGGGGATGGTCTTGATCACTGCCTCCTGTACCATGTCACAAACCTCCATCCATAGTTCTTCAGGCACTCTGTGTATTAGATCTAACCACTTGAATCTATTTCTTACTTTCAATGAGTAGTTGTAAGTGATTTGATTTAGGTCATACCTGAATGGTCTAGTGGTTTTCCCTACTTTCTTCAATTTAAGTCTGAATTTGGCAATAAGGTGTTCATGATCTGAGCCATCTCAGCTCCCAGTCTTTTTTTGCTGACTGTATAGAGCTTCTCCATCTTCAGCTGCAAAGAATATAATCAATCTGATTTTGGTATTTACCATCTGGCGATGTCCATGTGTAGAGTCTTCTCTTGTGTTGTTGGAAGAGGGTGTTTGCTATGACCAGTGAGTTCTCCTGTCAAAATTCTGTTAGCTTTTGCCCTGCTTTATTTTGTACTCCAAGGCCAAATTTGCCTGATACTCCAGGTGTTTCTTGACCTCCTACTTTTGCATTCCAGTCCCCTACAATGAAAAGGCCGGTTTTTTTTGGATGTTAGTTCTAGAAGGTCTTGTAGGTCTTCCTAGAATCTTTCACCTTCAGCTTCTTCAGCAGTACTGGTTGGGGCATAGACTTGGATTACCGTGATATTGAATGGTTTGCCTCTGAAACAAACAGATCATTCTGTTGTTTTTGAGATTGCATATAAGTGCTGCATTTCGGACTCTTGTTAACTATGAGGGCTACTCCATTTCTTCTTAGGGATTCTTGCCCACAGTAGTAGATATAATGGTCATCTGAGTTAAATTCACACATTCTAGTCCATTTTAGTTCACTGATTCCTAAAATGTAAAATTCTGATATGTATTTTACAGTTAACGCACACCTTAATTTGATCCACCCATACATCAAATAAGCGCTTGATAAATGCTATATTAGACAGCACAGGTGTAAGATTTAGTTTAAGAAATGTGTTCTTGTATGTTATAATAATACTACTATAAATAAACAGTAGATGGAAAATATTTTACATTGAAGTATTGAATACTGAAACTAAAATTTACTGTGTAATATTAACATGGTTGTGGACTTTCCTCCATATATATTATTTTGAGACTTCCAAGATAAGTGTGAGATATAGTTTTTAAAGTTAGTAAAGATTTCTACTAAGAAGAGCTATACAGCTAGAATGACAATTTCCTTAACTTTTTTGACCTTAAAATAGCTGGTAAGGGTGATTTCCTGAAGATAAATATCTTTTACTATTTGCTAGTTAGACAGGAAATTCTCTTTAAAGTTTTAATATAAAAATCAGTAGTTTTATAGCTCATTTTACTTTCAGGTCTCTTAGGCAATATCTTAGGTCCCTCTCTTCTTTTCTTTATTTCAAAGCCACAGTTCAGAATATAAGACTGGAATTCAGAGTTCCTTGTCTTATGAATCATGCTCCTTTTCTTTCTCTGTCTTCACAATGGAAATGAGAAATTTCTATTGCTCAGTAAGTGAAATAACATAGGACAATATAAAGTGGTCCTTGACTAAGATTATAATCTGATGATATCAAAAGTCTTGAGATACTTAGAGGAATGAAATTAAATATTTTAATATACTTGTAAAACCATATCCTTTAAGGTATATTTATGAAAGCCATAGTCAAATATGGCTTAATTTATGTTTTTTCCCCAAAGTTGTGGATACACACAGTATAAAAACTAAGGCAACTTGGGCCTACTATGGCTTCATCAATGTAAGTAAGGAGTCATTATGACTGTAGCCAATTTTGAGGTGAAGAGTTTTCTCATGGCTACCTGAAACTTGGGCTTCTCTGGTGGTTCAGACAGTAAAGAATCTGCCTGCAATGCAGGAGATCTGTGTTTGTTCTTATTTCAGTAATCTTGCCTGGAGAATTCCATGGTCAAAGGAGTTTGTCACAGAGTCAGACATGACTGAGCAACTAACACACACACCCCAGAACCTTATTTTTATGAGGCCTTTAGGGAGTCTAGGGTAGGTTTCCTTACTTATAAATAAGGATTCCTCTGAGGAGCCTGCAGCACTGCTTAAAGGGTGACGAAAAAATAACCTAACAAAAGGGTAAAAAAAGCTTTGGCTTCAGATGCACCTGAATTCAAATCTTCTACTATTTTTTTTTTATAAGACGTGGCCTCAGTCCTATCACTTTAGAATCTCTAAGTTTTAGATGTCCCCTATTTATCTTAAAGAGCTTTAAAAAAAAATTTAACTAGTTTTTGTTTTTGACTGTGGTGTATAGATCTAAATATGTATTACATTTCTATAAGAATAGGACCCACCATGCATCCTGTTTGGTAACTCTTTCCATTTAATAATGTGTTATACATGTCTTTCATCTCAATAAAGTATTAATGAATATACATCTACATCATC
Organism: Antilocapra americana; assembly: GCA_007570785.1. Classification (NCBI taxonomy): domain Eukaryota; kingdom Metazoa; phylum Chordata; class Mammalia; order Artiodactyla; family Antilocapridae; genus Antilocapra; species Antilocapra americana. The sequence goes on from ML661902.1 coordinate 3,570,836, forward strand.
ATTTTTTTTACATCATCATTTCGATAGCTATCATTTGATAATCCCTTGCATCATTTGATAGTCCCTTGCAGGCTATTTTGAGGATTTTAGTACAAGACAAATATATGTGGTCATAACTGGATGACACCACCCTTATGGCAGAAAGCGAAGAAGAACTAAAGAGCCTCTTGGTGAAAGTGAAAGAGGAGAGTGAAAAAGTTGGCTTAAAACTCGGCATTCAGAAAACTAAGATCATGGTATCTGGTCCCATCACTTCATGGCAAATAGATGGGGAAACAATGGAAACAGTGGCAGACTTTATTTTGGCGGGGGCTCCAAAATCAATGCAGATGATAACTGCAGCCATGAACTTAAAAGACACTTGCTCCTTGGAATAAAAGCTATGACCAACCTAGACAGCATACTAAAAAGCAGAGACATTACCAACAAAGATCCACCTAGTCAAAGCTATGGTTTTTCCAGTAGTCATGTATGGATGTAAGAGTTGGACTGTAAAGAAAGTTGAGTGCTAAAATATTGATACTTTTGAACTGTGGTGTTGGAGAAGACTCTTGAGAGTCCCTTGGACTGCAAGGAAATCCAACCAGTCCATCCTAAAGAAAATCAGTCCTAAATATTCATTGGAAGGACTGATGCTGAAGCTGAAACCCCACTACTTTGGTCACCTTATGTGAAGAACCAACTCATTGGAAAAGACTCTGATGCTGGGAAAGATTGAAGGTGGGGAGGGGAAGGGGACGGCAGAGGATGAGATGGTTGGATGGCATCACCAATGTAATGGGTATGAGTTTCTGTAGGCTTCGGGAGTTGGTGATGGACAGGGAATCCTGGCATGCTTCAATCCATGGAGTCACAAAGAATTGGACACAACTAAGTGACTGAACTGAACTGAAGTGGCATATAGCAATTAAAAAATAGACTCTGGGAGTTGGTGATGGACAGGGAGGCCTGGCGTCTGCGATTCATGGGGTCGCAAAGAGTGGGACACGACTGAGTGACTGAACTGAACTGAAACTATAAATGGGACTGACTTTAGGTTTCTCACAATCAGCCTGCAAGCTGACCTTTTCCCACCTATCTTTGCCAGTGAGCCACCACTGTGCAGGGAGTCCCTGGCTGTCTTCAAGCAAGACCTCCACACATAATTGCCTCATACATCAGGACCAGGGACCCTATGTCTCAGACATCACTGCAGGCATCAGAACGAAGGTGGCTCAAGAACCCACATAGAAAATGTAGACCCTGATAACTTTCTGTGATGGAAGATCATGGAATATTGGGGCTCTGTAGACAAAAAACAAACAAACAAACACATGTATATTTTACTGATTCAGGACCCGAAAGGCCAGGAGATTCCTAGAGGAAAGAAACACTTAAAGGATAGCTTCTCAGAGCCTAGAGTTCGTTTTCATCTCTGTGAAGTTCTTCATTTCTAGCACCCTAGGAACGTATGTTCTCTGCCTCACAGAACAAAATTCAGCTAATGACCTCCCACTTCAGTGAGATTATCAGAACATGAAAAACACTCCAGATTCCTATTTGAAAATATGTGTTCCTCCTACTACATTCTAGGTTTAAAATGCTCCCTTAACATTCCAAAAATTATTTTTGTAAATGATGTTGGCTGCAGTTCAAAACACTGTTGTATGGAGCATTTACTAGGCTAGTTCTTAGTCCCTCTCTGAATACGTTTACAGACACACTCTCGGAGGGTCTGGGATAGAGAGAGATCCTAGGTCTTCGCCTACGTCACTTGGAGCAGAGTCCACAGGAGGAACTTTGAGGTCTGTTGTTCACCATCCCTCCTTCAGACTAAACCTCTTGAAAAGGATCCTCTGAGCTGAGGATGCTGGTGAAGATAGAGCCTGCTTGGAGGAAGGCTGCATATTTGTCTTCTTATGGTGCTGTCCCAGGGGGTTTTCCAACTAACCCAACAGAAGTTTCAATTCCTCATCAGAGGAGGCTGTAAATACTTAAAGAGAATATAGGTCATGTGGTCAACTTTATTTCTATGTGTCAAGTACTGTGCTGGCACTATGGATAGAAGAGTAAATGAGACGAGTGGTTCAGCTATTGGGGAGCTTCTGAGTTAGTGCGGGGAAAACAGGACATATGAGGCAGATAGAATAAACTGTGTTTAGTGATGTAAAGAGAAAATTGACTTAGACCTGATGTTAGGGAGATTTCCTTGCGGGAATAACATTTGAGCTGAGACTTGAAGTTAGGTGGGTAAAGAGAGTGAAGGACTAACATTTCCAGCAAAAGAGACACCTTGTGAAAAGGCCTCAGGTATGACTGAGAAGTTCAATAAGGTCTCCCTGGTGAGCTCAGTCAATAAAGAATCTGCCTGCAATGAGAGAGACCTGGATTTGATCCCTGTGTTGGGAAAATCCCTTGGAGGAGGGCATCGCAACCCACTCCAGTACTCTGGCCTGGAGAATCCCCATGGATAGAGGAGCCTGTGGGCTGCAGTCCATGGGGTTGCAAAGAGTGGGACATGACTAAGTGACTAAGCAGGAGACAGAGGGCAGAGACCTGGGCAGAGGGATGAGGCAGGAGATGCTCATAGGGCCAGATCATGTAGGCCTTACAGGCCATGTTAATTGTACTGCATTTTATTTGAAAGGTAATGGGAGGGGGAAAATCCCACATGAATTAATTTGCTAGGCCTGCTGTAACTAAACACCAGACTGGTGTCTTAAACAACAGGAAGAAATAGTCTCACAGTTCTACAGGCCAGAAGCCCGATCAAGACGCTGGTAGGGTTGGTTTCCTCTAAGGCCTCCTTCTTTAGCTGGCAGCTGGCCCCGTTCTTGCGACCTCTTCAAAGGGTCTTTTCTTTGAGTGTATGCCCCTAGGGTCTCTCTGTTTTTAAACTTTTTATTTTGTATTGAGGTATAGTTGATGAACAAACAATATTGTGATAGTTTTAGGTGAATAGTGAAGGGATTCAGCCATGTACATACATGTATCCATACTCCTCCAAACTCTTCTCCCTTCCAGACTGCCACATAACATTGAGCAGAGTTTCATGTGCTATATTGTAGGTCCTTGTTGATTATCCATTTTAAATATAGCAGTATGTACATGTCTGTCCCAAACTCCCTAAATGTCTCTTACCCTCATCCTTCTCCACCACCCTGCTCCCTGCCCTGGTAACTATAAGCTCCTTCTTGAAGTCTGTGAGTCTATTTCTGTTTTGTAAGTAAAATCATTTATATAATTTCTTTTTAGATTCCACATATAAGGGATGTCATACATGATTTCTCTTTCTCTGACTTATTTCACTCAGTATGACACTCTCTAGGTCCACCCATGTTGCTGCAAATGGCATTATTTCATTCTTTTTAATGGCCGAGTAATATTCCATTGTACATATGTATCACATCTTATTTATCTATTCCTGTGCTTATAGACATTTAGGTTGCTTCCATGTCTTGGCTATTGTAAATAGTGCTGCAATGAACACTGGGGTGCATGTATCTTTTTGGATCATGTTTTCCTCTAGATATGTGCCTAGGAGTGGGATTGCAGGGCCATATGGTAGCTCTATTTTTAGTTTTATAGGGAACCTTCGTATTGTTCTCCATAGTGCCTGTACCAATTTACACTCCCGTCAGCAGTGTAGGAGGGTCCCTTCTCTCCATACCCTTTCCAGCATTTATTATTTGTGGATTTTTTTGATGATAGCCATTCTGACTGGTATGAGGTGATATCTCATTGTAGTTTTGAATTGCATTTCTCTAATAATTAGTAATGTTAAATATCTTTTCAAGTGCCTATTGACCATCTGTTTGTCTTCTTTAAAGAGATGTGTATTTAGGTCTTCTGCTCATTTTCTGAGGGGGTTGTTTGCCAGCATCTCTTTGTATGCCTAAGTTTTCTTTATTTATAAGAACACCAATCGGATTAGATTACAGCCCCCATAATGGTCTTGTTTTAACTTAATTACCTCTTTTTTTGGCATTTAGGAATTTTTTTTTAAATCAAGATATAATCAACATATAGCATTATATTAGTTTCAGGTATACAGCATAATGATTTGATATTTGTGTATATTGCAAAATGATCACCATGAAAAGTCTAGTTAACATCCTTTAATTACTCTTTAAAGGCCCTATCACAAAGTAGTCACATTTAAGGTACTAAGGGTTAGGATTTCACCATAAGAATTTGGGGGGACCCCTGGAGAATCCCAAGGACAGAGGAGCGTTGTGGGCTGCTGTCTATGGGGTCGCACATGGTCGAACATGACTGAAGCAACTTAGCAGCAGCAGCAGCAATTCAGCTTAAAATACTGTTTATGTGCGTATTGTGTGGAGAATGTATTAGGAGGTAATAGTGGAGACTCTATTGGAAAAATGATATTGACCTGGGACTTCCCTGGTAGTCCAGTGGTTGAGAGTCCGCCTTGCAATTCAGGGGATGTGGGTTTGATCCTTGGTCAGGGAACTATGATCCTGTATGCTGCAGAGAAACTAAGCCCAAAGGCCACAACTACTGAGCCCATGCTCTAGAGCCCACGAGCCACAACTAGAGAGTTCATGCTCCACAATGAAGAACCCCAAATGACACAACTGAGATCCCATGTGCCACAACTGAGTCCCAACACAGCCAAATTTTTTCATTAATTTAAACAATGAGAGTGGGGATGATAGCCAGGATGTGTATTGTGAAGATAGAGCAAATGCAATGGGTTTCAGAAGCATTTCTCAGGAGGATTCATTGACTCTGAGGGTGAGGGAGAAGGAGGAGTCAAAGATGACTCCTAAATTTCTGGTTCTGCATCTGGCTAGATGGTGATGCAGTTTGTTTAGAAAAAGAAGAATGGAAAAAGAGAACAGTGATTTGTGGGGAAGATGATGGATTATTTCTGCTCATGTTGAATGTGGGTGTCTGTCGGACATCCAGTGGAGATGATGAGCAAATTGTTTGCTGGAGAGGAAATCCACCTCCATAACAGAGCAGATTGCCATCTAGATCATCCACTATAAGAGACAAAGTTGCTGTTGAAATCGCACAAATCAGATGGGACTCTGATGAGAACCTATCCAACACTCAAGACTGATACTTTAACCCACTGGCTGGAACTCAGACCCACTGTCTTTTAATTGGAATTGCACACCTGGTTTCAGGATTTAATGAAGCATGAGTTATTTATGTCCCATCCCAGAAGGAATTCAGCGAGCTGCAAAGTGATAGGCAAGAAATAGATTTATTGAGAGAGATACACACTCCATAGTCACAGTGTGGACCATTTCAGAAGGTGAGAGGCCCTGGGAGATACACATTTCATAGGCAGAATGTGGTCAGCCTCAAAAGGCAATAGCGGCCCTGAAATATAGGGTGGTTAGTTTTTATCAGCTGTGTAATTTCATGGGCTAACAAGTGGGAGAATTAGTCCAAGTGTTTTGGGGAAGGAGTGGGAATTTCCAGAAACTGGCCCATCCTCATTTTTTGGCTTTTTGTGGTTGGCCTAGGAACTGTCACGGTCCCTGTGGGTGAGTCATTTAGCATACAATGTATTGCAATGAGCATATAATGAGGCTCAAGGTCTACTGGAAGTTGAATCTTTCACCACCTTGGGCCTAGTTGGTTCTAACCAGTTTATGTCATATTTACAACAGCTGTGTCATTCTTTAAGTGTTGCACCCTGACCCTCCTGTCCTGTTTCACTGTTACCTGGTCCTTGTTTTTTACTTTTCATGGAAAAAAAAATTATTGCCCTTTTCAAAAATGTGCTCTTGGCATCTTTAGAAATTCTTTCTCAAAATTTGCTAGGCTATAAGGTTCAGTAGTTTTTTTATAGTTAACACTGTGGAATATTTCTTTAACAATTTTCGATAGTTGGCTTGACTTCTGACTTAATATGCCTAAAGGAATTGCCTAATGCTATTAACCTCTTCTTGGGGATAGGAAAGCTCTTTTCATTTCCTTCCTGCATGCAAAACTTAGTAAAAGATGAAATCTTGCACTAAAAGTGAAGTGTATAAAACTCTTAAGTAGATGGTAGAACAGGAGGCCTTTGCATGGCAGCACAACGACCCTAGTAGGGCATTCAGGTGTGGCCTCTCAGTGGAAACAAGGGTGTTAACGGTAGATGGGGGGCAGAAAGGCTGTGTCCGGAGGCACAGTGTGCCACGGCACCAGAGTCACGGTCAGCAGTGTCCTTGGAATGAAGACTGAGCCCTGGGGCAGGTGGAGGCAGATTGAAACTAGGTTAGGGGTCAGGAAAGAGTTGCTTCACTCCTGGTAGAAGAGGTTCTCATTGAGTGACCTGCGCCATTACCTAAAAGGCCATGGAGGAGATGCCAGCTTACGAGAAGGTGGCTGTATGGAGTTAGGATGATTAACCTGCTTGGTTTGCTTGGGCCTGACGGGGCTTCCTGAGAGGAAGGACTTTCAGTTTCAAAACTAGGTAGGCCCTGGAGAAACTGAGATGAATATGTTACTCTATAAAGGGGTTCTAATAGACCTAGGGTCTTTGGTCCTTGAATTATCTTAGAAGAAGTAACTTTAGCCTAAAGCAATAAATCTGCATGACTCACTGTAACCTTCTTAGTAAAAAAACTGCTACAACTGCTTTCTATTTTTAATAAATTACTTATGTTTGTAATAAGTTAGAATTCATTAGAGTGTCTGAATGCTCCAATTTGTCTGGGACAATCCTAATTTATACTTGTTCAACATAATTAATAGGGTCTTCTGCAGTCTCAAAAGTCTTCTGATTTGGATGACAAATTATATGGTCACTCTATCTTTAATAAAATGAGCATTCTTAAACAGGAATACTATTTTATGAATCTTAGCAAAGCAGGCCAATTTTTATATAATAATATTTGACAGCATTCCTTTTAAGATGATTCACTATGTACTGCTTTTAATAAATATATATATATATATATATTTTTAGGTTCATTTTTTTTTTATTGTTTTTGCTATACAATGTCATGGTATCACCATGGGTTTACATATGCTTCCCCTCCAGAACCCCCCTCCCTCCTCCCTCCCCGCCGGGAAATCTCGCTGCACCAGCCCGGAGCATCAATCCTGGGCTGGCGATTGAGTAGACATATGATAATTAACTTGTTTCAATGCCCTTCTCCCATATCATCCCACCCTTACCCTCATCCACAAAGTACTGCTTTTAATAAATATATTTTAAAAAATTAAAAGTTTTTCCATTCAGAGGTACTTGACCATAGTTTCACCTCTGAAATCAGAATTCATCACATACCCACATATTCCCTCTTTATCTCACTCACATTTGACCATCTTATTACTTCACAAAAGTATCGTGGAATTTTAAAATTTATTTCTATTTAAATAAGCTTTTCATTATACTTTAAAGCAAGAAATCAGAAGTTGAAAGGGGAAATATTACATAATAGCAAGGAGTCAATGCAAATTGTGTGGGAGTGGAGGAAGGATTATCCTATTAAGGAAACATTAAAAGAATTAAAATTATCTAGTAATGTACTTATTACTCAAATATATCAAGTAATTTGGTATGAAAATCAAATTATTTCTGGACCTGTCTCTACATAGGAAATTTATTATACAAAATGTCTAAAAATTATTCATATGAAATAGAAATAGGTGTTATTCAAAAAATAAGTATAAAGAATATTTATGTGTGGTATCTAAAGAAACTGCATCCCAAATAAACCTCTTCTAAAATTGTGAAACATCTATTTGAATACATTTCACATTTACTTCTAGAATTGAATGTTCACCTTCCACTTTTCACCCTTGTTTAAGATCACCCCAGTCTGGTTTTCCATGTCAATGAATGTTATTGACCACTAGAGGGAGAAACAAGAAAGGCTGTGAAAATTTTGACAAATCTGAGCGATTAGTAAAATGTGCTAATTGTGGTGAAATCCGAATTCAAGAAAGGCACTCACAGATACAGTTGTTAGGAATCCGTCGATTCTATGGACTCTTATGGAAACAATGTAATAGAAAGATGATGTGACTTCTCTAAAGCACGATGAACAGCACATCCCATGCTTGACCAGCTCAATTATAGCTTTGTTCAGTTTATGTGCGTGTGTGTGCATGTGTTCAGTCAAGTCCAATTCTTTGTGACCCCACAGACTGTAGCTCGCCAGTCTCCTCTGTCCATGAGATTTCCCAGACAAGAATACTGGAGTGAGTTACCATTTCCTTCTCCTGGGGATCTTCCCAACCCAAGGATCGAACCCATGTCTCATATGTCTCCTGAACTCCAGGCAGTTTCTTTACTGCTGAGCCACACTGGGGAAGCCCCCTTGTTCAATTTATGCCTTTGCTCAAAGAGTTAGTGCAATAAATAGATATTTAATAAGATTGAAATGATGAAAGGATTAACTGCTTCAGACTTCAAAAGTGGGGAAAATGGCAAGAAAGGAAAAATATTATCATAATCAAAACAATTCCCCAATACTTTTCAAGTGAGTCTGAGAATTAATACTCAAATTATGTTTAAATATATAGAACATGCTTGTTACAAAGTGACTGAAGATTTTAACCAGCTGAAGGTGTATTTTCTTAGACTACTCAATGCATGGATTTATCAAGAGACAGTTTCTTGAACTCTGTTCCTTTGCAGGAAAATGTCTTTGAATTATTTGTTATCCAAGAAATTCCTGACTCCTTGGCTGTAAGGAAAATATATAAAATATATTAGTTCAACAAATAAATGTTGAACAGCCATTCAGTGTAAGATATTCGTGAGATTCAAGATTGAATTGGACATGAATTCTTTTCTCAAGACATTTATGGCCTAAACAATCCTATTCAGAAATCTGTAAAGCAAGGTACATATGGACATGCCATTAGAGAAGAAGGGTCAGGGCACTTTGAGAAGGAAAAGTTACTTCTAGTTTGATGTGTGTGGGAAGAGTGGTCTGTGTAGGGAGTCTGAAGACCAGAGGAATCAGAAAAGATGTGGCATTCGAGTAGGGTCTAAACATAATCAGGATCTAGAAATATGGCAATTACAGGGAAAGCATTTAGACAGAGGGAGCAGAATGAGCAAAAGCATGGAGGTAAAGTCCTGCCGGGCAAATGCAAAATGTATAAACACACAAACATAAAGTAGAGAAAAGAATACATGATTTAAGAAGACAGAAATTAGCCTATTGTGTGAAATACGTTTGAGTTAGCCTCTAACTCTGATGGTTAATTTTATGTCAACTTGACTGAGCCATGGGGTGTCCAGATATTTGGTTAGACATGATTTTGTGTGTTTCTGTGAGGTGTTGGATGAAATGTAACCAATTTAACAGTTAAAACTGTAGACTGAACAAAGGAGATTGTGGACTTACCTAGTGGTCCAGTGGCTAAGACTCTGCACTCCCAATGCAGGGGACCTCGGTTTGATTCCTGGTCAGGGAACTAAAACCCACATGCTGTAAATAAGAGTTTGAATACTGCTACAAAGGTAGAAGATTCCATGTGCTGCAACTAAGAACTGGTATGACCAAATAAGTAAATTGATTGAATAAATAAATATGTTAAAAACACACCATTATTATTTTTTAAAAAAGGAGATTGCTCTCCATAGTATGTGTGTGCCTCATCTAAATAGTTGAAGGCCTGACTAGCACATTAGGGTGACCCTCCTGCAATAAGAAAGAATTCCCTTGCCTATCAGCCTTTGGACTTGAATGGGCATATCAGCTCTGCAGATTTTGGCCTTGCCAGCCTCCATAATTGTCTGAGCCAATTTCTTATATCTCTTTCTTTTTCATAAATATATCCTATTGGTTTTGTTTCTCTGGAGAATGTGTATTAATACACTGTTAATACTGCTTAAAAATAAACATCTAATAATCTGCCAACAATATCTATTTGGTAACATTTTAATCCTAGTGTTATTTTGAAAAATGGGATAATTGTAGAATAGTATCAACATACAGAAAATATATCTAATATATCTGAGAACTACTTCAAAGAATAGATAGATATGCTGATAAAACTGACTGATTTAAAAATAAATATTCTAATTTTAAAAGTATCATTAAAGGAACAAAATTCTAACTCAGAGGAAAGAAGAAAAATTATAACCACAGTAACCTAATACAACCACTGTTAACATTTTGGTGTAATTTCTTTCAGTAATTTTTTCCTTTGTGATTTTTAACATATGTACCTTTAGGGCATATAAAATCATGTAGTCAATTTTTAAAATTTAACATTATATCCTAAACGTTTCCCCATATTGTTTCAAAGTCTTAAGAACTATAATTTTTATTGCCTATACAATATACAATCTGCAAACTGATTTTCATAATCATTTCCTTACTTTTGGATATTATGGTTGTTATACAGACTTTCCCTCTATTTTTAAGATCATTAATATAAATATCTTCATAATTATAGTGTTTCATGTTTTGAATTATTTCAGAATAAATTCCCAGAAGCAGTACTATTAGATCACTAGGTATGAATATTTTTACAGTTAATCCAAATTGCTTTCCATAAATGCTATACCAACTTATAAGCCACTGAAACAAAATGTTGCATTTGCCTACTCAGTATTCATTTTCATCTTCATTAATAAAAGACTCTCTTTGGTAGGAATGTGACTTGTTATAGAAACGTCACTTGCTCAAACTCCCTTGCAGCTGGTTTTGTCTATATGACTGTGTTCTGGTTTATAAAGGTAGTTGGGTTGAGCTCCTAGAAACAATTTTGTTTTACCAATTAAAAGGAAATAACTGGCACACACATTTCCCTTTTTCCCTTCCTTTGTCCTTGACTGACTGGAAGTAGAGCAGCCTTCTTGCTACTTAGAGGACGAAATGGCTTCCTGGGTCCACTGGAGGAGGAAATGGCAACCCACTCCTGTATTCTTGCCTGAAGAATCCCATGAACAGAGGAGTCTGGCAGGCTGCAGTCCACAGGGGTTGCAAAGAGCAGTCCACAGGGTCACAAAGAGTCAGGACACAACTGAGTGACTGAGTATGCACACATGCTACAAGTTAGGAGGGTAGAACAGGAAGCTAGAAGGAGCTTGTGATTTTCTTGAACATTCATACCAGCTGGATTCTTTCCTCTGGAATTCTTGTTACAAGAATAAATTTATCCATATTTAGTTAAGAAACTGTAGTCATAGTCCTGTTGCATGAGACCAAAAGAAAATCTAACAGTAATGTATAGTAATTATAGGTACATAATTATTTCTCCATAATAATAGATATTGTCACTGAAATTGGAGAGGTACTATATTGGTGATCTTAATTGCAAATTAAAACTAAACTAGTGTAAACAAAAAAAAAAGAGAGAGAGACATTTACTGGTTCATGTACTGGGGGAAACCCAAGGGTTAAACTAGCTTTCAGCTTAACTAAGTGGCATCAGTGATCCTATTAGGTCAGGTCTCTTTTTCCCTTCCCCTTCTCTCTCTCTCTTACACTATCTTCCCTCTGTTTTCCTCTACTTGTTGGCCTCTTCTCTCCTATAGAAAATGGGCTTTTTCCATGCAACTGGAGAAGTTGGCCAACAAGCAACTCCAGGCTTATGTTGGTCCAAAGTCAGTGAAAATTGTGGAAATGGATGACTTTCCATGTTTGTTCAAATATCGGTTGTGGGGAAGGACTCTGACTGACGAGGCCTGCATTAAGTGCTCATTCCGGGGGGGAGGGAGACAAGACAACTGTGATTGTCAATCTCACCAAGATCCCTGGAATAAGGAAAGGGAAATTACTCAAAGAAAAAGTTGGGTGTTGACACCATAATATGGTAGAAACCTAAAACAACCTATCATTAGGACTTCCCTAGTGGTCCAGTGGCTAAGACTCAGTGCTCCAATGCAGAGGGCTTGAGTTTGATCCCTAGTCAGGGAACTAGATCTCACACACCGCAAATAAGACCTGATACAGCCAAATTAGTAAATATTAATAAAACAGCTTATCATCAATAACCATCTTTTGCTAATAAAATGATCTTCATTATTTTTCTAATTTGGCTTTCTTTGAAGTTGAAGATTTTGTCTGTTTATACATTTTATTTGGTTTTTTGAAAATTCCTTCTTTTAAAGACATTGACATGTCTTTGAGAATAAGTTTATACTTGACAAATCAGAAAGTTGAATATTCTCTTTATTTTGAACACAATGTCAGTTTTCTGCTTGCAATCTAATATTCTGTTGGCATCTGGAAATACCATCTTCAAAGAATGACAGATACATATTCTTTAAAATGTCTATGTAGACATAATGTAAAGGTCCTAAATCTAGTGAGAAGAGTGGCAATTTGACAAGACATAAATTTAATCAATACATATACATAAGTCATGTAATATATTTAGTATGGAGAGATTAAACATATGGTAGATTCCTCTTCTGGGAGTTTACTGAATTGATTTTAATATATTACTTTGTGAGAATGCTTCTTTAGCTCTTACACTGGCTTACTGACATTATGGATTCTTTCCCCAGACTCTGAATTGTTCAAAATGAGATTTAAAAAGCACAGTAAAGATTAAGCTTTAGATTAAGGCCTCAGTTCAGTTCAGTCACTCAGTCGTGTCTGACTCTTTGTGGCCCATGGACTGCATCACACCAGGCTTCCCTGTCCATCACCAACTCCTGGAGTTTACTCAAACTCATGTCCATCAAGTCAGTGATGCCATCCAACCATCTCACCCTCTGTTGTCCCCTTCTCCTCCCCACCTTCAATCTTTCCCAGCATCAGGGTCTTTTCCAAGAAGTCAGTTTTTCCCATCAGGTGGCCAAAGTATTGGAGCTTCAGGTTCACCATGAGTCCTTTCAATGAATATTCAGGACTGATTTACTTTAGGATTGACTGGTTGGATCTCCTTGCTGTCCAAGGGACTTTCAAGAGTCTTCTCCAACACCACAGTTCAAAAGCATCAATTCTTCGGTGCTCAGCTTTCTTTATGGTCCAACTCTCACATCCATACATGACTACTCATAAAACCATAGCTTTGACTAGATGGATCTTTGTTGATAAAGTAATGCCTCTGCTTTTTAATATGCTAATTTGGTCATAGCTTTTCTTCTACGGAGCAAGTGTCTTTTAATTTCATGGCTGAAGTCACCATCTACAGTGATTTTGGAGCCCCCAAAAAGATAAAATCTGTCACTGTTTCCATTGTTTACCCATCTATTTGCCATGAAGTGATGGGACCAGATGCCATGATCTTAGTTTTCTGAATATTGAGTTTTAAGCCAACTTTTTCACTCTCCTCCTTCACTTTCATCAAGAGCCTCTTTAGTTCTTCTTTGCTTTCTGTCATAAGGGTGGTATCATCCGAGTATCTGAGGTTATTGATATTTCTCCCGGAAATCTTGATTCCAGCTTGTGCTTCATCCAGCCCAGCATTTCGTATGATGTGCTCTGCATATAAGTTAAATAAGCAGGGTGACAATATACAGCCTTGATGTACTCCTTTCCCGATTTGGAACCAGTCTGTTGTTCCATGTCCAGTTCTAACTGTTGCTTCTTGACCTGCATACAGATTTCTCAGGAGGCAGGTCAGATGATCTGATATTCCCATCTCTTGAAGAATTTTCCACAGTTTATTGTGATCCACACAGTCAAAGGCTTTGGCATAGTCAGTAAAGCAGAAGTAGATGTTTTTCTGGAACTCTCTTGCTTTTTCGATGATCCAGCAGATGTTCGCAATGTAATCTCTGGTTTTTCTGCCTTTTCTAAAACCAGCTTGAACATCTGGAAGTTCACAGTTCACGTATTGTTGAAAGCTGGCTTGGTGAATTTTAAGCATTATTTTGCTAGCGTGTGAGATGAGTGCAATTGTGCGGTAGTTTGAACATTTTTTAGCATTGCCTTTCTTTGGGATTGGAATGAAAACTGATCTTTTCCAGTCCTGTGGCCACTGCTGAGTTTTCCAAATTTGCTGGCATATTGAGTGCAACACTTTCACAGCATCATCTTTTAGGATTTGAAATAGCTCAACTGGAATTCCATCACCTCCACCAGCTTTGTTCATAGTAATGCTTTGTAAGGCCCGTCTGACTTCACATTCCAGGATGTCTGGCTCTAGGTGAGTGATCACACCATCGTGGTTATATGGGTCATTAAGATCTTTTTTTGTTTAGTTCTTCTGTGTATTCTTGCCACCTCTTTTTAATATCTTCTGCTTCTGTCCATACCATTTTTGTCCTTTATTGTGCCCATCTTTGCATGAAATGAAATTAAGTTCTAAATTAAAGAAAAAAATTGTATTTAAATTACCCAAGAAGATCTTTTGGTAAACTATAAATATTTTATTACTGTTTAAATTTACTAAATGTTTATTCAGTTGGTGTTTATGGCAATCGTTTCTTCTATTGTTGAAGTCCAAAGGAGACTTCCCTGGTGGTACAGGGGTAAAGAATTCACCAGCCAATGCAAGAGGCGCAAGTTCAATCCCTGGGTTGGGAATATCCCCTGTAAAAGGAAATGGCAACCCACTCTAGTTTTCTTGCCTGGGATATCCCATGGACAGAGAGGCCTGGAGGACTACAGTCCATGGGGTCACAAAAGAGTCAGACATGAGTTAGTGACTAAATGACAGCAGCTGCATGAGATCTTGTAATTTTGGAGAATCATTAGCTTCTTGGCACAGATTTTCCATTTCTTTACTTTCATGCTTTATATCCCACAAGGCAAAGGAATGAGAAACCAATCATCACTGTGCACAGGTTAGCCCACATAATCTCACCAAGCTGAATTTAAATGCCCTTCAAAAGAGGGATGGTTGAGACATAAAAACAAGTGATGTATTGATTGCACCATGTACTAAATCAGCTTGAGGCCCCTCTTTCTTGAAGAAAAAGGGCTGGCGATAGACCTGAAAGAAAAGTCTCTTTGCCCTCCAGATCTGCTAATGTGTCTGCTTACCACTTTCAGTCAAGCACTCTGATATGCTATTTATGCTGAGAAAGAGCTTTGTTATCTCTCAGAGTATAACAGAAATAACAGGTTATAAATACCTGAGACATATTGGTCTGACCTCAAGCATTAATTTCATCTGATTTACACAATAAAATCTTCTTCAGGGAAGGTTGCAAACTTGCCATTCAGGCAACTGCATTTTATATGGAGCCCAGAGCAAGTGATATTTCAGTTATGGCCGTCACCTCAGGTCCTAATTAGGGCTATAGGCAGCTTAGAGCATCTTGATAACCATGCAGTTTCATGTTCATAACCTTGGTTATATTTTGTCTCACCTGTCTGAAGTTCCATATTTTGTCCTTTGGGCGTTATCATGAGTTAGTAGTTTCTTAGAAGTTTTCTAATCACATCCATTCTGATGAGAGTTAGGTGCCCCTTGTCTGTACTCACAGAATATCTTGTTAATAATTATACAGTGGTGCTCTAATGGAATTGCTTTTCTTATCAACTTGCCCCACTGTAATTTTAGGGCTGTTTTCTACACTGTTTTATTCATGTTTGTAACCCTATTGTCTAGCAAAATACCTTGCCCAGTGGGCACTCACTATGTATTTATTGAAAGGATGAAAATAGTTGAAGTTTATCCTTGGGGTTCCCCCATCTCCCTTCTTGTTTCCCCTTTTTTCTTTTGTGTTGCCCCACGCTGCCTCACCCAGTCTCACGACTTTTCCATCCTCAGTCATCCTCTTCTTGACCTGTAATGGCTCTAATTGCAAGATCCCTTTGGAGACTGGAAATAAGTTCACTTATGTCATAAGCTACAAACCAGTAGAGAGTGGGAAAAGTGTTGATCATTCATTCAGGTGTTGGATCCTTCAGTAATTAGCACACTAGTTAGCTTTTCACACATCAGGTATTTACAATTGTATTTTAAAGTGTTTTGTTTTTATCTACATTTAAAAGTAACACATATTTGTTGTTGGGAATTTTTAAAAACACAGAATATTATAAATAGTAGAAGTCGTCCATTACCTATAGAAAAATGCCATTAATACTTTGGTACATTGATACATATAAGAGTTCTTCCCTGTGCATTTATACTCTTTCTTTTTGCAAAATTGAGATCATACTGTTTAGACTCCTTTTTTGCACTTTTCTATTTTCCTTTATATCATGGTCGTTTTATCATGGCATTAAGTATTCTTTTAAAGTATCACTTATTTAATACTTTTTCTTATTTCTGGACATTCACCTCCATCACTTGTTGTGATGAAAAATGACATTCAAATTTTCCATCACAACAAATTTGTGATGAAAAATCTGTGTATAAATTCTATACATTTTGAATTATTTCCTTAAGATAAATACCTAGAAGAGTTATTTGAACACTCTGTTAACATTTTAAGATCTTTCCATATTTTTATACAAAATTCTAGAAGTGTTATATCACTTTATCATTTATTTGCTTACTTAACAAATATTTATCAAGCCTTTACTAAGTGCCTGACACTGTGTAGGGCTAGGATTATAATGGAGAAAAATGTACTCAAGGTCCATGCCCTGATGCTCCTAGAGGGAGACAGATAACAAGCAAGTAAATGAAAAAAGATGAAAGAACAAGTTGTTAGTGCTCGGAAGGGCTCTCTGATAGAGTGGGGCCCTGCTTTGACTTGAGTGGTGGGGGAAGGCTTTTCTTAGAGATTGCATTTAATTTGAAAGCCTGAAGGATTGAGAAGGCAGCAGCCATGGAACTGGGGGGAAGTGTTTGTTGGGGAGAGTAGAATGGCAGGAAATGTAGTTGGGAAGAGTAGGTAGTGGGCGAAGGACCAAACCATGTTTCTCTGTTAGGTAATAGGGAGCTAATAAAACAAATCCATCATGACAGTGAATTTATGGGTACCTACAGGTCAGTTCAACACTTTTACTGCATTTTAACAGAAGTGTCCCAGAGATGATCTTCTTAACTTGAAAGAATGCTCCCACTGGTGGAATATTGGGCATCATAGTAAGAGAGCATTTCAGTGTGTCTCAGATCGCACTTTTTGTAGGTTGGCCTGCATTTCCCATATCAGAGAGCTTATTCTCAGGTGTGGTCTCTTCTATCTGTGTTTAGGAATCTGCACAGGTATACTGCCAAACCCAGCAGCTATGCATGGCTCATCTCTCCTCTTGAATTAACGTTAATAAAAGCGATGTCTTTCTTGGATTGATTGTATATCTCCAGGGCTGTAGAATTAGTTAAGATAAATTTCTGAGTATTTAATTTCAATATATTTGCCACATTTACAGTTTCACTCTACATAGATAATGTATATTAGATTTTATATATAAATATATCAGATTATCTATTGTTATATAATAGTTATATATTGCATATAATTTATATATTAAATAGATAACTTATAGAGAGATAATGTATATTAGAAAATAAGTAATCTTTTGTATAGAGAAGTAAGAAAGAAATAATTCTCTAAATGTTTCATAGTTATATCTGAGATAGAGATTGAGATTCAACAACAGGAGTTGCTTCAGATTCTAAATCCTTGGCTTTAGTTAGTTTGTTTTTATATTAGGAGTCAGGCTGTGTATTCAGCTTTCAGATTTAGTTTTAAGTATTATGCATTGATGTTTACTGAACATTTTCAGATTTATATATATTTATAAATGAAAGGCTTATTTATTTATTTTTGGGGGTCTGGATTTTATTTATTTCTTACTCATCAAAAAGAAAATGATAGTTTATTAGAATTCAGACTTTTTAAAGACCATTCCAAAATCAAACAAGATTACAGTGAGGAAAGCATTCTTTCAGTCCTTTGTTTAAAAAACAGGTGTATACAATACTACTCAGTGTGTTCAGTTTGATAAGATATATTATTATAAGCAATGAAAACAAAACTGCTTTGCATAAAATCAGCGAAATCAACAAGTATTTACTGAGTATCTATAGTGTACCGGGACTTGAGTAGTCACTGTGAGGGCAAGAGAGAAGTATTATGTGTAATCCTTGCCCTATAGGACCTTACAGCCTAACAGGGAAACAAAACCCAAGGGTGTGGGGAAAGGACCTAGGACACTGACATGTATGGACCACCTACTTTGTCCTAGGAATTGTGCTAGGTGCTTCCGTGTAAATTACCTCATGCCAACTGAGGTCAGTATCATCCCTCAACTTCTTTAGTATTCTCTTTCTTACTTTCCACCTGTCATCCAACCTTCAGGTCGCCCTCAGTCCTGACCACTCTGGCTCACCTCGCACATCTGGTCATCACCAACTCCTGTTCCTGGACTCTTCCAATGGTCTCTTGACTATTTTTTTGGCCTTTGTTCTCTTCTCTTATTAGTCCATCCTTCTTCCACATTGTGGAAACATTTGCTCTAAAATGCAAATATTATTAGATTAGTTACACCTTTTTGAGGTGCAAGTAACAGAATCTATTGTAGATAACCTAAGCAAGGGGGTCATTTATTGTTATGACTGCAGCAGTGATTCTTGGGCCCCAAGCATAGGATGCAGCTGGGTTAGATGAACAGAATAGGCCATGACTGTAGTCCTTTCTTTTTTTATCTCTTATCTTCGCTCCTGTATATCTACTTCATTTCTTACCACAATTAGCTCTTAATTCTTTCTAGTCTGCCTGGCAGAAAAAGAGAACTAGGCTGAGCCTGGACTATTTAAATTTCCATTCTAAATACCTCAAGGAAAGAACTCATGAGGCCAGCTTGGGTCAAGTGTTGCCTTTGGCGAAGTCATCAATGGCAATCAGGGTTACCTTGTAAGGACACGGTAATTGTAACTGTGCTGTTGGAAGGGAGGAGAAGCACGTCTCAGAACAAGGGTTACTAGGCAGATAAATCAGGAGATATTTCTTGGAGAGGCTAAGCATTTGAATTGATTAGAACATATAACAGAATTAGGGGTAAAAAGAAATAAGATTGTAAGATGATAGTTTGGAGGCAAATTTTTAAGACTCTCTATGTGAAGCTAAACAGTTTAAACTTTATAGACATTTGTATATTATTGCAGTTTTTTAAAGGGAATGACATAATGAAGCAGTATTTAGGATAATTCTGGTGACTCAGATAGTAAAGAATCTGTCTGCAATGTGGGAGACCCAGGTTCATCCTTGGGTAGGAAGATTCCTTAGAGAAGGGAATAGCTACTCACTTCTGTGTTCCTGCTTGGAGAATACCATCGACAGAGGAGCGCGGTGGCTTCTAGTCCCTGGGGTCACAAAAAGTTGAACACGACTGAGCGACTAACACTAAAAAAATGTTTTCTAAAAAAAAATCTAAAAGTAGATTTGGTGGATTGGAATTGGTAGAAACTGGAGCAGAACCCACTTAGGAAGGTGTTGCAGGAGTCAGATAGGATGAAAAGGGCCTTGGAAAAATGTAAGATTTTCAAGAAAACACATATTACTTGAACATAGTGGTGAGTTTTTGTGAAGTGGAACACAACCATAATAACAAAAGACCCCAGACCACATGTTTCATAGTTCATGGGGCTGAATCCATGTGGTTTTGACAAGTCTTTCATGTTTCTGGCAGTTTCAAAATTTCTTTCTTCTGGGAAATAAGGGCCAGGTTTTTCCCCCCATTCCCACCCCAGCCTACCATATATTGGGAGGATATTACCAGAAACAGAAATGTAGCTGGGAAACTCTAAGCAGCTAGTAGTACAGAGATGCAGGGATAGTGGAAAAAAAGATGAATTGTTTTCAATTCAAGGTTGGAATTACTATAACAAGGAGAAAGCTAATATTATGAACTAAGCCTACTAGACAGTGGGTAATTTTTAAAGAAGCTTTATCAAGTCTCCATAGCACTTTCTGCATAAAGTCTATTTTAGCATATATCACAGTGCATTATGGTTGACCGTCCATGTGGCCACCTCCATACTGGCTGTCAAGTTCCCTAAGGCAGATACTCTTGCCTGTAAATCCTTGTATCCATGATGCTTGGCATAGCACTTGGCTTATCTAGGAACCCAACAAATGTTGAGTGTATCCTATTTAACTATAGGCTTTTAAAGGTAGGGTTTGGGCTTTTTCGTGTATCCTATAAAGCGTTTGGAAGGGGTAATTGAGCTTTAATTACTGTTATACAAACTACCAACCTTTCTCTGTCCAGATTATTTTTAAATTTTATAATAAGAATTCAGACCAAAAAGGGTAGGAAGAAAGAACAAAAGGACTGGAGTTGGGAGAAAAGCACTTAGGAGCTTGTTCAAAAAGAAATAGGGGACTATCTGGAGTGTGTGAGGATAGTGGATAGGAGAGAAATGAGGAACTTTAAGAAGTGTTGACATGAATTATGAGTTTTTCCCTTAGTATTTGAACAATATAAGTAAAGGACTTGTCTTTTTTCAATTCCTTTTAGTTCTTAGATTGTGTTCTTTTGATGATACCATTCTGGGATAGACTACCTGGGTTACAGCTACCTAGGTTTTATATTTATTTAGTAGTCTGTGAAAGGAAGGAGAAGGAAAAAGAGAGCCAGAGAGAGAAGACAGTGAGGGTAGAGGAAGGAAGGAATGGAGGGACACTTTATTGTCCGATTTCATAAAGGAGTCCCTGAGTGTAAGCAAGAGAGTTCCAGGAAAACATCTCCTTTTGCTTCATTGACTATGCTAAAGCCTTTGACTGTGTGGATGGATCATAACAAACTGTGGAAAATTCTTAAAGAGATGGGAATACCAGACCACCTGACTTGTCTCCTGAGAAATCTGTATGCAGGGTCAAGAAGCAACAGTTAGAATCGGACATAGAACAACGGACTGGTTCCAAATCAGGAAAGGAGTACATCAAGGCTATATATTGTCACCCTGCTTATTTAACTTCTATGCAGAGTACATCATGAGAAATGGTGGGCTGGATGAAGCACAGGCTAGAACCAAGATTTCCAGGAAAAATAGCAATAACCTCAGATATGCAGATGATACCACCCTTATGGCAGAAAGCGAAGAGAAACTAAAGAGGCTCTTGATGAAAGTGAAAGAGGAGAGTGAAAAAGTTGGCTTAAAGCTTAGAAAACTAAGTTCATGGCATCTGGTCCCATCACTTCCTGGAAAATAGATGAGGAAAAATTGGAAATGGTAACAGACTTTATTTTCTTGGGCTCTAAAATCAGTGTAGATGGTGACTGCAGCCATGAAATTAAAAGACACTTTTTCCTTGGAAGAAAAGCTGTGACCAACCTAGAAAGCATGCTAAAAAGCAGAGACATTACTTTGCCAACAAAGGTACATCTAGTCAAAGCCATGGTTTTTCCAGTAGTCATGTATAGATGTGAGAGTTGGACTATAAAGAAAGCTGAGTGCCAAAGAGTTGATGCTTTTGCACTGTGGTGTTGGAGAAGACTCTTGAGAGTCCTTTGGACATCAAGGAGATCCAACCACTCCATCCTAAAGGAGATCAGTCCTGAACATTCATTGGAAGGACTGATGCTGAAGCTGAAACTCCAATACTTTGGCCACTCCAATACTTCAGCCACCTGATGTGAAGAACGGACTCATTGGAAAAGAACCGGATGCTGAGAAAGATTGAAGGCAGGAGGAGAAGGGGATGACAGAGGATGAGATGGTTGGATGGCATCACTGACTTGATTGACATGAATTTGAGTAAACCCCAGGAGTTGGTGAAGGACAGGGAAGCCTAATAAGTTGCAGTGCTTGGGGTCTCAAAGAGTCAGACATGACTGAACTAATGAGTGTAAACTATGTACCTTGATTTCCATTTTGAAACCAATAAACAGTTCATCTGAATTATATATTAATTTCTCTGAAATTAGTGATATTTTCACTCAGATATAAGGATCCGACTGAGATTCAGTGTGAATTAAAAGCATTAGGAGAAATTCATTTGGCGTTAAGAAATTCTGATCTTTTATTATAGAGGAAGTGAACAATTAACAGTGATTCTCATTAAAGAAAGGAAGCATTTAACGTTTTAAAAATACTTCAGAGACTTCCCTGTTTGTCCAGTGGTTAGGACTCTACACTTCCACTGTAGGGGCCCCAAGTTTGATCTCTGGTCAGGGAACTAAGATCCTACAGGCTGCACATTGCAGCCCACCACAAAATAAAAAACTCAATTTTTAGGTTTAAAAATAAGTTTTTTTGTAGTAAAGACCAAAACTTTTTTCCCCCAAGGAGATGTCCTTCTTAAAAGCCAGTATTTTTATATAGAAACATGATTCTTAGAACCAATAAAAATATGTTTTTTCCTCAATGACAGACATAATTAGATATTGAAATTAATGTAATATATTATATTGAGCTATAGCCTGAGGAACTTTAAAATGGTCAAGGGTCAGGAGTTCCTTGGTGGTCCAACAGTTAAAACTTCATGCTTCCGCTGCAGGTGGCAAGGGATTCCACCCCTGGTTAGGGACCTAGGATCCTACATGCCATGTCATATGGCAAACCTAACCCCCCCCAAGAAAAGTCAATAAAAATTAAATGAATTTCAGGAATGAATTAGTTTTTAGCAGCATGTATAACTACTATTGTTAAGTAATATAGTTCTGAATGAATTAATGATAAGTGTGCATAAATAAGCTAGAAGCTTACTGTTTCTTGATTTTCACATTTAAAAAATACAGGATATGGATTACAGAATCATAGAATTTTAAAACAGAAAGGGGCATTTGAGATGATCTTGATCAACCCCCTCATTTTCTAGATGATTAAAGAATACTATTTAGATGAAACAAAGTAAAAATCCTTTAAAAATTGTTCTTTATTGGGACAGCTACTCTGGCTAACCATTCCTTCACCAGCAGAGAACAAAAGTGACAACATCGACGAATCTCTGGCATTCATAACTTCCCTTCCTGTTGAGCTATCAAAACCTTGAACCAGCAAGGTCGTTGTCTGTTTAAACTGAGTTTGCTTCTATGTTGTAATAATGGTGGATATAGCGATACTAGGTAAGAAGTTGAGATGGCCAGAAAAGAATTATTCTTATCCTCATGAAATATGCCTCAGACACCTCTTACCAAGTGGTTCTAGAGGGGCTTTTGCACAATGTTTTAGTGGAACCATTGCTGTCAAATTAAATTGGATAAGATTGACAGCAGAACAGGTGGGTGTGTCCCACTGACTCACCTATGCACATAATAAGATACATGCTTCTCTTATGAAATAAAGGGTGAAGACTGCTTCATGAGCAAAGTAGCCTTCAAATATCTGCTAAGGCATGACTTCCTCTTTCCCTAAGGCTGTCACTGGAATTAATCAAGCACAATTGTAATTATTCATTTACATGTCTTTCTAGAATACTGAAAATAAATTCCTTGGGAGTAGAAATAGTCTTATTCCTTTTTGTATATGAAGCACCTAGCATGTGGCAGAATATTACACAAATCTTTTGGAACTGAATATGTTACATTGTTACTTTTGGTTTTGTAGAGTCTCAGCATCTACATCTGGATGAGGATAGTTGAAGCAAATTTTAAAACAATAATAATAATGACATAAACAATTAACAAGTCCTTTTAATGTCAATGCTTTGAAAGATTCAAAGTTGAATATGACATGGATTCTCCTTCAGAGGGTCTCTTAAGATAGGGAAGTATACTGGTGTGCTAGAGCTGCCATAACAAAATCCCACAGACGAGGTGGCTTAAACAACAGAAAATTCATTTCCGCACAGTTCTGTAGGCTAGAAATCTAAGGCCAAGGTGTTAGCAGGCCTGGTTTCTTCTGAGAGCTCTCTCCTTGCTTTCAGATGGTGACCTTCTTCCTATGTCCTTACACAGTCTTTCTTCTGAGAGTGTTCATCTCTTCATGTGTCCGAATATTCTCTTCATATAAGGACACCAGTCAGATTGGATTAGAACCCACCCTAAGGTCTTCATTCTAACTTAATCACCCTTTCAAAGTCCTGTCTCCAAATACAGTCACATTCTGAGGTACTGGGGGTTACAGTGTCAACATATGAATTTGGAGGAGACACATTTCAGCTCACAATGGGAAGAACAAGATAACAAATAGTTTTAATATCAGTCAGCTCTTATGAGAGAGATCTGGGAAGGCATCCTGAAGGAAGGAGACCCTGACAGGATGTAGACCCTGACAGCAAGTAGAATGGAAGTCAGAGTACCATTGATAAGTTAGACAGGACAATCTCCTGTTACTGAATATGAAGTGACTTGGTGAGGGACGAGAAATCTAGTTAATAAATTTGGTCAATCTTTCTGACCAATTTAATTAACTAATTAACAAATTTAATTAATCTTTTCGGACCAATTTAATTTCATGTGTTCTTTTCTGAACACAGTTGGTGTTTTAGCAATCTGACCCTAATTCTCCTGGATAAGTTCCATTATCCTTTTTAAGTTGACCATCTGCTTGATAGAGTTGAACTATGATGCTGATGAATCAGGTAGAGTTTTTCCTCCCCCAGTTATATTGAGATGTTATTGACATATAGCATGTGTAAGTAGGCAGAGTTTTTGTGTTTAAAACCAATAAATGTAACTGGCACCCATTGTTAGAAACAAATCTGATAAACTGTGTGTTACAAATAAATGACTCAGAAGAGCATTTCTACCTTTGCAGTAGAAATATGAAATGGAAGTTAGAGACTTGAATAGGGAATAATCAAGTCAATAATCAAGATAATAATTAATAATAATCTCTTGAAGTTGTTTTACAAAAATTGATTTGAATTTTTGAATATATTATTTGGAAAGCCATTATCTAACTGGGTGTGATGACCTTGCATGAAACACACTGACTTACATCTTTTAAGACAAAATATCCTCCATGAATATACAGGGCAGCAGTTCATTAGCACTAGTTTTGGAATTAGACTCTCCTGATTTGAGTCCTGTTTCTGCCAGCTCCTCTCTTCTGTTGTTTATCTTCAAGCAAATGGCTTATTGTTAAGTCTCAGTTTCCTTTGTTGTCTGTAAAATGGTGATTCTTTCCTTGTCTTTGTCATCTCTAGCAAGATATTTAACCATTTGACAGCTCACTCATCTATGGAATAACATTGAAGATTAAATAGATTAAATAAAGGAGTATATGTAAAGCATCTAATATAGTACCTGGCACGTAGTAGGCATTCAGTAGACATTAATCATCATTAGTATGACACTGGGTTAACTATGCTTAATAAATATTTGTTAAGTGACTGAATGACACTAATCCCATGTAATAAAAAATTGATGATATTCTATAACTATGCATACATCCAAAATTGTATGGTGAAGGACCACTGGTAGGGAACAGTGACTTCTGCTAATAACATGCTAGCAAAGGTCTAGAAATGAGTTTCTGATGACTTCCTAAAATGTGTGCTGTGGAACCCCCTTTTCCAGTAAGCAATGGTTGCTTTTTGAGGGGAAAAATTCCTGGAGAAATCCGATAGCTCTGGGAGGCCATAAAACTCTTGCTTGGCACAGAATGAAGGGCACATACCTTATTCTGAGCTGAAGAAGATACAATGAAGTTTCTATTTCATGTTTCTCTTTTGTCTTTGGTATTATAGAAGGGTCTACTGATGCCCACCCAACATCCCTCCCCACTTCTTCCTTGCCAGCAGAGTCCTGCTTTTGCTTTGATATCTACTCCTCACCCTCTTGACACAAGTAAATCCTGATTAGTCTAAGTCAATTATAGCACTCCCTCCCACCTACCCAAACACCCACACCAAGTTTGATTTAGAGAAGGAGCATGAGACATAATTCTGACTAAGAGGAATGAGGGGAAACCTGCAATGCGGGCTTCTGGGAAAGATTTTCTTACTCTTAAAAAGAGGCACACAGAATGAAGCACCCTCTTTTTCTGCTGTTTACTACCATTATCATATTGGAATATTTGGAATATGGCAACCATCTTATAAGCTAACTATCAAAATGTAAACACGTTTTCTCCTTAGAATCAAGGAGATTAATCTATGGCAGATACTTAAACATAGATATGAAATGACTTCTTTTTTGTCTTATGTAAAGTTTGTCATTATCTGGTGATTATAGTCTAGATTTTTAGACTTTTGGTTCAGTGTATTCAAATACATTGAAAAAATTTTAAAGATAAAAATATATAGTGCTGCTTACTTTAAATCTATCACTTTATATTCTCGTTTCCAGAAATATCCTTATTCAATCTCTCTTTTTTTAAAAAAAATAGCTTTATTGAGATATAATCCACATATTATACAGTTGGCCAGTTTAAACTTAGAATTCAGTGGTTTTTAGTATATTCACCCAGTAATGAGTCCATCACCACAATGAATTTTAAAACATTTTCATCACTTCAAAAGAAACCTCATAACCATTAGCAGTCATTCCAAATTTCTATTCAAAGCCTGCAAACTTAGGCAACCACTAATTTGCTTTCTGTTTCTATGTGTTTATTCAAATATTTAAAACTTCATTGTTTTTCCTTACTGAGTCGTAATTCATACATATCTTATTCATCCATTTATCTTTTGATGGCCATTTAGTTTGTTTCTGTACCTTGGCTACTGTAAATAATATGGCTGTGAACAGTGGAGGTGCATCTATATTTTTGAATTAGTGTTTTTGTTTTCTTTGAATGTATACCCAGGAGTGGAATTGCTGAATCATATGATAGTTCTATTTTTAGTTTTTTGAGGAACCTCCATATTCTTTTCCACAGAGGCTGCACCAATTTACACTCCTACCAGCAGTGTACAAGTATTCCCTTTTCTCCATACCCTTTCCAACTTTTGTTATTTGTGGTGTTTTTGATGATAGCCATCCTGACAGGTATGAGGTGATTCCTCATGGTGGTTTTATTTTGCATTTATCTGATGATTATCACTTTAGGATTGTTTATTACTAATATAGAGAAGTACGGTTGATTTTTATATCCTGAAATCTTATGAATTGTTTTATTGGGTCTAGTAGCTCTTAGTAGATTCATTAGGATTTTCCAAGTATGAGATAATATTGTCCTCAAAGAGAGATAGTTTTGCTTTTTTGCTTTCCAATCTGGATTGTTTTTCATTTACTTGGCTACATGCCATGTGTAGAACCTCCAGGACAATGTTGAATAGAACTGGTGAGAGCGAACTTATTTGTCTTGCTCCCAATCTTAGGGAAAAGGCATTTTGTTTTTCACTGTAACTAAGATGTTAGCCATGAGTTTTTCGTAAGTGCCCTTTATCAGAGTGCCTTGGAAGAAAAGAGACAAAAAGAAAGCAATGGAAAAAGAGATGTTGGTGTGTCTCACTTGCCTTTTAGACAAACCCCAAAGAGAGGGTGTAAGGTGTGTTAGTTTCTCAGTTGTGTCCAAACTCTTTGCAACCCCATGGACCGTAGCCTGCCAGGCTCTTCTCTCCATGGAATTCTCTAGACAAGAATACTGGAGTGGTAGCCATTCCCTTCTCCAGGAGATCTTCTCAACCCAGAGATTGAACCAGGGCCTCCTGCATTGTAGGCAGATTCTTTAGCATCTGAGCTACGAGGTATATACCCATGACTATTTGAGACAGGCAAGAATAGGGCCTGACTGTGCCATGCTGCACACAGAATTAGGTTAAAGATAGAAGCTAAGTTAAGTTGTAGGAAAATAAAGTTATCTTTCTTGCTTACTGAAATTTTGAACTGACTCATAATCACTTTATTATTATTGATCAAATATATTTTTTATATAGGGTCTTCTTCACTCATAGCTAGAAGTGAGCAAATAAAATAAATACTTTCAAGTAACCTACTTTTCCCAGATGCTAGTCTTGTTCAATATGAATTGGGTATCTTAGTGAATAAAATTTTTAAATGACAAAACATTTTTTGGAATTAGCATTGATTTGTTAGGGAGTCTCTTGTGGATTATAGCAGGGTATCTTTAATTGATTTGGAGTCAGAGAATAATACTGTTATGGAAAAGACAATCTCCTTTTACACAGAAATCAATGACATTTTAGCATGTAAAGGCTGTTGGAATGCTGACTGAAGATTTGAATTTTGAAACATTCCCTTTTACACATTCAAAGAAAACATGTATTCATCAGTATAAAGTTAAAAATTATACTTTTTTATCTGTAGGACTGTTGTGTAATCAGAAGCAGGATTTCATGCAAAATGTGGACACACATTATAATTTTCCTAGCGAGATAATTACTATACTGCATTTTAATGAAAGGAAAAATCCATCTGAGTTCTAGAATTTGGCACTATAATTCAAAATAAGAAATACTTGAAATACTCTTTTTTTCCCTACTTTTTCAAATATTTACTCATTTTAAGAAGCCTACATTATCATATCCATTTGAGTACTTACTTCATTTCTCCTTCTTGAAAACTTAGAATAGCATTGATATTATGTATTGCTCTTTACTTCAAACCAGTGGATCTTAATGCCGGAAGCACATTAGGGGTCAATTGGGTTTGCTTTGAAAGAAAAATATCAACACCTTGGCCTCAGGCATCTCTGTGAGTGAAGGTTTGTCACTGGTATTCATTAGAAACTCCCCAGTGATTTTAATGTACAGCCTGGATTGAGACTTGCTTTAGATGATTACCAGAACTGGTGACTTTTATGATATGCAAATTATACCACAATAAAATTGTTTAAAATGATCATTACCAGCAAGTATCTAAAACTTTACCAAAATATAGTGTCATACCCATATGAACATCAGGTGCCAACAGTCCCAGTTTGCCTAGGACTGAGAGGTTTCTCCAGGTGTAGGACTTTTGGTACTAAACCTGGGAGAAGCCTGAGCATACTGGGAGAACTGGTCTCCCTTTATTATGGAAGAGATGGCCTCCATGGATAGAGGAGGGCCTTTTCCCCTCCCTAGTCCAGGTTATTTGAGGAGAGACACAGACAGTGCTAGTTTCTTGCCCTTTGAGGAGACAGTCATTGTTGCTACTTTACGACACACTCACTATCATCTTGTTTTCTGGCTTCAAATGCCACATCTCATTGACATTAGCCTCCTAACGATGACGAATGGCTTCTTTGTCTCCAAAGCCAATGTCTCAGTAGTGTCTACTGCTGATCCTTGCTGCCATTTCTCCTTGCTTCCTGAGGCATAGTGTCAGACTGCTCTTCCTGTTTTTCCTCAGACTCTTCCCATTTCCTTTGCTGGCTTCATTTCTTCTTGTTTGTAACCTAGGTGTAAACATTTTTCCTGGTTCTGTTCTTGGGTCTCTCTGTTTTGTTTGTTTATTTAATTTTGGCTGTGCTCTGTCATCTTTGTGGCTTGCGGGCGGGGCTCTTCACTGTGGCATGTAGGCTTAGTTGCCCTGTGGCATTTGGGGGTTTTAGTTCCCCAACCAGGGATTGAGCCCATGTCCCCTGCATTGGAAGATGGATTCTTAACCACTGGACCACCAAGGAGGTCCCCTTCACTCTCTTTTCTTGATTTCACCTGTTTCTTTTTGCATATATTCTGTTATCAGTAGCTGTTATCATAACTCATGATAACACCCATTTCCCCTCAATACCCTGGCCTTGTTGGAGTAAGAGTAGAGGTAGATCTGACTTGTAGAACCTTAGAAAATTTCATCATTTTCATGATGAATCCTGACATTATAGGCGCCAGGGTTGTGATGTGACATCTAAGATAGATTCACAGGAATTAACTTAGGGAAAGGTTAGTATTTCCTGCTTAAATATTTGGCAAACTCCATATTAGATCTCTATTACAGTGTATCCCTAGCATTTAGCAAAGTGTCTGGCACATAGTAGGTGCTAAAAAATAAAGAATAACACATCTTCAATATCAACACAGTTTCAATTGCTTCTCAGTTCAGCCTCTCACATCAAAAGTCATAAGTTATGTATGTGTCAAAATGAGTAGAAGGGGATGGGAAGGACATGGTTGCAGATTAAGATGTTTTTCTTGAGTGTTTTCTTGAGTTCTCTTGGGATATTATGACATGGCATCTGTCAGTGAGCCCTGGAAATGTTCCTGGATGATTCTAAATACTTTAGAGATGAAGCTATTGCCATTCTATTTCCCATCAAACCTCAAAATTCCATAAATCATACCAATACTATCTAACTGTATCCCAGTTCCCCCCAAAAACACCTATGTATTATTCTAATTACAAAAGGAATGTAAGGAAGAGTCTAAGGTGCTTAGAAGAAAGGGGGTCAAAGGGGAAGAGTTGACATCATGTTTCTCCCACTGTCTGAGAAGATGGTGGACAGATCACCAGGGAGAACAATTATTGTTCCATTCAAATGTCCCTCTGTGGGGATAAGGAGTGCATGAGGCTGTCACAGCTATCACCCTGTTCAACTAATTCCCCTAGCTCTGATTCTGTGATGAGTAAGAAGGAGTCAGACACTCTATCTACCTATGTACACTTTTCTACAGATATTAACTAAATAATGTGAGCCCTACAGTTGAGCTGATAGTGGTTTCTCATTTTAAAATGAAAATTCTGACCTTAAATCAGTCTGTTTTGTTGTTGTTGTTATTTTTAGCATGAGTTAGTTTCCTCAAACACAGTCATCTCTGGAGACACTGACAAAATAGAATTTCTTTCGACCTGCAAAACTAGAGCTTGTACTGGGGAATGCAGCAGCTGAGTCAAAAAGATGCTGCCAAAAACAAAACGAAAAGAGTCTACCTTGTGAACAGTAAGTTAGCCTCTCTAGCTCTAAATTCTCTTGAGTTCTGGTCATCTGGGCATCTCCATCTGGATATCCCAGGTCCATCTCAAAATTCATTTCTAAATGCAGATTAACCATCTCAAACTCACAGTTCCACATTTCTGCTTTGGATTTCACCCTAGGATATCTCTAGCTTCCATAGTACTTATTCATTTTATTCACGGTCTGTCTTCCTCCACCAGAACGTAAGCTCCGTGAGGGTAGGAACTTCTGTATGATTTGCTCGCTGCTGTTTCCCCATTGCCGGATATAGTGCTTCATGTGTCGTAAATATTCAGTGGGTATTTGTTAAAGCAGTCTTTATCCCAGACTTGTTCCTGTCCTGGATTAATGCCATTATTGGTTTTGCCAATAATGCCCATTAATGCCAACTATGGTTTTGCAGTTTATCTGAACTCAAATCTTTGTAGTTTTTTTAATTTTTCCCTATCCTTCTCTGATATCCAGTTAAGTAAACAATTTCTTACAATGATGTTTCCAAATATCTTTCAGGGTCATGTCATCCTTTCTATTCTCATTGCCACTGTTAGAAGTTAAATACTTGAAAACTCTTAACTGGGACTATAAAATAGAATCTGCTAAGTATCATGTTGTCTGGGCTTTTGTTACTTTAATCAACCCTACATATCACTACCAGATCAACCTTACTTGGAGCTCAGCTCTCATTATGTCACTCCTTTACTTAAAAAGGCTCAATACTGTTTAAATACAGAATCCTCAGCCTGGCATTTGGAAGTGCCAAAATATGACCCCAATCTGTCACTTCAGTTTTATCTCTCACTTTTCCTTTACAGATTCCTTGTGGTGTGAACAAACTGGGACACTTGTTCTTTGACTACCCTTTGATCTTTTTCCTCCTCTATACTTTTCTCACACAGGATCTTCTTTAGGAGTGTTCATTACCAACTGCTTCTTGTATTTGCTGTTGTGCTGCTAAATAATATCCATATAGTACAGTCTTTTGATTCATCAGTTTTTGAAAACTGACCTACAGTGGTTGATGAGGATTTAGTTCTTTCATAGGGTCACATTTCACCTCTGTGCCAGCTGTCTCCTGTTTGTCCCTCCACTTCCACCATCCACATGCTCTCTGCCCATGGAATCTCAGCTGTATGGATCACATCTATGGCTCCCATACTCTCTGACTTCTTGTTGGATTTGGGCAGTGGGGAGCAGATAGGAAGTGTGACAGAGGGAAGTGAGAGAGGCTAGGCTATTTTTTACTCCAACTTTTTCTCCCTCAAACAAAGGTCGTGGTTCCTTTCAAAAGGGCCCCATGACCTTCTTTTGGGTTTTGGCTGTCGCTCCCTTCCTTCCTCCTTTGAGCCTGTGCTGTGCTGTACTTAGACACTCAGTCATGTCCAACTGTTTGTGACCTCACGGACTGTAGCCCGCCAGGCTCCTCTGTCCATGGGGATCTTCAGGCAAGAATAGCCTAGGGGGTCCAATACTGTGATTCTCTTACATACTGCCCACATCTTTGTAAATGATCTCTTTGTAATCATAACTTCTTTGTTATCATCTACTCCCTGTTGGGATCTGACTGACAGCTTCTGCCCTCCCAATTTAGTTATATTAAAATTTTAGTTAATCCAAAATTTGTTTAAAATAATATATGAAAAATACCACGCTGCTTCCTAAGTATATTTTCTTTCTGAAACAGCCTTTTATTTTTTCACAAGTTAGCTAATATTTCATTTTTCCTATTTCTTAGGCTTTAAAAAAATTGCTAATTCTTTCTAAGAAGACAATTGACACATCAGGTACTATAAATTCTATTTCTTCCTGGATACCTTCTTCTTGGGCCCTATCCTCTTTCTGTTTAATCATATTTACGAATTATCTAATCTGGCTATCAATATCTCTAGAATCCTATGACTTTCATGGTTTACTTCTTTGTTTTACTGAAGCATATACTCTGGTATCTTCCTAAGAAATGGGAAATGACCTTTTTGAGGACTTGAATATCTATAAAAAGGCTGATAATTTAGTTGGGTGTAGTTGTGTCTGGTCTTTCCGACTTTAAAGTCAATTGTTGCTTTTTTTCTGACAAAAACAGTTCTGATATTCTGCAAGGGGGTGTTGGAGGATAAAAAGTGATGGCCTAACTGCATGGCTGTAAGTGAGAAAATCTAGGGATCATTGGCTTGTTGTGCAGACTTTCAACAGATTTCTATGTTCTCAGCTCCTTACCTGACTCTTGCCTTCCAGAGTACCTGATGCCATAAAGTCTTGAGCTCTTTCTGGCTCTGCCAGTACAATATAAGCTTCTCTGCAGGCACTTAAGAGCTGTACCTCTGTCCTCCTGGGTCCATTGTTGCTATTCCATCTGCTTTTTATCTTCTGAATGTTGACATCACTTGTCAGTTATTATCCACTCTCCCATTTTCTTTGTCCTTGTGGGCTTATAAATTATATATTTCCTTTCCCCATTAACGAAAGCAGATAAAAAAGTTTGTTCAGCTAGATTTGTTTAACTAGAAAGATAGCTCACTAAGTGTTGCATTTAAAAATTGTTGGTGGGAATGCAAACTAGTACAGCCACTCTGGAAAACAGTGGGGAGAGTCCTTAAAAAACTACAAATAGACCCGCCATATGACCCAGCAATCCCACTGCTGGGCATACACACTGAGGAAACCAGCATTGAAAGAGACACGTGCACCCCAATGTTCATCGCCGCATTGTTTACAATAGCCAGGACATGGAAGCAACCTAGATGCCCATCAACTGACGAATGGATAAGAAAGCTGTGGTACATATACACAATGGAATTCTACTCAGCTTTAAAAAAAAATTCATTTGAATCAGTTCTACTCAGGTGGACGGAACTGGAGCCTATTATCCCGAGTGAAGTAAGCCAGAAGGAAAAACAAAAATATAGTATACTAACACATATATATGGAATTTAGAAAGATGGTAACGAGAACCCTGCATGCGAGACAGAAAAAGGAACGCAGATGTATAGATCAGACACGTGGACTCTGTGGAAGAGGGCAAGGGTGGGAGGATATGGGAGAATGGCATTGAAACATGTTAATTACCATATGTGAAATCAATTGCCAGCCCAGGATTGATGCTAGGGGCTGGTGCACTGAGATGTCCCAGGGGGAGGAAATCGGGAGGGAGGAGGGAGGGGATTCTGGAGGGGGAGCATATGTAAACCCATGGCGGTTTCATGTCATTGTATGGCAAAACCAACACAATAAAGTAAAGAAAATTAAAAAAAAAATTGTTCAATTGACTTAAGATTCCTGGATACTTGTAGTTGCAATTAAACTCTATCAATTAACAGGGATTTAACACTAACTACTGATTTATTTAGTGTAGTATTATGTTCTTGGTCCTTAGATATCCATTTTGTTTTTTTGTCTACATCCTTTGTTTTTAAATACAATTTTTATTTTAGAATAATTTTATATTTACAGAAAAGTTGTGAAGATTATACAGAATGTTTCCGTATTCCCCATATTCACTTTTCTTTATTATAAATATCATTCCTTAATGAGTTACATTTGTTACAGTTAGCAAACCAACATCGATATATCATTATTAGTTAAAGTCTATACTTTATTCAGGTCTCTTAAGTTTTTCTGTTCCAGGATCCCGTCTAGGTTACCGCATTACATTTTTCATCATGTTTCCTTAGGGTCCTCTGGGCTGTGAACATTTCTCACACTTTCCTTACTTTTGATGACCTTGACAATTTTGAGGAGTACTGATTACATATTTTATAGAATGTTCCTTAACTGTGATTTCTTTGACGTTTTTGTTTATGATTAAACTAGGGGTTTTGGAGAGGAAGACCACAGACATAAAGTGCCATTTTCATTGCATCATATCAAGGGTACTACAACTTTGCAACATAATTCTGATGTTAACCACCTGGAGTTAGCACAAACTCCAGATTAAGGGCATAGTCCCCAACTAGACTACCTGTGCTTCAGATACCAGTTGTAAATTTGAGGTTTCCTTTCCCACCTGCACTTCTGACCAAATAGCTATTAATTCAAGGATTCCCACAAGCCCTGAAGCTTTGATAATTAACTAGAACAACTCACACGACTCAGGAAAGAGGTATACTTAAGATTACAGCTTTATTAGAAAGGATAAGAATCAGGACCAGCCAAGTGAAGAGACACATAGGGTGCAGTTGGGGAGGATCTCAAACACTGAGCTTCCATGTTCTTTCCCCATGGAATCAGGGTGTATCACCATCCTGGCACATCAATTTGCTCATCAACCAGGATGCACCTCTGAGCTTTGGGGTCCAGAATTTTTACTGGGGTTTCATTGCGTAGGGATGATTGATTGAATCATTGAGAATGTAATTGGACACATTCTCCAGTATACGTTCCCTTCGTGGAGGAGGTCAGGCTGGGCTAATATCACTTGGCTCACCTTGTTGGTCTCTCTGGCATGGCCAGCTTCTATCCTCAGGTATCTTATTAACATAAACTCAGGTATGGCCCAAGGATAACCAGAAATAGCAAAGATATTCTGATTATACAGAAAATTTCAAGGATTTAGAATCTACTGCCCAGGAACCAGGGATAAAGGGAAATCAAATTATTTATTATAACAGGTACATACAATCAACATAACCTATCTCTGTTGATCTTAATCACCTGACTGAGGTAGTGTTTTTAAAGTTTCTCTAAAGTTTCTCTCCTTCCACTCTTCATATCTTACTCTTTTACTGGAGAATAGCATTACTTACCTTAAAAAAATAATTTTCTTTTCTTCCTGACTCCTTATTTTTATTTTATTTTTGGAAATATTACTAGTCAGTGCTCATTAGCATTTTGATTTGGGTGGGACTACCAAAATCTAAAAACTTTAAATCAGAACCTGCCTGTATTCTTTCACAGAAGATAAAAGGACAGAAGATAAAGACAGAGCTTTAAGTATAAATTGCAGTTGCAAAGACTGAGCGTTTCTTTTTTGATAATACTCAGAATCCTTGAAAGGAGGGAATTATCTCATATGAGATAGGGAAGTGCAGCTCAGGGACCTGTAGGATGAAGCTATAGAAAAGAGCAAGAGAAAAATATGATTTTGACATCATATTTTCTATCTCAATTTTTATTTTGGAGATTTAATACTGGAATTCTTTGAAAGGCCCAGGATGTCTTTTTTCCCCCTCACCAACATTTTATTATAAAAATTCAAACATATAGCAAAATTGAAAGAATTTTACAGTGAAATCTGTTCATACCACCTAGATTTACTATTAACTTTCTTTTTTTAAACCTTTTGGCCGTGCTCTGTGGCATGTGTGATCTTATTCTCCGACCAGGCATTGCAGATTTGAACCTGTGCCCCCAGCATTGGAAGGGCAGAGCGTTAACCACTGGGTTGCCAGGTAAGTACCTGCTATTAACTTGTTACTCTGCTTGTTCTGTCACATATCCATCTATCCATCGCTCTATCTAAACCATCTAATTTTTTGATGAATTGTTAAGTTACTTGGCAGATATCAGTATACTTCTCCCTATATACTTTGTCCAGTACGTGTATTAATAGCTACAGTTCAGAACAGTTTTTAAAATGTGAAAGTTGCTGCAATGAAATGTGCAAATCTTAAGTGTATGTTCACTGAGTTTTACACATATGCATGGGTAGCCCAAACCACTATGACATATGGAACATTACCATCACTCCAGATGAGAAAGTCCCCTCATGCCCCTTTCCAAACAACCTCTGCCCTCACCTCCTCTGGAATCACTGTTCTAATTTTTTTCTCCACCATGGATTATTTTTGCCTGTTTTAGAGTTTTTATTTATATAAACTGAATCATACAGTATATGCTCTCACATGTAAGATTTCTTTCACTGGCATAGTGTTTTTTAGATTTATCTATGTTGTTTCATGTCTGTTCTTTTTCACTATCTGTTATTTATAAATATAAAGCAATTTTAAAATCCATTCTTCTAATTTACATGGGTTCCCCAGGTGACACTAGTGGTAAAGAATCTACCTGTCAATGCAGGAGATGCCAGAGATGTGTGTTTGATCCCTGGGTTGGGAAGATCCGCTGGAGGATGAAATGGCAACCCACTCCAGTAATATTGCTTGGGAAATTGCATGGACGAAGGAGCCTGGTGGGCTACTGTCCATGTAGTTGAAAAGAGTCAGACACAACTGAGCACACACTAGCTAGCTTCTATTTATGTATATCTGGGCTATTTTTGGAGCTATTATGAATAAAGCTGTTATGAACACTTGCATTCAAATCTTTGTGGGAAATATGTTTTCATTTTATGCCTAGGAGTGGAATTGCTAGGTCATAGGATAGGTATATATTTAGATCTTCTAATGCCAGACTATCTTCCAAAGTGATGATTGTTGTTCAATCACTCAGTCATGCCTGACTCTTCGTGACCTCATGGACTGCAGCATTCCAGGCTTTGCTGTCCTTCACTGTCTCTTGGAGTTTGCTCAAATTCATGTCCAAAGTGGTTATACTATTTTAAATTCCAACCAAGAATGTAAGAAGGTTCCAGTTATCCCACAATCTTGTCAGTGTTTGGTTTTGTCATTCCTTTACATTTTAACCATTCTAGTGAGTGTGTTGTAATTATATACCATTGTAATTTTAATTTGCATTTCTTTGTTAGCTAAAACGTTAATCTTTTTTTCATATACTTATTGGCTATCCATGTATCTTCCCTTTTATGAAACATATTTTCAAATATTTATTCTATTTTTCAATTGGATTGTCTTTTTATTGTCAGTTGTGGGTTTTAAAATTTTTTATTTTTTTAATTCTAGATCAGTGCTGTCTCATAGAATTTTCTGCATAGTGGAATATATCTATTGTGAAATGCAACTAGTGCAAATGAGGAAGTATATTTTTAACTATATTTAATTTAAATTGAAATAGATACATTGGCTACATATTGGACAAGTTCTAGATAATTATAGTCCTTATTAGATTCATATTTTGTAAGTATCTTTTCCTAATCTGTGGCTCGTGTATGCGTGCTCAGTTGCCTCCAACTCTTTGAGACACCATGGACTGTAGCCTGCCAGGCTCCTCTGTCCATGCAATTTTAAAGACAAGAATACTGGAGTGGGTTGCCATTTCCTACTTCAGGGAATCTTCCCAACCCAGGTGCCAGTGCACCTCCTGCATTGGCAGGTGGATTCTTTACCACAGCACCACCTTGGAAGCCCAATCTGTGGCTTGCCTACTCCTTTTCTTAATGGTATCTTTTGATGAACAGAAGTTTTAAATTTTGATCATTGCTTAATTCTTCAATTTTTTTCTTTAATAGTTATTGTGTTGTACGACCCATTTAAAAACTTTTGATTACTCCAAAATCACAATTTTTATGCTTAGGTTTATCATCCACCTTGATGGTGTTTGGTGGGAGTCAGGGTTATTCGACTGTCATTGTTGTAAAGACTTTCCTAATTGGATACTTTGGTGCTTTTTTGTTAAACAAAAATCTGTGTAAGTGTGGATCTTTTCTGTTCTCTCTTATCTTTCATTACTTTATTTACTGAGTCTTATGCTCTTAAATATACTGTTTTGATTACTGTAGTTTTGTTTTAAATGTTGAAGTCAGAAGTCCTTCAATTTTGTTCTTTTTCAAAATTATTTTGGATATTTTAGAGTCTTTGAATTTCCTTATAAATTTTAGAGTCAGCTTGGTAATTGGTGGGATTATGATTGGGATTTTGTTAAATCTATAAATCTGAGATATGATGAAAGAAATGTTTGATATTTTTAATTTGACATTTTTAGGAATAGATATCTATATAGGTTGATGTATTTTAATTCTTTGTCAAGAAGGAGACAGGGTCTTCTATGATCCAGGCCAGAAGAGAATCTGTAATAGTCTTTGTGTCTTCCGTTTTGTATTGTTTACTCAGAAGGGGCTTTGAACAATAATTTCCTTGTAGATCCTGGGGTTAGAGTTGCAGACTCTCTGAAACATGAAAAATTAAGAATCTAGGTTCCAAAAGACAGAATAGAAAGCACTTCCGAGATGAACTAGTGATGTTAAATGTGAAAAATCTACATATTATTCTTTGATGTATGTCTTATTTAAAGAAGGCAATAACCCTTGAAATTTATCTGCTCTGTAGCATCTCTAAACCATTTTCCTTGGTTTTTCTCAACATCATTTTAGGAAAAGTAAAGCTTCACAACTTTGTTCTCTTCAATTCTTAATTCAGTATACACTTGGAAGATGCATCTACAGATTATTTAGTTTAATTTCTTCATGTCGTATATAAAGAAATAGAATTAAATGATTTGTTCAAGATCAATAGCTAGTTAGGAGCAGAGTTCTGACAATATTCCGGGTTTCCTAACCTCTCTACTGCACTGACATTTCCACTTTGCTTTGCTGTCATAATAGCTAACTAGTAAGTAATTCCTGAACCCCTATAATGCCTAGCAGTGGACTATGTATAGATGGTATAAATGATCATTATGATATGGCTCTGGTCCTCAAATATCATAAAGTCCTGTTTCAGAGAAGACATAATTAGAAAATAGTAAAAAGTAATATGTAATAATGTTCCAAATTGGATACAATTTAAGATA
Organism: Antilocapra americana; assembly: GCA_007570785.1. Taxonomy (NCBI): domain Eukaryota; kingdom Metazoa; phylum Chordata; class Mammalia; order Artiodactyla; family Antilocapridae; genus Antilocapra; species Antilocapra americana. The sequence continues at coordinate 3,609,851 of ML661902.1, forward strand.
AAGTACTATGAATGCATATAGAAGTAATATTGTGCCTCACTTTAAATAAACCTGGCTGTGTTATAGCAATACTGAACTGTAATTGAAAGCAGATTGTATAAGAAAGATCTGAAACAGGTTAGTTTTGTTAACTGTTTAAAATGAATGCAATCGGGTAATTGGTGTGGACTCTGTAGGCTTGGGATGGGTTGCGACGGAGGAACAATCCCTAAGAGGCATGAACTGGTGAAGGGGCCGAAGAAGGTTGAGAAGGTTGACAAGGATGCTGAATTAGTGGCCCAGTGGAACTAGTGTACTTTAAGTCAGGAATATTAAGACGACCGATAGTTGCCTGTGAACTTGGCAGACTTTACAACAAAGATGCCGTCATTGAGTTTTTATTGGACAAATCTTCTGAAAAGGCTCTTGGAAAGGCAGCCTCTCACATTAAAAACATCAAGAATGTGACAGAACTGAGGCTCTCTGACAATCCCGCCTGGGAAGGCGATAAAGGGAACACTAAGGGTGACAAGCATGACGACCTCCAGCGGGCACGTTTCATCTGCCCTGTTGTGGGCTTGGAAATGAACGGCCGACACAGGTTTTGCTTCCTCCGGTGCTGTGGTTGCGTGTTTTCTGAGCGAGCCCTAAAAGAGATCAAAGCAGAAGTTTGTCACACGTGTGGGGCTGCCTTCCAGGAGGATGACGTCATCGTGCTCAATGGCACCAAGGAAGACGTGGAAGTGCTGAAGAGCAGGATGGAGGAGAGGTGGCTGCGAGCCAAGCTGGGGAAGAAAACAAAGAAACCCAAGGCTGCAGAGTCTGTCTCAAAATAAGATGTCAGTGAAGAAACCCCAGGATCATCAAAAATGAAAACAGGGAAACCTGAAGAAACCAGCCTTGACACTCGAGAGAAGAAGACCAACTCGGCTCCCAAAAGTGCAGCACACAGGATCACTTCTGGAAAAGCCACGAAGAGGTCCATCGCCAACAGCGAAGAGTCAGAAGCTTACAAGTCTCTCTTTACCACCCACAGCTCCGCCAAGCACTCCAAGGAAGAGTCAGCCCACTGGGTCACCCACACATCCTACTGCTTCTGAGGCCAGCGGTGCGGCCTCAGCTGGGCCCTGTGCACTTGCTCGTCCCCTTAAAGCTGGAGCCACTCGAGTAGGAAGGCACAGTAGGGACTCTCTGACCCCGCCGGCCTCGCCCATCACCCTCGCCCGCTCACCTCCACCCTCTGTGCACTTGGACCTCCCCACAGCCCTGAGAGCATGTTGGCTGCATATTTATGCTCAAAATAATTAAAGACTCCAGGTTCCTCCCGAAAAAAAAATAAATAAATAAAATGAATGCAATCAAATTGCACCTTAAATTCATGCACTGTTAAAATATTAATAACAGTTAAAGAAGGCAAAGATTAATACTTGATGAAATTATCAGAGAAAGCTTTATGGAAGAAGTAGAGTTTGAGACATAATTTCAAGGATTGATGGAATTACAAAGAGCAAGTGATTGTCACTCAGTTATGTCCAACTCTTTGCGACCCCATGGACTATAGTCTGCCCACTGGAATGTGGGATTATAAACTATTGTAAATGGGATACAAAAATATTTTAATGAAAATTTGAGTATATTATCCATTAAATATGTTTATGGGTTTCTGAAATAAATTACTTTTTTAGCTAAAGCTAATGAAGCCTAAATTTTTATGTGAAAGTTAAATGTGGAAAATGGCTTACTGAATTAAGCACTTGAGTAGGAATTCAGATTTCTTCTTGCAGAGGTGGTACTGTTTTGCCTAGGTGCTTCTACTATGATAGCTAGTCAAAATAGAATAATGTTTTTTCAACAATATTCCTCAACAAGGTAATGAGAGACCTGTATTTCCATTTTGCTTTTAGCAAGTCAACCTAAAACAAATAAACTAACATCTCTGACTCTGTATTTCCTTATCTAGAAATGGTATTAATAATAACTTTATTGACAACTTCATGGCAATTGTGAAACCTAAACAGGATAATGTGTGTGAAAATGCTTTGGAATCTTTCAGATGTAAGATCCAGTAAATAATAAGAGTTGTACAGATTATGGCCTAAGGAGTTTCTATGCGGATAGTTTTAGGAATAAATACTGCAGAATTCTCTGCAGCGTCGACATGGGTTGTCTCCCATATCAAAGATTCTAATGAACACAATGTATTATATTTTCCCTGGGGTGTGGATAACCTATGTATGTGTGCAGCATGATTAGTTGATTGCTTCATATGTACTGAATCATCTTTTATCAATTCTGGGCTGATTTACAACTATGCAGCTAACTGTTATTTAGAGTGTCATTGGAAAATTCTTGTTTGTATTACTTTTAATTTATAGATTATGTACAAAAAATCACCTTCTTCATACTTGTATCCAGATTAATTGCATTTTTGAAGAATGATAATGAACTGCCAATGCAGACAGAGAATAGCGCTCCAACTCTAATTTCTTACATAACTAAAGAGAAGACTATTTGATCACTGAGAGGAGAGCAGAATTATAGAACTGTAGTATTGTCTAGCTTTTCTTTCACTAAGATGTAAGTTCAGTTGTTACTAAAAGTAGGTTCAGTTGTTACTAAGAAAAATAGAACTTGGTCTGTGATGCAAAGAAAGTCTTCAATTCACTGTTGCCACGTCCTTATTCTCTAGCATCTAATGATATAATATTATTTTATGGGGTTTGATAAAATTAATATAAAATTTAATAAATTATTAGTATTCAGTAACATTTAACTCTTGATAAAGTTTCAAAATACACAAAGGGTTAAATTTCTTATCAAAATATACATATCTTTTCATATGGTAAAAACATTGCCCTTTTATGTCAATTATATTTCAATTAAAAATTGCCTATTAGAAATGATATATTGATTTTATTCTCATTGATATCTGGGTTACTGAGTCATATTAGTTATCTATTGCTGCATAATCAGTGACCATGGACTTGGTGGCTTAGAATGATAAATTTATTATCTCACAGTTTCTGTGGGTCAGAATTCCAGGTGCAGTGTAACAGAATTCTTTGCTTCATGATCTCTCACAAGGCTTCAATCAAGAGGTCAGCCAGGGCTGGCGTCTGATTTGAAAGCTCAACTGGTAAGGATCAACTTCCAATCTCATATGGTTGCTGGCAGAATTCATTTCCTTGCCAGCCTGTTTTCCTGAGTACTTCAGTTCTTTTCTGGCTATTGGCTGTTTCTTGCAAAAAGGTCTTCTCCATAGGCAGTTTATAACATAGGCAGCTTGCTTCTTCAAAGCCAGCCAAGAGGTCTCCAAAAAAGTCGAAAGTTATAATCTTACCTAATGTAATCACAGAAGTGACATCCTGTCACCTTTGTTGTATTGGTTAGCACAAATTATGTGTCCTGCTCACACTCAAGGGGAGGAGATTACACAAGAGTGTAAATGCCAGGAGACAGGGACCATTTGGGCTTTCTTAGAGTCTGTTGGAAAAGAACTCATTAGTTTGACATATGACAGTCTACCAAGAGAGATGCCCATTAAGAAATCTTATTCAGGGGAATCCTCTGGAGGTTCAGTGGTTAGTACCACTGCAGGGGGCACAGGTTCAACCCTGGTCAGGGAACTAAGATCCACATGTCACATGACATGGCCAAAAAAAAAAAAAAAAAAGAAGAAATAGTATTAAATTAATTCTATAATCCAGAAGGAATTGATGGGAATGACTTGACAGAATTTTCTAGTTAGCAATACAGTATCACAAGCAAATAAGTATAAACTACTAAGCACATTATTTTTTCTTCCACTATTCTGCTTTTTATCTACTACTGTCAGCTATGAAATGAGATAGCTGAAAAACTAGTTAAGAGTTGTACTTCAGAAAAATGTTAGAGAAAAATAGTCTCATATATATATGAGTTTTATCAACAAATGGTTTATTTTATCACCACATGATGTTACTTTTGTTATACTGATAAGCGATATCTACTAAAAATTGCATTCTCAACAGCACAGGCCAGCATATGCTTGCATGTGTGCATGCCAAGTCACTTCAGCCATGTCCAACTCTTCGTGATCCCATGGACTGTAGCTGCCAGGCTTCTCTGTCCATGGGATTCTCCATGCAAGAATACTGGAGTGAGTTGACTTGCTCTCCTCCAGGGGATCTTCCTGACGCAGGAATCAAACCCACATCTCCTATATCTCCTGCACTGGCAGGCGGATCCTTTACCACTTGGCCATCAGGGAAACCCTACATGCCAACATATTCCCCCACAAATAAAACAAAGTTAAATAAAATAGTAATGCCTGGATATGATTAGAAATTATCGAAAGAGAGTCACTGTGGCATTACTGTAATAAGGTTATTGACTCTGAGTAATTAACAGAACTTCATCAGGCAATTAAGAGAGCTCTTTGTGTTCTTAACAAGTCAAAACACCAGCTATTAAACAATTTAGAGCAATTGTGCACAAAATGATCATTTTCTGTGTGAAAACATTTTTATCTATTTGAAGACTAACAAAGATTGCAAAAGCCTATGATGGGAGAGATTAGTAATTATCACTTCAATAGTGTTTGGATTGTTGAGTTATAGTTAGTGGATGGCCTCTAATAGGATTGAGAATAAGTTCATTAGCCTGAATGGGTAGTCAGGAAAATCCTATTTTGTTTTTATTTTTAAGCTACAGAAGAAATGCCATGGAAAATGGAAATAGTACTTGTAAGGTTGGTTGTTATGAACTGGAGCACTTCCAGCAGCTTAAGAGTTGTGTGGAAGGCTGAAGACAAAGATACATTTCCTATTTTTAAGTTTGCCAGTTTATCTTAGAGCAAATTGGTATTATAACCCTTAATGTTGGTATTTCTGCTCTATTGCTCTAAATCAGACTATAGATGTATTTTGAGAGATTACAGTGATTTGGTAGGAGTTCCTGACTCACATAAAAGGACTGAATAAATTTTGTGCCTGCAATATTTATGACATATCATGTATAATATCTCTGGTTCATAAATCCTAAACAGAAAAGGTCAAGAAATGAATTGATGAGATTGGGTACCACCATGCCAAGTAGACTAAGATATTATGTAAGCCACATGAGCAAAGAGGACATTCTAATATTGTGGCAGCAGCTTCAAACAGACAAACATCTCCATGTCTCCTTTTTCCTGAGGAAAATAGAACTTCACATTAGCTGAAGTGTAGGTTTGGTACCTTGACAGGGCTCTGTTTTGTCATTGTCCTTGGAACGTTCTCTGAAGTACACAAGAAAATTCTCTTCTGAATATGGAGTGAAGTCAGGTTTTAGCTAAGTCTTATAGAAATGTATGTCTTCTCATCTGTAGTATAGAATTGAAGGATAGAAAGGACTTTGCCGAAAAAAATACAGCTTTGATGCTTGGAGCAAATGAAACAAAAAAGCGAAAGACTGGGAATACTAAGGCCTTGGGTGTAGCAGGTATTTGCCTGAGGAGAAAAATACTTTTTCTAAATTCTGATAGTGTGGCTTCAGTTTCAGGGTAGGATTTTCTTTGAGGGTTTAAGCATTAAAAAGAGACTCTATTCAGTTATAATGTGAGCCCTTGACCTTTGCCCAAGGATTCAGTTCAGTCATATAAATCAGAAATTCAAATGTCAAATCACCCATGATTTACCCAGCTTTGTATATTGGCATTTAGAAACCCATCCTGTCTCATTCTTGAGGTGAAGATTTAGTCATTTGGAGGCATTATCAGAAGCCTATTCAGTCTAAGAACATATAGGTATTTCCCCCTCTTTCTGAAAGTTTGCTTTATGCCACTTTGTTTATATGAAGGACCTAGGTTAAGTACCTATTTTCACTAACTGAAATCTGAAGAGGATTTTTACTTTCATGAAAAAAAGGTACAAAGTGAAAATAGTGTTCAGCATTTGTTTTACAGTAAGTGTCTATAGAGGCAGTGCCCCCTGAGCAGCAAGTTGGCACCCCAAGCTCCTTCTATGGGAACTATATGCAGCATCTCAGCATCAAGTCACCATTTTTGTTGTTGTCTGTTGGAGCCTTTGTTGTCGCTCAGTCCCTGTGTCGGAGTCTTTGCAGCCCCATGGACTGCAGCATGCCAGGCTTCTCTGGCTTTCAATATCTCCCTGAGTTTGCTAAAATTCATGTCCATTGAGTCAGCAATGTTATCTAATCATCTCATCCTCTGACGTCCCCTTCTCCTCCTGCCCCCAGTCTTCCCCAGCATCAGGGTCTTTTCCAGTGACTCTTTACATCAGGTGCCCAAAGTATTGGAACTTCAGCTTCAGCATCAGTCTTTCTAGTGAATATTCAGGGTTGATTTCCTTTACAATTGACTGGTGTGATCTCCTTGCTGTCCAAGGGACTCTCGAGAGTCTTCTCCAGTGCCACAGTTGGAAAGCATTAATTCTTTGGTACTCAGCCTTCTTTATGGTCCAACTCACATATCTTTATATGACTACTGGAAAAACCATGGCTTTGACTATGTGGACCTTTGTTGGCAAAGTGATTTCTCTGCTTTTAAAGTGCTGTCTGGGTTTTTCATAGCTTTTCTTCTAAGCCACTGTAGCTTTGAACTATGTCTGTGAGCATCGGTGCTTTATCTCAACTTATTAATGTTTTGTGCATCTATTAGCAAGATGTATCCTAAGGTGGGCTTCCCTTGTGGCTCAGCTGGTAAAGAATCCACATGCAATGTGGGAGATCTGAGTTTGATCCCTGGGTTGGGAAGATCCCCTGGAGAAAGGAAAGACTACCCACTCCAGTATTCTGGCCTGGAAAATTCCATGGACTGTATAGTCCATGGGGTCGCAAAGAGTCGGACACGACTGAGCAACTTTCACTTCACTTATCCTAAGGTGATTGCATTTTTGCCTTACACTATTTCAGCTTTCATAGGGTTTCATAGGAGCAGTCTACTTTCAGATAGTGGGGGAAACCCTGTACATATATTTGTTTTGTGCAATTTTTAAAAATAAGAATGAGGAGCTTCTTTGACAGGACTTTATGTGAGCTAATGTACTGAAAGGCCAGCAAAGTCTTTGATATGGGAAAACCCACAAACTTTGTGGACCAGGTTTCCTACAGAGAGCCTGGCTCACTGGGAAGTTATTCTGCTAAGCAGAATTACTCCATATATTTTAATGTGAACATTTGTATTAGATGTAGTTAAAAGCCAGTTTCATGCTTAGTCATGAGTAGAGAGATTCAGAAACAAATCACATTATGGGGCAAAGTAGGGTCAATTAATGGGGTTGTCATTTAGACAAGTCCATAGATGGGGTGAGCCCTTTGAACAGGATGAGACAGCCCTTTGAACAGGCTCATTCTGGTGAGCCCTTTGAACAGGATGAGACACACAGTTGGGGACAGTCACCTTAAACTTAAGGAAGTAGCACTAGTTTGGGGGCTTTATTTAGACTATTCAGCAGAGAATGGAAACTGTCCACAAGACCCTACTCTTTAGTGAATTGAGCAAAGTTGTGCAACCCTGAGGAAGTACCTGAGGTTTATGGGCAGGAAATAAGGCAGGCTTCTTATTTGTGTGGGTATCTGAGCTTTTAGTGAGCCCTTGGTCACCTAAGGAGGATATATATATTTTGAGACAGACTAATCTAGCAGGTACAGATACTTCCTTTCTGGAAAATGATACACACTATTACTGTATGCACAGGAGACATTCAAAATAATTTTCTTTGTTTTGATCAGTATTTGTAAAATTATCTTAGGGTGGTAGAAACTTAATCTTGATAAGTAAGACCCCACCACAGACTCCATATATAGAGTTTCTATATAATGTCCAGTTAAAACTGGACATGGAACAACAGACTGGTTCCAAATAGGAAATGGAGTACATCAAGGCTGTATATTGTCACTCTGATTATTTAACTTCTATGCAGAGTACATCATGAAAAATTCCAGGCTGGATGAAGCACTAGCTGGAATCAAGATTGCTGGGAGAAATATCAATAACCTCAAATATGCAGATGACACCACCCTTATGGCAGAAAGTGAAGAGGAACTAAAGAACCTCTTGATGAAAGTGAAAGAGGAGAGTGAAAAAGTTGGCTTAAAGCTCAGCATTCAGAAAACTAAGATCATGGCATCTGGTCCCATCACTTTATGGGAAATAGATGAGGAAACAGTGGAAACAGTGAGAGACTTTATTTTGGGGGCTCCGAAATCACTGCAGATGGTGATTGAAGCAATGAAATTAAAAGACACATACTCATTGGAAGGAAAATTATGACCAACCTAGACAGCATATTAAAAAGCAGAGACATTACTTTGCTGACAAGGTCCGTCTAGTCAAGGCTATGATTTTTCCAGTGGTCATGTATGGATGTGATTGTTGGGCTATAAAGAAAGCTGAGTGCTGAAGAATTGATGCTTTTGAACTGTGGTGTTGGAGAAGACTCTTGAGAGTCCCTTGGACTGCAAGGAGATCCAACCAGTCCATCCTAAAGCTGATCAGTCCTGGGTGTTCATTGGAAGGACTGATGTTGAAGCTGAAACTCCAATACTTTGGCCACCTGATGCGAAGAACTGACTCATTTGAAAAGACCCTGATGCTGGGTAAGAGTGAGGGCAGGAGGAGAAAGGAACGACAGAGAAGGAGATGACTGGATGGCATCACTGACTCAATGGACATGAGTTTGGGTGGGCTCCGGGAGTTGGTGATGGACAGGGAGGCCTGGCGTGCTGCAGCTCACAGGGTCGCAAAGAGTCGGATATGACTGAGCGACTGAACTGAACTGAACTGATAGTGTCCAGATGTTCACATGGTGATGTGAATGTAATTGTTGTGGTCTTTATCTATCCATACCAGCATCCACTGAAATGCCAGATACTTAACTATGTAGATTATTACCAAGCCTTACTATTTTTCTTGACCTTAAGCTCTCTTTTTTGTATTTCATTATGACTTTATTTGGGGCTTCCCAGGTAGTAAAGAACCTGCCTACCAATGCAGGAGCTGCAGGAGACATCGCAGGAGATCCCTGGGTCAGAAGTTACCCTGGAGTAGAAAATGGCAACCCACTCCAATATTCCTGCCTGGGAAATCCAAAGGAAAGAGGAGCCTGGACAGCTACAGTCCAAGGGATTGCAAAGAGTCATCCATGTCTGATCATGCATGTGTATTTTATTTTAAAAATTTTTATTGAATTATAGTTGATTTACAACATTGTGTTTAATTTCTTCTGTGCAGCAAGCTGACTCAGTTACACACACACATACACATTTTTTTCATAGTCTTTTCCATTATGGTTTGTCACAGGATATTGAATATAGTTCCCTGTGCTATACAGTAGGACCGTTTTTTTGATCCATCCTGTATATGATGGTTTACATCTGCTAATCCCAAACTCCCAATCCTTCCCTCCCCTGGCCCCTCCCCCTTGTAACCACAAATCAGTATTTGTGAGTCTGTTTTTGTTTCACAGATATGTTCATTTGGGTCATATTTTAGAGTCCTTATATAAGTGATATAGTATTATATTAATATTTGTCTTTCTCTTTCTGACTTACTTTGCTTACTATGGTAATCTCTAGGTCCATCCATGTCATTATTTCATTCTGCAAATGTCATTATTTCATTCTTTTTAGTGGCTGAGTAATATTCCAGTGTGTGTGTGTGTGTGTGTGTGTGTGTGTGTGTGTGTGTGTGTGTATACCACACCTTCTTCATCCTTTCATCTGTCAGTGGACATTTTGGTTGTTTTCATGTCTTGGCTACTGTGGATAGAGCGGCTGTGTATGTTGGGGTGCATGTGTCTTTTTGAATTATGATTTTGTCTGGGCATATGCCCAGGAGTGGGTTTGATGAATTATATAGCAACTCTGATTTTAGTGTTTTGAGGAACTTCCATACTGTTTTTTACAGTGGCTGTACTAGTTGACATTCCCACCAACAGAGTAGGAGGGTTCCCTTTTCTCCACACCCTCTCCAGCATATGTTATTTGCAGACTTTTAAACGATGACCATTCTGACGTCAGGTGGTACCTCACTGCTGTTTTGATTTGCATTTCTCTAATAATTAACTATGATGAGCATCCTTTCACGTGCTTATTGGCCATATGTATATCTTCTTTGGAGAAATGTCTGTTTAGTTGATCTTAAGGCCAGGAGGGCTACAGTCCACAGGGTCACAGGAGTCAGACATGACTGAGAGATTAAACTACCATCAAGATCTCTTTACGGATTAATTTTCTTTCAGCCACTCCTGTGGCTCTTTGTGGGGGACAAATACAATGAGGCTGCCTCAGATTGTTTGCCTACACACAACACTCAGCCATTTTTATTCTGTAGTCCCTGCCACTACCCTGAGTTCTATCTGGGAATGCGGGCATTGATTCTGTTCTTCTCACATCACTCTAACTGCTCTGAGGCTCTCTCTTTCCCCTTCCTCACTGGGGCTCAGTGTTAGGTGAATGAGGAGAGGTAATCAAAGTTTATGGGGTTCCTTCTTAGGAGCTGTAATAAGCACAGATAATTTGAGCTTCAAATAAAATAAATCCTAACCAACAGTGGTTTAAATAATTGATTATCTCATACAACAGGAGGTCTAGAGACACAGGCTAGGACTGGCATAGCAGCTTCCCTATATAACCAGGAATTCATCTTCTTGCCATACTTCCATTTTATTACCCTTAGCTGTTAGCTTTTGTTACTGTGTTTGTCACCATTGTGCTTGTCATGTTCACTCAACGACTGGCACACCTCAAGGTATCATAATACAATGGCTATATGAGGAACAATAAATTATAGGGGCAAGTCCTCTATAAATATTATAAAATTTATCTCACGATAGTTACAAATCCACAGAAACCCACCCAAATTAGGCCAAGGCAGGAAAAGAATTTGTTGGAAGATGTAAGTATTTCTTATGGGCCTAAGGATAGGAAGTATAGCTGAACTCTACTGGAGACTAGAAGCAGGAACCAGAAAACTGTTATGAACCGGTACAGCTGTCCTCCCTTCCTTCTCTGGACACATGATCTCTTATTGTCTGCTTTATTTTTCTCTCTTGGCATTGGCTTTTTCTATTTCTCTTTGTACAAACTAGAAAATGGTCACTTTAGTCATACCAGTTCAAATGCAAACTAAGATTGAGTAGCATCTCTTATGTTTTAAGTTCTCTGGGCAAAGAATATGATTGGTCCAATTTTGATGGTATGTCAGTCTTTAATCCAATTTGTGACCACAGGGATGGGTCAAATGACTTAGCAGTTCTTAGGAGCTGAGCAAGAATACTCTTTTGAGAAGGGGCCATGGGTGCATATATGTCTGTGTGGCAGTGGTCATTGAAGAAGAAATAACAGACAGCTCCACTACTCTCTTGATATCCTTAATCTGAGGAATGTGTTAGTCACTCAGTCATGTCTGACTTTTTGTGACCCCATGGACTGTAGCCTGCCAGGCTCCTCTATCCATGAAATTCTCCAGGAAAGAATACTGGAATGGTTTGCCATTCCCTTCTCCAGAAGATCTTCTTGACCCAGGGATCAAACCTCGGTCTCTTGCATTGCAGACAGATTCTTTACTGTCTGAGCCACCAGAGAAGCCCAATCTGAGGAAAGATAAATCAAATTAATCATTCATTCATTCTATAGACATTGGTCTCAGTTTTTTCCCTCATGTTTTCTTTCAGAGAGTGTCAGTACCATTTATGTAGTTGCCCACATTATTAATTCTATACCACCAATAAGCATCACAGTAGCTAATATTCATTGAATATTGTACTATGTGATACACATTCTATTCTACATTATTTTAAGCTCAATCTCAAAACAACTACAAATAAATATTATCTATTTTGTAGATAAGCAAAGTGAAATTTAGAGATGTTAAGTCAAGCTTTCAATATCTCTTTTGGGTTACTGCAGTAACCTGTCATCTTCCTGCCTCTGATCTGGCTTCTCCAATTATTTTTCTGCCTGGCAGTCATAGTGATATTTCTAAAACACAACAGAGTTGTTATGTTTTACCATGCTATGTTCCTGCTTAAAATCCTTATATGGTTCCCTCAAGATAAAGTCCAAATTCCTTCATAGCATGTATAAAACCTCTTATGACCTGGGCAGCCTTTACCTTACCAACCTCTAGCCTCTTCTCTTTCAGTCTTGTACCTCACAGTTTATCCTCAAGCCACACAGATTATTTGCAGTTCCTAACAATTCATTTCTTTCCTCTGCACAACAACCCTGTAGTCATTATCCCACAGACTCCTACACATTACCCACAGTCAGGATTCAACTTAGATGTTACCCTATTCAGAAGCCTTTCCTGATTGAATTTGGTACTCCTCCTTTATACTTTTGTATCACTTAGTGATTTTCTCTTATGCTTATCAAACCATGCTGTAATTGTGTGCTAACTTATTCTGTCTCTTGCATTGGATAATAAAGTCCTTGAGTGGGAAGATGAAGTAGAATTTAGATTTGAAAACCCTAAGATTAGAGTAGTGCTTGGGGCGTATTTGTTGTTCAATAAATATCTGTTAAATGAATGAATCTGGGAGAAGTCTCGAAGAACTTACAAAGTCACCTGGAGAGAGATAGTCAGCATTTCTTGTTTAGTAAATGAATTATTCTGACAGCTATTTCTCCTTAACTGTATTCTTTTGGCTTATGATTTATAAAAATTGAACAGATACAAATTTAAAAATTGAGAAAATTAACCAGAAAAACATATCACAAAATATTAAAATAAGAAAGTGATATAAAACAGTAACTTAGGAGTGTTAAATTTAATGTAAGATAAAGAAGACTGAATGAAGTAACAAAGTTTGAGACTGGGGAAGAAAAAGCAAGGAATTGAATTTTTTTTCAGTGCCTTCTAAATTGAATGGATTTTTTCCTGATAATATCTAATTTAATTCTTAGAATAATTCTTTGAGGTTGCTATGCTACAGCTGCATTAAAACTAAGGAAATCAAAGATCAGAGTAAAATAAACTGAATGATTATACAATAAACTTTCTACAGATAGAAAGCAAAACTCAACCACTTTTTGGGGGTCTCTGTATCAGCTTTCCAGCTTTCTTTCCTAAAGTGATTTCCTTCACTCTCATCTGCTTTGAATGTATGGATACATCCTTCCTTTTACCAGGATAAATTCCATCTCCTCCTTCAAGCGTTGTCTCACTCAAGTTGCTTCTTGAGTGAAATTTGTTTCATTTGACCTGTTTTTTGATTTAGTTAAACTTCTCGGAGCCTAGCAAAGTACCCTGACTACTCTTTCAGAGAATTATAAGCATACAGCAGTAAAAACCAACACGAAAGAGACTGTTACTATAGATCGCTCAGGAGAAAAAAAAAAAATCCTTAATAGTGGCAGTGTTTAAGTGACTATATTGTGCGCTGTGAGAACACCTGGAGTCATTTTTAACTTCCACCACTCCCTACTTTTTGGTCGGGTCAGTTTTCTAAACTTTCTAAGTCTCAGTTTTCTTCTCTACTTAAAGAGGATCGTATTAAGTGTCTCCTACCTACATACTCCAGAACTTCTGTGAGGAGCATATTAGAGGACATACGTGAAAATATTTCACAGACATTTGGTAAAAGGCTACAAAATGTTTGTACCTGGCTACAGATGAGACCACGACAAGTTATGTTCCTGGGCTTAAGAAACTCAGAGGCTAATCGCTAGGGAATGGAAGCCGAGCGTTGCTACGTGACGTCATCACTCCGCGCCGGACGCGACGGTTTCCGGATTGGGCTTCGGGCAGCATTCGCGTCATGGGGGTTTGGCTGCGTTGCCTTGTGTCTGGTGGAGTGTCGCTTCGGGGCTGCGGCGGGGCCTGTGTCCCGCTTGCGGGAAGCCGACTACTGATTTGTCGGCGCCAGGTCCGTGGTGCTGCAGGGCAGGTGGAGGCGGGCGGGTCGGAGATGCTGGGGTGCGGGCCTGCAGGTTCTCCTCAGGTGCTCTGCAGTTGCCTCTTGTCAGGGACTCACTTCAGTCCCTCTTGGGCCCCCTCCCCTGCTCAGTGAGACGCCTGTTGTCTGGATGTGCCCACTTTCCAGACAGGCCCCCAGTGGGACCAGGGCGAGGCATAGAAGGATGTGAAACCGATGGTTAGAACGTGGATGTGTGACTTGCACGTGCATTCTTAGTGTTAAGTTTATTTAGAAAATAGGTTAAAGAGAAGGAAAACACGTGAGGGATTTAACTCCGTAAAGAGGGAGATTATTTACTTTCCATTTTTAACGCCTGGCAAATAAATTTCAACTTAATATGTCTCTGCAGTTGTGATCAACAACTGTTTGTAAAGCACACTGAAGGCCTAAGTAATGGAGATGAGCAGAATTGAAGTAGAAAAGAAAAGCCCTGTTAATCGCAAATACCTAATTGTTTAATCGCGTAATAATGGAGATAGCTTATTTTTAAACTGTTTTTTTTTTTTTTTTTCTTCTTCTTCCTCTTCTTCTCAAGTTCTCTGGCGCTGAGACTGAGACCCTAAAACAAAGAAGATCACAAATCATGTCTCGAGGACTTCCAAAGCAGAAACCGATAGAAGCTGTTAAACAAGTTATAGTTGTGGCTTCTGGAAAGGGTGGAGTTGGAAAGTCTACTACAGCAGGTATTATAGGATGTTCTCATTTTGAGTAGAACTTCAGGCCAACTGGCAAGTGCGCAATATTAAAATTATAGTTTTGTTCTTGAAAAAGTATTTGTGAAGTTTCTAATAGCTGGTTCCTTAGTATGAGGAGTTGGTAGTGATTGAGAGCTTAGATTTTGGAGTTAGGCAGAACTAGATATGTTGCCAGGTCTTTGACTCTTTAACTGAGGAAAAGGTAGTCAGGTTGCCCATCATATCTTCAGTTTACTTAACTGTAAAGTGACAATGATGATAATCCTTTCCGTAGGGTGGTCATGCAAATTAAACAAGTTAACCACTTAGCCCCCTGTCTCCTCCATAGTAAGTACTCAATGTTTGGTTGTTGTTATTTTTAAAACATTTAGTAAGTTTAACACTAAATTTGTTTCTGTTTTTTTATACTAAATTTATTTGTTTTATTTGCATTCTTTTCTAGTCTTTTTCAGTGTACATTTAGCTAAGTAGTTGCAGTGAGATTGTTTATATTATTGTGACCTATTTTCATTTAACCATAACACAGTTTTTCAGCATTTATAAAGTCAAAATAGATCTAATATTTGAAAATGTTTTAATTATTTAAAACATGTAATCTTTAGATCTTTATATTAATATACTGGAACAAAGAATTTTTTTTTTGCTGGAGTTTTCAAATTGATTATAAATTTCATTGTGACTGAAATGCTGCTTTCAGAACCCATAAAAGAAGTCCCACTAGAAATGTAAGAGGTACCCTCCAGGACTAATGAACAGGTATTCCCAATTTTTTTTAAAAGAAACTTTTTTATTTCTAAAAAAAAATTTCAGTATAATCATGTAAAAAGGTAGTTCCCCTCCTTCCAGTTCAACAGAGGCAACTTATATTATTAATTTGAAGTCATAAATCTCTCAAGTTTTGTTGCATTACTTAAAATTTTCAGTCATTTTAATACAAATGGCTTAGTTCAGATCTTATTCAATTTATCCTTTTTGCAGTTGATTAAAAAAATAACTACCCTTACTATATTTCATTTTGTTGGTTTTGACATAGTTCCTCACTGTTAAGATCTTGTATATATTCATGTATTTTTTTTTCAGCTTTTGACTCAAATTTCTGCATTTTTTCAAATTGAAGTGTAGCTGATGTATAGTATTATATAAGTTCCAGGTACACAGCATAGTTCACAATTTTTAAAGGTTATATTCCATTTATGGTTATTATAAAATACTGGATTTAATCCCTGATTGTACAATATATCCTTATAGCTTATTTATTTATAATAGTAGTTTGTACCTCTTAATTCCCTACTCCATCTTGCACCTCCTCCCTAAGATCTGCAAAGTTTTTTTGTCCCCAGACATTAATCTAAACTTGGGGCATATATATACTTTAAAATTACTTAATTCCATTGAAACCAATGACATTTTGAAATGAAAAGGGTCAGATACAGAGTTCTGTGACTTTCACTAGAGATCCTGTGTCTTGACTCAAAGCCATATTTGGTAATTCCTGGATACAGCAGTTCTGTAGTTGTATAACCAGCTATAGATCCATCTATATAGACTTATTAGCTTAGTTTTTTCCCCTCATTTTGACCTGAATGTATTGTGGAAGAGTTTTTCATATATTTTGAAGAAATTAAGATTTAACAAGTATTGTAGTTATGATAGATTCCTACTATACTATTTGATCAGTTCATTGGCTCATTCATGTCCGATTCTTTGTGACCCCATGAATTGCAGCACGCCAGGCCTCCCTGTCCATCACCAACTCCCAGAGTTTACCCAAACCCATTTCCATCGAGTCGGTGATGTCATCCAGAAATCTCATTCTCTGTCGTCCCATTCTCCTCCTGCCCCCAATCCTTCCCAGATAGATAACCATATTATTATTAAAAATGGTTAGTGATTGTTCTTAGTGAATTTATGCTGTATCCTGCACACTATTGCTTTCTTTCTTAAGGACGTACAATCTATTTGATATTTTGTTTTTAATATTTGGAAGCTGTTAGTTTTCAGTTCTAGAATCCACCTCCACTTGTGTTTTGAAAATTAAGATTTCAAAAAAAAGTACCCGTTTGCAGTGGTGTGAATCCTTTTGCAAGCTCTCTGTTTACTTGGATTGGTTAAAGGTGGAAGGTATTTTCGTGATAATAGCCATAGGTTCTTTGGGTTTTGTACAGTGTAATTTGTCAAGTCTGTAGGCTAGCACTTGTTTAAAACAAATTTATTTATTATTTGTGGTTATAAGATCATCTAATGCCGTGGGCTGTGGCAGCATTTAGACAGGAAAATATGTGAGAAAATGTTCAGTGTGTGACATATATGTGCTTTAGTAAGCGTCCCTTCTTTGCTTTTCATCTTTGTTAGCATCATACCATCTATCTCAAATAATTGATCTATACTTTTTCATAACTGCTCTCTCTGCTTTAGAAATAGATTATTTCTTCGTAACTCTGTTGGCATATTTCTTCTCCTTATACATGTTTATTTCAATTCCAAACTATTTCAAAATATTTCCCATCTGAATATGTGTGCTAGAAATATTTTGGATTAGAATGAGGACATTTGATTAATGCAGACATGCTCTTAGATTTTATTGTGTAAATGGAGAAAGACCCTCACATTGAAATGAATTACTCTGCCTCAAAGTTGGATTATGTTTAATCTACAATATGCCTGAAATTCAGACTTATTTTATAATTTATGATTTAATGATTAAATCAAATATTAAACATTAATAATGATTTAACAATGAATTGTCAAGTGCCATGCCCTAGGCTGAGTACTTTACACTTAGAATTTGATTTGATTCTCACAACAGTTATGAAATAGGACCTCATTTTATCGAGGAGGAAACATACTTGGGGGTAAAAATACTCAAGATTATAAAACACAGAGTGGTGACACTGGGGTTTGAACCAGATCTGCCTTGAGAGTTTATGTTCTTAAATACTTCAAAAGAAACAATATTAGCATCATTTATAACATTTGTCCGGTAAGGAATTGTAATCCACAGTATGAGGATCTGTTTATCAGATTGGGAATGTATTCCTTTTGGACCTCTTTCTCATCTCAGATGTAGCATTTCTCTCCTGCTGGGTTAACAGTGGTTTTGGGGCCTACTATTTTCTCCGTTTATGTCTGAGATTCACTATTAATAGGCACTTTTGGGAAAATACTTCACTGTCTTACCTTTTTACCTTCTTCCCTTCCCTCTCCTCACTGGTCCAAGCTTTCATTTATGTGGGTATTTGTGAGTTAGATTATTTGGAATTCCTGCATTACCAGCATTTATTTTTAAAAAACAATAGGATAGGCTCCATTTTTATTTATTAAAAATTTTTCTGCCAAGTATTTTTTGAAAATAATTAAGTGATATATACATTAATATGATTAAAACATTTAATGGATTATTGAAATACAGTTGTAACATGATAAATGGATTATTTAAAGTTTTGAGGCAGGCATCTATTGCTTATGCTGAAATGTTATTTTTCTTTTTGTCTTTTTTACTTTCTATAGTCTTTCCATGTCCTTGTTTATTTTTTTAATAAAGTATATATATATAAAAATTTTATTTGCCTTGGTTATTACATTGAAAATATTAAAAGGCAAAATGAATTCTTGTAGAAGGAAAGTTACTAAATTTAATTATTTTTTTGTTTCTTACAGTGAACCTTGCACTTGCTCTAGCAGCGAATGATTCGGTAGGTATTTATTAATATAACTACTAATTTATTAACATATCTTTAGGTCAATGATTAAGAGCATACGGATGTTTTTCGTTTACTCTATCAGCGGCTATATATTGTAGCTCTAGTTATTTGCATGTCTTTAAGGGGCTAAAAAATCTGCCATAAGTACTGGTTACATTTGATAATGGTGATGAAAATGCAAGGGGATTGCTGGTCAAGGAATTCAGGTAGCCTCTAGAAGTTAGAGAAGGCAAGAAATGTTTTTTTTCCCTTAGAGCCTCCCAAAGGTATGTAATCATGTCAGCACCTAAATTCTAGCTCATTGAAACCCATCTGAACTTCTGTGATAATTTTTTATAGTAAAAGTAGGAAACTGATACAGGAAGTCAGTTTTCTTAGTCCTTAAGTTTCCAAAAGTGTCTTTATTTTACCTTTATATTTGTTAGTTTGACTAGATGTAGAATTCCAGGTTCACAATAATTTGCTCTCTGAACCTTAAAAACAGCTTTCCATTTTCTTCTAACATGCTAATAAGATGTCTGATGATAGTATGATTCATCCTGCTTTGTAATAACCTGTGTTTTTCCCCTTAAGGCTTTTATGAATTTTCTTTATGTCTTTTAAATTTAGATATGTGTCTGGTTGTTGGCATTACATTTTTTTTTTTTTTTTAACCTGTTTGGAAATTGGGCAAGCAGTACAAGGCTTGAGTCTTTTTCAGCTTAGGGAAAATTTCCTCATTGATTACTTTTCTTTCTCCAGAAATCTATTAGGTAAATATTGACTGTTTATGCTTGTTAATTTTTCTCTCATATTTTCCATCTCTTTGTCTTTTGCTCTGTGTTTTGGAAGATGTCTTACGCTATTTTCCACACTGCTGTATTAGGTTTGGTTGTTATTTAGCCCTTTTTATTTTTAATTTGGAAATTATATTTTTTCTAGTTTTTCAGAGTTGTTTCCCTAATTTGCAGGTGCTTTTCCTGATCACTTAAAAAAATGGTTGTACCATTAGTTTGAGTCTCTCTGAGGATGTTAATTAGAATTAATAAAAAAGGTTCCTTTTAATGATCTCTATTTACTTAGCATGGTGGTTCTTATAATGTGGTCCTCTGACCAGCAGAATGAGCATCACCTGGGAACTTGTTAAACACATAAAATCTTGAGCCCCACACCCACTGAGTCAGAAACCCTCAAGGTGGAGGCCCACAGTTGGTGTTTTAGCCGGCCCTCTAGGTGATTTTGATGCATGCTAAAGTTTGAGAACCATGCGTCTAGAATTTTTTAGAACTCTTAAATTGCTAATGCACCCTTTTTTGTTTTCTAATGTGATTGTTTTTAATTTAGTTTTAAGCTATTTTTGTTTGTTTCAATACAAATTTGGAATAGAAGAGAGATACTCATGTATGGTTAGGCAACTTTATTGAAATAAAAGCCAGTACTACTTTTTAAAGAATATTTTTTATTAACGCACTTAGTTACATTGAAGAAAGGACCATCTATCTTTCTTAAATTAGGAAGGAAACAGGAAAAAATTCAGTGGATAGGAAAGTATGTAAATTCATAGGTGTGGTGGTCTTTTAATTTGTCTTTGAGTCTTAAGATAATGTGAAGTAACCATGTAATAAATGATCAAAGAATGAAAAAACTAGTTAAAAGGGGTTGATTCCTTCATGTTAGATGTTGCTAGTTTAAAAGAAAACATTTTTATTTGGACTTCCCTGGTGGTCAGTGGGTAAAACTCTGAGCTCCCAGTGCTGGGGGCCCAGGTTCGATCCCTGGTCAGGGAACTAGGTCCCACATGCTACAACTAAGACCCAGAGCAGCCAAATAAATAGATAATATTGAAAATAAATAAATACATTTTTATTTTCATTCATTTGTTTTGGTTGTGCCGGGTCTTTGTTGCTGCTCGCCGGCTTTCCCTAGTCGCAGTGAGCACTACCCTGATGTGGTGCACAGGTTTCTCACTGTCTCTAGGCCCATGGGCTTCAGTAGCCGCAGCACACAGGCTTGGTAGTCGTGGCTCAAGGGCCCTAGAGTGCGCCAGGCTTCAGTAGTTGTGGTGCAAGGGCTTAGTTGCCCCACAACCTGTGAAATCTTCCCAGACCAGGGATCAAACCATGTCCCCTGCATTGGAAAGTGGATTTTTATCCAGCATATCCACCGGAGAAGTCATAGATGTTGCTGGTTTTGATGAGATGGTAGCTCCGAAATTTCTGTTTTTCCTGTTTGCTTCACTGCCCCCACCCCCAACCCCTCTTTCAGGGATGAGAGCAGCTTCATCTTTAATGCTTTAGATGTGTGACAGGGAAATTGGCCACAAGAAAGGAAAAACAGTGTTTTTCTCTGGGCCACTTTTTCAGAAAGCATTTTAGTTTCCTTAAGTGTCTTTAAACATGTTTGTAGGATCTTCCTTAGGAAAGACTTCAGTACTCTGTTACCCAGAAGATGAGGTTTGTTTTGTTTTTCATTTCTTGATATCTTTTAGCAATGTTAGTATAGGACTTAGAAAAAAGAAAGCCAGGAAATTTGAGCAGCATGTTGTGGAACTCAAAGATAATCCGACATAATACAGTATTTTATAGTTGGTTACTGTCTTGTCCTAGTTAATTAGTTCCACATGTATTTAAGAAAGATCCATTGTATACAGCTTAATACTTGATTACCAGTGTTTTTGATGTGGGAGCAGCACGTTTGACTTAAACTGTGATCTGCCAGAGGACTAGTTGCATATAGAAAAGAAGATAGATCATATGTAAATATATGATTTTTATATATCTGGCATAGTCTTATAATCTATATTTCCCAACTTAAGATTTTAGTAATATTGCTTGTATTTCAAGGGCGTGTTTGGTCTATAGGGAAAACTCAAGATTCCTCCAAGGCCGTCTCATTGCCTGAGCTGATATAGATGGCTTATGTCCAGGGACATTTATTGGAGCATGGTTCCAGGGTATGTTGCTTTTGGGGCTTCAAACCTCCAGATATGATGGTGTCTTTGGAGCTGATCTAGTGATTCATTCCCATGGATTCTTGATTCCATGAAGCTTGTGTTATAAGAGGGGTCTCTTACCTGCTTAAATCTTTAGGCCAACTTTGCCCAAGACCTTGCTAACTGTTTTCTCCTTTTTTCCTTGGGTTGCCCTTTTTTCAGCCTTGCAGTGGGAAGATCTAATGAGACTTGTTTGTTGACCTAAAGGAAGCAGATCCAGGAAGTTATTTGTTTTACTTACAATGTTGGTCTTAATAATCTCTCAACAGGGTTATTAGTATATTAGTATTAAAGTCAACAGATGTATTAACATATATTGAGGTTGTATACTTAAACATTTTTCACTGAGTGGAGTATGTGGTCAAAAGTTTGGTTGTCACCAGCCAAGGCAAAAGGCAATTTCTGAGCTGGATCATATGCCAGTTCAAAATAAGACTACTTTATAGATGGAAGTAAAAGCCTTATAGGAATAGGGTGTGAATTTTCCCAGCCTTTTCTTTTCCTTTTGTACTTTCCTTTGGGGATATAGAAGGTAGTGTTACAGAGCAGAATTTGGGATCATATCATGTGTACCATGCATTTAAATATTCAGTCCTGTGGTATTTTGGAGCTGTCTCATGCTAGTTGTGAGAACTGATTGTTAAATTTTCAAGAATTTTGCAAATCAGTTGGTACCCTGTTGTTAGCTCGAAATAGGCCATGGTGGGAGTATTTAATTAATAAAAATTGACAAATACTGAAAATTAGACTTCCCACCTCACCCTGGGTCAGTGTTAAAACATTTTCTGGCACAACACTGATTATACATATTGACAATCATATATTTTAGTCTTTTGTTTTTCTATCTTCTTAATCACTTTTATTTTGGATCTCATTCTTCTACAATATAAATTTAATGAACAGAGAAGCACTGAAACTGGAGAGGGAAGGTAAAGGTCACCAGAAACCACTGATAAGCTCTGTGATATTCCTAAATCAGTTTACTTCAGTTCATTTTAGTTCAACAGACATTTAGTGAGCATCTCTTAACATTCACTGTCAGACACAATGAGTATGGGTATATAAAGAAAAGTAAATATGCCTACTAAGACTCCATTAACAAAACAGTGTTTTGTGTGTGTATATATAATTACATAAGTGTATACATGTGTTTTTGTGTTTGTGTGTGTGTATTTTGGTGATGTTAGGTTCAGTAATCATTTCTTCTGTGAATGAGAAAGTGTGCTTAAAGCAACACTTCATAAGGTTTTATCATAATTGTTTCAGAGTAGGCACATGGTGCACTCTTAAAGGTTTTATAATCTAGTGAAGACAAGAGGAAGATAAATGTCTTAAAATGATGAGCTGTGTTCAAGGTCAAATATAGTAGTGTTTCTGTCCAAGACAACTAGCTTTTATTTCAGAGAAAAGCCGTCTTTTTTCATAGAGCATTTTTGTGAACGTAATTATATTTGCCTTTCACAGAAACCTATAATGCAGTACGCTTAGTATTTATCAGTTTTACAGTCTTTATTGATTCTGCCCTATCCTTGTCACATTTCATCAGCCAGCAAATGTCCTTTTTTGTCTCTGCAATATTTTTCCAGTATGTGTCTTTCTCTTTTCACTGTTTCTGCTTTAATAAGCCTCACATCACTCCTTTTTGGCTCATTCATCTGTGTATACCTCAAACAGTTACAGAGTGCCTACCCTTCCCCAAGCACTTTGCTACTTTTGAGAGTATAGAAATGCATGAGATACAGCCCCTGCTTTTAAGGGACTCGCAGACTAGGAGACCACTGCATGCACCTCTTACCTGCCCAAGCACAAATCCATTCAGTACATAATGCCAGATTATTCTTACTTGAGCACCACTGGAACCCCATTTCACCCTGCTCAGAGTCACTCCTAAATGCCTTTGCTGAGATTCAAGATCTTCTATGATCTGGCTCCCATCCACCTTTCTGGGTTTATCTTCAGCTCTTCCAAATGGTCCCTGTGCTCTGGCAAGTCTGGGTTACTTGCTTTTGCCAGTTTGGGCTTGACTATATTGGTATTACGTTCTTAATAGCTTACAGTCTTTCTTCTGTGTTTCTACTGGAGTGTTCTGTACATTTTCTACAGCTTTATATGTCCTCTCCTTCGGACTGCGATGTATGGCTGTGCTGGTTATATCCTGCCCCTAGAGTACTTTTCAAGGGAATTGAGTGATGAAAGACTTCCAGGCCATCCTCCTCTTCATATGCACCTGCAGACTGCATTCTGATACACACTGAGGCGCTGTATGAGCTAGCCTGCCCTGAGGGGTACTTAGTGACGTGCTCCCTGAATTCACTCCCAGTGAGGGTCTGTCTTCTATCTTTTGAAATCCAGTAGCACTGTTTACTGTTACTATTATGTACCCATGTAACCATTCTGGTAATTTTGTATAGCAAATAATAACATTTATGGAACATTTGTTATGTGTCAAGCACTGTTCCCCATGATATGTTTCTTAATTGATTTATTCTTTATAGCAACCATATGGGAGTAGATACTGTAATGATCCCTGTTGTACATAAGAAGCAGAAGCAGCTGGAGGCTAAGTATTTTGCCCAAGCTCACCCAGGAAGTAAGTGGCAGAGCCAGGTTTGAATGCCAGCCTCGATCCTGTGCCCTTAGCCTATTTGTTATACAACTCCTATGATAGCTAGATTCTTATGATTCAGAACTGTGTTGTCTTCATTCTTGGCTATTGACTTAGGAAATAGACAGCAAATGTTTGCTACATGGATGAATTGAGTGTATAGATGGGTTTCATAGTATATAAGTGCAAAGTTTTGTTTTGCATTGTGTTTTGAGGAATGGTTTGGGATGGGAGGGCTTTTGTGGCTTAGTGGCCTGCACACTGTTCTTTTCCTGATTCTTAAATGATAGTGTGCTCCATTGTTCTACTTGGCTCTCTTCTCATTTTATACCGTCCAGTATTCTCATCTTTTCCCACTACCCCAGTAACTGGGTGTGCCCTGGATTCTAAATACATCAACAGCCTAGATAGCTCTCCTGGGTGCCAGACCTGGCTGCCTCACCTACTGTAGATGCCCACTTGAATGCTTTACAGACATTCAGGCTCAACATGTATAAAACCAAACTCTTCTTTCTTATAATTGTCTTTGTCCTGTGACAGTCATGTGGTTCCCTCCCACCTCCAAATCTGATACCTGTTCCTGCTGCTTCTACCACTCAAAGCTTTCTGGAGTATGTCTTCTCATTTCATTCCTTAATACCGTATCTTTTTCAGACCTTTATTATGGATCTTTTATGAGGTGATTCCAGCTGCTTATTTTCTTTGCTATGATGCTTCGAGGACAGGACTAATACTTCCTATATTATTTTAGAGATCTTTTTCCTTATTTAATTACTATGCTAGTTTAGGAACCTTTTTGGGCCAAGGATGTTGGCCTTATTCCCTTTTTTTAAATTCTCAGTCTCTAGTCCAGTGCTGGTATATAGTAGGCTCTTGGTAAATGTTGGTAATGACAGTGGAACACGTTAAGTGAAGAGTGGTTGTGAATATATATACTAATATATTTCACATATGTAAATTCTAAGTGTTGGATAAGCTATCTATCATTTGTTTAATGCTAAATTATGCCCCTTTTCCCCCTGAGCAAATGAAATTGAAATCTAAATGGGATAATGTGAAGTGCTTAGCACAATGGCTGATACAAAGTAAGCTTTAAATTACTTTTTAGTATTGCAGCTAGATAAAATTTTTTGGCAAGTAGTGTCTCAAAATAAAAATTGATCTGCATTTTACTTAATTGACTATTAACAAAAACTTATTTTAAGTTTTTACTTATTTTCCATTGCTACAATGAATCATTAAGTAGAATTTTAATTGGACTGAAAGATAGAAATGGAAGCAGTATAATCTTCAAAGAATTTGTGTTTATTTGGTTATTTTTTTCCATTGATGTTTATCTCAAAATATTTATTTTTTTCCCATGATTACATAATGTCGTCACACTTATTCTTTGCAGACATACTGCTCTATTTCACAAAATTAATATGAGAGGCTCTTAAACATAATTATTGTCTTAAGTCTTTGAAGTTCTGTAATTATGTTTGGAAAAACTGGGAAGTTTTAGTTCAAGATTTAGGTTTTGGTTTTTGAAAAGTTCATTGATCTTGGAAACAGAACATGATATGTACTTCCACTTAAAGCACTATGATATTCTTCAATAATAGTTATGTGTATAGCAGTTAACAGTTCAGCTCTTTGGTGGCAGATAGACCTGGGCTTGATTCTGGCTCTGCCTCTTGAAACCTCTATAACTTTTTCCTGTACCTACCTGTTAAGACTGTGAGTATTAAAGGAGATAACACAGCACTTAGCACAGTGTCTGGCACACTGTTGTTTGCGATTCAGTCTCCTCTGACTCTTTGCAACCCCATGGTCAGGCACATGGTAAATCCTGATAAGAGCATTAGCTGTTCTAGTATTCTAGATGCCAGCCTGGACACATTAACTATAGTGTTAGTTATAATGTGAATTTGGATTAAATATGAATGAAACCCTGTTTTTCACAATTCATAGGAAATCCTGATGTATACTACTTAGCTCATATTGGGGATTATCTTCTCTTTAATGCCAATGTTGTAAAGAAATTACAGTATATTAAAGCAACCTGTTCTTAATTTTTTTTTTAACTGTAGTATTCTTTATTTATTTTATTGTGTTGGTTTTGCCATACAATGACATGAAACCGCCATGGGTCTACACATGCTCCCCCTCCAGAACCCCCCTCCCTCCCCCCCACCACTCCCTCCCTCTGGGACATCCCGGTGCACCAGCCCCGAGCATTAGCCCTGGGCCGGCGACCGATCCCACACATGACAATCAACATGTTTCAATACCATTCTCCCATATCATCCCACCCCTGCCCTCTTCCACAGAGTCCATGAGTTCCTTTTGCTGTCTCGCATGCAGCTTAACAGACATTTCTCCAAAGAAGACATAAAAATGGCTAACAAACACATGAAAAGATGCTCAACATCACTCATTATCAGAGAAATGCAAATCAAAACCACAATGAGGTACCACTTTACACCAGTCAGAATGGCTGCAATCCAAAAATCTACAAGCAATAAATGCTGGAGAGGATGTGGAGAAAAGGGAACCCTCTTACACTCTTGGTGGGAATGCAAACTAGTACAGTCACTATGGAAAACAGTGTGGAGATTCCTTAAAAAACTGCAAATAGACCTGCCATATGACCCAGCAATCCCACTGCTGGGCATATACACCGAGGAAACCAGAATTGAAAGAGCCACGTGTACCCCAATGTTCATCGCCGCATTGTTTACTGTTCTTAATTTTTAAAAAATCATTGCTTGGTAGTATATACAACATACACATTTCTTATAAAAATGTTTTGTTACTGGTTAGCCATTTTGGAGGAAGGGTGCACTGTTAGTGTTCAGAGTATAGATATTTTAAAGTTGGAGAGGAAACTCGGTCAAGAGATCCAGAAAGAACAATTGCAAAATCATTTTTCCTCCTTTTTGTTCTTCATTTCAAAAGTAACTCTTGGTAAAAAGAGTGTTTTTTTAAGTGAATTTGACCTCACACATTTTGATATTTACCAAGGAGAGACTCAGAAGATATATTTGTAACTGGAGCAAAAATCTTGATTAAAACTAAGAATTTGTTTTAGGATAAGAAATGGATTTATTTTAGTAGTTATAAATAAATTTATAATGAATTTCTTACAAATATTTGATAGTTGTGATTGCTACACATACTCATACATATTACATTCATAGGGGATCATCAATTTATAATCAGTGAAAAGAATGAATAGATTTCCAGTGAAGCACTTTTGTCTTGAACTTCCCTGGTAGCTCAGCTGGTAAAGAGTCCAGCTGCAATGTGAGAAACCTGTTCGATCCCTGGGTTGAGGAGATCCACTGGAGTAGCGCATGGCAACCCACTCCAGTATTCTTTGCTGGAGAATCCCCATGGACAGAGGAGCCTGGCAGGCTGCACTGCCTGGGGTCCCAAAGAGTTGGACACAACTGAGTGACTAAGCACAGCAGAGTAGTTTTATCTTATTTCTTCATATATAGGTTTGTTCATTCGTTCTTTTATAAAAACATTTGAGGGCCTGTCATCTCCTAGGTTCTGTGCTTGACGTGAAAAAGCCCTACCGCTGTCCTCATCTTAGTTAATTTACAGCCTGAGTGCCTGTTTGGGAGATTGTTATTTCAGTTGGAATCAGGGTCTCTGTGTGACTAGCTGGTTTTTGACTTGTCTCTGGTCTACGTCTCTTCTCATTTGCCACAGATGCTCTTCCAAATCTTTACCATTTTCAATCTGTCTGTCACATTCCACATTTCTTCACCCCTAGCATGTGATCTTGCCTCCTATTCAACTTGATAAATGGACTTTTCCTCGGTAACTTGTTTACTGTCCTCTCCCTCTGTCATTTGTATCTTTCTGTGGTCATCATGACTACCTTCCTCTCCTTCCTCAGGGAAGGAGATTTCAGACCCGATACCTCTACCTGGACTCTTGACCCTCCATTTTCTGCCTTTTCGAGGATTTGACTCATACATTCCTTTTGGCTATCTTTAGTTAATCTTTACTCATTCCTTCCCCTTGGTGCTGAGAGCTCCTTCACTCATACACATTGAAAAGGGTAAATGTGCATTTGTAGGGTGAGTGAATGAATCAACAGATCTTGTTCAGCCCCTGGGTCCCTTCAAGCTTCTGCCCCCTCTGACTTTCCAGTTATAGCCGTACTTGAGAGAGCTGTCTACACCTGCTGTGTCAGTTTACCCAGTTCTCATTTATTTCTCAACTTCTGTAATTTGACTTATTACTGTGCTGTTGAATTTCCTCTTGTAGTTACCAGCTGTCCACCAAATATATATTCTCTGTCCAGATTGCTTGATTCTGCTTGATACTCTGCTACATTTGATACTGCTGACCACAGTGGCTGATGTGTTAGAGAATCTTTATTTGTTTGGCTTTTTTATCATTCTATCTTGATTCTTCTCTCTTTCTCCAACCCTTTCAGTTTACTCTCTAACTTTTTATATTGCTCCATTCCTCTGTTTTAACATTTTTCTCCCTTATACTTAACATGCCTTTCCTTTGTCTTAATATACTGCTTCTTTGTCATCTGTCTCTTTTTAAAAATGCAGACCCTTATTTTCAGTAGTTTGTTCAACATCTCCATTTGGTGTTCTACAGATCTGTCAGATTTAAATCATTGAAATGGAACTACCATAATTTTCTTCCTCTCCCAAACCTCCTGTTCCTGTATTCTTTGATAATTCACTTATATGCTACCATTACTCATGTCAGTTATCTATTGATGTGCAACAAACCACCCTAAACTTAGTCATATAAAACAACTATTTTATTTTGCTCACGGTTTCTATGGGACAAAAATCTGGCTAAAGCATAGGTGGGATGGCTTGTCTTTGTTCTACATTTGGGGCTTCACCAGGGAAGATTCAAATGGCTGGGGACTGAAATTATCTGGGACTCTTCATTCATATGCTTGATCCCTGGACCGGGATGATTTGAAGGCTGAGCTTAGCTGGGATTGTTGATTGGAGTACCTCTACCTGCCCTTTCCATATCACACAAGGGCTCATCGCAGCATGGCAGCCTCAGTGCAGTTGGACTTCTTATGTGATGGCTCAGAGCTTCAAGAGTTAACGCCCCAGTGAATGAGGAGGAAGATGTGTGGCCTTTTGTGACCTAGTCTTGGTTGTCAGGCTGGGTTCTGGGCTGAAGTGCTTATGTGCTTCCTGGATTCAAGGGGGAGGAAGCATAGATCTCACTTCATATTGGGAGGGGTACTTGTAAATATGTGGCCATGTTTTAAAAATAACACACCACATCTATTGATGTCCTATGTAGAAACCTTGATATTATCCTGTCTTTCATTTCTCCAATCCCACTCCACTTTTATATATCTGTTACTAAGTGCTGGCCTTGTTAAATTTGGAAGTATCTCCTTTTCTCCATTATCATGAACATATGTAAGACTTTTATTACCTTTCACTTAGGAGTTTTCATAACCTCTTAATTAGTCTTTATTATCTTTCCCACCTTGAATTAAATGGTGATTCTTTACATTGACTGTAGGATAGTTCTTACTGCATACACGTCTATGTCCAAATAGCTTAATTTAGCTCTGAAAGGTTAGTGGTGGCGGTTTAGTGATTAAGTCGTATCCGACTCTCGCGATCCCATGGACTGTAGCCCTCCAGGCTCTCAGTCCATGGGATTTTCCAGGCAAGAATACTGGAGTCGTTTGCTATTTCCCTCGCCAGGGGATCTTTCTGACCCAGGGATCGAACCCAGGTCTCTTGCACTGCAGGCAGTTTCTTAAAGGTTGTGTCTACCTAAATTTCCACTCTGTGATTGACTTTGCTTCAGCTGCTCTTTTGCATTAGCTGTCTTCCTTGTTTTCTTTACCCAGTTCCTTTCATTCTTCATTCTTCTTATGTTGGCAGTTTTCTTCCTCTTCTAAACCTCCTTCCTCTCTGAAGCCTTTTTAGTGGCTTCACATAATGTCAATGTCACTTCTTCCTCGTTGGTTCATACGGTTATCTCCTGCCATTAGAATGACCATAACTTTCACAAGGTCAAGGACTATATCCTAAATTTTATCTGCCACTATTGCCTGTCCTATTATATACTCAATAAATGCTTGCTAGGCGACTGAAAACAGATTTCACTTTGGTCTAATTCTCTAAAGATTTGAATGAGTTACTGGACTTTCTAAAATATCTATAAAATTACCAAGGAGTCATTTTTGTCTTGGGAGAGTTATGCTCAGAGAAGCTTTGAAGTTAGGGAGTTTACATTCTGTGTGTCAACATTTTATTTCAGTTAAATCATATACAACAAAATCAAAACCCTTATACTTGAAATATTATCATTGTGTGCCAGAATTTAGGAAAGTGAGCAAGGATTAGATTTAAAAGAAGCCTTGATAAGGTTAAAGCCTTTGAGAATAAAGTTGAAACCAGAATAGTATTGTTTTCGTTTGTAGCATTTTAAAGTTTCAGTTTTGGCCTTGAAATAGTTCATGTTACAGATTTTGTTCCAGCCTATTTCTTTTTGGTCAGGAACATGTGATAGTTCACTTTTGGCAGCTGCACTGTGTGAAAGGGCTGGGGTCAGCACTGCTGTGCAGAAATGGGTCAATGAGTGTTCAGATGAAAGCGAAAAAAACTTTTAAAGAGTCTTTATTTATTGTTGGTGTAATAAGACAAATAATTATAAGCCTGAACCTCTTACTGTGTCCTTACTTCCTCCTTCATCTCTCAAATGCCTTGCCAAATTAACCACATCAACGAATTTTACAGAAAATGGATTGCTGTTTTAAATAGTTCTTTAGCTATTATTCTTAAGAAGCTTCTTCAGAAAGTCTTTCTCTGTTGTCTTCCAAAAGGACATAAGTCTCCTTTGTATGTCTATAAAAGTCTGAAATGGCCATTTAAGAGAGTAGGCAGCATGTTCTGCTTGAGTGAGTGATAAAGTATAGTAACCACCTATTTTTCAGCTGAGCCGAAAGGAATAACTCTATCCTATTGTTTCTTTAAAAGATGATTTTATCACCATCAGGACAGATAACAAGCTAGGATTTTGTAAGAGCAATAAATGACAAGTTGGTTTATTACTTGTGGCTTTTAAACAATGTAACATTCTTAAATTTAAGAGAGAAAGTACTCAGATAATCTTGGAAAGCAGTTTCCATGCCCTGCATGGAGATATGGTTGCTCTATGTTAAGATTTTTCCTGAATAAGATAAGACACATATGGTTTCTCCAAACCCTGGAACAGCCTTGCTCTCAAATTTGTGCTGGAATGTTATCTGGAATGTGATGGGGCTCTTTGTCAGTCACCATGGAAACTGACCAAAGCTCTATCTGGGTCTATCCTTTGGGCTATTTGGGGTGACTTAAAGATGACCAGCAAATGTAATCCTATTCCCCACATATGTATTTTCTTTAAAAACTATTAAAAATACAGCTTTCTAAGAGAGAAAAGGGTATCTGTATCCTATTTTTTATTAGGCTATTTAAAACATTCTGTGCAGCTGAAGACTATGCTGGCCAAGAAACATTAATGAAAATTCTCATTTTGGATGGGCATAATTCCATTGGTTTGTGATTTTGTCTTTTGGCCTCTATGCTTATATATGCAATAGAATAACAAATGCTGAATTTCCATTTACTGCTTAGTGATGGAGAGGGACTTGTCATAGATTTTAAGTCATGTGTATTATATTATACTGTTGTCAAGTGAAATGTGGTTTATGCTGTACAGAGATGGACGAGT
The DNA here is from genome assembly GCA_007570785.1 of Antilocapra americana. Taxonomy (NCBI): domain Eukaryota; kingdom Metazoa; phylum Chordata; class Mammalia; order Artiodactyla; family Antilocapridae; genus Antilocapra; species Antilocapra americana. The sequence continues at coordinate 3,641,428 of ML661902.1, forward strand.
TAAAGGCATCTGTGAGCAATTAAGATAATTAAGTATTCAGGTATTATAGACATCGTACATCTTCGGAAATGACCAGTTTGTAGCTAAAGTTAGGGAGGACTTTATACTTATAGTAATCCTTGGAAGTCTGTGACAGTCTCTTCTGTTTCCTCAGTGGGAGACTGGTGAACAGAGGAGGATGATCTGAGCAGAGACTATGGGGATTTGCCTGATGCTGATAGAAGAGCCTTTTAAAGTTTTTACCTATTTTTTAAATTAATTTTTATTGGCTGTAGTTGCATTGCAGCATTGTGTTCAAAGTCTTTTTTAAATAGTTAATTTTAGAAATTGAGGTGAAATTTACATGAATAGAGTTTGTTTTTGTGAGCCACACTGCCTGCATTATTCCATAATCTAAGGTTTATACCATTCTCAAGGTGAGACTCTGAAAAGGTAAAAATGGAAACTTGGATTGTTGAGGCTCCTCTTGGTTATTTCAAATAACATGATTTCCTTTAATGTTCAATAAAGTCTTTCTATAAGAAACGAAAATACTCAGTGCTTCTACCGATAGAGATATTTTGATTCATTCATTCAAGTACTTACTAAGTACTTATGTACTGAGTATTTTTCTGGGTCTTGGAGATATAATGATAAAAAGTCTACATTCCTGTTGTAAAGGAGTTTATGGGTGGATGAGATACAATAAATAAATATATACTTTTAGATAATAGCAAGAGTTATGAAAGATAATAAAGCAGTGTAAGGAAACAAAAAGTGATGGGAGGTGCTGTTTTAGATTGGGTTGTCAGGAAGGGACTGTCTAAAGGTGTCAGAGCAGAGACCTAAGTAAATTGAAAAACTGGGCCTGGGGAAGAGCAGAAGCCCTGACACAGACTCCACTCGGATTGTTTAAAGAATACCAGGAAGGTCAATGTGACTAGAATGGACCAGGGGAGAGGTTGGCAGGGTCATGTCATGCAGCCTTATAAGCCATGGTGGAACTCTGAACTTTTTTTCTGAGTATGATGTGAATTTTTAAACCAGGGCAGTGACATGATCTTATTTACTTTTTAGAAGGATGCAGCTGCATTGTAGAGCATAGACTGTAGGGGAGTAAGAATGGAAGCAGAGAGACTTGCTAGTAGCAGTTGTAGGAGTTTAGGCTAAAGATGACAGCTTTCACTGTTATCTGCCTTGATGGTGGCTATATGCTGTGCTTAGTCACTCAGTTATGTCCGACTCTTTGCGACCTCACAGACTGCAGCCCACCAGGCTCCTCTGTCCATGGGGGTTCTCCAAGCAACAATATTGGAGTGGTTTGCTATGCCCTCCTCCAGGGGATCTTCCCAACCCAGGGATCAAACCCAGGTCTCCCTCATTGTAGACTGATTCTTTACCCTCTGATCCACCAGGGAAGCTCCAAAATATTGAAGTGAGTAGCTTATCCCTTCTCTAGGGGATCTTCCCAATCCAGGAATCTAACCAGGGTCTCCTGAATTGCATGTGAATTCTTTACCAGCTGAGCTACCAAGTAAGCCCTTGGTGGTAGAGGTAGTGTTAATTAAGTACTCAGGTCCCAAACCCATCATTCGAACTGTTCATCATCCTGAACTGAAACTTGGGATTTGGGAAAATGGTCTTATATCAAGTAGTACATTTTTAAGGTTGTGATAATGGGATGCATGTATTTTAAGACTTATCCAAGTTGCTAAACCCATAGAGAGTTGGTTTTAAATGTTCTAATTGGTATAGCACATTGGTTTAAAGCAGTTGTCTCCTTGTTACTTCATTAGCCAATTCTGCATACTTTCTTTGGCTTTAAATAGTGGAAAGCTTCGTTCTTTTAGAAGTTCTCTAAGGAATTAAAAAAGAAAATCATGTCAGGATGAATTGGGTACTGACTAGAATGGTTAATTTCCAAAAGCTACATAGCATAGAAATTCTATCATGGTAGGGACAATTTGAAAATTAATAGATGCCGATGATAATAGGATAGAGGGGGCTTGTTTATGAACAGAGTATTTTAGTGAGCAAATGCCAGCTGTGCGTGACTAAGGGTGGCATTCATCCAGGCAAAGGATGTTTTGGAGGAAATTAGTGTACTTTTTTATTTTTTAACAGAGAGACTTTTTTTTAGTTAGACTACTGGTGTCTTTTCTTTTACAGAGGATTCAGTTTCAAAGGAAGGATCAGACCACTCTGGTGGGATAAGATGGTGGTGGAGGACATATTTGGAATAAGAGGGATGTTTGCAACAATACTGGGCTAAAATTTCGCTAAACACTATGGTTCATAGGCATTTGACTAAATACTCAAGGGCCAAATCTTCATATTACTTGTTTTCCCCCATTTAATGAGAATGATTGAGCTTAATAAGCTCCCAATTTTGTATTTACAGTGGTCACACCACAGAGCTTGTGAATACTTTAAAAAACTTTTTTTCTCCACATTATAGTAATAAATAATACCTGTTTTGAGCATCAGATCTTTGCAAAAGTAGTTTGGTAGTAGAAATTGTTTTCATAATGGAGCAAAAAGGACTAAAGATTGTTATAAGTAATCAAAAGAAAAAGCGAAATTTAAGAGTCTGCGATATGTTTTTTTTTAATTTTTTTGACTGTGCCACACAGGATCTTGTTAATAGTTCTCTGACCAGGGATGGAACCCATGCTTCTTGCAGTGGAAGTGCAGTTTTAACCACTGGACCGCCAGGGGAGTCCCTGGAATGTCATTTTTTTTTACAAAAAGTATTTTTATTTATTTATTTTTGGCCACTCCATGCAGCTGGTGGAATTTTAGTTCCCTGACCAGGAATCAGAACTGTGTCCCATGCAGTGGAAGCTTGGAGTCCTAACACTGGACCTCCAAGGAATGCCCCTGAAATGTATATTTTTAAAGAAATATAAATTTATTTATTTTAGTTGGAGGCTAATTACTTTACAATATTGTATTGGTTTTGCCATATATTGACATGAATCTGCCACGGGTGTACATGTGTTCCCCACCCTGAACCCCCCTCCCACCTCCCTCCCCATCCCATCCCTCTGGGTCATCCCAGTGCACCAGCCCCGAACAACCTGTATCATGCATTGAACCTGGACTGGCTCTTTGTTTCACATATGATAATTTACATGTTTCAATGCTAATTCTCCCAAACCATCCCATCCTCGCCCTCTCCCACAGAGTCCGAAAGACTGTTCTATACATCTGTGTTTGTTTTGCTGTCTTGCATCTGAAATGTCGTTTTTAAAGGAGGAAACTGAAGTCAGAAAGGAAGAGACCTGCCTGGAAACCAGTCCTGTAATTGGAACTTGAGTAACATCTGCCTTTGACAGAATCCTCTGCAAAGCTGCTGCTTACACTTGTGGTCCTTGATTTAGGGCTCTGACATTTTCGTATTTGCCATGGAAATGATTGTGATAATATAAATGATGCTTTATTCTTATACCTGATAGAGAAGATGGAAGCCAGATGTTTAAGTATGTATCTTCTGAGACTACAGGGATTGTGACGTAGGCAATAGTAAACTGAAGGCAGCAGAGTGGGTGTTGCTGAAGCTTGTAGGGCAGGGTTGGGACAGGTAACCTCTAGTTTTTCTTGGTAACTCTTGGTTTTGGTTCTGGCATAGTTGGCTAGGTTAACTGATTACATCACATGGTCTGTGGTTTTATGATTCGTGTTGTGAAACTGGAGAACCCAAGGCATTCCTTTAAAGTGTGTTAAACTGTCTGCTTTATGTCAGACAGTATGGTAGGTGTTTTGAATAGAGTGGTGAATAAGACAGTTCAAGTTGTTTATTTACGTCTGTGCTAAGTACTGCAAAGGAGAAATCCTCTTGTCAGGAAAGCATGTAACAGGATGCTGATCCTAATCTGAGGGCTCAGGGAAGACTTCCCTGAGGGAGTAACAGCAGTTATATCTTCTTTCCAACAACCACCATCACTCTCTTTCTTTTTTTTTTTTTTTTCCAGTTTAGTAATTGTTATTGCCCCAAATTCTTACTTTTCTTCTTCCTTCGTGTGTTCTTCTCCAACTCCCCTACCCCATCACCTCCATTAGAATGAAAACTAACTCCTGGAGAGCAAGGACCAGAAAACCTGAATTCAGGCCAGAAAACCCTGAATTCAAAGGAACATGGAGAGGTGGATGAATGTAAAAAAGGCCAGTGAGGTGGCAGTCAGTATTGAGAGGGAGAATAGCAGCCTTGGAGAACATGCCAAGGATTTTAGAAGTTTAGAGTTTTTCCTAAGGGTAGTGGGAAGCAGTTATAAGCAGGGGATAGAAATGTTCAGATTTGCTTAAACATTACTTCACAGTTGCATAAAGAATAGTAGAGATGTTAAAATGGGCCCAAGAGACCAATTTAGGCTATTATAGTAACCTAAGTAGCAGAACATGGGTGATGTCTTAGATTCGGATTTTAGCAGTGGAAATGGAGAAGAAAGTAAAATTGGTAGGTCTTGATGGATTGGATATGAGAGAGGAGAGGAAGAAGTCAGGAATGACCTCCATCCCAGACTTCTTTATTGTTCAACTGAGTTGATGTCAGATACATTTTCCTGATGCCTTTGAAAAATAACTTGAACATTTTCAAGTTTTATATAAAGTAGAATTGTTCCTGATTATGAAATACCAGCCAGTGTGTTGAACTTTTCCAGTCAACTTTTGGTCAAGACAGAAGTGCACCTTTTAGTCTATACTCTTTTACCTACTAGTAAGTAATCTGTATCTTTGCGTAAGGCTTGCTAATTGTTATAACTGACTGGGGTCCGAACATTTCTTTTTTTTAATGGTTTTATTGAGATATGATTCACATACAGTTACATACAGTTAGATGTACAAACAGATACAGTTTATATATTTTAAGTGTACAATTAAGTGGCTCTTAATATAGTCACAGAATAGTATATCTATCAATTTTATAACATTTTCATTACCCCAAAAGAAACCCTGTATGGCTTAGCCATTATTCTTCAATCTCCTTCTGTACTCCAGCCTTAGGCAACCGTCAGTTTACTTTTTGTTTCTCTTGTTATTCAGTCGCTAAGTTGTGTCTGACTCTGACCCCATGGGCTGCAGCAGGCCAGGCTTCCCTGTCCTTCACTGTCTCCTAGAATTTGCTCAAATTCATGTTCATTGAGTTGGTGAGGCCATCCAACCATCTCTTCCTCTGTTGCCCCCTTCTCCTCCTGCCTTCAGTCTTTCCCAGCATCAGGATCTTTTTCAGTGAATTAGCTTTTCCAGCTCACTGATTCGTTCTTCTGGTTCAGATATTCTGCTATTGATTCCTTCTAGAGTATTTTTAATTTCAATAATTGTATTATTTGTCTCTGTATGTTTATTCTTTAATTCTTCTAGGTCTTTGTTAATTGATTCTTGCATTTTCTCCATTTTGTTTTCAGGGTCTTTGATCATCTTTACTATCGTTGTTCTGAATTCTTTTTCAGGTAGTTTGCCTATTTCCTTTTTATTTATTTGGACTTCTGTGTTTCTAGTTTGTTCCTTCTTTTGTGTAGTATTTCTCTGCCTTTTAATTTTTTTTTTTTAATTTATTGTGTTTGAGGTCTCCTTTTCCCAGGCTTCAGGGTTGAATTCTTTCTTCCTTTTGGTTTCTGCCCTCCTAAGGTTGATCCAGTGGTTTGTGTAAGCTTTGTATAGGTCTGAGATTTGTGCTGAGTTTTTGTTTGTTTGTTTGTTTTTCATCTGATGGGCAAGGCTGAGTGAGGTGGTAATCCTGTCTGCTGATGATTGGGTTTGTATTTTTGTTTTGTTTGTTGTTTAGATGAGGCGTCCTGCACAGGATGCTACTGGTGGTCCGGGGCTTGTATTCAAATGGTTTCCTTTGTGTGAGTTCTCACTATTTGTGGCAACCCACTCCAGAACTCTTGCCTGGAAAATCCCACAGATGGAGGAGCCTGGACTGGTAGGCTACAGTCCATGGGGTCGCAAAGAGTCGGACACGACTGAGTGACTTCAGAGTTAGTTCTCTGGTAGTCTAGGGCCTTGGAGTCAATGCTCCCACTCCAAAGGCTCAGGGCTTGATCTCTGGTCAGGAATGAAGATTCCACAAGTGGTTTGTTATGGCATCTAAGTGAGATTAAAACAAATATCCAAAAACGAGACATGAAAGGTGAACCCCAGACAAATGGAAGTTACAAAATCAGGCAAATAATAATTAAAATAATGGACTATACACATATACATATATACCCATGAGCAAAGTCAAAACAGTCCAACAGAAGTACTGTAGGTTGACCCAGCGAACAAAGGAAATCAAAAATTATATTTACCGGTTAAGAACAACACTAACTAAAGCACAAACTGGAAAACAAAACTAAAGCAAGGTGCCAAGTGGGGAATAAAGCAATGAAAATAAAACTAACAAATACGTTGACAGGAAAGGAAAGAAAAGAAAGAATAGATATGCAAAGTTAAATAGACGTAGATGAAGAAGATTTATCTACATTAAAGATTAACTGCAAGTAGAAAAGAACAATATGAAAGAGAAACAAAGGAATAAATGTAGGAAAAATATAATAGGTTAAAAATGAAAAATTAAATTTTAAAAAAGAAAAAAAGGAAATCTCCACAGAACTGCAAAAGTCCAATGTAGAGGCAGAGGTTTATAACAACAATAAAAAATGTGACTGAGGAAAAAAAAAAAGCTTAATTAGATTTCATAGTGCCAATAAAATTGACAACTACAGCAGAGGGGGAAAGAAAAGAAAAAAAAATTCAAAAGAATCCACAGAACAAGTCAAAACATAATAAATATTTTTCTTGAGTCATTGCTGTCTGAGTCCTTTCTCTTGCTGGGAGTCACGGTCCACCTCACCTCTCTAGGAGGCCCTCCAACACTGTGCTGATCTCTGGACCTGATGTGGGGGCAGCTCAGATTCTAATCTGGTCCTACTTCTGTGTGTTCTTGCCTCCAGTGTTCACAGCCATCAGAGCTAGTGTGTTTTCTTTTGTGGGAGCTCTCAATGACCTTTTATATATTCCACAGACACAGAATGCTTAGTTCATTGTGTGTATTTAATGTGCAGTTTGTACTGCTGGTGAGAAGGTTTTGGGTCTTCTTCCTTAGCCCTACTGCCCTTGGGTTTCAATTGTGGTTTTATTTCCACCTCTGTATGTGGTTTGTCCACTGGGATTTCCTCCTGAGGCTGCCCTGGAGGACTTGGGTTTGCTCCTGTGAGGGCCAGGTGTGGAGGTGATGCAGCTGCTTGGGTCGCAGGAGTTTTGGCAGCACCAGGTACTAAGAGGAGTTGGCGGCTAGGGCAGCAGGAAATATAGTGCTCTAGAAGAGTATGGCAACCAGTGTTGGCTAATACGTGCCAGTATTCTTGCCAGGAGAACCCCTCTCCCTGACAGAGAAGCCTGGCAGGCCACAGTGTACAGGGTTGCAAAGAGTCAGACACTACTGAAGTGACCCTGCGTGCATAGGCGCAAGACTTTTTTTGCCTGTGGCAGCTCTGCCTCAGTGAGAGTTGAGCGTGAAGGCGGCACAGCTGCTTGGCCAGCTGGGACCCAAACAGCACCAAGTGTGCAGGGACATGAACTGCCTCCACTGTAGGAGTTATGGCCCTGTCAGAGTCTTCTTCCGAGTCTCTTGTGGCCGGCGATCAGAAGGCCTCTTTGGCCAGTGTTTCTCCGTAGCTCCACTGGTTCTGGCGCTTATAGAGCCCCCTTGCCTGGGGTCCTTCTCTATTGTTCAGTGCATCAGGCACATTTGGGGTACCCTGAATGGGGTCCTACTCTGTAGTTGGGCGCATCAGTCACTTAATTGAGTACCCTGGGTGGGGTCCTGCTCTGTAGTTCAGTGCATCAGGCGTTTGATGGGCCAGCCTCTCTATTGTCAGCTGCTGATGCTGGTGTGGGGAGAGAGGGGCTATGGTGATGGCCCCACCCACTACACGTGACTCAGCGGTATCACCTTGTCTCCATAGCTCCCTGGCTTTCTTCCACAGGCATTTCCCACCACAATCTCCTCTCTCACATCCCCTCGATCCATCTTTCTGCATCAACAGCAGCCTTCCCCCTGGGATTGCTGTACAATCCCTAAACTTCCGCTCCCAGTTGCTGCACCTTCATGGAGACTTACATTTCCCTGTCAAGGGTATGTATGGCTGCAGCAAGGACTGTCTGATTCCCATTCCATTTAGGCTGCCACAGATGAGTTGCTTCATTCTCAGCCTTAAATGTTTATCCTCTGACTCAGCTGCTGCTGTTGCTAAGTCGCTTCAGTTGTGTCCGACTCTGTGCAACCCCATAGACGGCAGACCACCAGGCTCCTGTGTCCACAGGATTCTCTAGGCAAGAATACTGTTGTTGGTTGCCATTTCCTTCTCCACCTCTGACTCAAACGATTGCCCCAAAATGGCTATTGGACCTCTGCTTCAGTTCCCCCACCATTCAGTCCTACTAACGCTCCCTGTTTTTCCGCCTAGTGCCTTTGACCTACTGAGTTTTGCGTGGTTCTATCTTCTTTTCCTCTGGTCAGGTACTCCTTTCTGCTCTCAGCTGGTGTTCTGCATGCACTTCTGTGTCTGAAGATGTATTCCTGATGTATCCATGGAGAGAGTTGTACTCCACATCCACCTACTCCTCTGCCATCTTGTTCTCCAAATGTTGAGTTTTAAGCCAGCTTTTTCATTCTCCTCTTTCATTGTAATCAAGAGGCTCTTTATTTCCTCTTCAGTTTCTGCCATAAAAGTGGTATCATATCTGCATATCTGAGATTGTTGATATTTCTCCCATCAGTCTTCATTCCAGCTTGTGCTTCATCCAGCCTGGAATTTTACATGATGTACTCTGAATATAAGTTAAATAAACAGGGTGATTATAGACAGCCCTGTCTTACCCCTTTCCCAGTTTGGAGCCAGGCAGTTGTACCATGTCCTGTTCTAACTCTTGCTTCTTGACCTGCATACAGGTTTCTCAGGAGACAGGTAAGGTGGTCTGGTAAATTTTCTACAGTTTGTTGTGATCCATACAAAGGCTTTAGCATAGTCAATGCAGCAGAAGTAGATGTTTTTCTGGAATTCCCTTGCTTTCTCTATGATCCAACAAATGTCAACAGTTTGATCTCTGGTTCTTCTACCTTTTCTAAATCCAGCTTGTGCATCTAGAAGTTTTCAGTTCATGTACTTGCTGAAGCCTAACTTGAAGGATTTTGAGCATTACTTAATCTTAACTAGCATGCAACTTGAGTGCAGCTGTACAGTAATTTGAACATTCTTTGGCATTGCGCTTCCTTAGGATTGGAATGAAAACTGACCTTTTCCAGTGGCCACTGCTGAGTTTTCCAGATTTGCTGACATACTGAATGCAGCAGTTTAACAGCATCAACTTTTAGGATTTTAAACAGCTCAGCTGGTATTCCATCACCTGCTGGCTTTGTTTGTAGTAATGTTTCCTAAAGCCCAGTTGACTTAACACTAGGATATCTGGCTCTAGGTGAGTGACCACACCATTGCGATTATTCAGGTCATTAAGACCTTTTGTGTATAGTTCTTCTGTCTGTTCTTGCCACCTCTTAATCTCTTCTGTTTCTGTTAGGTCCTTGCCATTTCTGTCATTTATTGTGCCCCCCTTTACATGAAATGTTCCCTTGGTATCTCTAGTTTTCTTGCAGTGATTTCTAGTCTTTCCCATTCTGTTGTTTTCCTCTACTTCTTTGCACTGTTCATTGAAGAAGGCCTTATCTCTCCTTGCTATTCTTTGGAACTGTGCATTCAGTTGGTTATATCTTTCCCTTTCTCCCCTGCTTTTCACTTCTCTTTTTTCCTCAGCTATTAAGGAGTAAAGCCTCCTCAGACAACCATTTTACCTTCTTGCCTTTTTTTTTTTGCAGATGGTTGTGGTTACTGCCTCTGGTACAATGATTCGAAGCTCCATTCACAGTTCTTCAGACACTCTGTCTACCAGGTCTAATCCCTTGAATCTAGTTGTCACTTCCACTGTATAATCATAAGGGATTTGATTTAGATCATACCTGAATGGTCTAGTGGTTTCCCCTACTTTCTTCAATTTAAGCCTGAATTTTGCAATAAGAAGCTGATGATCTGAGCCATAGTCAGCTCCAGGTCTTGTTTTTGCTGGTTGTATGGAGCTTCTCCATCTTTGGCTGCAAAGAACAGATTGATTAATCTGATTTTGGTATTGACCATTTGTTGATGTCCATGTGTAGAATCGTCTTTTATGTTGTTGGAAAAGGGTGTTTTCTATGACCAGTGTGTTATCTTGGCAAAACTCTGTTAGTCTTTGCCCTGCTTCATTTTGTACTCCAAGGCCAAACTTGCCGTTACTCCAGGTATCTCTTGATTTCCTGTTGTAGCATTCCAGTCACTTGTGATAAAAAGGACACCTTTTTTTTTTGGTGTTAGTTCTACAAGGTATGGTAGATCTTCATAGAAACAGTCAGCTTCACCTCCTTTGCCGTCAGTGTTGGGGAATGAACTTGGATTATGTAATTCTGAATGGTTTTCCTTGGAAACTGACCAAGGTCATTCTGTCTTTTTTTGCAATTGCACTCGAGTACTGCATTTCAGACTCTTTTATTGACTACGAGGACTACTGTCTCATTTTCTATCTCTATAGGTTTGCCTGTTTTGGACATTGCATATAAGTAGAATCATTCAATACATGATCTTTTGTGACTGGCTTCTTTCACTTAGCACAATATTTTCAAGGTTTATTCATGTCATAGCATGTTTCATTTCCTCATTTCTTTTTATTTCTGAGTAATAATCCATTGTATGGTTATAACACATTTATCTGTTTCATCCAGTTGATGGCCGTTTGGGTTGTTTCCACTCTTTGGCTGCTATGGATAATGCTGTTGTGAATATTTGTGTGTAGGTTTTTGTATGCATATATATTTTCAGTTCCCTTGAGGGTATACCGAGCAGTGGAATTGCTGGGTATACCATTTTACATTCCTACCAACAGTATATGAAAGTTCCAGGTTTTCTACATCTTCAACAATGCTATACTTATTTTCTCTTTTTGATTATAGTCATCCTTGTGGGTGTTAAGTGGTTTCTCATAGTAGTTTTGAATTGAGTTTCCCAGCAGTGTTTCTGTTGGACTAAAATAATAATAAGATAGAGGAAGGACAGTTTACTGGCTGACATAGAATATGTTAATCATAAGAGAGTAGAAATGAATTGGCAAATGCAAGTAAGTATTTTAATCATTTTCTAAGACTTTGCATTATCTTTATGATTCTTATTCATCAATTAACAATGAAGACATTTTATTTTGTACCTTAAATTCAGAATAGATTTGAGGTTCCAAATCACTTTTCACAGATTCCCTAAATATTTTTGTTACAGCTTTTCTTTCCCTTTAAAATATAGTCTTCTTTCCTTTTGGCTCCTAAAAGACATAGTTGAGAACATCTACTGATTTTGGACAAGTTCAGTTCAACAAGCCAAGGGCCAACTTGTACCAGTCACTCTTTTTACTGTGTTTATATGGGGGCTGCCTTCACAAATTCTCCAGTCTTATCGGGGAGACAGATACACATTTATTTATATATAAGGAAGAATGTAGCAAGTATAACAGTTGGCGTGTATAAACAGAATGTGTTACTATCAGAGTTATTAACTAGAAATTAATTCCAGTTTTTAGCAGAGGCAGTAACTTGTAGACTAGGTAGACTTTTGGCTGGTAGAAGGCAGAATAGAAGAGAATTTTAGGTTGAAGGAACTATGTAAGCAAAGTCCTAGAAACAGGAAATTATAAGGCGTTTGGGATGAGAAGTAGTCTGTGTGATTATAGTTTCTGCTGTATTGGGCTCATGGGGGATCCAGCTGAAAATAGCCTGGATGTATATGACATGTAAAGGACTCTGAATTTTGTCCTGTAATCAGTGGGATACTTTAGAAAATTATCTTCTAGTGTACAGTTCATGATAAAATCTATGCTTTTCAAAGGCAAAATGTATAGTGATGGTGAAAAACAAATTAGAGATAGATGGGGAGGCAAGGGAGGCATTTGTAATGGCAAGGGTGAGAACTGACTTATCAACTAAAATTCGCTTAAAAATAGGGGTTTATTACTTCACATGAAAGAAATCTGAAAGTTAAAGAGTTGGTTAAAAGAAACCCAATTATATCAGGGCTCTAGGGTGGCATTGCTGCATATTTCTTGGTTTAATCTTATGATCACAAGATGACTCTCAGTCAGTCACAAACAGGAAGTAAAAGGGTAGGCTGTCTTGTTGTTAGAAAAGAAAACTTTGCCTAGGTACTCCTAGCTTGACTGACCAAGATTGGATCTCATGACAATGACTTAGCTGCAAAAGAAGCTGGGAAAATGGGGGATCTGATTTTTTCCATGTTTATAGTGGGAGGTGAGCTCTGCTGATGAAAAGAACAGGTGAGAGTAGGAGATCTCAGAGGCTAGAAATTAGTAGGTTAGGAGATGCTAATACTCTCTAGTTAGTAGTAAAAAGGCAAAAGAACAGTCCGATTTAGGAGATAAATTAGAAGTAAAGGAGAAATTAAGATTGGCTCCTGGTTTGGTGGTGAGTGAAGAGATAGTGATGCTATTTACCAAAGTGTATTTCCTGATCTAAAATTGAGTTGGATAAAAATAAAAATAAAAAATAAAATTGAGTTGAGTCCTAAACCTGTTAATACCACTTACAAGGTGATACCATCCTAGGCCTAGGACGCTATTATTGTACCTTCTAATCACCAACCTAATGGAACTTGGAGGATACTATTGGAAGTAGGTCAGTCCTTTTTTTTTTTTTTAGTTGATTGTTTTACAGTATTGGTTTGATTTCTGTCATACATCAATATGAATTAGCCACAGGTGTACATATGTCCGCTTTTCATTTTTAAGGACTACTTCTTGGGCCAGTGTCAGCTTGCTGCATAAAAATCACCTGGGGAGCTTGTTAAATAAATCAGAATTTGTGGGAATTTGATTATTTTTAGATCTTTGATTTGACCATCAATTTTGTTAACAAGCTCCCCAGGTAATTCTGATGCACAGCTTGGTTTAGGTATGTTTGGTAGGAAAAATGTGGACTTTGGTTTTAGGCAAACCTGAATTAAATCCTAATTCTTCACTTATTCACTGTGTGAACTTGGCCAAAGCACTTGACTCACAGAGCTCAGGTCCCTCATCTGTGAAATGTGTAATAACGACATTACCAGTAATAATAATAATAGCTACTTTACATAGCTTTTTGAAATACACAGTATTTATGTAGTGTGTCTAGCTTAATGACTGCCATATTGTAAGGATTCAGTAACTGGTTATTTTCATGTGCCTTAATAAGTACAGGGTGTTTAATTTAGCAAAGAAACACATTTCTGTAAAGCTACAACAAAAAGAAAATAAAAAGCTAAATATAATAAATTGCTTTTCTTGTTATTTGGTATCAACTGTAATCAATAATTGATTTTTTTTGGCCCAGCCAAGCATCTTCTAAGCTTAAGCATATAAGCTCTGTTTATTTTCCTAGCTGCATTTTTGGCTGTGTCTGTTCTGTATAATCTATATAAGTATATAACCTAAAAATCAGTCAGTGTACAGAATTACTAATCCAATTTCTGTGAAATACATTATTTAATACTCAGTAGAGGCTATTTTTCACAGTAATCTCATATAAAATCTGAGATTTATAGTAGTTGCCTGGGTTAATAATTGGAATGTTATTGTGGATGACTGTCTCATGATAAATAACTATTTAAAGTTATGACCACCCTAGACAGCATATTAAAAAGCAGAGACATTACTTTGCCCACAAAGGTCCGTCTAGTCAAGGTGATGGTTTTTCCGGTGGTCATGTATGGATGTGAGAGTTGGACTATAAAGAAAGTTAAGCACAGAAGAATTGATGCTTTTGAAGTGTGGTGTTGGAGAAGTCCCTTGAGAGTCCCTTGAACTACAAGGAGATCCAACCAGTCCATCCTAAAGGAGATCGGTCCTGGGTGTTCATTGGAAGGACTGATGTTGAAGCTGAAACTCCAATACTTTGGCCACCTGATGCGAAGAGCTGACTCATTTGAAGAGACCCTAATGCTAGGCAAGATTGAGGGGAGGAGAAGAAGGGGACGACAGAGGATGAGATGGTTGGATGGTATCACCGACTCGATGGACATGGGTTTGGGTGGACTCCAGGAGTTGGTGATGGACATGGAGGCCTGGAGTGCTGCTGTTCATGGGGTCGCAAAGAGTCAGACACAACTGAGCGACTGAACTGAACTGAACTGAGAGTGAATGCTCATTTTTCCTCTTCAGTGCGTAAGAAGGTCTTGGAAGGGAGAAGATGCTTACATTGGCTATTTACTTTGTGGTAGGGAATTTGACTTAATTTGTCTTGTAGGAGAAAGGCAGCCTGCTGTAGTGGGTACCTGTGGACTCTGAAGGCATGTTGTCTGGGTTCCTTGCTCAGCTCCTGCACTTACAGATGTGACTTTAGGTAAATTAGTAATCTTTGCATGCCTTGACATTATACTGTACACCTACCTCATGAAGTTGTTGTGAGGATTACATAAGCTGACATACCTAGAGTATTTACAAAGTGCCTGGCTTATAGTTCTATATAACTGTTGGCTATTCTTAGTGTCACAAATTTCACAAATTTTTGCTGTTCTGCAGTCTCACAAAAATCCTGTAAGGTATGTATCTTCTTAATCTTTTTTTATAGGTAAGAAAACTGAGGTTTGATGAGGTTAGTAACTTAGCCACAATGCTGTCTATTTCATGATGCAAATCCCGGATAGCTTCTTTCTGCATTCTACTCTGCCTTTAATAATTTAGTTATTTTTAAAAAATTCTAAAAATAATAATTACTTATATGATTCATATGGTATTCATATTGATTTCATTTATCAAAACATATTTTTGCTAATTGGCAATAGAATGGATTAGCTATTTTTGAACTTTGAGTAAGCTGGTAATATTTTGAAAAACATTTTTTGTTAATCCTCATCCTCCCTTAAAAATACTGCATCAAGGGATGTGAAGAAGAGATAACCCTTGCATTTTGTTGGTGGGAATGTAAATTCGTGTAGCCACTGTGGAAAACAGTATGGAGTTTCCTCAAAAAACTAAAAATAAAGTTGTCATATGATCCAGCAATTCTACTGCTGGATATATATTTGAAGAAAACAAAAACAATAATTTGAAAAAAACACATGCGCCCCAGTGTTCATAGAAACATTATTTACAAAAGCCAACATATGGAAGCAACCTAAGTATCCATTAATAGATGAATAAATATATGAAGATACATTTACAATGGAATACTACTCAGCCACAAAAAATAATGAAATTTTTCCATTTGCAACAACATGGATGAATGTGGAGGGTATTATGCTTAGTGAAATAAGTCATTCAGAGAAAGAAAATACTGTCTATTATCCTTTATATGTAGAATCTAAAAAATACAACAAACTAGCAAATGTAACAGAAAAGAAATAGGCTCACAGAACAATTGTGGTTACCAACAGGGGAGAGTTAAGGGGAGAAAGTGAAATAGGGGTAGGGAATTAAGTACAGCTACTATGTATGAAATAAATACTCTACAAGAATATATTGTGCACTCTGTGGAAGAGGGCAAGGGTGGGATGATATGGGAGAATGGCATTGAAACATGTTAATTATCAAATGTGAAATCAATCACCAGCCCAGGTTTGATGCTTGGGGCTGATGCACCAGGATGACCCAGGGGGAGGGAATCGGGAGGGAGGAGGGAGGGGGGTTCTGGAGGGGGAGCATATGTATACCCATGGCAGATTCATGTCAATGTATGGCAAAACCAACAAAATAAAGTAAAGAAAATTAAAAAAAAAAAAAAGAATATATTGTGCAGCACAGGGAATATAGCCAGCATTTTTTAACAGTAATTAATGGAGTATAATCTTAAAAAATTATGAATCACTATGTTATACCCTGAAACTTACATAGTATTCTAAATCAACTATACTTCAATAAAAAATTAAATACTGTATCAAGGTATATTGATGTATTTTGTAGTGTAATTGCAGTAGGTATTTAATTGAAATTAATTACATGAATATAACTTACTTGGGTTTAGGTAATGATATTTTCATAACATCACTTTATACTTGATGATCATAACAGTTCAGTTCAGTTCAGTTGCTCAGTTGTGTCCGACTCTTCGTGACCATAATAGTACCTTGAGGTTTTTGGACTTTATTTTTTTGTTGTTGTGTAGTTATATAAATATTTGAATACAATACCATTATTTATTTCATTTATAATATGGATGCGTTTGTGATGCATCTAAATCTAAAACCTGAATTATCTAACCCTAAATACATTTTATGGAATATATATACAATTTAGCTTGCTAACAGATCACCACTAATGTGTATGAATAGTATTGACTTGATACATTGTGTCTACCTCTCTGTATCTTTTATAAGAATAATTGTGTACTGAATAAGAAACTTAATTTAAAATATTAAAATGAAAGATAGACTGTGTTTTTTGTTTTTGTTTTTAATTCTTTAACAGAGGAATGGAAGTATGTTAAACTAGACTCTAAAGCTAATCTTACATTAGAAATTTTTCCTTACTTCCTCCTCTATAAGCACACAAATACATGCACCACACTTACCAAACAATAAAATAAAAATATTGTTTTATAAGGTAATTTTTAGAAGGTTAAAAGCCCCAACTGCTTTTCCCCTTTATAGTTTTAGGTAGAAAGCATTAGGCACAACTTGCTTGAAATTTCCCATTAGAAGCAATAGTGATTTTGTTTTGAATAGCTCTGAAGAAGCTATGTGTTTCCTCCTCAGCACTCTTTGGACTACCTTATAAATTTCTTTTGGTAAAGTGCAGCGTGTTGCCAGAAATTCATTTTCTCTCTTTGGAATGAAATGGAAGTTGCTGAATTTGCTTATGGGTTAGAAAGAGAACAGTTACCCAAATTTTACATTCAATATATTTTTTCCTTAGTTTCATTTACTTTATGACATATTGGTGGCAAAACTGTTCCACATCCTTTGAATTTCATGATCTGATTCTGTACAATAAGAAGTTATCCAGATCTTTCTCACAGAACAGTCTTTTTTTGTTGTTATTCTACCCTTCCTCCCTAACTTGGCTCTCACCAATTCCTTATTTCTCTCTCATTTTTTTTCTTCTCAGTAGTTTGTTTGCCTCATCTCATCTCCTTGAGGAATGAGGAGGGTTCTAAATCCTCAATAGGGCAGTGTTGAAACAATTTGTGAAAGGAGAGCAGAGGACACATGAAGACATGGGTTTTAAAACCAGCTGTTTGGCCCCTATAATTTTGAGTCTGGAGGGTGGATCAGGTGCTCGGTTTATATCTGATTCCTGCATTGCTGCATTGCTTTTCTTTGCAAGAGCTGCTATCAGAATTGTAAATGCTCTAACCTGCATTGCAGTTTAGTTAAGGACATTTTTCAGGAATTGATGTTGGTTTTCAGTGCTTTTGCTGTAGTACCTTACCTGATTTGGGAAAGAAGGTTCTTATTTGGTTAGGTTTGTAGTTCTGTAGGCTTAGATTCTGTCAAAAAAGTGGCTGGTTGATGTCGCAGATAAGATGACTATTATTTTTAGAGGCTAGTATCCAGAAGTATCTTTTTCTGCATCTGTATTACCATGGTGATAGAAGGCTTCCTAATTTTTCTCTGATTTTGAAGACTCTACTAAGAGCATCAGTACTTTATTTCTTTAATTATAAAGACCAAAGATGCAAGATTTTTCTTACCCTTACAAACATTCCTAATTTGCTTTCTCTGATACTTGCTAGATGAAAATATGGAACTTAAGGCAATTACTTTTTGTTAAAGAGGATATTGACTGTCTCTGTGGTGTGTGTGTGTATTCTGGAAAGGAACTCACACACACACACACACACACACACACACACACACACACACACACTTCTGTGTGTTTATGTTTAAAAAAAACAGCCTTTTTCTGTTTAAAACCCTGGATTGAACCTAATCTTGATAGTGAATAAGTATAAAAATTGCCTTCTTTTTAATGAGCCCTTTCATACTAGATTGTGGGTTTAGTTTTAAAAAATTTGGATAGTGTGCTTTTTTTTAAAAGATAGTATCAGTTCAGTTCAGTTCATTTGCTCAGTCATGTCCGACTCGTTGCGACCCCATGAATCGCAGCATGCCAGGCCTCCCTGTCCATCACCAGCTCCCTGAGTCCACCCAAACCCATGTCCATCGAGTTGGTGATGCCATCCAGCCATCTCATCCTCTGTCATCCCCTTCTCCTGCCTTCAATCTTTCCCAGCATCAGGGTCTTTTCCAATGAGTCCGCTCTTCACATCAGGTGGCCAGAGTATTGGAGTTTCAGCTTCAGCATCAGTCCTTCCAATGAACACCCAGGACTGATCTCCTTTACGGTGGACTGGTTGGATCTCCCTGTAGTCCAAGGGACTCTGTAGAGTCTTCTCCAACACCACAGTTAAAAAGCATCAATTCTTCAGCACTTAGCTTTCTTTATAGTCTGGCTTTCACATCCATACATGACCACTGGAAAAACCATAGCCTTGACTAGATGGACCTTTGTTGGCAAAGTAATGTCTCTGCTTTTTAATATGCTGTCTAGATTGGTCATAACTTTCCTTCCAAGGAGTAAATGTCTTTTAATTTCATGACTGTAGTCACCATCTGCAGTGATTTTGGAGCCCAGGGAAGTAAAGTCAACCACTGTTTCCACTTTTTCCCATCTATGTGCCATGAAGTGATGGGACCAGATGCCATGATCTTAGTTTTCTGAATGTTGAGCCTTAAGCCAACTCTTTTACTCTCCTCTTTCACTTTCATCAAGAGGCTCTTTAGTTCTTCTTCACTTTCTGCCATAATGGTGGTGTCATCTGCATATCTGAGGTTATTGATATTTCTCCCGGCACTCTTGATTCCAGCTTGTGCTTCCTCCAGCTCAGCATTTCTCATGATGTACTCTGCATATAAGTTAAACAAGCAGGATGAAAATATACAGCCTTGATGTACTCCTTTTCCTATTTGAAACCAGTCTGTAGTTCCATGTCCAGTTCTAACTGTTGCTTCTTGACCTGCATACAGGTTTCTCAAGAGGCAGGTCAGGTGGTCTGGTATTCCCATCTGTTTCAGAATTTTCCAGTTTGTTGTGATCCACACAGTCAAAGGCTTTGGCTGAGTCAATAAAGCAAAAATAGATGTTTTTCTCATACTTTCTTGCTTTTTCGATGATCCAGCAGATTTTGGCAATTTGATCTCTGGTTCCTCTGGCTTTTCTAAAATCAGTTTGAACATCTGGAAGTTCATGGTTCATGTATTGCTGAAGCCTGGCTTGGAGAATTTTAAGCATTACTTTATCATATGTATATGCGTTTTACAGCAGCCCACTATAACCAGTCTTTGTATTAGATATTCTTCTGTGAAGTCCCATTTTTCTGGAGTTGAGATCAATAGGCAAGTGAAGATAACGGATTTTCCTGGGAAAAAGTGGTGGTTAAGAATAGACTGCAAAAAAAAAAAAAAAATTCATTTGAAGCAGTTCTACTCAGGTGGACGGAACTGGAGCCTATTATCCAGAGTGAAGTAAGCCAGAAGGAAAAACAACAATACAGTATACTAACGCATATATATGAAATTTAGAAAGATGGTAATGAGAACCCTGCATGCGAGACAGCAAAAGGAACGCAGATGTATAGAACGGACACGTGGACTCTGTGGAAGAGGGCAAGGGTGGGATGATATAGGAGAATGACATTGAAATATGTTAATTACCATATGTGAAATCAGTCGCCAGCCCAGTGTTGATGCTCGGGGCTGGTGCACCGGGATGTCCCAGGAGGAGGGAGTTGGGAGGGGGGAGGGAGGGGGGCTCTGGAGGGGGAGCATGTGTAGATCCATGGTGGTTTCATGTTACTGTATGGCAAAACCAACACAATAAAGTAAAGAAAATTAAAAAAAAAAAAAAGAATAGACTGCAAGGAACTGTTTGACCCCACCCCTTTTTAAAATACTAGATATTTTAAACTTTACCTACATTAGTTAATTGTGAATTGTCTAACTGTTAGTGTAGAGGTATTAGGAGAGGGAATTTCATGAACTCATAGAGTGTTAGATTTTAAGAGAGACCATAGGAATCATATAGTAACCAGTCTTGGTGCTCTGTAGAGGAACACTGGAGGTTTATTCATTCATTCATCCACCCATTCACTCAATGAATATTTATTTTACTATTGTTATTTTAGGTTTTTGGGGATATCCTTAGCCTTATGGAGTTCACAATAAATAGATATTAGACATTATAACTAAGTAAATGGCATATTTGAAAGTGATAAAAGTATAGTCTAAGGGGGTGTGAGGGTGGATTTGGTTTGCACTTCAAAATAGGGTCGGTCCCAATGAAAACATGACATTTGAGCAGAAACTTGAAGATGAGAGTGTAGTCTGTGTGACTATCTTTGGGAAGATTGTGTCAGACAAAAGGGATAGCCAATTCAAAGGCTAGTACATGGGGTCATGTCTAGCTTACTGTTCACTGAATAGTAAAAACATCACTTTGGCTTCTGGAGTAAAAGTGGACTGAAGTTAACAGGTGATGAAAGTTAACAGGATTGGAAAGCAAGGGTATGAGAAACTGGATAGATTATGTGGGGTCTGGTGAGTTGTAGGGACTTCGGCTTTTCATGAATGAAATGTAGGAAGGGGTGTCAGTGAAGGGTTTTGAGTAGACATCATCTGACTTATGTTTCAACTCTGAATAATTCTGACTGCCCTGTTGAGAAGAGATGCTGGGGTAGAGTTACTTGATTTAGAAAATAAAAATATGCTCACTAAATTAAATTTGAATTTTATATAAATAATTTTTTGTATACATTTGTTCCATGTCATGTGACTATTTACCCATGTGGCAGAGTGAAAACTATATTTTATAGTTAAAAATAGAAAAAGAACACTATTCATTGTTACTGTTGTTTACTGTAGATGACTGTTACCCTGATCCTGCCGATCCCAAGGGATGGGCCTTAGAACAAATTTTCATCTTTGCCTTTCTATACTATCTAAATTACTGTTTTTCACTTTGTGGTCATTTTATACCCACGAGTGTTACAAATGCAGTTTGTTGGACTCCAGCCCAGACCTACTGAATCAAAATTTCTTGAGATAGCACAGAGTATCTCTGTGACTGCCTTCTGTTCTAGATTCTATTTACAGTAGTGAATAAAGATACAAAATTCTTTACCCTAATGAAATTAGTATTCTAGTGGATGAGACAAATAAACAAGATAAATAAGTAAATATATAGTAAGTTAAATATTTATATAGGTGCTAAGGAAAAAGAAGAAGCATGACGGGGAAAGGACATATGCTATGTAATGATGAGGGAGTTGTAGTATTGTAAAGTAAAAAAAAAAATTAATTTATACAAAAAACAAAAAACAGCGTGCGCCCAGTGAAGACCTCACCATATCGTGATGTTTGAATCGAGATTTGAAGAAAGTGACAGAACAAGGTAGATCCCTGAAGGTATTTATTCTTCACTGAAGAAATAACAACTATAAAAGTCCTAAGCAGGTGCAGACCTGGTGTGTTAAATACACTGCCAGGGGCTGTGTGTCTGGAGTGGAGTGAAAGGGGAAGAATAGTAGGGGAAGAGATGAGAAGAAAAAAAAAGAAAGAAAGAGGAGTGGTTAGTGAGTGTTAGTAATTAGGCTTTATGGTATGTTGGAAAGAGACTTGGAAGCTAGATCCAGCTATGACATTATCTCTGGACTGGTGTTTTGTTTTGTTTTGAATCTTAAATTGTCTTTAATTTGATACTCTTCCATTTCTAGCTTGTCTACAAACAGTTCATCATTTGAGATTCTTTTGTCCTTTTCATGAGCTCGTCTCTGCCCTCTGTCTAGCCATGTGAACTTTTTCCTTTATGTTGCCCTTTTCCTCTTTCTTTCTTGATTGAACTTGAAGATTTAAACAGTCTTTTGATAAATATAGTAGGAAATTGTTCTCTTATCACTTTGTCCCACCATTACTACTTCTGACACTCAGAGTCATTTAACGTTAGCTAAGAATTAAGAACCTCTTCATGGATCACAGCCTTGTTGTGGGGAAGGAGCTTGTGTAACTCAGTGAAGCTGAGTACTGCCATGCAGGGCCACCAAAAGCAGGCAGTCATGGTGGAGAGTTCTGACTAAACGTGGTCCACTGGAAGAGGGAATGGCAAACCACTGGAGAACCCCATGAACAGTATAAAAAGGCAAAAAGCTATGACACTGAAAGAGGAGCATGCCGCTCCCACCCCCGCCCCAACCCAAGTCAGAAGTATCCAATATGCTACTGGGGAAGGGTGGAAGGCAATTGTTAATAGCTCCAGAAAGAATGAAGTGGCTTTGCCAAAGGGGAAATGGCACTTAGTTGTGGATGTGTCTAGTGATGAAAGTAAAGTCTGATACTGTAAAGAAAGATATTGCATAAGAACCTGGAATGTTAGGTCCATGAATCCAGGTAAATTGGACTTGGTCAGGCAAGAGAAGGCAAGATTAAACATTGATATCTTAGGAATCAGTGAACTAAAGTGGATGAGAATGGGCAAATTTAATTCAGATGACCATTGTATCTACTTCTGTGGGCAAGAATTCCTTAGAAGAAGTGGAGTAGCCCTCATAGTCAACAAAAGAGTCTGAAATGCAGCACTTGGGTGCAACCTCAAAAGCAACAGCATGATCTCAGTTTGTTTCCAAGGCAAACCATTCCACATAACAGTAATCCATGTTTGTGCCCTAACCACTAGTGTCAAAGAAGCTAAAGTTGACCATTTCTATGAAGACCTCCAACACCTTCTGGAAGTAATACGCAAAAAAGATGTCCTTTTCATCACAGGGTATTAAAATGCAAAAGTAGAAAGTCAAGAGATACCTGGAGTAACAGACAAGTTTGGCCTTGGAGTACAAAATGAAGCAGGGCAAAGACTAACAGAGTTTTTTGCCAAGAGAATGCACTGGTCATGGCAAACTCTATTCCAACAACACAAGAGACAACTCTACACATGGACATCAACAAATGGTCAATACCAAAATCAGATTGATTATGTTCTTTGCAGCCAAAGATGGAGAAACTCTATACAGTTAGTAAAAGCAAGACCTGGAGCTGACTGTGGCTCAGATCATCGGTTCCTTATTGCAAAATTCAGGCTTAAATTGAAGAAAGCAGGGAAAACCGTTACATGATTCAGGTATGATCTAAATCAAATCCCTTATGATTATACAGTGGAAGTGACAACTAGATTCAAGGGATTAGATCTGGTAGACAGAGTGCCTGAATAACTGTGGATGGAGGTTTGTAACATACAGGAGGCAGTGACCAAAACCATCCCCTCAAAAGAAAGGCAAGAAGGCGAAATTGTTGTCTGAAGAAGCTTTACTCCTCAATAGCTGAGGAAAGAAGAGAAGTGGAAGGCAAGGGAGAAAGGGAAAGGTTACATCCAACTGAATGCAGAGTTCCAGAGAATAGCAAAGAGATAAGAAGGCCTTTTTCAATGAACAGTGCAAAGAAGTAGAGGAAAAGAAAACTGGAGATATCAACGGAACATTTCATGCAAGGATGGACATGGTAAAGGACAGAAACAGTAAGGACCTAACAGAGATAGAAGAGATTAAGAAGTGGCAAGAACACACAGAAGAACTATATACAAAAGGTCTTAATGACGTGGATAACCATGATGGTGTGGTCACTAACCTAGAGCCAGATATCCCAGTGTGTGAAGTCAAGTGGGCCTTATGGAGCATTGCTACAAATAAAGCTAGGTGATGGAATTCCAGCTGAGCTATTTAAAATCCTATAAGTTGATGCTGTTAAATTGCTGCACTCAACATGCCAGCACATCTGGAAAACTCAGCAGTGGCCGCAGGACTGGAAAAGGTCAGTTTTCATTCCATTCCCAAAGAAGGGCAATGTCAAAGAATGTTCAAAGTACCATACAATTGCACTCATTTCACATGCTAGTAAGGTTATGCTCAAAATCCTTTAAGCTCGGCTTTAGCAGTACGTGAACTAAAAAATTCCAGATGTACAAGCTGGGTATAGAAAAGGCATAAGAACCAGAGATCAAATTGTCAGCATTTGTTGGATCATAGAGAAAGCAAGAGAATTCCAGAAAAACATCTACCTCTGCTTCATTGACTATGCTAAAGCTTTTGACTGTGTGGATCACAACAAACTGGAAAATTCTTCAAGAGCGGGAATACCAGACCACCTTACTTGTCTCCCGAGAAACCTGTATGCAGGACAAGAAGCAACAGTTAGAATTGGACATGGACCAATTGACTGGTTCCAAATTGGGAAAGGAGTACGTCAAAGCTGTATATTGTCACTGTATATTATTTAAATTCTATGCAGAATACTTTATGTGAAGTGCTGGGCTGCATGAATTACAGGCTGGAATTAAGATTGCTGGAGAAATGTCAACAACTTCAGATATGCAGATATGATACCATACTAATGGCAGAAAGTAAAGAGGAACTAAAGAGCCTTTTGATGAGGGTGAAAGAGAAGAGTGAAAAAACTTTTGAAACTCAACATGAAAAATTCTAAGATCATGGCATCCATTACTTCATGCCTTACAGATGGGAAAAAGTGGAAGCAGTGACAGATTTTATTTTCTTGGGCTCCAACATCCCTGCAGTTGGTGACTACAGCCATGAAATTAGAAGACACTTGCTCCTTGGAAGGAAAGCTATGACAAACCTAGATAGCATATTAAAAAGCAGAGACCTCACTTTGCCAGCAAAGGTCCGTATTGTCAAATCTATGGTTTTTCCAGTAGTCATATATGGATGTGAGAGTTGAACGTAAAGAAGGCTGAGCACCAAAAAATTGAAGCTTTCCAATTGTGCTGGAGAAGACGCTTGAGAATCCCTTGGACTGCAAGGAGATCACACCAGTCAATCCTGATGGAAAACAACTCTGAATATTCATTCGAAGGACTGCTGCTGAAGCTGAAGCTCCAGTATGTTGGCTGCCTAATGTGAAGAGCCAACTCATTAGAAGAGGCCCTGATGCTGGGAAAGATTGAAGGCAGAGAGAAGAGGGCGGCAGAGGATGAGATGACTAGAGAGCAGCACTGACTCAGTGGACATGAATTTGAGCAGACTGTAGGAAATGGAGGAGGTCAGAGGAGCCTGGCGTGCTGCAGTCCGTGGGGTCACAAAGAGTTGGACATGACAACAAGAATAAGATAAGAAGCATTTTTCTCTACTAAGAGATTTATTTTTTTTTTCCTTTTATTTTTATTTTTTTTTATTGTTTTTGCCATACAATGTCATGATATCACCATGGGTTTACATATGCTCCCCCTCCAGAACCCCCCTCCCTCCTCCCTCCCCCCAGAAAATCTCGCTGCACCAGCCCCGAGCATCAATCCTGGGCTGGCGATTGATTAGACATATGATAATTAACTTGTTTCAATGCCATTCTCCCATAAGAGATTTAAATTCTTTGAATGACAGCTTGACTTAAAGCTTAACAGAGAGAGGGAAAAGAGGCTTGACTAAGCTTCAAATTGAATAAATCCCAAATTCCAGTCGAAGGTTAAATGTAATATAATGTGTAGATAATCATGGGATTCTTAACCGGATACCTCTATGGAAAGGACACTTTTGAGTAGGTCTTAATCTTATTTTTTTTTGTTGTTGTTCATGTAGCCCTTTATTTATTTTTTTTTATTGTTTTTGCCATACATTGTCATGATATCACCATGGGTTTACATATGCTTCCCCTCCGGAACCTCCCTCCCTCCTCCCTCCCCCCCGGAAATCTCACTGCACCAGTCCCGAGCATCAATCCTGGGCTGGCGATTGATTAGACACATGACAATTAACATGCTTCAATGCCCTTCTCCCATATCATCCCACCCTTACCCTCATCCACAAAGTCCACGAGCCCAGAGATAAATCCACGCATCTATGGACACCTTATCTTTGACAAAGGTCTTAATCTTAAATGAATGTTTACTTACAAATAATCAGGTAGACCACACTTAAGATGTTGTTTTGATGGATTCTATTAGCAGATGTCATGGATAAAAAGAACATCATGAAGCTTTGCAATCTTCGTTAGTAATAATTCTGTTGGAAGAACAAAGCACTATCAAATTTGTTGCTGGAGGCTTTGAAATCCAACACACAAAAAATAGGACTTGTAGGCTCTCAAATTGCAGCTTTCATGCAGCGGTAATGAAACATTATAATCACTCTGGGTAATTCTGCCACCTTGTCTAGCTCTCACAGGGTATTGTGAATTATAAAGAAACAAGTCCAGAAATCTAAGTAGTATCGTGGGGTTTGATCTGTAATGTTTTTGTTGTCTGCTAGAGTTTGAGTACTACAGGAGAGTCAGAGAAAGGGTATAATATTAGGCACCAGCATATTAGGTTAAGTTTATGATGGCAGTTCTACTTCACAATAGCTGTTGTTTAGCCACTAAGTCGTGTTCAATTCTTTTGTGACCCCAAGGACTGTAGTCCGTCAGGCTCCTCTGTCCATTAGATTTCCTAGGCAGGAGTGCTGGAGTGAGTTGCCATTTTCTTCTCCAGGGGATCTTCCTGAACTAGGGATCCACCTCCTGTCTCCTGCTTGGCAGGTAGGTTCTTTACCGGTGAACCAACTGGAAAGCCCACCTTACAACAGTGCATTTACAAGGTTTTTTTTTAATGCTAATGATCGTTTTCTTTGTCTGTTGTGTATTTGATGAGGCTTTTGTAGTGATTATTCTTTTGGGCCTGGCTGAAATGAAAGAAATCTTAATTGGACCTTTCTTGACTAAATTATTTTAGGAGGAGTGAGGTGAAAAGGCATTATAAAACTTAGCTGTACAATAGCTGCGCTGCATATATTTATTTGTAACCTCTACCTTGCTCATTTATTTTCCTACAGTGTAAAACTGTTGAAAGTTTAAATTGAAACTGTTAATACCCTTAAAATAGGAGCCTGTTGAAAAATAAGGGTGTAAATTTTAAGAAACAAAGTTTATTTTGTGTCTTTTGAACATTACTGAATTCTAGACTTGAAGATATGTTTCAGCTGAGTTTTGTAGCTGTGGTAATTTTATCAGGTTGGTAGCTGTGCAATCAAAGTACAATATACTTTAATTAATATAGGCTTTGGAGTTTCTGTTTAATGGACACTGATTTATTTGCATTTTATAAAATCAAAACAAGACATACTAAGTTCCAATGAAACAGCCTAAAAAATGTGCTCCTTATTATTTTTAAAAGCTAGCCAATTAAGGATGAGGAAGTGAATCTTTACTGAGATAGCTCCTCTGACACCCTAAGAGATGACTGTGTTCTTTCTGCTCTTGACTTCACCAAAATTAGGTTGTTGGGCAGCTGAATAACTTTGTCATGAAAAGATTTATTTTTAAAATCACTGTTGGCAAACTATGACCTGTGGCCTAAATCCTGTCTGTTTCTGTAAATGAAGTTTTATAGTACACATCCATGCTCATTTGTGTTTACATGTTGTCTATAGTTGCTTTGGTGCTACAGTGGCACTGTTCAATAGTTTCAGATCAAATGAGCCACAAGACTTAAAATATTTTCTATTATTTGGCCCTGTTGGGAGAGTCATGCTGACTCCTGTCTTTTAATCTAAGATTAAAACTTTACTTAGCTAGGTCATGTTCAAGTTACGATGGAGTTTTATATGGTTTGTATTTTTGTGTTTAATTTTCCATTCTGTTTCATTCTAAGGAGGAGTAGTTAAAATCATTTGGAGTATTAGTTTCTAGCATCCTCATCAAAAGTAGGTATAATACCACTTAACATGGTTGCTATGAGGAGTCAATGAGAACTGTAAATAAAATCCTTAAAGTGCCTGGCATCTAGCAGGAATTCATGTAGTAGGGAGATACAATCAGGGAAAGTCTAGGTGTTTCTTTGGGTGATTTAGGATGGCATGTTTTTAGAGATTCTGATTTGTCCACAGAGCTGGCTGTGGAAGCCTAGTTTATACAGGTTCTTAATACAACATTCAGAGAAGGCAATGGCAGCCCACTCCAGTACTCTTGCCTGGAAAATCCCATGGACGGAGGAGCCTGGTGGGCTGCAGTCCATGGGGTCACGAAGAGTCGGACACGACTGAGCGACTTCACTTTCACTTTTCGCTTTCATGCATTGGAGAAGGAAATGGCAACCCACTCCAGTGTTCTGGCCTGGAGAACCCCAGGGACGGTGGAGCCTGCCGTCTGTGTGATCGCACAGAGTCGGACACGACTGATGCAACTTAGCAGCAGCAGCAGCAATACAACATTGTTGATTAACTTTCCTCCATCTTTTCCTTCCTGCTTCCCTGTGTCCCTCTTTCTTTTTTCCTCTCTTCCTACTGACCATTGTATATTGCAGGAAAAATGGGGTATGAGAGGATGGTCATGTCCCAGGTCTTGATTGAGTACCTGGGATTGGCTTCCAAGTGAGGGTCCTTGGCCTTGTGCAGGAAAGAGTTCAAGAGCTAGCCATAGTAAAATGAAAGCAGGTTTATTTAGAGAGACACACTCTTTTGAGAGGCTTCTCTGATGGTTCAGATGGTAAAGAATCTGCCTGCAATGCAGGAGATCCAGGTTTGATCCCTGGATCGGGAAGATCCCCTGGAGAAGGGTATGTACCTAGTCCTCTGGAGAATCCCATGGACAGAGGAGCCTGGTGGGCAACTGTCCGTGGGATCTTAAAAGAGTCTGACATGACTGAGCTACTGATACACACACACACACACTCTCACACTCTTTTTAGAAGGCAAGAGGTGACCCCAGGACATGGAGTCCTTTTGAAAAGTGGGAGCAGAGCTTGGCTGTGGCAGGTGGTTAGTGGTCTGCGTAATTTAGTTTTTATGGGCTTCCATGATGGCTCAGAGGTAGAGAATCCGCCTGCCAATGCAGGAGACAGGGGTTTGCTCCCTGATTCAGGAAGGTCCGCAGGAGAAGGAAATGGCAACCCACCCCAGTATTCTTGCATGGAAAATCCCACTGACAGAGGAGCCTCGCGGGTTGTAGTCCCTGTGGTTGCAGAGTTGGAGAGGATTTAGCAACTAAACAAACAAGGAGTAGCAGGCATATTCTAACCATCTTAGAGAAGGAGTGGGGATTTTCAGGAGATGGGACACCACCCACTTTTGGGCCTTTTATAATTGGCTTCCGAACTGTCATGGCACCTGTGGGTGGAAATTTAGCATATGCAAATATATTACAGTGAGCATATAGTGTGGCTCAAGGTCTACTGGAAGTGGAATCTTCCTCCCTCTTGAGCCTAGTAGGTTCTAACCTGTTTTGGTCTTATCCTCTTGTTTTTCATGGTCGTGTCATTCTTTCAGCAGTTGTGTCCTGCCCTCTTCCTTCCTTTCTCAATACCTTTGCTTCTCTGTTTCCTTTTTGATATATGTAAGCATTAGTACTAAATTTAGTCAGTCAGTAGAGACTTGTAGAGGATTTTCCATTATTCTTAGTTCTATCCTCTAGGAAGCAGAGGAAATTAACTTCTTGGGATCTCTCTCCCTACCCTCTTTATTCTTATGTGATAATGTGTACTAGCAGCGATCTAGGTGTATATGCACAATCCATTCCTACCACAGCAAATTTTAGAGCAGGTCTTCAGTTTTGTTTTAACTCATGATGCCAAGGGCTTACTTGTAGACAAGCATAGTTTCCTTCTAGAAGACAGGACAGGTAGATGATAAATAGATTCTCTCTAACATTTTGAAGGAAACTTAAAGATCTAGTGATGATAGAATTCAGCTGGCAATCTTATATTGCAAGCACCCACTTAGTTGTTTTCTTGTTTCATGAAAACATAAACTTAGAAAACTAAGTTATTTTACTTGACAGGTATTTTTAGAGGATTAATTTGAAACCTGGGGCCTAACCCTTTCAAATTACTTTAAAACCAATGTTAATATAAATGAGAGCAAGGACAAAGAATCTTAGAATTTTGTTTAATTGACATTAGTATTATTTTATGGTAGCATTTAGTTTTGTAGGTGTCATAGAAAAGATATGGAAAAGAGGTGATAGTTATAATATTAGTAGACCCATAGATAATAGTTAACAATTATCCACATTTGTTAGGTTTGAAAATTTTTTTATCCTTAGTGAATTTACTCCTATTTTCAATTCAACTGAATTCTTTTGTTTGTGGTTTAAAAAGGAGTTAAATTGGGTCAGAATTTCTCATTGAATTTTCTACCTTTTTAAAGCTACGGACTGACCTGAATTTAGTACCAGTGCTTACATACATCAAAAAGGAAACAGAGGAGAGAAAGATATGAAGACCAGTAAGTAGAAAGAGAGGAAAGTGAAAGGGAGAGAAGGACAGAGGGAAGAAGGAAGGAGAGGGAAGGACAGAAGAAGGTTAATCAGAAATGTTACATTAGAACCTGGATAAACTAGGCTTCCACAGCCAGCTCTGTGGAGAAATCAGAATCTCTCAACACATGCCATCCTAAATCACCCAAAGAAACACCTAGACTTTTCCTGATTATATCTCCCTACCATTTGAAATCCTTCTGGGTCCTGGCACTCTGCTAAGCATTTTATTTACAGTTATCATTGACTCCTCATAGTAACTGTGTAAGGTGGTATTATACCTACTTTTGATGACACAGCTGGAAACCCGCACTTGAAATGATTTTTTTAAGTATTAAACCCAGTTTTTATGTGTCATCATTCTATTAAAGGTAATGTATTCTTCCTCATTTTTCATTTATTTTACGGTAAACTGAGAGATAGACAGTAATCTCAAGTCCCTTAGCCTTTGTGAGTCACAGAGGCACATTAAATGATTTTCTTACAACTGCCATTTGAGTCAAAGTTAGGGGCATAAATTTGAATGTACCTTATTTTGTCTGTTTATAGGAACCAGACAGGTTTAAAAAGTAATTTTGTGTCTGGAAATAGGTAGATAACAGAAAAATGAGAGATTGTTTAGTGTTAAAAAGTTTTGAGAGTTTATAGAATTTTATCTTGCCAGCATACAGGGAGAGAACTGAGTGAGTTGTATGTCCTGGAGAAACAGAACTCAAAAGCACGTGTTAGTATTAGCATTCTGTGTGCTTGTATATGAGAAAAAGCAGTAACAAATTGATTTAATCTGTGAAAGGAGAAAGAGCAGGGAGGTGGTGAGGGGAGAAGAAAAAAAGACCTATTTAGAGATAGTGAATTTTGTTTTGTCTGTCTTTGTTAATCTGCTGATTAACTGTCAGCTAGTGAAGAGACCAGTCAGATATTCTGCTCTTGGGCAGCTGCATAAATCATCAAAGAAAACAGTTTTGGTTGTTTATGAATTCTCTGGAAGACTTTGGGTGTTCTACTGTGACTTGCACATAAGAGGTTGCCTCTGTATTATGTCTGCCACTATCCTCATTAGCATTTCCATGCCAGATTTGCATCAGAATTCCTCACTTGCTTTAATTATGGTCTTGTTTCTATGATTTTCTCCCCTCATTTTGTATTCTTTGGTGTGTTAGATAGTCTTTCCAAAAGTTAATGCTCCATCTTCCTGGGTTTATGTTTGCTGTTGTAAACCGTTATTTTAACATTGTGTGCATGTAATTTGTTAGTTCTCAAATCAAAAAATCTTAGTCTGTTTGTGACTGTATGGGAGATCTGAACCACAATGTTTAAAGTGTGTGCAGTGGATTTTTTTGGGCAGTTATCTGGAAGAGATTAGTAAACCAACAAAAAATATTTACCCTGAGCAGTTTATGTTCTTTTACTTTACTGTTGCTTTAAAAGTTTAGGTTATGATTTTGAAATATTTTACAAATTACCTTCTCTGTATTTATACTTACTGTTGCTGTGCACTTTATCTTTGATGAAAAGTGGGGAAATCTTATGGTAAATTCTGTTCTCTTACAGTCAAAGGCCATTGGTTTGTTAGATGCGGATGTGTATGGCCCTTCAATTCCAAAGATGATGAATCTGAAAGGCAATCCAGAATTATCACAGAGTAAGTATAGAAGAGATAAAGAGTATGACAATATAGTTACACTTTAATTTAGTACCTGCTGAGTGTCAGGCATTGTGCCATATACCATGTATACCTTACGCACACTGAAATACAAAGTATGGAGACAGACTGTCTGGGTTTGAATTCTGGCTCTGTGTCACTGATCAACAGTGTAGCTTTGAATGACTTGTTCAACTTCTTTGTGCCTCAGTACCCCCACGTGTAAAATAGGGTTAAACAATTGTACTTACTTACCAGATAGAATTGCTATATTTAATTGCTTAACTACAAAATTGCTGTAAGTGTAGTGCATAGGAAGCACGATGCTTGGCACACTGTACATGGTCAAATTTAGCTCATCATCGTCTTTGTATATAAAATGTGTGGATGTTTTGCAGGAAGGGGGACGCCTTCCAGGGCCCGAAACTGGGCTCTTGTCTAACACTCGGAAATGAATTGTCACTCGGAAATGAATTGTCTGAGGAGACACATGTGCTGACAAAACAAGAGATTTTATTGGGAAAGGGCACCCGGGTGGAGAGCAGTAGGGTAAGGGAACCCAGGAGAACAGCTCTGCCCATATGGCTTGCAATCTCGGGTTTTATGGCGATGGCATTAGTTTCCGGGTTGTCCTTAGTCAATCATTCTGACTCAGAGTCCTTCCTGGTGGTGCATGCCTTGTTTAGCCAAGATGGATGCCAGAGAGAAGGATTCTGGGAGGTGGTCGAACATGTGGTGTCTCCTTTTGACCTTTCCCGAACTCTTCCGGTTGGTGGTGGCTTGTCAGTTCCGTGTTCCTTGGCAGGACCTCCTGTCGTAAAACAACTCATGCAAATGGTTACTATGGTGCCTGGCCAGGGTGGGCGATTTCAATCAGTGTGCTTCCCCTAACAACTCCCCCCTGAGAGACTTCATACTGAAGATACTTCTTGGGAATTGGGGTGGAGGTCTCTTTCTTCTGTAACTTCTTTCTGCTGTGCATGGGCGTAGGCCTGCCTAGTAGAGCAGAAGTCTCTCTCTACCTGATCTAAGTCAGGGTATTTTTTTGCCTGAAACCAGCATTCACCCTTGTAATAACAGCAATTTAGTTTGAAACTGTTGGCTCCTCTCAGAGATTAAATAGACAGGGGCTGAACAGGAGACCTAACAGGATGGTAGTCACTGGTCACCAGAAACAGGAGGCAACATTTGGGATGAGGGCTGCAGGGTTTGTGACTTTTTTTTTTTTTGATTGGTTGGTGGTGAGGCAACAGAACTGTGCTCCAGGAATCTTGTGTTTAGTCTGAAGTTACCGTCCTCCACCTGGGTGGGGGCTCCAGTTCTGGAGAAGAACTGTAGAAGACATTGTTATGCATATTTTTTTTTGAGTAGGAACCAGGACCCTATCTGGAGTCTGTACCAACCTTTGAATGTTTTTGAGTATGAAGTCTCTCAGAGGGGAGTTGTTAGGGGAAGCACACTGATTGAAACCGCCCACCCTGGCCAGGCACCATAGTAACCATTTGCATGAGTTGTTTTAAGACAGGAGGTCCTGCCAAAGAACACGGAACTGATAAGCCACCACCAACCGGAAGAGTTCGGGAAAGGTCAAAAGGAGACACCACATGTCCGACTACCTCCCGGAATCCTTCTCTCTGGCATCCATCTTGGCTAAACAAGGCATGCACCACCAGGAAGGACTCCCGAGTCAGAATGATTGACTAAGGACAACCTGGAAACTAATGCTATGGCCACAAAACCCGAGACTGCAAACCATGTGGGCAGAGCTATTCTCTTGGGTTCCCTTACCCTACTACTCTCCACCCGGGTTCCCTTTCCCAACAAAATCTCTTGTCAGCACATGTGTCTCCTCAGACAATTCATTTCCGAGTGTTAGACAAGACCCCAGTTTCGGGCCCTGGAAGGCGTTCCCCCTTCCTGTAGATATATGGAGGTATTTGAATAGCAAGTATCTAATATGTTTGTTAGAAGAGCTGAAAATTATTTTCTGTAATCAGGTTTTTGTTATATAGTTTTAAATTGTTATTGAAAAAACTGTAAAACATTAATTTCTCTCCCCAGCCTTCATTGCCATCAATAATAGGACAGAGTAATTTTTTGAGTAAATCTTTAATATTTATAACTGTTGTTATTATATTTTCTTATAAAACTATTAAATATAAAGCTTTAAGAACAAGGAGATTCTTTGCTCAAAAAAAAAGAAAAGTTGAAACAACTGGTAACTTTCCTTGAAAAATAGTTTTGAGTGAAGACACTTTATTAAAATTCATTTGTAACTATAGTAAGTGTATGAGATTGAATAATTTCTTTTATTTCTTATTGGACCTTTTATTGTCCATGAATCTAGGACAAAATGTCTGTATTTACTGAAGGGTTTTTTATTGAATTTTCTGTGTACATAACAGAAGGTGTTATTTTTGTCTTTGTGATTAAATGTTAGATAGTAAGTAAGACATTGTCTGCTATTTAAGGTGCCTTTGTTTGTGCTGAGATGGGCTTCCCTCATAGCTCAGAAGTTAAAGAATCTGCCTGCAGTGCTGGAGACCCAGGTTTAATTCCTGGGTCAGAAAGATCCCCTGGAGAAGGAAATGGCAACCAACTCCAATATTCTTGCTTGGAAAATCCCATGGATAGAGGATCCTGGCAGGCTACAGTCCATGGGGTCGTAAGAGTTGGACAAAATGTAGCGACTAAACCACCACCAAGGTTGTTTTGTTCATGCTGTAGTTGTTGAAATCAGTTACAGCGTTAAGTTCTGAGTAACTGCTTATCAGATAATAAGGATTCTTTCTATTATTTTGAAGGAACTTAAGGCTCTAGTGATGATAAATCTGACCCTAGCCATCCTACATTACAAGCACCCACTTAAGTTGTTTTCTTGTTTTGTGAAAATATAAACTTAAAAGAAAGCTAATTTATTCTAGTTTCTTTGTTGTTTGCCCTTGTAGTGGAACGCGTACTTAGTTTACAAATATGTGCCATGAGCCAAAATGTCAAACTTACACAAAGAAGTAATGAATTTGTGTACTTTAAATGATAGACTCTAGGTCTGTCTCTTGATTAAAGTAGCATGAAAACTAGTGCATGTAGCACATGAGTGATGGCAAAATGAAGCCCTTGGTGTCAATTTTTTCTCAAATAGTCTATTCCAGTATAAATTCAGTCTATTCCAGTATAAATACCTGAAGTGAACTTTAATTTCTTTCTTTTGTTTTCCTGAAGCTGTACTCTTAAATTTGATGTTTGCAAATTGGCTGCCATTAAATAGAGTTTCTGGTAAAAATGAGCTACTGGAAATCTTGGAAAGCCTGAAAAGAATGTGTATTGACAAGCAGATCTCAAGTCCCATAAGAAATAAATGGAACGATTAAGGCATTCGCTTAGAAGAATGTGGATTCTTGAAAGCCCATCTTATAAATTGGGTTTTGAATCTTAGATAAACCTGCTACCATTGTACTAATTGGCATCATTTTGACTTTTCTGTTTTTGTCATTTTAATTTATCTGTATTAGTTTATTAAAGAAAGCACAATGCAGCATGAAATTATCTTATTAACAGTAAGAAAAAAGATTTGTTTTCAGTGGTTCAGATTTTGGGGAGATAGAACTGTGAGCAGAATCTTGGCTTTATAAATGTTTCCCCTGTTCTTGGACTTTGCTACACAACCATAGGGGGAATTGGACTTCAGGATTATTTTTTTCTGTTCATTGTTTAAGCAGACATATGGTAACGTAGTTTTGATCAATTTGTTAATTTTAAAACTCCATATTAAAGTTGGCAGATTCATTCTCTTATATTTTTTCTTTTTGAGGAGATTATAGAAAAACCACACTTCTTGTACTTATGATATTTTAGTCTTGATCACCAAGGAAAATTTTACACTTGATTCTAGAGAAGAGAATTCAGTAATTGAGGAAAAATTTGTTTATAACAGTTTTGGATTTCTTAGGCTGAAAATGTTTCTATCAGCTTAAAATGACAGTAGTGATTTTCTATGTTGGTATGCAGTATACAAAATTATGGTAATGGAACGTCTAGCCAGTTTGTAGAGAGAGTATTGTACAAAAACCTCACCAGGTTGACATTATAATGGCTGCAAATGACCAGTTGCTTTGGGAACCTAATGGAATTTAGAATAAAATCCGTGTGTAGTTTGAGAAATTATCATCTTAGCATGAGTTAAACTTTTTTTTTTTGTCTAAAGAACAAATACCAGTCATTTTTCTCTTTTTTAAGTTTGTAAATAACATAATATGCAGATTTCATATTATAGTATAGCCAAACTATAGTCCTAGAAATTATTGACTAGGAAGGTTTTCAGTTGAAATTGTAAGAAAATATAACATGGTAGTTACACGCAGAAATGTGTTGTTAATTCACTAATGTAGTACTCTTTTTGTTGAGGATTTTCACTAAGCTCTCTCAACTAACATTTATTGGTAGAAATCTGCTTTCTTTCACAGTTTTGTGATGATGAATTCACAGTTTATCATAGTTGTGAATTTATCACTACTTAGTTTTACTAAAGAATGTCTTATAGTATATTCAGTTAATAAAGTAGGAAAAATTTTAAGGCCTTTGGAGAGAGGTTACTAAAATTGAAATGCCAAATAATTTAATTGAAGATGACCCAGTGCTTAACTATGAGACTTTTTTTTTTTTAGTAGGATTCACTTTTCTTTTGTTGGGGGATAGATTTTCCACTCACGTCCCAATATTCTGCTCTCTCTGTCTTAATAAGCATTTTCCAAGTTTATGAAATGAATGTGTGTACAGACGAGATACACAGTGAATGTGGAAAATCAGCTTGGGCAAATGACTTTTTATAATAGCAGTCATCTCCAGTAAGAACTACCAGAAAGTGACTAAATTTTTTTAAGTTAATTTAATTGTATAAAGAGTGAGAGTGAATTCTACTTATTTCTGAAATTGCCTTTTTTCTTCCAAGGCAGAGAGTTAGGGGTGTTACTGAAGTTACTGACTTGAATAATTAAATTCTGATGCAGTAGTTACAGCTCCAAAAGTTTCTCATTTATAATTTGCTTCTTCTGGCCATTGTCTTGTGGACTCTTGGGTTTCATCTGATGCTAGAGTTCCTCTGATTATCTTTGGAAAGGGTTCTGGGATGTATTGCATAATCAAAGTGTTACAGAAATGATTTTTTTCTTGTTTCCTTCCTGGATTTTGTTTACAATCTGTTTTATACTTGCAATATTAAATTTTTTTTGTTGTTTAGTCACTGAATTGTGTCCAGCTCTTTTGCAACTCCATGGGCTGTGTAGCCTGCTAGGCTCCTCTGTCCATGGGATTTCCTAGGCAAGTATACTGCAGTAAGTTGCCATTTCCTTCTCCAAGGAATCTTCCCTACCCTGGGATGGAACCCACATCTCCTGCATTGGCAGGTGAATTCTTTACCACTGAGCCACCAGGGAAGCCCAGAATATTAAGGCAAAGTGTAAATCAGGAATCTGAAAGAATCTTGAAATCTTATTAATTTAATCTTGTTAAACTGTAAATTTTGTTTTGATTTACTCTGGCTTTAGGCACTTTTATCTTTAAAATATCTCAGAGATGAGATTTGTGTTGTTTGAAGAATCCTATCACTCTACTTTATCAAGACAAAAGTCCACCCTTCACTTGGCTTATTGTTTCTTACACAGGTCATTGAGTAGTCTGAACTAAATAATTTTTTTAGTATGGTAAAACCCTTTTCCTTTTTTCTTTTCCTGTTCTGAGCTGGAGAATAGGTAGCCTCTTTTATGGAGTTCTACTTGTTCTACGCAAGCCATCTTAGCAAAAGGCTGTAGCACATAAAGTCAATGAAGAATGCTTTGGTTATCTAAAGAACAACCAAGTGTATTTTAGTAGCTATGTGTGCATAGTCAGTCACTTGTTCATATCTGACTTTTTGTGATGCTGTGGACTCTAGCCCTCCAGGCTCCTCTCTCCATGGATTTCTCCAGGCAAGAATACCGGTGGTTTAGTAGCTAAGTTGTGTCCGACTCTTGTGACCCCATGGACTGTAGCCCGCCAGGCTCCTCTATCTGTGGAATTCTCCAGGCAAGAATACTGGAGTGGGTTGCCATTTCCCTTCTCCAGGGGATCTTCCTGATCCAGGAATCAAACCCGGGTTTCCTGTACTGGAGACAGGTTCTTTACTGACTGAGCTACAAGGGAAGCCTAAGGATATTGGAGGAAGATGAAGGATATTGGAGTGGGTGCCATTTCCACCTCCAGGGGTCAAACTCACACCTCCTGTGTCTCCTGCCTTCTCAGGTGGATTCTTTACTGCTGAGCCACCTGGGAAGCCATTTTTTTAGTAGTTACTACCTGTTAATTTTTGCTTTCTTTCACAGGATGACAGCAAATAGTGTTGACCAGATGTGTCTGCTTGTATGTCAAACAGTCCTTGCATCTTTCTGTTTACAATTAGCACCTGCCCCAAGACAGGATTGGTGTCCTGTTATGCCTCTTTTGCTTTTTGAGTTATATCGGAGGGCTGCCCTTAAGATATGTAGATTGATAAGAGGGTACATTTGTAATATAGCCTTACATTTTAAGGCTATTTGTAGTTCTGAGACAGGAATCTGAGTTCTTGTCCATAGAGCTGAAGAATGGAATCTACGAACATGCAAACACTCATGGTAGCAAGCGAATAGGATTTATTAACAAGGAAGAAAGTACAAAGTTCTCAGCATAGACACTGAGACAGAGTCGAGTCCCCCCAAGGTGGGACTTAGAGCCATTTTTATATCCTTCCTTAAATCACATTATTTCTAACCAATCAATTTAAAGGTCAAGATACTTAACATACTTAACACACACATGATGGTATGCTCACTCACCTAGAGCCAGAAATCCTGGAATGTGAAGTCAGGTGGGCCTTAGGAAGCATCACTATGAACAAAGCTAGTGGAGGTGATGGAATTCCAGTTCAGCTATTTCAGATCCTAAAATGATGGTGTGAAAGTGCTGCACTCAATATGCCAGCAAATTTGGAAAACTCAGCAGTGGCCATAGGACTGGAAAAGGTCAGTTTTAATTCCAATCCCAAAGAAAGGCAATGCCAAAGAATGCTCAAACTACTAAACAATTGTAATCATCTCACATGCTAGCAAAGTGATGCTCAAAACTCTCCAAGCCAGGCTTCAATAGTACATGAACCGTGAACTTCCAGATGTACAAGCTGGATTTAGAAAAGGCAGAAGAACTAGAGATCACATTGCCAACATCCGCTGGATCATCGAAAAAGCAAGAGTTCCAGAAAACATCTATTTCTGCTTTATTGACTATGCCAAAGTCTTCAGCTCTGTGGATCACAACAAATTGTGGAAAATTCTTCAAGAGATGGGAATACCAGACCACCTGACCTGTGTCCTGAGAAATCTGTATGCAGGTCAAGAAGCAACAGTTAGAACTGGACATGGAACAACAGACTGGTTCCAAATTGGGAAAGGAGTACGTAAAGGCTGTATATTGTCACCTTGCTTATTTAACTTAAATGCAGAGTATATCATGCAAAATACTGGGCTGGATGAAGCACAAGCTGGAATCAAGATTACTAGGAGAAACATCAATAACCTCAGATACGAAGGTGGCACCACCCTTATGGCAGGAAGCGAAGGAGAACTTAAGAGCCTCTTGGTAAACATGAAAGAGGAGAGTGAAAAAGTTGGCTTAAAGCTCAACATTCAGAAAACTAAGATCACGGCATCTGGTCCCATCACTTCATGGGAAATAGATGGGGAAACAGTGGAAACAGTGATAAACTATTTTTTTTGGCTCTAGAATCACTGCAGGTGGTGACTGAAGCCATGAAATTAAAAGATACTTATTCCTTGGAAGAAAAGTTATGACCAACCTAGACAGCATACTAAAAAGCAGCGACATTCCTTTGCCAACAAAGGTCCATCTAGTCAAGGCTATGGTTTTTCCAGTAGTCATGTATGGATGTGGGAGTTGGACTATAAAGAAAGCTGAGCGCCAAAGAATGGATGCTTTTGAACTGTGGTGTTGGAGAAGACTGGTGAGAGTCCCTTGGGCTGTAAGGAGATCCAGCCAGTCCTTCCTAAAGGAAATTAATCCTGAATATTCATTGGAAGGACTGATGTTGAAGCTGAAACTCTGATACTTTGGCCACCTGATGCTAAGAACTGAGTCATCTGAAAAGACCCTGATACTGGGAAAGATTGAAGGTGGGTGGAGAAGGGGACAACAGAGAATGAGATGGTTGGATGGCATCACCGACTCAATGGACATGAGTTTGAGTAAACTCTAGGAGTTGCTGATGGACAGGGAGGCCTGGCGTGTTGCAGTCCATGGGGTCACAAAGAGTTGGACTGGACTGAGTAGCTGAACTGAACTCAATATGAAACAGAAGTTAATTACTACCTTTCCCTGGATAAGAGTACTGATAATTTATCAGACTAAGGACACATTCCAGGAATTCAGGACAATGGAGTGGGATGTTTACTGAAAACAAGACTGAGGTCTCAGAGTTCTACACTGGCTGCCTAGTAATTTCTGCCTCAGTTCATATTCTCTTTTCTCGTCTAACCACGGACTGGAAAAAAATGTGGGTCCCCCCCCCCTTATTTCCTATTCTTTGATCATTTTCAGTATTTCTCAACATTATCAGGACATTTTCAGTATCTTCTCTGAAATGAGAGAAAATAAAAGAAACTTACTATTAGGTATTGTGGGGGGATAGCTTGCAATTTTGCCTATAATACTCTATTGTTTATGTATGTGTCCTCTGAATTTTTGGTTTTTAAAACAGAACACATTATTGCTGATTCATAGTTACTTTAATAATTCAGTGAGTACTTTAGAAACCTTTGAGGAATATTTTAACAAAACATATGCTCCCCCCCTCCTTTTTTTTTTCTCTTTGGGCTAACAGAAAGTAAAGCATTTAAGACGGAAAAAGAGTTTGGTGAAAGCAGAATGTCAAATAAGTTTTGAAGTGGAAGATAAGGGAAATAATTCATCCATGAATTCGGGACTCCAGGGCAAAAGGCAAGAGTCCATTAATAATGAAATTATACTAAGAGGCATGAAAAGTTTTGATGGTCTGGATTTGGAGGCTAGCAAGAGAGAACAGAAATTAGACATGCTATCCCTGGTGGCTCAGCTGGTAAAGAATCCACCTACAATGTGAGAGGTGGATCAAACCCCGGGTTTGATCCCAGGGTTGCGACCATCCCCTGCAGAGGAGAAAGGCTACCCACTCTAGTATTCTGGCCTGGGAGAATTCCATGTACTGTATAATTTATGGGGTCGCAAAAGAGTCAGACCTGACTGACCGACTTTCACACACACAAAAAATAATGAAATAAGGCATCTTTTTTATTTTTTTTCTGCACTTGCACTCTAGATTTTGTCTATGTGGCATACATCTATACAGGGTAATGGATTGAAATGCAGTCTTGTTCTTTAAGATTGGGTAGATTTTGTATACCCATGTTCATAGTGTTATCCACATTAGATAAAATGCAGAGGCTATCCATGTTTCCATCGGTGGATGAATGGTTAAGGAAAATGTGGTATATACATACAATATAGTATTAGTCAGCCTTAAAGAGATAATTCTGACATAACCTGAAACATGGATGGATTGTGAGGGTGTTATGCTAAGTGAAGTGAAACCAGTCATAAAAAGAGAAATAGTGCATGATTCCCTTTACATAAGGCACTTAAAGTAGTCAATTTTGTAAGGACAGAAAGTAGAATGGTAGTTGCCAGGAGCTAGGGGGAAAGGGAAATGGGGAATTATTGTTTGGTAGGTATAGCGTTTCAGTTTTTTAAGATGAGATGAATTATGGAGAGGGATGGTAGTGATAGTTGGACACCATTATATTTAATATCACTCTATTGTACACTTAATGATTAAGATGGTAAATTTTATGTTATGAATGTTTTACCACCATTACAAAAGGGAAAACACTGGGTATATTTTTTGACAATATTAACTGCACTAGGCTTAACAGTATAGCGTTTCTTCAGTGTGTCTGTGGACTCAACCCAGTGAATCAACTTGCTCTGTAAAAGAGGAATCATTACAAAACTGGTGGAAAATAGAATAGTGAGGTTTCTTTGGGAGACTTAGTAAGCTTAGCTGTAAACTTTCTCTGTTGTTCAGTTTGCAAACTTCACTAGTATACAAGTTGTTATGGATTATAGCCAAAAATTATATTTTTGTGTCACAAAAAGTGACAGAGCTTATTATATTTAAAATTCTTATTGTTATTGCTACCTGTATTACCATTTGTAACATTATCAATGTTATAAACACCTCTGTGATTTGGACCCTGCCTTCTTTTTACTTCCACTGCCTCAATTCCAATCAGCTTGTTCTGTTATCCAGCGAATACCAGTCTCAGTGGTCTGTTTCTCAAAAATGCCATGTTCTGTGCTGAGGACCCTCACATAGTATATTTCTTCTGCCTGAGACACCTTAACATTTCTCTTGTCTTCCACCCCTCCTCCACAACTAATTTCTACTATCAAGTCTCAATTTTAATGATCCTTCTGCTATGACTCCTTCTCTCACTCCTCACTCTCCTATTGCAATTGCAAGGGTAAGTTATCTGTTTAATTTTTCCAGTCTCCTCTACCAGACGGTAGAACATCCACAGAGCAGAGGCTTTTCTGGCTTAGTTTCACTTATACTTGGTTATATAGTAGATGCTCAGTCAGTCTTAGTTGAGTAGAAGAAGAAGTTTTCTGTTAAATTTCTTGTACATTAGGTGCTTTGTTTTCTACTTTGGGTATATGAGTAACTTAATTTGTAATCATAATATATATATATTTTTAATGAATAATGTAGAATGTTTTAAGATATTTTCTTAGCCATTAGTCTTTGTGGTAGATGAATGATTCTTACACCACTTTTTTTCATTTTTAGGAAAAGAGAAAGAACCTATATGGTTAGTAATTTGACATTTGAGAATTAAGTTACATGGAATGAAATGATTGTTCACATTGTTTCAGTGTGGTAGGACAGTGCCACTCTTGCCTCATATTTTAACTTTAAAATGTTATAGATCTGGTTACCTATAAGGGGTAGAGGATTGTGGGGCCTGACTTTGGGCCATGATGGAAACGACAGAGTTCACAATCCCTGCTCTAAGACAGAACAACCTGGGAAAAGCAAAGGAACTAGAATCCTAGCATGCATCATCATTCTTTTCCTCAGACTGGCTTCACTGCCAGGCTAAAATAGTGCGTGGACAAAGATTATCATGTGAATATATTAGTATAAAGATGTTATTTGAGACTGTTTATTCTGAAACTCGTTGTTTGTAATAGGTTTGGAGACATGGTGAGTGAGGAAGCAGTGACAGTAAGTTTTGATTTATTCTGCTGTCACTGAGGTATTTCAATTACGGAAAAGAAAGCAGAAATAGCAGCTTGTAGTTTGATGGGCTTTGGAATCTCCCTTGAAATATACAAACCACAGACTTTTCTTTGAAAAACTGGGTTCCCCAGAAAGCAGAGCCCTACACACAAATAATTTATTAGGGAGTAAAACTGGACTGAAGAAGGAGAAAAGGAAGGAGAGCCAATATGAAAATGTGCTGTCAAAAATGACTAGAGATCTTTTTGATTGTCGTAACTGGAGGGAATGTAGTCAGTAGACACCAGAGATGCCGCTAGATATCCTGCAATGCACAAGCCATCCACAATAAATTATTAGTGGTGGTTTAGTCGCTAAGTTGTGTCCGACTTTTGTGACCCCATGGACTGTAGCCCAACAGGCTCCTCTGTCCATGGAATTCTCCAGGCAAGA
This sequence comes from Antilocapra americana, assembly GCA_007570785.1. Lineage (NCBI taxonomy): Eukaryota > Metazoa > Chordata > Mammalia > Artiodactyla > Antilocapridae > Antilocapra > Antilocapra americana. The sequence goes on from ML661902.1 coordinate 3,685,169, forward strand.
ATGCTGGAGTGGGTTGCCATTTCCTTCTCCAGAATATGGGATTGAATCTGGGTCTCCTGCGTTGCAGGCAAATTCTTTATCAACTGAGCCACTAGGGAAGTCAATAAATTATTATCTGGTCCAAAATGTCACTTTTGCTTGAGTTGAGAATTCCTGGTTTAGATAATGTAACCCAAACGAATTTCAGAGAGATTGTAGTACTGTATGGGGCTGAGAATAGAATTTTGGTAAAATAACCTAAGGTGATCAGAGAAAGACTGAGAAGGAGTGACCAGAGAACTAAGAAGAAGACAGGAAAAAATGGCATCCTGGAAGCCAAGGGGGAGCTTTAGGATGAAGTGGTCAACATTTTTGGGCTTCCCTGGTGGCTCAGAACGTAAAGCATCTGCCTGCAGTGTGGGAGACCTAGGTTCAATCCCTGGTCAGGAAGATCCCCTGGAGAAGGAAATGGTAACACACTCCAGAACTCTTGCCTGGAAAATTCCATGGATGCAGGAGCCTGGTAGTCTACAGTCCATGGGTTGCAAGTCTGTGGGGTTGCATGGGGTCAACATTTTTAGAGAGGCTAAATTAGACAAGCATTAAAAATTATCTATTTTAAATTTGATAATATTTCTGTTTTCAGTTTATGAAACTACTGTTTGGTAAACGTGCACAACTTGTGTTGTGCTTCTTGAAGAAATATATTTTATAAAATATTTACATTTGGCCTCTGGGAAACCTGTCATTTGGAAACTGAGCAAAACTGTAATGGTACTGTGCTGTGCTCCAGGGGAAAAAGATGAGTAAGATGTAAACTCTATTCTTGAGAAATTTATAGTGAGAGAGACAGGAAATGTCAGCACACAACGTAACATACCAAGAGATATGAACAGAGACCCATGGAGATGGAGTCAGTCAGTCAGTTCAGTAGCTCACTCGTGTCCTACTCTTTGCAATCCCATGAACCACAGCACGCCAGGCCTCCATGTCTATCACTAACTCCCAGAGTCCACCCAAACCCGTGGCCATTGAGTCAGTGATGCCATCCAGCCATCTCATCCTCTGTCTTCCCCTTCTTCTCCTGCCCTCAATCTTTCCCAGCATCAGGGTCTTTTCCAGTGAGTCAGCTCTTCGCATCAGGTGGCCAAATTATTGGAGTTTGAGCATCAACATCAGTCCTTCCAATGAAACCCAGGACTGATCAGCTTTAGGATGGACTGGTTGGATTTGCTTGGAGTCCAAGGGACTCTCAAGAGTCTTCTCCAACACCACAATTCAAAAGCATCAACTCTTTGGCACTCACCTTTCTTTACAGTCCAGCTCTCACATCCATACATGACATTGGAAAAACCATAGCTTTGACTAAACGGACCTTTGTTGGCAAAGTAATGTCTCTGCTTTTTAATATGCTGTCTAGGTTGATCATAACTTTCCTTCCAAGGAGTAAACGTCTTTTAATTTCATGGCTGCAATCACCATCTGCAGTGATTTTGGAGCTCAGAAAAATAAAGTCAGCCACTGTTTCCACTGTTCCCCGTCTATCTGCCATGAAGTGATGGGACCGGATGCCGTGATCTTAGTTGTCTGAATGCTGAGCTTTAAGCCAACTTTTTCACTTTCCTCTTTCACTTTCATCAAGAGGCTTTTTAGTTCCTGTTCACTTTCTGCCATAAGGGTGGTGTTATCTGCATATCTGAGGTTATTGATACTTCTCCCAGCAATCTTGATTCCAGGTTGTGCTTTTTCCAGCCCAGCGTTTCTCATGATGTAGTCTGCATGTAAGTTAAATAAGCAGGGTGACAATATACGGCCTTGATGTACTCCTTTTCCAATTTGGAACCAGTCTGTTGTTCCATGTCCAGTTCTAACTGTTGCTTCCTGATCTGCATACAGATTTCTCAAGAGGCAGGTCAGGTGATCTGGTATTCCCATCTGTTTCAGAATTTTCCACAGTTTATTGTGATCCACACAGTCAAAGGCTTTGGCCTAGTCAGTAAAGCAGAAATAGATGTTTTTCTGGAACTCTCTTTTTTGATGGTCTGGCAGATGTTGGCAATGTGATCTCTGGTTCCTCTGCCTTTTCTAAAACCAGCTTGAACATCTGGAAGTTCTTGGTTCACGTATTGCTGAAGCCTGGCTTGGAGAATTTTAAGTATTACTTTACTAGCGTGTGAGTTGAGTGCAATTTTGAGGTAGTTTGAGCATTCTTTGGCATTGGCTTTCTTTGGGATTGGGATGAAAACTGACCTTTTCCAGTCTTGTGGCCACTGCTGAATTTTACATATTTGTTGTCATATTGAGTGCAGCACTTTCACAGCATCATCTTTCAGGATTTGAAATAGCTCAACTGGAATTCTATCGCCTCCACTAGATGGAGAGGACCTTCTAATCTTCCTTTAATGTAGTACGTACAGCCAACCCTGGATCCTGATAAGGCTTGAGAAAGAGTAAAAGACTTGGGCATATTGAAAACAAATAATGGAAAGATTATGTTAATTTTTTAATTTTGGCTAAATTTTTAATTAAAAATTATTTTAAAATTTTTATTTTAAATACATTTATATAAATCTCATTTTAAATAAATTTTAATTTTTTAAGTTAAAAGTTAATTGTTAATTTTTGTTTAAAATGGCCATTGGGGAAGATATAAAAATGGCTAAGAAACACATGAAAAGATGCTCAACATCACTCATTATCAGAGAAATGCAAATCAAAACCACAATGAGGTACCACTTTACACCAGTCAGAATGGCTGCCATCCAAAAGTCTACAAGCAATAAATGCTGGAGAGAATGTGGAGAAAAGGGAACCCTATTACACTGTTGGTGGGAATGCAAACTAGTACAGCCACTATGGAAAACAGTGTGGAGGTTCCTTAAAAAGCTGCAAATAGACCTGCCATATGACCCAGCAATCCCACTGCTGGGCATATACACCGAGGAAACCAGAATTGAAAGAGCCACATGTACCCCAATGTTCATCGCTGCATTGTTTACAATAGCCAGGACATGGAAGCAACCTAGATGCCCATCAACTGACGAATGGATAAGAAAGCTGTGGTACATATACACAATGGAATATTACTCAGCATTAAAAAAAAATTCATTTGAAGCAATTCTACTCAGATGGATGAAACTGGAGCCCATTATCCAGAGTGAAGTAAGCCAGAAGCAAAAACAACAATACAGTATATTAACGCATATATATGGAATTTAGAAAGACGGTAACAAGAACCCAACATGCGAGACAGCAAAAGGAACGCAGATGTATAGAATAGACTCGTGGACTTTGTGGATGAGGGTAAGGGTGGGATGATATGGGAGAAGGGCATTGAAGCATGTTAATTTTCATATGTCTAATCAATCGCCAGCCCAGGATTGATGCTCGGGGCTGGTGCAGCGAGATTTCCCGGGGGGGAGGGAGGAGGGAGGGGGGTTCTGGAGGGGAAGCATATGTAAACCCATGGTGATATCATGACAATGTATGGCAAAAACAATAAAAAGAAAAAAAAAATAAAATGGCTATTGGGACTATGTGTAGTATGTTTCTGTCATGAGCAGTATGTTGGGTGTTTCACTTATAAATCACAATGTAAACTACCACCTTCTATCTCCACCCCAACACAGCCCTTTGTTTAGAGTATGCCTGAGGCTTGTCTCATTTCTGTGTCGCTTCTCTTTCCTCTCTATCCACTTCTGTTTCTTTGTAATTCCAAGCAGAGATAGGAAATGGTAGTTATAACTGAGGGCTGTGGGGAGTTGGGAATTTTTCTGGAGAATCTATAAGTTTATCCTAGAGTTGGCTTTTCCTCCTATCTGTTTCCTCCAAAATAAATGATAGTCATCCCTACATCCTAACCCTGGGTGTGACCAGAAATGAAGTGAGATTTTTTTCTCACAAATTTGTATTTTTTAATTTTTAATATTTAGATTATAAACTTTTTACTTATCTTCATATTCTTCTGAGTGTTGGTTGCAAAGAGTTGGACATGACTGAGTGACTAAGCACAACACACAGTACACAGCATAGTAGTTTTTAAACTTTCTGGTCTGTGGGGCCTTTTATGCTCTTAAAAATGTTTGAGGATCCCACACAGCTTTTGCTAATGTGCTGTGCTGTGCTTAGTCACTCAGTCATGTCCGACTTTTTGCGACCCCATGGACTGTAGCCTGCCATGCTCTTCTGTCCATGGGTATTCTCCAGGCAAAAACACTGGAGGGTTGCCATGCCCTCCTCCAGGGGAATCTTCCCAACCCCCAGGGATCGAATCCAGGTTCCCTGCATTGCAGGCAAATTCTTTACCATCTGAGCCACCGGGGAAGCCCAAGAATACTGGAGTCAGTAGCCTATCCCTTCTCCCGGGTATCTTCCTTACCCAGCAATTAAACTGGGGCCTCCTGCATTGCAGGTGGATTCTTTACCAGCTGAGCTACACAGGCCGTTATATCTAGTGATATTTATCAAGTTAGAGTTAAGACTGAGAAATTAAAAAAAAAACTTTATTAATTCATTAAAAATAACATCAAGCTCATACTTATTAATATAAATAACATTTTCATGGAAAGTATTTTCTGAAGTAACAAATCAGTGAGAAAAGTGGCATTGTTTCATACTTTTGTAAATCGTTTGTATGTCTGACTTAATAGAAAACTGCTTGACTTTCATAACTAGTTTTTCGTTCTGTCTGTTGCAATAGTTTGGCTGAAATATATGGGGAAATTCCAGCCTCACACAGACATGTAATTAGAAAAAGAGAATGATATTTTAGCAGTTATTTCAAATAATTGTCGGTTTTCTTTGATGCTACACCAAAATTTGACAAGTAGTAGTTTCATTTTTAAAATTTATGTTATTGAAGTATAGTTGATTTGTAATGTTGTGTTTCTACTGTACATCAAAGTGATTCAGATATATTTATTTGTGTGTGTGTATACATGTATACTTTTCCATTATGGTTTGTCACAGGATAGTGAACATAGTTCCTTGTGCTGAACAGTGGGACCTTGCTGTTTATCAGTTCTGTATATAATAGTTTGTTAATCCCGAATTTCCATTCCTTCCCTCCCTACCCTTCTCCCTCTTGGCAACTACAGGTTTGTCCTCTATGTGCTCTTTAAGTTTTTCTTTCAAGTGAAAATGGTGGTCCATGAAAAATACAGCCAGTTAGCTTACAGCTTAAACAATTATACAAGTGCTTTCCCTTGAGGATTGTAATTGTGTGCTGCAGAGATGCTTTATATGTATTTTCTGTGTTGTCACACAGAATTTTAAAAGATGTGTACTCAAGAGTCAAGATTTAAGAAATAAATTTCACTACTTCATCCAGGGCTGGCCTTTATTTTTACTGCAGCTCATGGTGGGGGAGAGTCTGATGACTGCTAGTACATTTGATGCAATTGCCTTGATTTATGCTAAGGCATCATTAGTTCTAGTACCCATCATTGCTTTTGGACCATCAGTGTAAAAGGTGACTGAGTGGAAGGCCAAATGATATCTTACTACTTTTATGAAAATAGTCTTACCTCTTGGATCACCTGAAAGGTTTTTTGGGATCTCTAGAGGACCAGAGAGTATACTTGGAGACCTACTTGTTTAGTAGGACATTCTTCAACCAGAAGTCAGAATTCTTGGTTTCTGGTTTAGTAATGCTTGTTATGGATTTCAGGAAATTATTAACCTCATTTTTTTCTTCCTCTTTTAAAGTAATGTGGAAGCGAGTGCTTTGTAAATGAATTAGTTTGTGTCAGAAGTCTGGAAATATTTAAATGTGGCTCTTTGTAAAGAAGTCCTGTAGAGCTGCACTGGGACTTTTCTCTGCATTTATTTTGTTTACTATTTTGGCATTAAGGTACCTGGAGTGGATAACCTATTTTTTAAAAATTTCTAATTAATTTTTCAAAAGTACTTGAATATGATTTTTATCAACACAGATAGAATATAGACTATAAGATACTAAAGATGTTTTCAAAGCTGCTTGTAATCTGATTAATATACACTCAGAAATAGCAATATGATGTATTTTATGCTATTACATGATTGCTTTGGAGAATATAGGAGACTAGAGAGGGCAAGGAAAAGTAGAAAATGTCTTTATGAATTTGATAGAATTAAACTGGACCTTAATGGAAACGGAAATGATAATGAGCCAAGAAGCACAGACAATACATCATACTTCACAGTGAAGCTTTTCCCCTCCCAAATAGCCATTCAGTTTTCCCCTTGCATTCCTTCATCCCTTTCTGTGGTTTGGGACATAGTTTTTCTTACACTTCTCAGTTTTGGACCACTCTGAGGCCTGTGATTGTGCTGCTATTAAGACAGTGTGCTGTGGGGGAAAGATATTAGGCTTTGGGATCTCACTAATCCAACCCCCATTTCTGATGTCACCATTTACTGCCCTTGGGCAAGGTCTACAACTTTGAAGGCTGTATAAAAAATAAGAAAATAAATTTAAAGGTTCCCAGTGAATGCTCACTGCCTTTCACTGTTATTACAAGTAGTCGATGGTGACAGAGGATGCATCAATTAAGACTATAGCATCAGTTGGTAAAGAATCTGCCTGCAGTGCAGGAGACCCTGGTTTGATTCCTGGGTTGGGAAGATTTGCTGGAGAAGGGATAGGCTACTCACTCCAGTATTCTTGGGCTTCCCTGGTGGCTCAGCTAGTAAAGAATCTACCTGCAATGCGGGACACCTGGGCTTGATCCCTGGGTTGGGAAGATCTCCTGGAGAAGGGAATGGCTATCCACTCCAGTATTCTGGCCAGGAGAATTCCATAGACTGTATAGTCCATGGAATTGCAAACATTCGGACAAGACTGAGCAACTTTCATGCTATGATGAAATTTATCTGTTAGACTGGGATAGAAAGAGGCTTATTACAAGAGAGGTAGTAATATAGAATTGTTACCATGGATTTCACAGTCTGAGAGGCTTGGGGTCAGATCTTGACTGCAGGCTATGTTATTACCTTCATTTTCTTTGAGCAAGTTGACTTAAACTCTCCATGCCTTAATTTATTTATATAATAAATGGGAATGGTTTTAGGAAGGTAGTCAGCTTCAATTGTCATGGATATCTTGACACACATTGCCCAGTTCAAGAGGTCCAACCATATAAAAGAGACTAAAATTTTTTACTGTCTGGTTCTTTACAAAAAAAGTTTGCCAGTTCCTGTTATATATAATTAAGTTATTTGGAATCAGTTTGATTCTTTGAGGATAACTTTTAAACTTAGAGTGGGTCCAGACCAGACTTCAATCCAGGGCTAGTTTACCCCCATACCACTGTAATTACCTCCAGAGGACTCTACCATGTATTGGAAAATCTTTCCTCTCTGGCTGGTGGGAACATAGGAAATGTTCCTAGCTATATGTGATCTTGGGAAATTGTACAGTTTGCAGCTTTCTGCCGATTCTTTCCTTGGTCCCAGGGAATTTCCTCTTACTCATGTGCAGATGAATACTCATCAGCGACTCCTCAGGTCCCTTGTACAGTTCTCTGGAGTTCTCTGTGTTGCTTCCTCCTCTCTGATATTCTGCCCCATAAATTCTTGCTGCCTTTGCTTCACTTAACTCTGATTATTTTTTTTTCTCAATTCACGATGTTACTGGGCTTTGTTTGAATTCCCCCTTCCTGTGCCGTAGTCTGGAAACTACCTCAAGGGCAGTAAACTGGGGCAGTTGTTGGGCTCATCTTCTGCTTTCCTTTCTTTCGAGGATTGTGGGCTTCCTCCCTTTTGTCCTGTGTCTGAAAATGTATAGTTTTTTCAAGTGTGTGTGTATTCTGGGGCAGGGTGCTGAGGCTGAGGGTATTTATAGGGTAAATACTGCTTTTACGTTTTTATGGCCAGAAGCAAAGATATGTTCATAGCTTTTCTTTTTCCTTCCTATGTACTCTCTAGGAAGTCAGATGAGTCCACAATCTTTACAATCACCTTTTTTATTTTTTCTTCATAGCAGTTAAGTTCCATAGCCATTTGTATTAGTCTGGATTCTTTAGAGAAACAGAACCAATAGGAGATATAGATAGATAGATGGATAATAGGGAATTGACTTATGTGGTTGAGGAGGCCAGGAAGTCTCAAGATGTGCAGTCAGGGAGCTGGAGACCCAGAAGAGCTGATGGTATAGTTTCAGTCCAAGTCCACACATTTGAGAACTAGAAGAGCTGATGGTGTGAATTCCAGTCTGACTAGAGGCAGGAGAAGACTGATGTTCCAGCTTGAGGACTGGCAGAGAGAGGATATTCTCCCTACCTCTGCATTTTTATTCTATTGAGGACTTCAGTGGATTGGATGAAGCCCACCTACATTGCCCTACAGGGGCTTCCCTGATAGCTCAGCTGGTAAAGAATCTGCCTGCAGTGCAGGAGACCCCAGTTCGATTCTTGGGTTGGAAAAATCTGCTGTAGAAGGGATAGGCTACCCACTCCACTATTGTTGGGCTTCCCTTGTGGCTCAGCTGGTAAAGAATCCACCTGCAATGTGGGAGGTGATCCCTGGGTTTGATCCCTTGATCCCTGGGTTGGGAAGATCCCCTGGAGAAGGGAAAGGCTACCCATCCAGTATCCTGGCCTAGAGAATTCCACAGACTGTATATATAGTCCATGGGGTCACAAAGAATTGGACTAAGCTAATCACGACTGATCTGCTTTATTCAGTCTGTTGATTCAAATGTTAATCCCATGCAGAAGCACCCTCACAGGTACACCCAGAATAATGTTAAACCACATATCTGGGTATCCTGTGATTCTGGCTAATTGCCATAAAATTATATATCACACCATAGTATCTCCCAGTTTGCCATTCATTTGATTTGTATAATCATTAATCTTGATAACATTAAATGCATTATGTTTGGCCCCATTTTCTCTCACTGTAGAGATTATTCCTGAGTTTCTAGAGTAATCTCAATCTCATTTCAAAGAAAAGCTGTGATAAACTTAGCCTATTAAGAAGCAGAGACAACACTTTGCAGATAAGGTCCATGTAGTCAAAGCTATGGTTTTTCCAGTAGTTATGTACAGATGTGAGAGTTGGACCATGAAGAAGGCTGAGTGCTGAAGAATCAATACCTTCAAACTCTGGTGCTAGAGAATACTCTTGAGAGTCCCTTGGACAGCAGGGAGATCAAACCAGTTAATCCTAAAGGAAATCAACCCTGAATATTTATTGGAAGAACTGATGCAGAAGCTGAAGCTCCAATACTTTGACCACCTAATGCGAAGAGCCAACTAATAATTGGAAAAGACCCTGATGCCAAGAAAGACTGGCAGGAGGAAAACAGGGAGACAGAGGATGAGATGGATGGATGGTATCACCGACTCAATGGACATGAATTTTGAGCAAACTCCAGAAGATAATGAAGGACAGAGAAACCTGGCATGCTACAGTCCATGGCATTGCAAAGAGTCGGACATGACTGAATGACTGAAAAACAGCAAAATCAACATTTCAAGCAACTGTTTCCTGGGATCACTTTTCACCAAAAACACAGAAGTGTGCTTTTCAAATTATTTGAGATGGACTATTTGTAAATATGTAGAAGTGTGGGAGGGAAACCACAAGAGGTAGGGTAGTAACTGTTGATAGTGGTTACTACTTCTAGGCCTGAAGAGGTTAGAGGAGGGAGCCTATGAAGCCTGGAAGGAGACTGTTCTTGTAGAGATGGCTGCTTTGGGAGAAGCATTGACACTCGGTGGAGGTACCCAGCCAGCCGAAGATCATCCTACAGAGGGACAGCCAGGAAATGAAATGCCATAACCACTCCCCACTTCCTCTTTCTGATCTGCTTTTGATGTGGTCCATGGAAAAACAAAGAAAGGCAATGCCAAGAATGCTCAAGCTACTGTACAGTTGCACTCATCTCACATGCTAGTAAAGTAATGCTCAAAATTCTCCAAGCCAGACTTCAGCAATACGTGAACCATGAACTTCCAGACGTTCAAGCTGGTTTTAGGAAAGGCAGAGGAACCAGAGATCACATTACCAACATCCGCCAGATCATGGAAAAAGCAAGAGAGTTTCAGGAATTCTGTTTTATTGACTATGCCAGAGCCTTTGACTGTGGATCACAATAAACTGTGGAAAATTCTTCAAGAAGTGGGCATACAAGACCACCTGACCTGCCTCTTGGGAAACCTGTATGCAGGTCAGGAAGCCACAGTTAGAACTGGACTTGGAACAACAGACTGGTTCCGAATAGGAAAAGGAGTATGTCAAGGCTGTATATTGTCACCCTGCTTATTTAACTTATATGCAGAGTACATCATGAGAAATGCTGGACTGGAAAAAGCACAAGCTGAAATCAACATTGCTGGGAGAAATGTCAATAACCTCAGATATGCAGTTGACACCACCCTTATGGCAGAAAGTAAAGAAGAACTAAAGAGCCTCTTGATGAGGGTGAAAAAGAGGAGAGTGAATAAGCTGGCTTATAATTCAACATTCAAAAAGCTAAGATCATGGCATCTGATCCCATCACTTCATGGGAAATAGATGGGGAAACAATGGAAACAGTGTCAGACTTTATTTTCTTGGGCTCCAAAATCACTGCAGATGGTGACTTCAGCCATGAAATTAAAAGACACTCACTCCTTGGAAGAGAAGCTATGACCAACCTAGACAGGGTATTAAAAAGCAGAGATATTACTTTGCTGACAAAGGTCTGTCTAGTGAAAGGTATGGTTTTTCTAGTAGTCATGTATGGATGTGAGAGTTGGACTATAAAGAAAGCTGAGTGCCGAAGAATTGATGCTTTTGAACTGTGGAGAAGACTCTTGAGAGTCCCTTGGACTGCAGGGGGATCCAACCAGTCCATCCTAAAGGAAATCAGTCCTGCATATTCATTGGACGGATTGATGCTGAAGCTGAAGCCCCAGTACTTTGGCCACCTGATGCAAAGAACCAACTCATTGGGAAAGACCTGGATGCTGGGAAAGATTGAAGGTGGGAGGAGAAGGGGACAACAGAGGATGAGATGGTTGGATGGCATCACTGACTCGATGGGCATGAGTTTTAGCATGCTCTGTGAGTTGGTGATGGGCAGGGAAGGCTGACATGCTACAGCCCATGGGGTCGCAAAGAGTCGGCCATGACTGAGTGACTGAAGGGAACTGAACTTTCTGGTAAATAAGACTGTATAAGTAGCCAGCTGTGGAAGTCAAGTAATCAATAATGGTAGACATGTAAGCTTTTGTTTTAAAGAGTTGATTTCTGTCATACCTAAATTTTGATTATTGTTTGTATAAGCAACAGCAATAAACTAAAATTTCTCTGTTGCGTCTTTCCTGCCAATAAAATGAATGTAGCATTGTGGCATTGAGCCAGGAGAGAAAGATGAAGAAAGAAGGCAGAATCCGATCAGTCACTAAAGATATTGGTTGAATCTGAGTATAGTATACAAAATGTTGTTGTTGTTTGGTCGCTAGATCATGTTGAACTCTTGTGACATGGTGAACTGTAACCCACCAGGTTCCTGTGTCCACGGAATTCTCCAGGCAAGAATACTGGAGTGGGTTGCCATTCCCTTCTCCAGGAGATCTTCCTATGAAACATTATTGAACTCGTGTCTCCTGCATTGGCAGGTGGGTTCTTTACCAGCAAGCCACCATACAGACTGTTACCAAATCAAAGAGGCAACTAAATGATGTGTTGGGAGGTTGCTTAAAAAAATGGAAGAAACATGATATACTGAGTTGTAAGAAAAGCCATTGGCCTGAAAAGTCCTGGAACTATTAAAACAGCAAAAACAACACCACAAACCTTAGCATGCTAGCCAAGTAGAACTCTCCTGGAAGAAGACCCTAGGTTCTGTGACCCTGTTTGATGCTGACTGATAAACTGTACTCCTAAACCATATCGTGGTAAATGTGCTATCTTATGAAGCAAATCAAATCAAACAAAACAAATCAAATTTTGTATTGTTTAAGAAAAAGTTTTATAATCATTGGGATATTATATATGTATATTTGTTTTTAAAGGTTTTTGAAGCATTTAAGAGAATTAAACATATTAGAGAATCTCATATTAGCTTTGTAATTTTAATTTGAAGTGTTTCATTGATACTAAACATGTTATGTATTAATTAGTATTATTTTTGATTGTGGGTGAATGGAAACACAGCACAGTATTGGCTTAAAGAAGGTAGTTTATTGAATTTGGGCACATCCATATAGGACTGATAAGACAGTTTTATTCCACAAGGTGTTCAGGAACCAGGGTTTTTTTCTTTTCCCCCTGTTTGCTGACAGCTCATTTAGGAAGATTTTAACTCGAAAGATTTAAAATAATTTGGTTAAGTTTCTAAAGTGTTAGAACATATCAAGATACTTGGATTTATTTCATTTATTATTTCTGTTTATTAAATTTACAAGAGTTGCTTGGGTATTTAGAGTGATTTTGGTAGTTTGTAATGCTACCCTCTCAGGCATTTATAAGGTCTGAGAGTGTCAGGTTTATTTGATTTCTAAATATAGTTTTAAATATTTTAGACAATTTACCTAACTGTATAATTGGAGATAATGAGGAGATAACATGCTATGCACCTGGTGTTTAGATTGCTGACATTATTTTTTTTAAATGCTTTTAAGTGTACATTTTATATTGTCAAGGGGGAGTAAATAATTGCTTTAATATTTGCATATCTTTCATGAGACTTTGACAAGTTTAGCTCTTTGCTGTTAGGAAACTCAAATCAGTCGTGTCCAACTCTTTTGTGACCCATTGGACTATAGCCTGCCATGCTCCTCTCCATGGGATTTCCCAGGCAGGTATACTGGAATGGGTTGCCATTTCCTTCTCCAGAGGATCTTCCCAACCCAGGGATCAAACCCATGTCTCCTGCATTGGTAAGTGGATTCTCTACCACTGAGCAACCAGGGAAGGCCCTTGGTATATGGCAGATGGTCACTAATATGTTTAATGAGAGAGTGAATGGAAAGAAATCTCTTTAAGTGATGAGTGTTCATTGATACCTTAAAGTAAAACTCATTTTTACAGAAATGTAATTTATATTTAGTCTTTTATAGGTTAAACTGTTTATATAAGTTAATTGCCTGTAATTTTAAGTGGCAGAGAATGGAATTTTTAAATCAGTTACTATTTTATAAATGCTTTAATGGTATCCCATAACCAAAATAAAAAGCTATCTAATATTACAAAGTTTCATTACCTTTCTGAATAGTTTTCAGATTACTGTGGAGTCACAGACATTAGTGACTCTGCTTCCTATTAATTCTTTTTTTTTCTTTTTTCTTATCTATATACTCTGATATATGGACTGTTCATAGAAGTTCCCAGATATCTAGTATAATTTAATGGGTAATATTAAGGCTTTTATTGTATATGCAATATGCAAAATGCTTATTGATAGGAGTTGGCCTCTGGGTATTTGTAAATGTATTATTTCTTTTATTTCCTAGTTTTTAATGTTTTTATTGTAATTTATGTTTATTTGCACTTGTTAGCTATACCTTTGGGCTTTCTTGGTGGCTCAAATGGTAAAGAATGAAATACAGGAGACCCAGGTTCGATCCCTGGGTTGGGAAGATCCCCTGTAGTAGGGAATGGCTATTCAATTTTCTCACCTGGAGAATTCCATGGACAGAGGAGTTTGTCGGACTGTAGTCTATGGGGTTGCAAAGAATTGAACACAACTGAAAGACTAACATTTTTAGCTATTCTTTATTATGGCTTTTTTTTGTTGCTGTCATGTTAGGTCTTTTTTTTTTTTTTTCAGTAGTCTTCTTAAGATGGTTTTTCATTTTAATGCCTTTTATCTTTTCCTTTCCTCTTGAGTTTAATGTATCATTTTAATCACGCTGATGTGAAGAGTGCACTGTAACCAGAGCTTTGTCTTTGGCTGTACGTCTATTTATTTTCTCTATTGTATTTTGTATTCTTGTGTTTTTTAAATGTTGGCAGTCATAATTTTGTCTAACTTTTTTATGGTTTGTTGCTTTACAGTATGCACTTTAATAGGTATTTTAGTTACTTTATGAAGCTCAGTTTTGTGTTAAGTCCTTGTCGTATGGCTAAGATAGCTTTTGTCCCAGTATGTCACTCCTGTTTTGCTAATTTGCTGCTAAATTCTCTCATTTTGCCTTGTGGGCATGTATTGCTAGTATGTTTCAAATTCTAGCTCCTAAATCCCCTTTACTTGGAGCTTTTTGTAGCTGCTCAAAAATGAATTTGAGATTTTTAAAAGCTCAGTGGGTTAATAAAACTAGTTTTATATGTCATGTAAATCTGATAAGAAAGCTGGAAATGTCACCGTATAAACAGAAAGATAGGGATTATAGAAATTTATATAAAAGATAAAAGATATAGCAAAATAACCAAACATAGTCAATTATAATTTTACAGCCATAACCCCAGTTGAGACTTTTCTGTTGGCTTAAAATATGATACACATTAATTATAGAATAACTTGGTCTTTCAGAGTTAAATCATTTCAGGAAACTTGTCTGGGCATCATCAAGCAATAGAAAGAAAACATCCTCCTATATTTGCTACTCTTTCAACTGTGTGTTATCTTCTCATCCCCTGTATGTTGGCATGACCTTAATTAAACCTTCTGCTTCTTTGGAGATGTGTGTGGTAAGAATATGAGACTTAGTATGAAACAAGCCTAGACTCCCTTACTCGTTTCAGTGCTAGCTGTTTAACTTTGGGCAATTTAGTTTTCTGATCTTCAACTATGATATAAGAGGTATGACATATAAATACTTCATGCATCATATGAAGGAAGCTTTTCAAGGCCACAGCTAGAAGTGGCTAATTTCTTATAATAAATTACCTATCCTGGGGCCTTCCCTAGTGGTCCAGTGGCTGGGACTCTGCAGTCTCAAAGCAGGGGGCCCGGATTCATTCCCTGATTGGGGGAACTAGATACCACGTGCCACAATGACGTGTTTGCATGTTTCAACTTAAAAAGAAACTGTTAATAATTAGAATAAAAATAATGGTAATAATAATATTTTACTGTACTGAAAATGCCTGAGTGACCATATATAGGCTGTGCAGGTTTACTTTACATCTATTTATTTTTGATTATTTACCTATTTACAAAATTGTTTTGGCCATTATGTCAACATGTAGTTTTGAGTACCAGCTATACTGAGCAAGAAGAATATGGTATTGGTTGGAGAGGCAAGAAAGAGGCATGAAAAAGATTATCATACAGGGTAACATTTAAAAAAAATCAATTTATTTACTTTTAATTGAAGAAAAATTGCTTCACAGTATTGTGTTGGTTTCTGCCAAATGTCAACATGATTCAGCCATAGGTATACCTATGTCCCCTTCTTCTTGAACATCCCTCCCACCTCCCACCCCATCCCACCCCTCTCGGTTGTTATAGAGCCTTGGATTGAGTTCACTGAGTCATACAACAGATTCCCATTGGCTGTTTATTTTGCACATGGTAATATGTTTCCATGTTACTGTCTCCTTGCATCCCACCCATTTGTTAAGTGTTTGATGCTCGAGGAGATTAGAAGAGGGGATGGCTATGGAGAGCTGGTTTGGAGGCTGCCACGCAAGAAAGGGATTAGAAACTGGGGATAGTCTTCCACTTTCCTCAACTGTAAAATGGAAATAGTACTGCCTCATAGGATTGTTATAAGGATTCAGTGAAATATGGCATCTGTAAAGTATCTATTCAATGCTGTATGACACATAACTGCTATTTTTGTTGTTCTTCTACACTGAATGTAAGTGGTTCCTTCTGTCATCTTAAAAATTTTTTTCCTTCACAGATGCCTTGACTACTCCATTAACTTGGAGAGAACACATAGTTTTAAACTTAAATACTAACTGGTTATCTGAAACATAATGTTGAAAAAATTCTGATCCATATTTGGTTGCAGCAATAAAAAATGTGATCAGTTAATGCTCAATTAGTGATGCCAAAGCAGGTGTAAAGTAGGCTGGAGGCCCGGAATTGTGGTGTATGGGTTGTTGGAGTATGTGAAGCAAGTATTTATCATCCTTATCTATAGTCTTCTTATCACCTGTTTTTTTTTTTCTAGTCCTCCTTTCACTTCTTTTTGTTAAACTCTGTAGTGTAAATTTACAAGATTCAGATGTAGGATGCCAAGTTTGCCCCTGTATTTCTAGTTACTCAGTAAATATTTGTTAAGTAGTTAGGTGGTGCAGTGGTAAAGAATCTGCCTGCCAGTACAGAAGATGCAAGAGACGTGGGTTTGATCCCTGGATTGGGAAGATCCTCTGGATGAGGAAATGGCAACCTGCTCCAGTTTTCTTGCCTGGAAAATTCCATGGACATAGGAGCCTGATGGGCTGCAGTCCATGGGGAAGCAATAGTTGGACACAACTGAGTGAGTGAGCACACACATACACACATGCACACACACACTAAATGAAGAAAATCAGAAAACCATAGCTCTAGATTGATAAGAATTTGAGATAGTAATCCTTCCTCTAAAATCTCTCTTTATATATTATCTTATTTATATTGTTCTAGAGAGCAGCTTCTATTTAAAAAATATTTATATTCTCTACAAAACTTAAGTTCTCAATGTGGCTTACTCATATCAGATTCTTTTCCTGAGGGAAGCCACCCACATGAGAAGAGGAGAGTTTTAAATTGAGGGAAGAAATGGGTTGGAAGAGAAAGAGGCAGTGTTTTAATTGGGAAACGGGTTAGATTATGAGAAAGATTTGCTTGAATGGCTTTCAGTTCTTAGAAGAGTGGATTCCTGGGATGGTATAGTAAGGTTCTGAAGTGGTTCAAAAATGAAAAGTATGCTGAAGACAAATGGAATTGTAATGTTGATTAATAGGTGTATTAGTTGCTCAGTGTGTCCGACCCTTTGCCACCCCATGGTCTATAGCCCACCAGGCTCCTCTGTCCATGGGATTTCCCAGGCAAGAACACTGGAGTGGGTTGCCGTTTCCCTCTCCATGATTAATAGATATACAATGAAAGCACTGAAGAATTTTCTTTGTGTTCATACTTTTTGCTCTTCTCTAAATTCTAGATCTCTGTCCTTTCCACTTCTATTAATATTTACAGTATTACTACTTTTGGGTTATCCAGGTTTGCACTTGAATTTTGACCCATTTTATTCTCACCTTTACTCATCTTCTCTCTAAATTCTTCTTCTTTTCTTCTAGGTAAGCTAGTAGGGTATTTGAAACCTTTCCTAGGTACTATTAATTGGTGAAACTACTTTGTCTCCCCAAACCACTTGAAATTCTCCTGAAAGAACAATAGTGGATACAACTCCTTGCATCTTATTTCTCCTAAGAACGATTCTTCATTTTAGAAGGAAAAGAAGGAATACGAAAGTGGATGATGAGAAAGTAAAATTGTAAAATTTGCACTGTCAGTCCTTTCTTACTTTTGGAAGGTTCTTATACCTTTGAGTGTCTTCTCATTAATATGTGGGTAAAGGCTTGTTTTTATAAAACGATTTTATTATTTACTTGATTCTTTGTTTAAATACTTCTTAAAATTCACAAGATGAGGTTCTATATTCTTGGCTGCACTCTGTCTGCATTTTAAAAATGGATTTAATACTTTTAATTATATGATATCAAGCTATAATTTTTTTTCAAGATATATATTCCTGACCTTGGTGTTCAACTGTGTTTAAAATACTTTACTTTTTGAGCTATGGGACAGAGTAGAAGGTATAGAGGTTTTTCAGGCTGATTGCTAATACCAAGTAAATGGGAATGTCTACTATTTAGCTGATTCATGAACAGTGGGATTGCTACAGAAAAAGATTTGATTCTAGATCAGAGTTATCCTTGGAACATTTAATGATGTCAACTTTAATAGAAAGGTTTAAAACAGCCTTTCTTATGCCCATTTCCTTTTTACCTAGTTTTTTATCTTGACATGGTCATAGTGTCTATTTTAGCTTGACAATTTATAATATAAATGTAGTCTCTAAATCTGCTTGAAATCTACTGATGACATATAATCCATTAATTAAACTCACACCTGTTAGAAATGATGGAACTTTGTTGTAACAGAATGAGGAGGATACGGCAGTGTGTCATTCATTCTGTGAGTGGCATTGTGGCAATTGAGATAGTTTGACTTACAGTAAGAATCTTTTGTGCTTAAATGCATGAGCTATTGTGAAGATATGAGGAAGTGGGAAATAATGATCTGTGTCATGGTATGTTCTGCTAATGATGGTCTCTTCAAAATGCTATTATTCATGGGACAGTGGATTCCAAAGTATCTATGCAAGCTTACAGTAGTACTGTGTCAGTTTTCCTATTAGGTTTATGAGGAGGAATGGCTGTACACATTTTATTTAAATAAAAGTGTAGGACAAAGAAACTAGTTTGTTCATGTAATCATGAGTTATTTTTCAGAGTCTTTCTCTATTAATTTAAATGTGTGGCTTCAGCCTATGTCAGCAATATATTTTGGTAGTTTTATTAATTAAACTAAAATGCTCTTAGGCAGCATCAATTTTGTTTACTCCAATTTATGTAGGAGAGATAGTGAAGGATGTTTCTTTAATGTATATGCAATACATGTTTGAGTTTCAGTGTACATTTTTTTTACAGTTAAATTTTGAAAAAAACATTTAACATGGTGATGAATCTGCTCACATTGCTGAGCTTTTGGTTTATAATTGATTATTCACTAAAGTACCAGAGATATTTAAAGTATACATTTTCTCTGGATTAGGAATTAACATACTAGTAAAGTAGATTAAAAATTGTTCTTTTACAGTGTTGCTGTTCAGTCACTCAGTCCTGTCTGACTCTTTATGACCCTAGCACTCCAGGCTTCCTGGTCTCCTTCACCATCTCCCAGAGCTCACTCAAACTCTTGTTCATTGAGTTTACAGTGTTAGACATTTTAATTTTCAGTTTTGTGAAAAGACTTTGATTGACCCAATGTCTATTCAGGCTACTGTTATGAAAATACCATGTGGCATAAATCACAGACATTTATTTCTGTCATCAAAGTACTAACCAGGTCCCACCCTGCTTAGCTTTTGAGACTAGACGAGATCAGGCATGTTCAAGGTAGTATGGCTGTAGACAGACGTTTATTTCTCACAGTTCTTGAGACTAGGACGGCCACAAGCAAAGTGCCAGCAGATTTTGGTCTGGTGAGGACCTGCCTCCTGATTCACATATAAGCATCTTTTCATTGTGTGCGCTCATGGTAGAAAGGGCAAGAGAACTCTCTGGGGTCTCTTAGGTCACTCATCCTGTTCATGAGAACGCCACTCTCATGACCTAACCACCTCACAGGTCCTACCTCCTAGTTCCATCAGATTGGGGGTTAGGTTTGCAACATAAGTTTTGATGGTGGAGGTGGGGGGCAGAAATCACAAACATTTAGTCCATAACACCTAGTTTGAATTTCTAATTCCAGTTTGAACTTCACACCCATGTTTTGAGCAGGGTCAAACTACTCAGACCATCTATATTCCAAATGGAGGAGTAAAGGAATATATGATACTCATATTCTCTTAATTTACTTTGGTATAATCTTTTTCCTGTTACATTAAAAACAAGATGAAGCTGTCATTACTATTGCAGGTTTTAGCCATGCACTAAAACAAGAAAAGGAAGTATTATTAATAGTGGAAAGGAAAAGATAGAATTGTCATGAATTTGATATAATATGTCTACCTTGAAAATTCAAAGATATGAATAGAAAACCATTTGAAAAATAGAGTTCTGCAAGATATTTTGGGGGGATATAAGATCATTGAATAAAAATCAGCAGCTTTCCACTTTTAGTTCTGTCAGGTAGGCAGACAGTGTTTAGAAAAACTCTTCCTATAGTGGCATACCTTAAAATATTGTGTGGAATTTTAACAAAAAGTGCTTTTCAACCCTTGCCCGAAGTAGTAGGAAAGGAAGAGAGTTTCTGAGAACTTATAAATAATAAGAAAATGTGAGCTAATTAGTATTGGTTAGCATTGGAATTAATGTCTACCCAGGTATTACCTGCTGATCCTTGGTGGCTTAGGATCAATATTTTTATAGATCTGGGTGTGAGAGAATGGAGATGATGGTGGTGAGGAAAGAAGTTTCAGTGGAGAATCACCATGTAAAAGGCTGGGATGCCTGAAGGATGACATCCTTAATAAATGACCAGTGAAATATCTCTTCCTTACATTGGTGGTTATAGGGATGTATATTGAACTTGTCTTTGGCTCTGGGTAGAATGCAAACCAAAGGAAGCTGCGGCACGTGGGGGAAGACAGATAAAACAAAAGATTAGACACAAATAAAGAGGAAATCAGTTAACTAGAATGTAGACAAAAAGAAAATACTCAGAATGTAACCCATAGAGAAGACTGAGGAAAAAAAAGGGGATGGAACATAGCATGAAAAGGTCTGTCATAGGTCTAATAAGACCTCCTAGAAGGAGATAATGGAGAAAATGTGACTGAGGCATTATTTAAAGAGATAGATAATGGTTGAGAGGTTTCCAGATAGAACTAAAATTTAGGAAAACAATAGCATATAATTTGGCCTGGGAGAGAGAGTCATTAGATTTTAAGCATTCAGATGGGAAAAGGTAGCAGTATTGATTAACTTTATACTTTAAATGTTTGTGTACATTACTGGATCATCATTTTAAGGCTAGAACCTGATCATATGATTTCTATTTTAAAAGGGGGAAATAAGGGAAAGAATCACAATAAAAAAAGTAGGGGTACTCCTCAAAAAAGTTAGACAAAGAGAAAGTGCAATACAGAATAGTTGATATGAATTCAAATGTACCAATAATATACATATTAATATTATGCAACTCTCCAGTTAAAAGAAAAATATTGTAAAACAGGATAAAACAAAACCTAAAACCATAGTTACAACAAGAGCAAAATCCAGATAGGTTAAAGCTATTTAGGAGGGTTGTTCCTTAAAACATAAAAATGTACATAGGTTGAAAGTTAAAGGACCTAAAATGATAAATCAGGCAAAATGAAAGTGGGTATAATATTAATAGACAAAATAGACTTTGAAGACGTTTAAAGCAAAAGTATTACTGAAAGTGAGGAATTGCTATCTGTAAACAAGCTTCCTCTAATGGCTATCTATAGACTCTTCTTTTCAAATATAAGTGGAACATTTACAAAAATTGACAGTGTGCTAGCCACTGAAACAGGTTTCAGTGAATTTCAGAGATTATACATTCAGACCACATTCTCTAATTGTCACACAATTAATTTAGAAGTTTATAATGAAATAGTAACTAAAAACATCTACACATTTGGAAATTAAGTTGATTAATAATTTATGGTTGAAAGAAGAAATAATGAAAATTAAAACATGGATTAGTGCTAAAATAATATTTAGAGATTAATAGTCATGTTATATTTAAAAAAATATATTGAAAATAAATCTGGTAACTCTTTAACTGAAGAAATTAGAATAATGCAGTCAACCCAAAGATAGTAAAAGGAATAAAGTGATTAAAAGCAGAAATTGATAAACTTGAGAGCAAAGATACAGTAGAAAGGACCAACAGAAGTGGAAAAAAATCAATAATTTAGACAAATTTCTGGTAAGATAGAATTAAAAAAATAGATGTAAAAGTAAATTAGAAATAAAGAAGGGAACTGACAGATGCAGCCATTAGTTTTAATTATGAGAAAACGTTTTAAACATTTTCTGAAATAGAAAATTCCTGAAAAAATATGTATCACCAAAACAGGTTAAGAAATAAATAGAACATCTAGATCATTCCATACTTATTTTAAAAAATGGAATCAGTAGTTAAAAATCTTATTAGGATGAAAATAGCAAGCTAACACTCAAAAAACTGGTAATTCCAACTCACTCATGGAATAGAAAAGTATATACTTTACAGCTTGTGAGGCTTAACTGTGAGGCTAGCTAAACCTTCGAAAGCTGGGATGAAAAGAGAAAAATTATGGAACAGTCTCCCTAATTAGTGTATGTAAAAAGACTGAAGCAAATGTTAGCAAACCAAATTCAACATTATATAAAACAACTAATTTAATACAGAAAAGCACATTTGATTCAGTATTAGTAAAATTTTGTTAATGTAATTTATTATTTTAGAAAATTAAAGGAGAAAAAGTATAATTCAGAAAGATGCTGAAAAAGCATTCTACAAAACCCAGCAACCATCTATGATCAAAACTTCTCCAACAAGGAGTAAATTATCACAACTTTCTTTCTGATACAGTGTATCTCTTAAAAGATATATAGCAAGAATCATACTCACTGGTGAACTATTAAAAGCATTCCATTTAAAATTATGAGTAAGAGAAAGAGGCTGGTATCACAGCTTTAACATTATACAGGCACTCCTAACCTGCAAAATAAGTTCCAACACATACTAACACAGATGAATAAGGAATTAAATAAAAGAAGCAAACTGTCATTATTTGCAGAAAATATAGTTATTTAAGTTGAAATAAATTTAAATCTATAGAAAAATTATTAAAATGGACATGGAAATTAAGTAGGGTAGTTAGATATAAGATTAATGTATGAGAAAATCAAACTTCTATTTAGTACCAATAAAGAATTAGAAAGTTCAGTTTCAAAACAGTTACAGATAGCTTCAGAAATACAGGGTACCTGAGAACAAATCCAGCAAATATATAAGTTTCATGTTGAAATTTTGTTTTAAGTTTTATTGAAATAGAAAGATGGTAATGATGACCCTGTATTCAGGGCAGTAAGAGGCACAGATGTAAAGAACAGACGCTTGGACTCTGTGGGAGAAGACAAGGGTGGGGTGATTTGAGAGAATAGCATTGAAACATGTATATTACCATATGTGAAATAGATGACCAGTCCACGTTCGATGCATGGAACAGGGCACTCAAACCCAATGCATTGGGACAACCCAGAGGAATGGGATGGGGAGGGAGGTGGGAGGTGGGATTTGGGACGGGGGGACACATGTCCACCCATGGCTGATTCATGTCAATATATGGCAAAAACCACCACAGTATTGTAAAGTAATTAGCCTCCAGTTAAAATAAAATTTTTAAAATGTCAATAAATGGGAAACAAATGGTGTTCATGGATAGGAAGACTAAATTTTATAAAAATCTCAGTCTTCCTAATAGTCTTGCAAATTCATTCAGAACTCCACTTGTCAAAAGTGATAACCAAGTTGAATTTATGTATTATAAAGATGAGCACAGGATCTATGAACAGATAAGAGAGAATAAATAGTAGGTGCTGTGCCAGATAAGAGACTTATTATAAAGCTGCACTATATGCCCTATTTGGTATGGGCTCAAGGATAGACAGATAAACAACTAGAACTGAATAGATAGTCCAGAAACAGAACTATACATAAATGGAAACCTGACTTATGACAAGGCTAGCATTGCAGACTATTGATGATGGGACAATTTATTATCCACACAAAAATAAAAAAGTAAATCCTCACACTACAAACAGAACTTAATTTTAGATGGTTTAATGACTTAGATGGTAAAGCATCTGCCTGCGATGTGGGAGACCCAGGTTCGACCCTGGGTTGGGAAGATCCCCTGGAGAAGGAAATGGCAACCCACTCCAGTACTCCTGCCCAGAAAATCCCATGGACGGAGGAGCCTGGTGGGCCACCGTCCATGGGATTGCAAAGAGTCAGACACGACTAATGACTTAGATGTGAAATTCACACACTAATGACTTAGATGTGAAATTCAAAGCTGTGGAGGTTTAGAAGATAATGAGACTGTTTCAGTGACTGCATTACTTAAGGCTTCTTAAAGAAGACCCAAAAAGGTAAGACTATAAATGAAAAAATCGATGAGTTTGATTACATAAAAAGGCAAGAACTCCTGTTATTCAAAAGACATTATAAAGAATTCAGCAGACCCTTGTTCAAGATGATGAACTCAAATACCTAGTGTGTTTGATTAATGAATTTGATACTTGTGCAACTGGAAAATAGTTTAGGAACAAATAGCTAATAAATACGTAGAAAATGAAGGAAACACATACATACATTCTGCACAAAGATCTTATCAGTTCAGAGAGACAAAGGAAAAATAATGCTGTGTGCTGTATTGCTCAGCTGTTACTAACGTTTACGTGATTATATAATAAAAATTGTGTGATATAATTGCATTGGGAAGATGAGTGTATGAAAAGTGTGTCAGTGTTTGTGGAAAAGAGCTAAATAATATGTCATAACTGAAAACTGTCAGACTTTTCATTTGGTAGATTAGCTAATTGTGTAGTGTCAACATTAATTTTCTGGTTGTGACTAATTGTGTTATGGTTATATAAAATATTAACATTAGGGAAAGCTAGGTGAAGGGCATATGAGGACTTTGGCTATATTTGTGACTTTCTGTAAGTGTAGGATTAATTCATCATAAGTTTAAAAAGTTTAATTAGCCATTTGTATGTCTTTGGAGAAATGTCTGTTTAGGTGGGTGGGGTGGATTGAGAAGGTAGCATTGAAACATAAATTACCATATGTAAACTAGATAGCTAGTGGGTATTCACTATATGATGCAGAGAATTCATACCCACTGCTCTGTCACAGCCTAGAGCCGGTGGGGTGGGCTGGGAGGTGGAAGGGAGGTTCAAGAGGGAGGGGACATATGTGTACCTGTGGCTGATTCATGCTGATGTATGGCAGAAACCAACACAATATTGTAAAGTGATTATCCTCCAATTAAAAATAAATAAAATATATTAGAAAATAAGAAATAGCAACAACAAAAAAGTAAGTTAAGAGTTCTTGGCTCTGGAAAAGTAATAATTAGGAGAGGGTTGGGAATTATTAACATTTAGTAATAATTTTTATTGTACTACTTGACTCTTTAATGATTATGCATATGTTATTGAAGAAAATAGAAAGTAGAACTAAGTCCAAAGCAGAGTGAAGGAAAGTTGTTACTCTGAAAATTTAACTTGGATGCTTTGGAAAGAATTGATGAAGTTATGTGGAAAAGAGTCCTGTTACCAAATTAGCTATGGGGAAGATTGAGCTTGTTAGTGTAGTTAAAAGTTATAGAGGGGAACCATAAAGAAATTCTTAAACATTGTAGCTTGGAACAGTAAAATGCATTCTTATTCGCCAGTCTTTTAATGAAGGGTCATAGCTTTTTCTTTGTGTGAAGTGAATGTCACTCAGTTGTGTTCGACTCCTTGCGACCCCATGGACTATACATTTCATGGAATTCCCCAGGTCAGAATACTAGCCTGGGTAGCCTTTCCCTTCTCCAGGGGATCTTCCCAACCCAGGGATTGAGAACCCAGATCTCCCATATTGCAGGTGGATTCTTTACCAGCTAAGCTATCAGGGAAGCCCTTTTCTTTGTGTAGGGATCCAATGAATAGAGTTCAGTAATGGATTTCTTATATAAACCATGCCTATATGTTTTATACATTATTTTAAATTCCAACCTCTTTAAAGAGGAGAAAGAACAGAAGAATATATGATAAAATCTGAATATGTAATCCTGCTAGATTTTTATGATTTTGTCCTAAACTTTTAGCCTAGTACTTGTCTAAGTTATATAAGGTAAGAGGGCTTCTTATATACTTTGTTATGGTGAAGAAGTAGGATATGGTAGCAAGAATGACTGGAGGCATGACTGCACAGATAGTTTGATAAAAGAAACTATATTTTATAATAGTCTTTTGCCACATGAAGTGTATTTTCTTTGTTTTGTTGTAAGCATTAGTGGTACATTGGTTTTCTCTTGAGATTCATACAATTTCTTGTCTCAGATTAGAAAGTCAGATTTTTTTTTCTT